>JALIGW010000005.1:52660741-53860741 GCA_023053685.1 Diadophis punctatus similis
TAAGGAGAAGAAAGATGGGGGGTGAGACTTTGCATGGATTTTCACGGAATTAATGTGGTGTCCATAGAGAACACCTACCTCCTACCCCTCATGAAAGATATGCTGAACCATCTGTCAAAAGACAAAGTGTTCACCAGGCTGGACTTGAGAGAAGAGTATTACCGAGTGCGCAGCTGAGAGGGAGACGAATGGAAAACCACTTTTAACTGCCCGCTGGGTAGCTTCCAATTTAGAGTCATGACTTTTGGGCTCCAAGGAGCCCCCATGGTCTTCATGAAACTGATAAATGAGGTGCTGCATGCACACCTATACAAGGGAGTCCTAGTTTACTTGGGTGACATTCTCATCTTCAGCAAAACGCTAGAAGAACACATTAAGCTAGTGCGGCAGGTCTTGAAGAGACTCCTAGCAGTGAAGCTCTATACAAAGCTCTCTAAGTGCAAATTCCATAAGACTCCCTAGACTACCTGGGCTACTGAGTGTCAAGCGAGGGAATTGAGATGGATACAGGGAAAGTGAAAGCAGTGCTAGACTGGCAACCCCCTCGCACACATAAACAACTCCAAAGGTTCTTAGGGTTTGAGAATTTTTACAGACAATTCATACTTTTGCTGAGGTGGCCTTACCCCTAATCAAACTTCTGAAGACTGGGCACCCACCAGCAAATCCATGGCTAAATCAGCCATTGGCCTGGATGCCAAGCTGTCAGAAAGCATTTGAAAAATTAAAGCGCCTTTTTTTGGAAGAACCGATTCTTCAACATCCCGGCCCTGAAAGGCAATTTATTGTCCAAGCCAACACCAGTGACGTTGCAGTGGCGGTGGTGCTTCTCCAAAGGGACCCTCAGAGTTGGGCTATTGCCCTGCGCTTACATGTCCAAGAAACTAACCGACACTGAGCAGCAATGGGCGATTTGGGAGAAGGAAGCCTTTGCAGTTTGTTGGGTGCTCCTCTCATGGAGACACTTCCTAGAGGGAGCCAAGGTGCCTTTCGAGGTCTCGACTGACCATAAGAACCTCGAAGCCTTTAAAACCCCTCAGAAGCTTTCCCCTAAACAGGTCTGCTGGACACAATATTTCAGACGATTCAACTTCAAACTCAAATATATACCAGGGGGGGAAATCTGTTGGCAGACGCACTATCCAGGAAACCCCAGTTCGAGAGCCGGTGGGAAGAATTCATTCATGCCATCATCTCCGCCCCCAAATTGCAGCTCAGGTCACTACCAGGAGTCAAGCCAGACACGGGCCCAAGCCCTTAGAAGAGAAGCTGAGCACTGAGTTAAAAGTAGCACTTCTGACAGATCAATGGTTCGCTGAAAATCAAGAGACATTAACCATGAGGGAAGGATTAGCATGGAAAGGGTCTAAACGTTACATCCCCAACAGCTTGAAACTACAAGTCCTACAATGCAGCCATGACTCATGGCTGGCTGGTCACTTTGGATTTCTAAAAACTCTACACCTGGCATGGAGGCAGTTTTGGTGGCCAAAGATGAAGGCAGATGTGGAGGACTATGTAAAAAGTTGCGCTACTTGTGCCACTATGAAAATCAGACCCAGGAAGCCCCCAGAGCTGCTCCAACAAGTAGCCAAGCCCAGCCTGCCATGGGAAGAGATTGTAATGGATTTTATAGTTGAGCTCCCCAAAAGTGGAGGAAACACCGTGATCTGGACTGTAATTGATCTGTTCTCTAAACAAGCATACTTTACCACTTGCTCAGGATTGCCCTCAGCCAAGAAGCTGGCCAAGATGTTCATCAAACAGATCTACTGGCTGCACGGAGTGCCACGATGAGTAATTTCTGACAGAGAAGTATAATTTACTGCAAAGTTTTGGAGAGAGTTCCTGAAGTCTGTCGGATCATCTCAAGGACTTAGCTCGGATTTTCATCCGAGTATGAACGGAGCCGTAGAACATACGAACGCCATGGTGGAGCAATACATCAGATGTTATGTGGATTACCAGCAGGAGATCTGGGCAGACCTGCTACTATTCATGGAGGTGGCTTACAACTACATTGTGCACAGCAGCACTGGACTGACCCCTTTCCAGATCACCAGTGGCATGGAGTTTGTCCCTATGCCTGAGCTGCCGAGAGAACAACCCTCTTCCATGACTCTAGCTGAATGGATGGAGTCATTAAAGAAGGGTTGGGAAAACACCAAAAAGGCGCTAGCAGATGCTGCTGAAGCATGTAAAAAGCAAGCCGATAAATACAGACCCCTCCAACCACCCTTTCAGGTGGGAGACCGAGTTTATCTGTCAACAAAATATATTAGGCTAAGATTGCCTAGCTAGGACCTAAATTCCTGGGACCCTTCCCCATAGTAAAAGTAATTAACCCAGTAACCGTGCAGCTTAGCCTCCCCTGCGTACTATGGAAAGTGCATCCAGTATTCCATTGCAGCTTGTTGAAGCAGCGGTCAGTTCAAGGTTGAGACCGCAGCACACAGCACCTCCCAAACCAATTGTAGTACAGGGTGACACACACTATGAAGTGAAAAAAAATTTAGACTCTAAGTTGCACAGAGGCAATACCTCGTTCATTGGAAAGGGTACCTTTGTCAGAAGCTACCTGGGTTAAAAGTTGGGATGTGAAAGCAGACGCATTAGTGAAATAATTTCATGATAAATTTCCCAATAAGCCAAAGGGTCCTCCTTGGGGGGGGGTAGTTAACATGCCACATGCTGACTGAATTAACCCCCTGCCTTCCTCTCGTTCCAGGATATGCTTTTCAACTGGGGGGGGGGTGGCCTGTCAACCCTGGAAACCATCTTTACCGTTGGAGCTTCAGGGCTGCCACATTTAGTGCCTGGGAAAATAGGATGGGGGGTTGCATGGAGTGTTGGAGGATTAGCCACAACAACATTCCTTTCTCTGGAAGTCAAGGACATTCGGCCTGTACCTGGATGGGAGTGACTGAGGGTTGTCTCCAGTTGGGGCGGTGAATTGATTGGACCATGTGATGGACTTGTGGGTGCAGGGCCAGGATCTTTGACTTTCTTTCTGGGGAAAACCCGGAACTCTCCGATTCAGGTTTTCCCAGATGTGCCAATATGACATAAAGTTCCATTCTAATAAAATGGAACTTTGAGGAACTTCAAGCCTAGGAGTCTTTTTTCGTTGGGGGTGTTACTTGGAACCCTGACAGCAAGATTACCCAATAAAATTTCATGTCTGAAAAGATTGAAGATCTTGACAGAGTTGTCAGTTGTCAAGCATTTTTCCTGTCCAGGCAAGAGGAATTTATTTTGTTTCATCTCTTGTGTTAAGACATTCTTTTGCTAATCATCCCCAAAATGTGCATTTTGCTTTTTCCACAGAAAATGGACACTGGATTGACATTAGGTTACAAGGTTAGTGGTATAATCTTGCTATCTACTCCAAGTTTAGTATAAATATAGGACAAGATCCAAATGGTAGTGTACATGTTTTGGAAGTCCATGATAGATTTTTAACTGACATTTCCAAGACAAATTGGAAAAATGTGCTTCCCTTATCCATGAGAAATATTTTTAATAATATAACATTCTTTCCAGCATATTTTTTCTGTACTGTTCCACTGAAAAATTACTCAGCTTGAAGTGAAGCAGAGTGTGTAAAAAAAAAAAACCTCCCATCTTCCAAGAATCTATTAATCCAAACTATGTTGAAATCTGGTTATTTTATATAAATTTGAAGAGTTGTTTTTAGAAAAAAGAAAATCTTGTCTTTCTATTTTGAATGATACAACTAATATTAAGATGAAATGCAGTCAGTTTGTGCTATTATCCGTGTACCATTCAAATATCCACATTGGTCGTAGCAAAAATAACATTAAAAGCATTAAAACTTTTGTTGAAATGAGTAGAAGTGTAGATTCCTTCCCAAGAACAGAGCAGGCTTTGGGGGTAGGGATAGGAGGGGAGAGAATGTGTGTGTGTGTCTTCAGACACAACAAGCAAACCATGAAACATGCAGTTGAAAAGTTTGGGATGACTGTGAAAAGTTTCCATGTTCTCTTGTTAAATAATGTCCCAAGGCAGTCTAAAGCATATGAATAGTTCTTTCACAGGTCACAGATTCTATTCACTTCTTGGACATTGTTATTATCCAACAGAAATAGACAGTCCTAATTAATATTCTACACATACCTGGGAGAACATTCTTTAAGAATTTTTCTTCTAGTGGCTTAGAATTTTTTTTTAAAAAAAGAACAAATGGCAGGCATTAAAAATTGTGACTAGTTAATGTACTGTAAACACAGTGATAGTATTAAAAGTTTAATTTAATAAAGAAACTACCACTAAATAGACTTGTTTATCTAGTTTTCTTTGCCTTTTACTATCCCACAGTTCTACTGTGTATATTAAAGTTGAACTGTGAAGTCACTTTGCAAGTAATTATAAGCTTGGCACTTTTCTGAACATAATATAACAATTACCACAGCAACCACACTTTCATTAGGCTTCTCTAAAGAATGAGCAGATTACTATACAGGACAGAAGGCATTTCTATGCAGTGCTGATATTTGCTCTTATATCAGCATACAACAAAGGATATACATTTGGTTGTGTGTTGGGATGACAAACCACAATTCTAAATTGTGTTTCTTGAAATATATTAATTCAGTCATGCTCTTTCATTTATAGTCCAAAGAGTTTTTTTAAAAAAACAACTTAGAACTATTTTTAATTTTAACTGTTTAACTTTTTTATTTCATAACATGTCTAGTGCCCCTACTAAATTATATTTGTATACCTCTCATGCTACTCTTGTAGCATGACTATGCTATTTCTCTGTTACTTTGAAATTTATTTTATTTGTTTTGTTATATGAATATCTTGCCTTTTTTCCAGGAGTTCAATACCTTGCTGTGCACCCCTGCTCCATTTCCCCCCTCAACAACAAACCTGGAAGGAAATTGGCTTGTCTGTCCTAAAGGCACCCCAAAAGCTTCAATATTTATTTTTATTTTATTTATTTATTTTTGTCAAGTACGTGTTGGTAATATACATAGATATAACATTGTTTATATACATAAGATGGGTACTGATAAAAGGGAACATTAGGACAGGGATGGTAGGCACACTGGTGCACTTATGCACTCCCTTTACTGACCTCTTAGGAATCGGGTGAGGTCAACAGTGGACAGTTTAAGGGTAAAGTTTTGGGGGTTTGGTGACGAAACCACAATGTCAGGTAATGAGTTCCAGGCATTTACCACTCTGTTGCTAAAGTCGTATTTTCTACAGTCAAGTTTGGAGCGGTTCACTTTGAGTTTGTATCTGTTGTGTGTATCTCTTGTGTGCTCGTGTATTTGAGAGTGGACATGCATTTGGGTCTCCCATCCATCCAGTGCTTTTAACCCTTGCATCATAATAGCTCACACTGTAGATGGAACTGAATTTCAATGCATAGTAAACAAACTGGTTTCATTTTTTTAAAAAATTATAATTCACATTTTCTTAGAAACCAAGTATGTGAGAATGAACCAAACAAGGGAAGGGAACACTGATATCATATCTTCCAATTAAAATTTTCAACCCTGGTTATTTACACTGAATACCTGGAGACTTAAATAGTAGATTGACTTAGAGTATTCCAACTCCAAGAACTTCTCCCCAGTAAGCAAACACATTGGGCTAGCACCTTTTGGTTCTGCCTGATTGGTTCACACCCTGCATAGCAAAAACCTTCAGAAATCTTATCTGCTTCTGGATACCTGAAATTGTCTGTTTATTCTTTCTTTAGTTTCTCTTTTTGGAATTGGCCAATTTCATTTCCTTCATTTTCTATGCATAGAATCAGCTTCATCTCTTTTTTTTATTATTATTATTAATTTAATTCACACTACAATTGGCATTTATTATTAAATTTAAAAGTTAAAACATTAAAGTATTTTTGAAATCTCTCTTCATATATACTCTCCGGTCTCCCCAAAAAATTTCCCACGAAGCATTTTTTTACTCTCCCTCAAAAATGATTCACTCATTTGTTTGTTTGTTTGATTGATTGATTGATTGATTTATATAGCTGCCCATCTCACACAGTGATTCTGGGTGGGATAGAGCAGATAAAAACAATAGATAAAAAGGGTGCAGAACATGACAATACATGTAGCAGCTTCATAGGGATCATATAAGTATTGAATATATGTTTTGGGGAAAAATAATAGTGAATTTTGAGTTTCAATTCATATAGTGGTTAGTAAATATGAAATATATATCTGCTCCTCAATGTTCAATGTTCTCATCAATGTTCTCCTTCAATGTTCTCACTAGATGCTAAAACAAACACACACAAAGGAAAAGGCAAGCATTGTCTTATTTATTATTATTATTATTATTATATACTTTATTCATTAAACATGAAACTTAGTCAACTGAACATTTAAAAATGTATCACAAATATTATTAACTGGCACTGATGGTTGATATGGGTTGCTGCCAGCATTCTAGGTATCCACCAAGTATTTTCTTAAAATATACGATGTTCCAAGTAGTGCAGTTTTTTGCAGTTCTGCTGGTGTTATTGCAGGAAGCTGAAATTTCTTGATGTATTGTGTAAAATTCTTGGACATGGTGCCAAGTGCCCCGATGACAATGGGTATCACTGTCACATGTTTCATCCATAATCGCGTAGTTTCGATGGCCAGGTCGCGATATTTCATGATTTTTTCTAGTTCCTTTTCCCCCCAACTCTGGCATCTCCTGGTACAGCGATATCAATAAATTGTATGCTTCGATTTTTTATGACTGTGATATCTGGCGTGTTGTGTTCTAAATGACGATCCGTCTGGATTCAAAAATCCCACAAGATCTTCACCTTCTCATTTTCGACAACTTTTTCCATTTTGTGTTCCTATGACTTTTCGGATACAGGCAAGTCGTATTTTTTACATAATGCCCAGTGGATTCGTTTAGAAACTCGGTCATATCTAGCTTTGTAATCAGTTTGCACAATTTTGCTGCACTCACATATTAAATGTGAAACAGTTTCAACTTTGCCATTGCAAAGTCGACAGTTTGGATTGTCGGTGGTTTTTTGTATCTTCTCTTTCATGGCATTAGTTTGTAGTGCTTGTTCTTGAGCCGCAAGTATAAACCTTCTGTTTCTTTCTTGATGGTTCCCATCTTAAGCCATGCTTAAGATTTGGCATTTTATTATTATTAAATTTATCTGCCACCCATCTCACAATTAAAGATGACTCTGAGATTAGAATATATTTATGCCATCTGAATTTTACTCCTACCAAGCTAAAGAGACCAACTGCTGGGTGGGCATTTCACACTAGAAAATATCATGGGACTACTATTTGCTACCTTGGACAAGTTCATGAAAAGATGGGTTATATGTTTAATAAATATACATACATGGTTTCAAATCTGATTGCTTTTGTCCACAAAATATAACCAAACAGACTGATTTTATTAATGTTAATTGTTTTTTCTTTCTTTAAAAAATAAAAAGAATATATTTACGAATTTAGATGTTTACCTTCTCAGGAACTCTGGAAAAAGACAGATTAAATGCATAAAACAAGTCAATGCAGACATCCAAAATCTGAGGGATCTTGGAGTCCTAGTGGACAACCAGCTAAACATGAGCCAACAGTGTGTAGCGGCAGCCAAAAAAGCCAATGAAATCCTAAGTTGCATTAACAGAGAGATACAATCTAGATCAAGTGAGGTACTAATACCACTCTATAAAGCCTTAGTTAGACCGCACCTGGAGTATTGCATCCAGTTTTGGTCACCACACTATAGGATGATCAGGGGACTGGAGACTAAAACATATGAAGAGTGGTTGAAGGAACTGGGCATGGATAGTCTAGAGAAGAGAAGGACCAGGGGAGACATGATAGCAGTGTTCCAATATTTGAGGGGCTGCCACAGAGAGGAGAGGGTCAAGCTATTAGACAAAGCACCTGAAGGCCAGATAAAGAATAATGGATGGAAATTGATCAAGGAGAGATTCAATCTAGAAATAAGGAGGAACTTTCTGACAATCAGAGCAATCAACCAATGGAACAGCTTCCCTTCAGAAGTTGTGGGAACTTTATCACTTGAGACTTTCAGGAAGAGATTGGACTGCCATTTGTCGGAAATGGTGTAGGGTCTAATGCTTGAGCGGGGGTTGGACTAGATGACCTACAAGGTCCCTTCCAACTCTGTTAATCTTGAACAAAAAGAGGAGCAAAATTTAATGGTTAATAATCACTTTTTCTCTCCCACTGTTTGACAACATTTAGAATTCAGGGCAGGGCACTATTGCATTGCAATGCCTTACTGTTTTTCTCACCTTTTACTGTATATCAACATTACATGCATAAATGAATGACATGACTAATTACCACATCTACAGTATTCTCCATGCATGCATGAAGACAGTGTTGTGGTACTCCCACACATAAATCTCCATTATCAGTGGCAGGCTAGACATTTTAATCTGAAGTATGAAACTATTTTATTAGAGCAATAAGCCAACAGCTGAGAGAAGTACCTCTTAATGGAAAGGGAAACATCAAAGTATCTGCCCACTAACATACTTCAGTCTATAGTAGTTTAGCTGAACAATTACAGCCTGAAAATAATGATCAGGCATTTAGTGATCAGGCATAATATGGGGAAATGCATTACAAATCCCATCAAATTAAATAGGCCCATTTATTTCCAAGATATAGAGGAAGGCTAAGTTTCTTTGCCCTGTCATTTTAAGGTCTCCTGATAGCATTTTCTCCTTTTTGAAATTGTCTTTTAGATATAGATCTTCCACTGGGTGGATATCAGAAAAACTACTGTTACAAACATCTAAATATAAAACAGATGTATAAGTGCAGCTTGGGATAAATACAGTGAAGACAATTAACAACCATCATATTGTCAATTACTATCTCACCCGCTTCTTTAATGTACACCTGTGTCTGGTTAGTGGCGTAGTGTGTATTTTAAACCAACATGCAGGTTCAGAGGTGATTGTTCAAAATCTGTTTCCCGGCTGCTTAAATATCCTTTGCATACTTGTTTATCCTGAAGTTACAAACATAACAATGAGGTTTAGCTTGTCATGTCAAAGTAACACCTATGATATGGTATGATATTAATAAGGCTAGAAAATTACAGGTGCAGGTTTGGTGCTGACTGATTTAACAACAAAAGTTACAAAAAGAGTGTCTGGCACAAGGTCTGGCATTTATTTATTTTTATTCATCATTGTTAATGTTTGGTCTCCAGTTCAGTAGGCTAAAGACAAAAACATATTAGAATATACATGTGAAGTAATACTGCATGTAAGATGTTCAGAATGACTTATGTGTTGAGTCATAATGAATTAGAAGAACAGAAACATATTTTTTCAATCTTTAGTAGATATAGGTTGGTTTGGATACTTTGGCTGTGGTTGCTCTTCCAATGAATGCTTTAAAATGAACTGGGATATAAGAAAGCAAATT
Source organism: Diadophis punctatus similis (assembly GCA_023053685.1). Classification (NCBI taxonomy): domain Eukaryota; kingdom Metazoa; phylum Chordata; class Lepidosauria; order Squamata; family Dipsadidae; genus Diadophis; species Diadophis punctatus. The sequence goes on from JALIGW010000005.1 coordinate 52,670,179, forward strand.
TGTATTTGTCAAGGAGTCATCAAATTGGCAGATGGAAGGATTATGTGATTAATTCAATCTTCTGACCAGGATTTTCAATAAGGAAAGATCGGAGTGGTTGCTAAAAAGAGTAAGATGGAAGGATAGTTAAGATAAAAGGAACAGTTCAGGCACTGATGAACCTATTTGCATCTTATAAAAAAAGAACAAGGAGATGTAAACTTTCCAGGTTGAACAAAACTAGCTAGAAAACACTAAAGGTTAGAATGATGGATGGATGGATGGATGGATCGATGGATCGATGGATCGATGGATCGATGGATGGATCGATCAATCAATCAATCAATGCTGAGCTGACTGGATTGTGTGTGGAAAGGTGACAATAAATCTCATCCTTGTGTTACACAAAAACACCTGAATGTTTCTGGCAAAGACCTGAGAAGAGGATGCATCAGCAACAAAGCTGGGAACTGAATTAACTTGGAACCCAGAAGCAATTAAAAGGACAGAAAGAAACTGCTTCTCTGCTTGTCGTGTAAGACAAAGCTAAGGCTGATGTTAAGGAAGCATGAATTTAAGAAAAATCGACTGAAAGCTTTCTGGATAGAGTAAACACTATTTGGTAATAGGGATAATAACTAAGCATATAATTTCAAATCACAATTTAGCTATTTCAAATTATGAGCTGAAAAGTCATCCTTTCATTTGTAAATAACAAATAAATATTGTTAATTTCTCAAAGTGTCTACTTTGGTATCATTCTCATATTATTCCTGTATTGTGAGGCTTTTGAAATTTTCTGGGGCAGCCCAGCTTCCTTCCTTCCCTCCTTCCTTGGAATTGTAACATGGATCTTTTTCAACCAATGTCTCAATTATTTGAAAAGAATGACCAGAAGTTTATTTTTGGATAATACAAAGGAATAGGCTTCTTATTAATGTTGGCATTAATCATTACCTAGCATTGTGATCTCCAATCTAAATGCTAATAACATTTGAAATTGCTCATCTTTGGAAGAACAGATAATATGTGTTAGGTGCTGCAATCTACATCTTCTAAATACCAGTTCTTGGAGACCAAAATAAAGGTGGTTTTGCGGTTTCTGCTTTGAAACTTTTGGATAAAGAATAGCAGCTTTTATAAACTTAAAGATATTGCAAGTTAAAATGCAGAGAAAAATGTATATAGGTTTTTTTTTACAGAATCTGGTAAAGTTTATGGATGTTTATGGATGAAACAAACACAATGAAACAATCACATGGAACAGAAGATATAGGATTTGAATTTGATAGAACCTATTACATTATATGAAAGAAAATGAATGGACAACTATATAGTGTTAATACCACTGGAATATAAACCAGTAAGGAAAAATTGTCATGCAAAATTTGTTTTATTTGGAATTAGATACTGTGCCATTGGTCCAATATTTTTTATTTATCCACACACACCCCTAGAGAGACCCTGTCAAATTTCAAAACAGAGTTTGCTGAAAAGAGGCAATTATATATTTAATAAAGAATGATCCTTCCAGGAGCCAATATGGTTTTAAGAGTGATTATAATACAGCTCTATAATAATTTCTTGAACTTATATAAACATTCATTCTATAATTCAGAGGTTTAATTGCACTTTCTCAGAAACCTATTCCATTTTAGTTAGTCTTCTAATGAATTCCCAATGGAGGTTTTTTTTAAAAATGAAGCATTACAAAGCTCTGTTCAAATATAATTTATATTTATATGTAACTCCTGAATTATCTGCTAATTTTCAAGTAAAGGAAAATTATGATTTTTTTGTGGATTATGTGGATTCAGGTTGTGTTTTTTATTCTATTCTTGTTCTAATATGTATGAAATATGTATGAAAAATATGTATGAAAAATACATATGTATGTATTTTTCATGTATGTATGTATGTATTCATACAATATGTATGAAAAATATAACTTTTTTCATTACTTCTATATGAAAGATATGCACATTCTTCTTCTATGACAGTGTTTCTTAAATTTGGTAACTTTAAGATATGTGGACTTTAACTCCTAGAATTGCCTGTGACTAGCTGAGGAAAAATCTTAAAGTTGCCAAATTTAAATGTGATCATGGTGATCATTATTTTTGTTTATATCCACCATTCATTGTTATTCTATTGCTTTTTCTTTGATTTTGATGTTAGTTGAGCAAAATGTTTGAAAGCATTTTTCATAAAGTGCTGTTCCCTGCATTTATCCTTGTAATTTTTTAATCAAGTATCTACTGTACAGATAAAACTATACATAAATGGATAATAATTTGCAATTTAGTCTTATCTTACCACACTTTAAAAAACTATTTTCATTTTCTGTATTAGAAAAATCAAGGTATTTAAAATCTCTGATTTTAGTAATTAAAATTAGTAATTTTAGTAATTTGTTCTTTTACATTCACTGAGTATATAGGATGTGATTAGTAGCCTGAAACAAATAATTTTCAGGCTAGACAACAAACCAATAAACATAACTCAGCTACTTCCCAAGGTCATCTTGGCACCAGCCAAGTATCTATAAACTCAATGGACACCTGCAAAAAGTCTAGTGTTTAAATCCTGGAGGAGATGAGATTAGATAGATAGATAGATAGATAGATAGATGGATGGATGGATGGATGGATGGATGGATGGATGGATGGATAGATAGATAGATAGATAGATAGATAGATAGATAGATAGATAGATAGATAGATAGATAGATAGATAGATAGATAATTTGATTTCTTTCCACTGCAATGGGCAATACATTGTTGTCTTTAAAACTTAATTCTTGTCTGCAGTAAAAACTCTAATATAGCAGACGAATGTTTGAGAGCCTTGTGCTAAGCCAAGCCAAATGCTGAATAAGAGATTAAGTTCATGGAGAGCTGTAATTTGCTGCCAAGACCTGATGTGAAACCTGACACAGAGAAGATTATTATTCCTGAGGTTTCTTCAAATTTTAAGCTGTCTGAGATGGCTGCTGCCTTCCTAGTTTCTTGTGAGCCTGGTTAATTATTTTTAATGACATCCGCTAGTGGAATAACTCATTGATTAATTGTGGATGTTCATAGTAGCAAAGTGTTCAAACATACAGCCCTGCTTGTATTGATGTCCACATGAACTAGCATCAGTTTCCAAGGTCTTAGAAACGACTTTCTCATGATTGCTACAGACATTTGGCCGCCACACAATATATGAAGGTCTGCAGGAACAGACTCAAACTGAGTGAGATTAGTGACAGACTATCTTATCTAGATCCCTCACACATTGAACATTCTATATAAGGAATACTTAAACGTTAGTGGGAAGAAGACAGGAACAAAGCTTTTTGGAAATCATGCTTCAATTAAAATGTTGTGATCTATGGATACACTATATACAGTGATGGCTAATCTGTTTGCCGTCACGTGCCAAAAGTGGGGGGAGTGCGGGGAGCCCTGCGCATGTGCATGCACACACCCATAATTCAATGCGCCTCCCCTGGGCATGTGCTCACGACTCCCGCGCTCCCCTGCTTTTGGCACATGATGGCAAGGTGAGTTTTTCACCGCCCCAGACTCCAGAGGCTTTATAGGAGCCTGGGAAGGGTGAAAACGGCCTTCCCCATACCCCCAGAGGCCCTGCAGAGGTGGGAAATGCCCTCCCAGAGCCTCTGCGTGAGCCCTTTACTTACCTCAAAACGGGCCGTGGAGACTCCTGGGAGGGAAGGCGGGTATGGCCAGACGAAAATCAGCTGGCCAGCACACACATGTGTGCTGGAGCTGATCTACAGCAATGGCTCCCGTGCCAACAAATATGGCTCCGCATGCCACCTCTGCCATAGGTTTGCCATCACAGCTATATAGCATACATTATATATCATGGATGGGGAAAAAATATACAAGAACATTTGTGTTTAAGAAATTTAGATATTGATTGTCATAATTAGAAAATGCATTTGAAACTTATTAGTCATATTACTCAGACCTTCCTAGATTCTTATCAGCCTGGTCATATTTTTTCAGCTGAGCTTGTCAAAGAAGACTCTGCCCTGCCTCAAGGGATCTCTTTATATAGACCTTTGAAAGCAGAATCTTGATAGTTCAGTCTCAGCCATTGCTCTCCAAAAGAGAACAATGGCTGAAAGCTCATAACCAGAATCGGCAAACATTAAGGCAAACAGGAAGTTATGAGGGAGCTGTTGAGCAGATTTTTTTTCTTCTGTTCAGTCATGTCCATTTCTCAGAAACTGCCTAAACAAGTCCCTGCAGTTTTTTTGGCAAGGTTTTCAGGGCTGAGATAATGTGATTGACCCAAGATCACCCAGTTGTCTTTAGGCCTAAAGCGGGACTAGAACTCAACTAACCTGATGTCTTAACCACCACAGGACAGGAACTACTTAGCTCCAAATTTGGTTGTTTGAGGCATATTGGTTGGCATGTTCAGCTATTCTATGTAAGCCAGTATATCTAGCCTAGCAACTATCTCAGGGGTGAAATGCTACCTGTTCGGCCCGGTACAGGCGTACCGGTAGCGGTACCTGTTCGGAGAACTGGTAGCAGCGGCAGCGTGAGGCTCTGCCCACACGCCTGGACATCGCCATTTTCTTTTTTTAACCCTTTGTTCATGCGCAAAGTCTTCTGTGCATGCGCAGAGGGTGAAAAAGCATGCTCAATATTGGCACTTCCAAACCAGTAGGCAAGGTAAGTAGATTTCACTGCTGAACTATCTTATAAGTCATTGTACTATTGCATGCATGCCATCAATGAGGAGGGATGTTACACACTTACAAGACAAAAGTTTTGGAAAATGCATATAACAAACTCTAAAAACATACAATATAAATCTGATGTTGAGTTAAGATAGTGAAAATAAAAGTACTTTCTTATGAGGGAACATATCAGTGGTGGGTTCCTACCAGTGCGGTCCACTCTATAGCACCGGTAGTGGCCTGCTGGTGATGTCACAGTACCAGTGTGGTCAGTTGCCGGTGCCTGGGTGCCATTTTTTTTAAAAAAAAATTTAAATTTTTTTAAAAAACATTTCTGCGCATGCCCAGAAGCCGAGTTTCCGGCACTGCGCATGCGCTGCCTTCCTACCCCACAGTGAGTCCAAGCAGGGGAGGATGCCTGAGGGAGCACGTGAGACGCTGAAAGAATGGGCGGCAGGAGCTATCTCCAGTCCCCTCCCTTCAGCAGTCCGAGAAGCCACGAACGTGCGGTGATGATCCTAGGCATTTTCGCACGTTCGAGGCTTCTCGAGCTGCTGAGGGGAAGGGAAACGGGCAGCAGGAGCCTAGGATCATCGAATGGGGAGAAGCATTCAGGCCAGACGGAGCCTCCTAGAAGAACCGCTGCCGTGGTCTTGCTGCTCCTGCTGCAGGGGGCTGCATTGCAGGTGAGCAATGCCCCCCCCCGCTTCTCTGGCCATTGCCAAGCTCCCGAGGCCCACGCCCACCCGGTCACATAGCTGGCAAGCCACACCCACAAAATAAGTCACGCCCACAGAGTGGTAGTAAAAAAATTAGGAACCTGCCCCTGGAACATATATAGTGGCAAAACTGAAACTCAATGGGATACAGTCTTAAAACACAGAAAAGAAAGGGTGCACTCTTTCTTTTTATATAGAAAGGGTATAAAACCGAATCTAGTAAATTTTAAAAGATATTCCTACACAGAATCCCCATGGAATGAAATATCTGGTTACAAATGTAAATTAGACTTACAGATCTGCAAATGCTCACTTTATCAAAATTCTCAGAGTGTTTTTCAGTTGGTAAAATAAATCAGGCAGGCAGGCAGGCAAAGGAGAACTTTGTATAAGAGCCGAGGTGGCGCAGCGGTTAGAGTGGGGTACTGCAGGCCCCTTTAGCTGACTGTGATCCGCAGGTCAGCGGTTCAAATCTCACCGGCTCAAGGTTGACTCAGCCTTCCATCCTTCCGAGGTAGGTAAAATGAGGACCCAGATTGTTGGGGGCAATGTAAATATACATTGCTTACTGGTGTAAACCGCTTAGAGAGTGCTTGCACTGTGGGGCGGTATATAAATGTCACTAATAATAAATACTATAATAATGCTGAAAAATGAGACACTTCAAGTAGTGCGTAGAGTGATGTTTGGATCATAACAGAGAAACCAGATTTCTAGGCATCTTAACCGGTTGGGCCTTAGAGCAGCTGGTCCTAGAGCTTCTTAAGTGGGTTTGAGACAGTTTGCTGGGAAAGATGCAAAAGAGAACAACCAAAATGATTAGGGGTCTGGAATACCTTCTTTGTAAGAAAAACAAATAGAATTTTGGAAGTTAGCTTTAAAAATGGTAACAGGGACCAGGGACTGAAGTCCTGTTAACTATGTTCATCTGGAAAAAATATGTGGTTAACAGTGGTATAACCCTCATACAAATACTATGCGATTAAGAAACCATGATTCTGTAAGATTAAGAAGAATTTGAGAAAAATAGTTGGAAGTCTGGTTGGGTTTTTGTTGTCATTGTTGTTGTTGTTTTGAGGAAGCTTATTTGGAGCTTGAAGTTGGGAGCTTTTCTGAAAACTGTGGAGGAGGATCTTAGAAGTCCAACCTTAAAGTCTGAATAGAAAGAAACTGTTGATCAATTTATGGTGGCCTGCATTTCTAAAGACCTATTATTCTCAAACAATGCCCAAATTCTTCTCGAATTCATTCCCATTACCCAATCTTTGCTGAAATGAATCGTTAGGGTTTTAGATCATCTACTTTATAATTTCCTTTTCCTTGTCCACTTAATAGTTGTTTTTAAAATGATTCCATCTGCCAGATTTATTTATGTTTTTACAAGAAAATGTCATGTTGTTGTTATTATTATCAAAATGATTCCAGGTTTATTTAAAATGTTCAGATAGGAAAGTTTCAAATACAGCTACATAATTTTTCATCAAACTGCTGTAAGCATCTTAATGTGCTTTGGGATAACAGTTCCTTAATGGCGATTAACAAGCATCATCCGGGTGCCTATTGTTTCAACAATTCTATGGAGGAGTTGAGTAAATTACCATAAGTGGAATTTGCATATTCCTTCTCTCCCTTCCCCCCAAAAGTAGCAGCAGCAGCCTAGCTCAAAATCTCATAATCAACTCACAATATATTTGCTGTTTGTATTTCCTGTTCTGCAATTGAGGTGGTCCCTAAAGACAAAGAAGGCTCAAGATTGGTCCGACAACTCTATAAGAGAACTCTCAAGGCTCTTGTCAACCTCGCTGTCTAAATTACTTAAACAGGACTCAAAGGGATTTAAAGGGGACAAACGACATGACAAACAATTATATTCTAACACACTATTTATAACAATGCCCTTTCAAATGATTGTTCCACCAAAACTGACACATCACTGTAATCCAAGGAATGAATCTAGGGACTTACAAGTTATATCGTGCACAGCTTGTAGGCATCTTTTTTTTTAAAAAAAAATAGAAATAAAGACCTGACATTCAGGAAATATAGAGCTTCTCAAGGATAAATTCTGCTGGGATGAGCTTAATTTATCAATGTCAATAACAACGGTGAACACTTCGCAAGAATGCATGCATATTAATTGAAAATAATTCAGATTAAATCACTGCAGTTTGACATTTTGAGATAGGCACTTTATCTTTTCAAGAAAGAGAGCACTATAAAATCTTTAATCTGAAAACACATCTTAATTGCATGTTATCACCTCCTAATTGCTTCTATATTATATTAAACATTTTGCTAATTACTAGCCTGATCATGGTGTAAATAGCTCTAGGCTAGGGTTTTACATCCAGCTGCAGACAACTGGGCACAATGAGACCCCAAAAAAGACTTGATGATTTGGCATTGAATCATGAGCTTTCAACCATTATCAGAAGCTTTTATGTTCTCTTTTGGCTCCCCTTTCTTGCAAGCAAAAATTTGATAGCTTTGCAGATTTTTTAAAAAAATCTTCTAGTAATCTCAGATTGTTTGTTGTGTTTTGGGTGGGGGGAGTATTTTTCCTAATCAGTAATTTTCTCCTATGAGACCTAGACCCAAAGTTATACTTAAAGTATCATGGGCAGCTGTAAAGTCATCTACATAGGACCTGAAGAATAACAGTAACTTCAAAAGCAGTATACATTTGAATATTAGAGGCATAATGGTTCTAAATGCTGGAATCTGTTTAAGGCTATATATAGAATAGAATAGAATAGAATAGAATAGAATAGAATAGAATAGAATAGAATAGAATAGAATAGAATAGAATAGAATTCTTTATTGGCCAAGTGTGATTGGACACACAAGGAATTTGTCTTTGGTGTATATGCTCTCATTGTACATAAAAGAAAAGATACATTTGTCAAGAATCATGACGTACAAATAAATGATTGTCATAGGGTACAAATAAGCAATCAGGAAACAATCAATATTAATATAAATCGTAACGATACAAGCAACAAGTTACAGTCATACAGTCATAAGTGGGAGGAGATGGGTGATAGGAACAATGAGAAGACTAATAGTAATAGTAATGCAGCCTTAGTGAATAGTTTGACAGTGGTGAGGGAATTATTTGTTTAGCAGAGTGATGGTGTTCGGGAAAAAACTGTTCTTGTGTCTAGTTGTCTTGGTGTGCAGTGCTCTATAGCATTGTTTTGAGGATAGGAGTTGAAACAATTTATGTCCAGGATGTGAGGGGTCAGTAAAAATTTCCTGGTCCTCTTTTTGACTCGTGCAGTATACAGGTCCTCAATGGAAGGCAGGTTGGCAGCAATTGTTTTTTCTGCAGTTCTGATTATCCTCTGAAGTCTGTATCTGTCTTGTTGGATTGCGAACCCGAACCAGACAATTATAGAGGTGCAGATGACAGACTCAATAATTCCTCTGTAGAACTGTATCAGCAGCTCCTTGGGCAGTTTGAGCTTTCTGAGTTGGCGAAGAAAGAACATTCTTTGTTGTTCTTTTTTATGACGTTTTTGATGTTAAGTGACCATTTTAGTCTTGAGATATGATAGAACCTAGAAATTTGAAGGTCTCTGCTGTTGATACTGTGTTGTCTAGTATTGTAAGAGGTGGTAGGATGGGAGAGTTTCTCCTAAAGTCTACCACCATTTCTACGGTTTTGAGTGTGTTCAGTTCCAGATTGTTCCGGTCGCACCACGAGGCTAGCTCCCGTCTGTATGCGGTTTCATCATTGTCTCAAATGAGACCAATCACTGTTGTATCATCTGCAAACTTCAGTAGTTTAACAGATTCTTTCTAAAAAAACAACAAGGTTGCCAATAGGCTTAATCAATAGAATAAACTCAGCCTGTTAAATGCTGTATTTTGCAGCCTTCTCCAAACTAGTGTCTTCCAAATATATTGACACTATACCGGTCACAATTCCCAGCCTAAATGATTGTTGACAATACTGGCTAGTAATTCTGAAAACTAGCTCTAATATTTTGAGTGAATAAATCTGGAAAAGACCAAATGGTTCTTATTAAGTAGTGTTTTCCATCTTCCTCCATTCTCACTATATAAATGCAAACTACTATCGATAATTACAACTGGAGTAGTGGTGAAAAAGTATATCTTTGGTTCTGTTGTAAGGAATATCCTTCTGGGTTCGGTTCCAAGTGGGGAAAAAGACACTGGAAGCCTGGAGGCTGTTTGGAAAGATGGTTTAATGGCAGGACCACATGGTTTGAGGTTCTGGGGAAAAGCAATCACATGCTTCAAGATGTTGAAGAAAAAAGAAGAGAGGGCTGCTGGGAGTCCCTGAGATTTTTATACCCACCTCAGAGTTTCCTGTTCCTGTATAAGTAATGCACTCCGATTGGTGGACCCCCGATTGGCGGGGGTCTTAGCTAACCTTTTAGGCTGTCTCCCAGGCTTGTTTGAGTGCTGGTAATTTTCCAGGTGCTATTTGGTGAGTTTGTTTGCCTGTTTACCCTGAAGAGGGTAGATCTTTGTTATGTAGTCTAGACTTGCCTAGGCCTTCTAATGGCCAATTGACAAAGGTGGGGGATATTAAGAGTGAATATTTCCTGCCTAAAACATATTTCTCCATCTCATCAAAGGAAATATAATATTCTTCCTTTTTAATATTTCCTAAAATATTTTGTTTTCTAGGAGAGGGGTGGGTTTACTTCCTACAGTTCTGAAAGCATTTTTTTGATGTAAAAAACAAAAATGCCACAAAAATATTACATGGAGGAGCAATAGTTATTGGAGTACTATCATCTAAATTACCATATCTGTGCAACCTTTATTTATTTATTTGATTTATTTGAGTTTTATAGCCACCCATCTCATGTAGCAATTCTGGACAGACATATAAAACATAATAGAAAACACAATGGTATACACACAGCCAAGCATTCTTTCATAACTAGTTTGGAAGTTCAGTTGGTACAGCATTCAGCACCTAGATTAGTCTCTGAAGGTACTCAAAAAGTCCACATTGCATTATTATTAACTACTGTGAAATGTCTTGATTTGTAACATAACATTAAACCTTGAATCTAGATTCCTTGAAAAAAATAAGCCTCTTGCCAACGTCACTGAGCCCATCAGAGAAGGCTTCCCTCTAGATGTCATAGGCTCAGGTTGCAGTGACTTGGGAACTTATTTCTCTACAGCTGCCCTGATCTTCAGAATGAACTGTTTGATGAAATGAGTGTTAGCTTTTAAATATAATTGTAAGCATTTTTAATATTTCTTTTTACTATCTCAGAAATTGGATTACTTAAAGGTGTGGGTTCTCTCTCTCTCTCTCTCTCTCTCTCTCTCTCTCTCTCTCTCTCTCTCTCTCTCTCTCTCTCTCTCTCTCTCTCTCTCTCTCTCTCTCTCTCTCTCTCTGTGTGTGTGTGTGTGTGTGTGTGTGTTTTGATACCTTCAATCAGTCTTCATCCCTAGCAACTGGCTGGACAAGTTCCTGCAATGTTCTTGTCAAAATCTTCAGAAATGGTCTGCCATTGCTTTCTTCCTAGGGCAGTTATGTACATCTATATAACTGATCCGATATAAACTGGTGACAAGACCTACCTATGCTAAGGTGACCAGACGTCTCGCTTTTGGCGGGACAGACCCGATTTTAAACCAATTGTCCCGCGTCCCGCATCGTTTCAAAAAAGTCCCGCTTTTTTGAAACGACGCCTTCTGACCGGATGTCTTCCACACAGAAATCTGCGGAACGTGCACAGGCCGGTGTAAAAAGAAATCAGAGCCGGGATGTTTCTTCACATCAATGCCGCTTCCGAGCGAAAGGAAAGGAAGCGCCTCATCCACATTCCCGCCCGCACCTTTTTTTTCTCTCTTCCTCTCCCCAGGGTGATTTCCGGCGACGTCCAGGGACTCTTTCAGCAGCCGAGCCAGGCCCCACCCAGCTTCCTCCCCGCCTCCCGCATCTCATTCACTCTTTGAATCTCGCCCCCCCGGCAGAGAGCAGAGATAGGCTGGCCTGGCTCCGGCTCCTTTCCTCCCCAGGAATCCTTTCCCGGGTCTGCCACACGGGGGGAAGGAGCGGAGGCGTGGGGCACCCGCCGGATGCCGCCCCGGAGAGAAGACCCGAGCCCCGGCCATGGCATTGGTAAAGGCTGCGATGAAGGGGTGGTGGTGCACAAAGCTGCAGCCTCTGCTGCGTCTGACCCGGAGGACAAGCTGGCTGACGGCGCGGGAAAAATCCTTCCTAGCCCTTGCCAGCCGGGCCTGGTCTTCTCTCCGGGGCGGCGTCCGGCGGGTGCCCCACGCCTCCGCTCCTTCCCCCCATGTGGCAGACCCGGGAAAGGAGCCGGAGCCAGGCCAGCCTGTCTCTGCTCTTTGAGGGGGGGAGGAGCCGTTTCTTGGGAGCAATCTTGCGTCGCTTGCCAGCCAGCCAGCCCAAGCCACTGCCGGCTCCCGAAGGGGAGGCGGGAGGCGAGGAAAGGCCTCCCGCCTCCCCCCACACTCACCTGGATGCCGACATTAGCATCTTTTGCCTTCTGCGCATGCGCAGAGGGCAAAACTCAAATGACGGCGTCCAGGCGGCCCCGCCCCCCGCCAATGTCCCGCTTAAAAAAAAATCTGGTCACTTTAACCTATGCAGAAATCATATTGGAACTTTTAGGAAGCTTACAGATCTTCAGACCAGATAGTGATTTCAAATTTGCAAGCACTGCACTACTTTCTAATGCAATTGGGTATGCAAACTTCACATAATTAATTAAAGAATGGATTTAGTATGGCTATAGGAGTTTCTGAAGAATAAGCCCACTAATCCCACTGCTGGTAAGTCTCTCTGTATATGAAAATGAAAATGAAAATGATAAAGATGATAAAGATGAAGATGAAGATGAAGATGAAGATGAAGATGAAGATGATGATGATGATGATGATGATGATAATGATAATGATGATGACGACAACAACAACAAAAACAACAAAAACAACAACAACAACAACAACAACAACAACAACAACAACAACAACAACTAATAATAATAATAATAATAATAATAATAATAATAATAATAATAATAATAATAATAATAATAATATGATAATAATAATAATAGCCTTATTTCAGGCCAGACTTGTTATTCATTGAGCCTAGTACCATGTTTCTAAATTATGGCTGCTCCCAAACTATAGCATTTCACATCTGCCATGTTCATATTCAAAGATTGATCTTTTGCTTGTAAAATAATGTGGATTATTAGGATATGATCACCTGGAAAACAAATATAGCTGATGAAAATCTGCAACTTCATTACACACCAACAGTACTGAGAAGGCATTAAAGTGGTGGATGAGATCGTATCAAAGCCCATGTTCCCAAACTCAGCTATAGATTTTATTTAGCATCAGAGAAGCCAATTTTAAAAACATCACAGTTCTCTGAACAACCTAAATGTATATAAGCATCTAACCTCAGGCCTCCCTTCCAGATGTAGTAAGTATACAGTTGCTGAATATACAGTATAGAGCTGAAAGGCATGTCCTGCTGCCTTTTTGAGTATTGGCTTCATGAAAAGAAGAAATAAGTAAACGTTGTCTCTTAGCCTAATGTAGCCAACAGACAATTGCAAAATTACCATATTTCGTCAGATATGCATGGAAATTAAATAATTAGCTTTATGTAAGGCTGCAAACAATCAACAAGCTAAAATCTAGACGATAACCAATAAAACACTTAAAACAATTAAGCAGTGGGACTAGAGTTGCCTAGAAATTGTGGATGCTGCAACACTGAAATTTTTAAGAAGAGATTGAGCAACCATTTGTCTGAAATGTTATAAGGTTTCCTGCTTGAGCAGGGGGTAGGACTAGAAGACCTCCAAGGTCCCTTTCAACTCTGTTATTCTGTTAAAGCACAGATGCATGCTAAGTAACAAAAGAGTGTGCATCATCTTGTCCTATCTCAATCCTCACTTTATTTATTTGACAAGCTAAGCAATTCTGTATTTTTTCCCTCTAACCATGCATGAGGAGTAGAAGTTACCACTAACCAGTCTACAGTCACACCTGGGTCTTTCAAAAGCTTCACTAGGTCAACCAATTATTCTTCTAACTGGAGTTTCCTTTGCAAATGTGCCATTGATTTGAGTGAAAAGGACAAACATTTTGCTTACTCATGCCTGCATTGAGTTTCCAAGCAACCCTTCTTTTCAATTCTAAAGGCAAATTCCAAACTTAATGGCCATTAACTCACAAGTTTCTAAAACAATCATAAACTTCTTCATAACTAAGGGAGAGAAAACAAAACAACAACAAAAATGACTGGCTTTAATGAAAGCTTCATTAGTAAAAATGAACTAATCCTGGTTCTCCAAGGAAAAATTTGTTTTGTTCAGCAGGCATTATGTCCCATTGCTGCACACACTTAATATAATTTACATTAATGTTTAACTACTACATACATTTTAGATATTTTAAAAATGAATTAATGGGTCATACTTTGTTTTAGTAGCATTTGGATTATAAATTTCTATGTACTGTGATAATATTCTTAAATCTGAATGAGTTACCATGAATTAAAAAAATATGAATACAGCATGTCTTTTAATATTCCTTCACTAAAGACTCTTTTATATTTGTTATATTTTAGCAGATATTCATTCTAAACTTGTTTTTGTTTTTGTGTTTCTGGAGTGAAAGAATAACTTTTGAATCAACTGAACTAACTGTTCTGGTTGAAGTCCTACATAGCTCCAGCCATTAGTAATCTTACAAATGAAGCCAAATACATGTGTCCCAAAATATTTAATTTAATTTAATTTAATTTCTTATAGGCCGCCCAATCCCGTAGGACTCAGGGTAGCATACAATAGGAATAAGAACATAGCATACAGGTGTCAAACTCGCTGAAAAAATAATGTTGCAGGATTCAGTCTGAGTCAGTCACCAGGACCAGAGGCTTAATCTTCCAAATTTATAGACTTGTGCTAGAGCAGGGGTGTGAAAATGGCGGCCCGCGGGCCGGATACATCACGCACAGGCCACCCCAGCTCGGTGAATGTGAAAAATGTTGCGAAATGTCACATAATGGCAACGTGATGCGGCGAGTTTGACACCTGTATGCTAGAGCTTCTCCCATCTCCAAGTGATCTTTGTAATGCAAGATTTGTCAAGTGATTTGTCTAATGCAAATGTATGACAAACAGGTCATCAAGTAACAACTAAGCAACAACCAATTAACAACTAAAACTAAAATCCACATACAACAAGGCAACACATAAATACTACACATAGAACAGCCCAGTGCACATATTCTGGTAAGAGAGAAGTTTCCTGAGGATGGGCTCCAGCATGAGTCTGAAAGCTTGAAAGACTAAACCTCTGGTCCTGGTGACTGACACAAATTGGATCCTGAATCAGTCATCTTATATCACAACTTTGATAGCTAGTGCTTTGGTACCCTTCATCCAGAAGAAAAAATGGAAAGAGAGTCTGGGATAGCTGAGGGCATTCTGGGTGTTGAAGAATACCAGTTTATTTTCTCAAAAATTAGTATTTTGTGACTAATGCAACAATACCAGAAGCTGGGATAAATATTCAAATATGTTCACATTATTCAATGAACAACGACCTATAAGTGTTACAACATATGGGTGAGTGAGAGAACATAGATTTGTCTTGCAAATGATCTCCATTTGATGTTTTCTCCAATGAAAGGAGGTTACAGATGAGTTTGCAGTCCTATGCTATATTGGTTCTATTTATTAATTTCCTTTTTATTGCTGCAGTTGAGAGACTTTTGGTGCATTACAATCATGTCACATTCATGGTAAAATATTTAACTAAACAATTGCAAAATATCCTTTATAAACCTTTTTTTAAAAGGTCAAATCTTGTGATGACTCTACTCAGTTAAACAGATAAGTTGATTTGATATAATAATTCCTATGCTTCTGCAAATTTACAAGACAACCATCCACCCTGTTACACTGAATGCTGGGACCGAAATCTATCTCCATGCCATGGAAATGCAAATGCTCCATTGGATATCGGGCATGTCCCTTCTTGACGGCATCACAAATGACACCATTCAATAATACTTTGGTGTGGCATTAATTATAGAAAAGATGAGAGAAGGCCAGCTATTCTGGTATGGACATGTCTTAAGAGCAGCACCTTCCACCATTGCCAACGCTGCCTACTAACTAGAAGTCAATGGCCGGTGACCTCACGGGCATCCAAAACAGAGATGGCAAGACACTATCAACAAAGATATGCAAGCCGTGGGCCTGCACCCTGGAGACACAGCTGACCATGCAAAGTGGCATTTAATGATCCAAAAAGCAGACCCTGCACTTGCGGGAATACGCTAGGAAGAAGAAGATGTTTTCTGCAAATTCCTGAATTTATTTGTAGGTAAAAAGAGACAATTCAGAGCATGGTCCTTGATGCTCTCTGAACTTGTTTGTTTCCTTGCAGACATTTCATAATCTAAACTAGATAACATCATCAGCACTGATTATGTCACCTAGTTTGGATAATGAAACATCTGCAAGAAAACAACTAAGCTTAGAGAGGGCCTGACCTCCTCATTTCAACCCTAAGCTACAAATATTCTACAATTTCTACTCCCAAATCTACCCAAAAGTAACACTATGTCAATCCATAATTATCTTAAATGCCATTGACCTTGAAACACAAAGCAATGTTTCAAAGACTTCTGGGGAAACAATAATGGACTGAATGTGACTCCCCTTTTAGCAGATTCAATGACCATAGCAGAACAAGAAGCCAGTGAAAAGATCAGCACTTGAAATTCCAATCCAGTTAAAAGAGATGACCTGGGATCATCCACAAGTACCCTTGTGGAGGAACCTTAAAAGAGACCGTAAACCTGTATCTGGAAGGTACCTGAGCCCTGAGAGTTGAAGGAAAATTAGTTTTTCCCAAACCACTGTTTGCGGCCTTCAAATACACTGGGTTCACCCATTTCTTCCCTTAATCATTTCTAGAAATGGCTTGCTAACTGTTTTTTGAATATTAAGAACCTTCAGAACCACAAGTTTCATCACAACATTCTCCTTCAATCCTCAGCAAACAAAGTTTCACGTAAGTTTATGATCTTACAAGTTTTTATTTTGGAATAGCAATAGCACTTAGACTTATATACCGCTTCACAGTGCTTTTACAGCCCTCTCTAAGTGGTTTACGGAATCAGCATATTGCCCCCAAAAATCTGGGTCCTCATTTTACTGACCTCGGAAGGCTGGAAGGCTGAGTCAACCTTGAGCCGGTGGGACTTGAACTGCCAAACTGCTGGCAATCAGCAGTCAGCAGAAGTAGCCTGCAGTACTGCACTCTAACTACTGCACCACCACGGCTCTTCCACCATGGAATAAACAGCAAAAGGGTGATTAGAATGTTGATTTTGGAAAAATTACAAATGAACTAAGGGGCCAGATGAATTGGAAACAAATTTTTGAAATTATAAGAATCCTTTCTGTGGGTTGTTTAAAATCTGTTAAAATATTTGAAAATTTTGAATCTAAGTAAGAAATCTTCATGTGGAAAAATGTGAATTAGAGAAAAACATGATAAAAGGCACTTTGAAGGCTGGTGTCAGGCCCAAGGAACCAAGGAATTACTTCAGAGTAGTTTCTTTATTGTTGTTTGCCTATAAACAGAATCTTGATAACTAAAGCAACAGACTGCATAACTATTAGAAATACTGGGAGGGGGGGCATCTGCCTTTGCCCTCTTCCTCCTTACCGAATATTCTAAGCTCTATTATCTCTTTATTCTGTGTAACAGCCCCGCCTTCCTACAACTCTGGACTACATTCCATCATCACAATAGGGCTGTGAAAATATTTACAGACACCTCACATCCTGGACACAAACTGCTTCAACTCCTACCCTCAAAACGACGCTATAGAGCACTGCACACCAGAACAACTAGACACAAGAACAGTTTTTTTCCCCAAATGCCATCACTCTGCTAAACCAATAATTCCCTAACCACTGTCAAACTATTTACTAAGTCTGCACTACTATTAATCTTCTCGTCGTTCCCATCACCCATCTCCTCCCCACAAATGACTGTATGACTGTAACTTTGTTGCTTGTATTCTTACAATTTATATTGTTTCCTAATATGATTTGATTGCTTATTTGTACCCGGAATATCATTAAGTGTTGTACCTTATGATTCTTGATGAACCTATCTTTTCTTTTATGTACACTGAGAGCATATGCACCAAGACAAATTCCTTGTGTGTCCAATCACACTTGGCCAATAAAATTCTATTCTATTCTATCATACCCGGGCACTACAGGCCACCAAAAACAACTAAGGATTATAAGAGACCCACTGATGAAGAATGGAAAAAAGTATTTTAACTTTGGAATGATTTAAGGATATTTAGGAACAATGCACTCAGATATTTCCCTTAAGATTGTCTGCTACCATAACACAGGGTTTAAAAGAGGCTATAGAAGAGGATACAGCTGAGAATCAGCCTGTTTTGGATGTGGATTTCAAAATGACAAGTTATACAGAGCCGAGGTGGCGCAGTGGTTAAAATGCAGCACTGCAGTTCAGCAGTTCAGCTGTTCAAATCTCACCGGCTCAAGGTTGACTCAGCCTTCCATCCTTCCGAGGTCGGTAAAATGAGGACCCAGATTGTTGGGGGAAATATGCTGAACTCTGTAAACCGCTTAGAGAGTAAAGAGAGTAAACATTATGAAGCGGTATATAAGTCTAAGTGCTATTGCTATAAAAATGAAATGGAAAATTAGTCTCTCTCTCTCTCTCTCTCTCTCTCTCTCTCTCTCTCTCTCTCTCTCTCTCTCTCTCTCTCTCTCTCTCTCTCTCTCTCTGTGTGTGTGTGTGTGTGTGTGTGTGTGTGTGTGTAAAAGACAAGGCAGTCTGCCTAGAAGCTCTGCAGAAGTGTAGGACTCCAACAGAAAACATTAGTTACGTTGCAGTTTTACACATACCAGTGAAGATCTAGTAACAAATCAATTCAATGCTAAATTCTGATTTGTGCCTTCCACAGCAGACTATGGAATAGAACAATTTATTTGTTGCTGACTATACTTTAGTGAAAAGATCTTTTAAAGTACTTCTTGGTTATAAATGCTCAAAACCATGTCTGAAACTCCCAAATTATATTAACAAGGTACATTGAGGCTTGTGGGCAGCAGAAGTAGAGTCAAAGGCTTTAGTTTACTTCCAATCTTCTTGTCAAAAGAAAACTAAGATTACTAAAATAATACACATGTGGAAAAGATTTAATCTTGCTGAGTATCCTCTCCATCTCATACAACAGCAAAAGATGATAAGATGAGGTGAAATTGAGGTGAATTTAGAGACAAAAAAAGGACTTGAATTTAAAATTGCTTGCTATAATATATAGAAGGAATTTTTTTAAAAAAAAAAAATCACAGGTTTCTCTTAAATAACCAAGAACAGTTGTTGGGTACAAGCTACCATCTAGAGTCCCTGTTTTAGAGACAATTTATATGAGGCAGATACACTTAATGTGCTGAACCAGGTCAGGTTGCAAGATTCAGTCACACCACATGCTAAGATTGTTATGCCAGTTTGGTCTTTTTATATAGTTTATAGTTCAGTAGCTTGAAAATAGGTTAATTTAGTACCCTGGTTAAGCATGTCATGAAAATGCAGTCAGGGCAAATTGTATATATATATATATATATATATACAATTGGGGGGGGGGGTGTCAAGACTTGCATGTGAATTGGATTAAAGTGAGGGAGAGGTGCGCATAGTCAGCCTCACTCTCTCTTCCCAGATTCCATATTGCTCCAAATGACAGGACAAGCAGTCAAGACAGTTGGAGATGGGCTGGGTGCAGTGGTTGACCAGGGCATCTTTTGTGTCTTGCTGTGCTCTTAGCGTACCACATCGCTTGCAGAGACAATGGTATGGGGTGCTCAGGGAGGGGTAGCACCTCTGGTGTAGGGGCGTGTCGTGTCCTTTTATGGCAGCTCATTTTATGGCAGCTTTTAGGCAGCTCGTTCACCTTTGGTCCCCACCTGTCACTCAGCTCTCACCTGTGGCGCCTAGCAGCTGTAGCATGTGCAGCGGCCACACCCCAAGCAACAGCTTCAACAGGCTGGCCAAACCAGGTTGAGAGTAGCCGTTGGGTCATTGACCTTCGGTGAGATAGGGACTTTGCTATCCCGAGCATGTGAAGACAGATTCTGGCGGATTGAGCAGATGATATATAAACATATAATTAATGTAAATATTAGCCAATGGCTAAAATTTAATGTGAGACCTTAAATAGAAATATTTAAAACATACTAAACACCCATCTCATTTATGTAACTCACATACCCATGTATGGATAAATGGGGAACGGCTGGTCTGCTGGAGGAAAATTAGTACAGACAATAAAACAAAGAAAATTAATAAGCACACAGAGGAATAAACCTTTCTAATGAAAAGCAACATGGTTTTTCCTGCCTCTATCTTTTTCATTTTGGGAGTATCTGCAGGCATGTGGATGGAAGTGTTCCTTCATGTGCCTTCCATATACTTTGGTTTCCAAAAAACCTTTGACAAATTTTCCAGCAAAGCGTCTTGAGTAACTTAGTAATCATACAATAGGAGCACCTGTACTTTTAAGGATAGCTAAGTGATTAAACAAGCAAAAGCAAAAGGTAGGTATAAAAGGATAAGCTGAAAGGATCTGTGCTGGGACCCATGCTTTTTAAATTGTTAATCTGGGGCAAATAACTGTTCAACTTTGCAAATGATAGCAAACTATTCAAGTTTGTGCACACCAAAAATAATTGCAAAGAGATCTAGGAGGGTCTGTTTAACAGGCTGGCTGGTCTACAAAATACCAAATGTGGGCTAATTTCAATAATGAAATTGACAGATCTACATGGGGCTACCCTCAAAGAGCGTCCGGAGACTGCAATTGATACAGAATGCAGCTGCGCAAGCTGTGGTGGGTGTGCCGAGATACACCCACGTAACACCCATTCTCTGTCAGCTGCATTGGTTGCCTATTAGTCTCCAGTTGTAATTTAAGGTGTTGGTTTTGACCTTTAAAGCTCTACATGGCTCAGGACCAGGCTACCTTCGGGGTCGCATCCTACCACACACCTCCCTACGACCAGTTAGGTCCCACAGAGTGGGCCTCCTCCAGGTCCCATCGGCCAAACAATGCCGGTTGGTGGGCCCATGGGGAAGACCCTTCTCTGTGGGAGCCCCGTCCCTCTGGAACCAACTCCCACCAGAGATCCGGACTATCCCCACTCTACTGGCCTTCCGTAAAGCCGTAAAAGCATGGCTCTTCCGGCAGGCAGGGTGAAAAAGAAGATCAGATTCCCCCATGAATGAATGTTTTTTAAAATAATGTTCTGTTTTTAAACTATTATGTTTTTATAGCATTGTTCTTACCCATGTTGTACGCCGCCCTGAATCCCACGCTTATAAGAACGCTTATTAAATTAAATTAAATTAAATAAGAGTAAACATGTATTTTGAAGTTAAAAAAAATCCTATTTAATCTCTCTATTGATTAGGATAACTAGGTATGATAACTAGAAATCATAGTGGAATAGCAATAGACATGTCAATTTAGTGTACATCAAGTATGAAGAAAGCAAATTCCACACTGGGGAGCATTAGGAAAAGGCCTGGAAATAAAATTGCTACTACTCAAGTGCCCTCATCTAAATCTATACCGTCCTAAATCTATATAAATCGAAATATATGTCAGCATCTGGAACATTGCGTAAAGTTTTGCTTGTGACATTTGAAAGTGGGTATGATAGAATTGGCAAAGTTAGCCATCACAGTTATCAGGAACTAGAGCATAGGCTTTATGAGAAAAGCCATGGGATTTAGCATTTTAGCTTACAAAAAGATACATCCATGGAGAACAGCTCTATCAAAAATAATTTGTTTTAGAAGACTCAGTGTTATCTCCAGATTGGGGCAGTGCGCATAGCTGCAGAGCAATGATGAAAAGAGAGGTATCTGACTCTGCCTTCTGCTCGTGAGTACCAGAGTCATCTGGTTGGTCACCAGGAGAAACAAAATGCTGGACTAAGATGGGACTTGGCCAGATTTAGCAGAGCTGTTCTTATGTTTGCATATTTATGATTAGATTATTTTACCCAGCAGGTTTGTAGATCAGTCAATTCAGACGTTTACCTTTTGGGTTTACCAACAGAATGGCAATTCAGAATTAAAATTCTATGTCTCTTGGGGCAATGCCTGGCAATGCCTGGCAATGTAATTAATTAGTGGAATGTATAGACCTCTGTTTAATTCAATCAAATAGCTGTGTTACATGGACAATAGCAATTAAAGCCTTCCACAATTTTTTCCCAGATGGCCCTGCTTATCCAGAAGCAAAATGCAAACAAAATGAAAATTCTGAGCCAAGGTTTTGGGGCTAATCGCTACCAAGCAGAAGGCATCAAAATACTTGTTTGAATCTCTCTATAACAGAGTACATTACTTCAAGAGCTGTTTTACTCTTCTGCAGCTATCATTTATTTCAAAAGGATGTAAACAGAAACAATCTTGTACAGTTGTGCACTTTTAGTGTCAAATCTAAGGGAACCACACACACAAAAAGAGCAAGGGAGCTGAAATCTGACCATGCCAAAATCATTTCTGTATGCTAATAACTAATCTAAGAGTCAAACATTGGTTTTGTATGCCGCCTTGTTGCAAGCCACCTGTTTCCATTTCATTTACCTATTTTCCTAGCCATAATTTACATGGTAGCAGTAAATTATATTCAAAGCAAAGGTTTAAACACTATACAGTTTGTGGCTTATTATCTCCCAAGCAAGCATGTGGAAGGATTAACTTAATTCCAAAGGGAGCCCAATGCTCATGTTTACAAGGAAGATTTCCAGATAACAGGTTTGTTAATGCAACCAGCATGTCTCTATGCATTTTACCTAGCCATGTGCTGGCGCTTAAGCAATCTGGAGCACCTCACTTCACACAGTATAGAGTACCCAACTAAAATCCATGCTGGAAAAAAACCTAATTGAAGGGAAAACCCTCTCAACCAAACAAAAGACATTATTGCCGGAGATTAAACGGGTTGATGTTATGTATTGTTCTAGCAGTACTCGGGAGAGAATATTAATTGAGATGTTCTGTGGATTACAGTGTATATAACATGCTGGTTCACATGTTTCCTGGTGGTCTTTCCAACAGGAACAGCGCAAATGAGAGAAATAAGATGGATCATTTGAAACCTTTCTTGTTAAGTCATTGTTCTGCTTTTCACAAAAAGGTAATGCTTGGTTGATTTGCTTTATTTCTCCGTTGTTCTGGCTTGGCTTCCCCCCTCCCCTCCTGTTCACCCTAATCTCTGCCATTTCCTCAGTGAGTCAGCAGCAGCTGGACCAGTAAGACCACAGGAACCGACTCTTGGTAAAGAGCCCTAATGGAGCTGTTACTCAAGTTCAAATCTCTGCAAACCTAATTATGTTGCTGGGTAGAGCAGATAAGAGTTTTAATCTGCATGATTTCTGTGAAATGCCTTGCAAGCACATTCAAAATAGCTGCACCTTTTTCTGTTATGTAACTGTAGAAAAGATGTTTAGAGATTGGTAACTGTAGAGAGAAAGTCACATATGACACATACATTTGACCTTAAAAGTTGCCATGTGATTTCCAAATTACAAGAAATACCTACACAATAGAACATTTATCAGTAAAAGAGAAGGGAAAGTGGATGAAACTGCTTTCAAATCTCACATAGTCAGTCTGACTATTGATAAATATGAAATCCATGACAAAATATACTAAAAATTGATATCTTAAAATTGTTATGACTTTTATCTTTATAGTAACCCTCTTCAAATATTATAAAATAATCCCTAGGACACAGTATTCTGCCGTATCAGCTCCAGACTTTCACAATTTCTATGTAAACATTTCTTATCCACCTGGGGAAACTAGAATTGGTGGAATAAGAAAGAAGAAAGTTCAAGAACAAATAACATACATAAATTGCTGTAATGACAAGGGCAGAATTCCCATGGAACAAATGCTAAGGAAAAATTAGGAGAATCTCTGCATTCCCAAGATCTCTTTAAGAATTTAAAAGTTGATTTTCATATATTCTTACCCAATAGGATAACAATAAATAATTAGAAGAAGGTAGGAAAGGTCTAGCAGTTAAGAGATACAGTATTGTGGGATCTGGAAGTCAAAATACTGCCTGAAGGAACTGTGAAAAATGTATAGTGATTGGTGGTTTAGTATTATCCACTTACGTTATGGTAATCTTGCAGCTACTGTCACTGAATCTTCAGTGAGGAAAAACATGCTGTGTATTGGCTAATGCAAACCTTATTTATTTATTTATTTATTTATTTATTTATTTATTTATTTATTTATTTATTTATTTATTTATTTATTTATTTATTTATTTATTTATTTATTTAGCCACCTATTCGCCCATGGCGACTCAAGGCAGCTTACAAGAATATAAAAACCACATTTAAAAACAGTAAACTAATAAAAAATCAAATAAATTAATGTAATACATGTAATTTATTAATTTAACAAATTTAATAAATAAATCAATAAATATGCTTGTGTTAAAAGTTTCCCTTGTCCATTTGTGTCCAACTCTAGGACATGGTGCTCATCTCCGTTTCTTGGCCAAGGGAGCCAGTGTTGTCCAAAGACAATTTCTGCAGTCATGTGGCCAACATGCCTACATGCTAAAGGTGCACAGAACACTGTTACCTTGCCACCAAAGTGATACCTATTTATCTATTTGCATTTGCATGCTTTTGACCTGCTACATGGACAGGAGATGAGGCAAGTAATGGAGCTTAACTTGTTAACTTGTGTTGACTAGCCCCAATTCCAATATAGACACGTTATTGTTTTTAAATAATTTTGTTCGCATTATTAAAGACAGAATTCTATTCAGTGAATTGAAGCCAGTCTAATGCCTCCTATGTATGGAAAAAATCAATAGCTATTCTGTGCTGTTGCATTTGTCTGTCTTGAAATCTAAGGTCACCTTATATTTGCAGGGCACTGAAAGTATTTTGATGGATATTTACGATGGCATAAAAAACAGAGCAGCTGCAAATTGTTCCAAACATTGCTTAAGAACAAGAAACACATATCTGCTGTAATACAAATAAATTTCTTTGAACTGGGAGGAAACTGGAAACCCTCCTGGTTAATCTCGGCATCCTCTGTTTTTGAAAGCTGGAAAACTGTCAGATGTCTTCTACTTTTATAAAAGTAATAAAGTAATACATAAAAGTTTTAAAAAAACATACAGTATCAGTATGAGGTCAATTCACCTTTTATAATTTCTGAAAAATATTCTGGACCAACAAGAATAAACAATAATTAGACATGCAATTTAAATAATGTAAATATTTGTAAAGCCCATTAGTATTATTTCAAATTGTCTGAATTCCCTTTAACTTTGCTATTCTCTCTTAGTACTTAGTCTTTTTTTCCCTTATAGGACAATCACAAAAAAACAGGATAGTTGATATAGCCATTATGATAATTCTTAACAAGTTCCCAAGTAAATTCTATAAAGGGACAGACTAAGGATGTCTCTGAGGTGGGCTTTTGATATACTATTTTTACAAGGAAAGCCTACCAATGACCTCTGTGGACCTTCAAAGAACCTGAGCTCAGTATCTCAGGGAGTTACGACTTAAATAGGCTGTGAACTGCCTCTGCTTTGAAACTAAAATCTATCCTAAAATGTGTAAATGCAGCATGAAAAAATCAGTCTTCCGTTTCTAATTCGGAAATCTGATGATATTTAAATGCTCCAGGAGTGTTTTCTTCCCTCCCTTGGATTTGGCTGTGGCAGGCAATTTCAGTTTAATAAATGCACATTCTACTAATCTATTTCTCCCTTATTTTCCTAATGAGGAAAACATGCTTTTACTTCCATATGCAAAATCATAAGATCACCGTGGAATAGTGTGAGCTGTATGTACAGATTTTAAATGAATTACTACATTAACACCCCTTCCCATAAGGTTTTTGAATAATTTGTGAAATGGCCCAATTAACGTTCCCAAGAAGGACAGAAAGGATTTAAGTAAGTGATTGATTAGGAGCTTCATAGAAATTGTATCAATAACTACAAAATTCTTCATTGTGTTGTTGACAAATAGCCCAATTGTAATGTTAATTAATAACAGATTTTAAGAACTTTTGGTTGTCTATTTCAAGGATTCTAAATTCAATTTTCTACTTAACGAATATGAGTAATTGCAGTATAGGGTAAGGAAAGTCAAATGGAAAAAAAAGAATAACAAAATTATATTCTGTCAAGCTACCGTAGGCAGAATGTAGTGTTGGAAATTAAGCTAAATAATCATCTTTATGACATGTAGAAAGTTAGCACCCACCTCCAGGGGTG
The DNA here is from genome assembly GCA_023053685.1 of Diadophis punctatus similis. Classification (NCBI taxonomy): domain Eukaryota; kingdom Metazoa; phylum Chordata; class Lepidosauria; order Squamata; family Dipsadidae; genus Diadophis; species Diadophis punctatus. The sequence goes on from JALIGW010000005.1 coordinate 52,695,974, forward strand.
AAATCCTCCTGGTTCATTCTTAACTGTCGGTCATGCAGAATGCTTTGCGCACGCGCAGAGGGCAAAAGAACTCAAATGGCGGCGTCTAGGTGGGCGGGGAAAGCAGGCGGGGGCAGCCCCGCGCCGCGACCGCCACCTGCTCCATCGGCTCTGCGACGACCGACAGGTAAGAGCGAACTGGGAGGATTTCACCCCTGCCCACCCCCCTTCTAGAGGAATAAAATATTTTAGGAAATATTAAAAAGGCAGAATATTATATAGAATATCCCTGGCTGAGAAATGGAGAAACATGTTTTAGGCAGAAAAAGACTCACTCCTAGTAGCCCCCACCTTTGTCAATGTGCCATCAAGGAATGGGCCCAGCTCACTCATTCCCCACCCCCCAACCTTTGTTAATAGCCAGGACCAGTCTATTCTACATAATAAAGATCTACCCCCTTCAGGGAGACCCATCTAGAAAACAGAAATTCACCACATGGCACCTGGGAAGATTGCATCAGCCAGCAAGGTTCAAGCAAACTTGGACTCAGGAGAGCCTACAGAGTTGCCCCTGCATGGCCCCATGGGAGTCTGACAGCCAATCAGAGTGCATTTCTTGCACAGGAGCAGGAGGCCCTGGGGCGGGGCCCAAGAGAGGGCATAAAACCAAGAGACTCTTAGCATCTTGCCCCTTTTTCTTTTCTTCTTCAACATCCTCGAGGCATGTGATCCCCCTTTCCCCAGGACCTCAGACCATGTGGTCCTGCTGTCCTCCATTAAACCATTTTTCCAAACAGCCTTCAGGCTTCCAGTGTCTTTTTCCCCACTTGGAACTGAACCCAGAAGGATATTCCTTACAACAGTTTGAAGGTTGAAACATTGCAACTGGACTAATTTTTCTTGTTAGTTTGAGACATTTTTTTGCTCATCCAAGTAGCTTTATCAGTCCGAACAAATTAGTGAGAGAGTTGTTGGAATGTACCAACTGCTGCCACACAAACCTCAGGATTTTCTCCCCAAAATGTGTTGCAATATTTTAATGAAGATTCTCAGTCATCCAGCCAAAGGTATGTGAAAGTTGAACCATGGCAACTGGACTAATTTTTTTTATTAATTTATATCAACAGTTCTATTTTGCTTTTCTAGTGCCTACACACTACTCAGTGACATGTGACCCTAATTTTCAATCACATTTGTATGCAATGTTCCCTTCCACATATATGAAATCAAGAACTGAAAGAAGATTGATAGCTGTTATTGTGGCTGCGGTTGTTAATATTCTTCTACATGTGCAGTGGAGAAATGCTAAGGAGAAATTGTTGTCTGTCCTACTAATTGTATTTAAAACTTTGCTGATTCCATCAGAATGACCTTGGACAGATCTTAAGGGGTCTTTTTTTAAGCCGGTTTCTTGTGATACTTGTACTAAAGTGAAAGCAGAAGCTTACATGAAAATCCCATTAGAAGAGAAAATACATTTCTAATTGATCTCTGAAAATAAACCTTTGGAATTGCATTGTTAATTTGCCTCAGATGTGCCTCAGATGTTCTGGCAACTGAATACTGTAAAAAATGAAATGCTTTCAACCTTTTAAAAACAAGACTACATTTCCAAAACAGAAAAAGAACTGTCAATTACCTCACTTCTCCTTGTATGTTCGGGCATGAACCATTCTAGGATATACAGTATTTGAAATCTATCTCCTTATAACACTTTCTTCCAAAGAAAGCAAATATTAAATACCTGATTTCAAAATTGCTAACTAACCAAGTGCAAAATCTGTACTAAGTCATTGTGTTAAAAAAAGTCTACAAAATGTGCTTAGAGAAGGTTTATTTTTTTCTATCTGAGGCAGTTGGCGGAAAGCAATACCACTGAACTGCTAAAGGCCTGGTTGTTTTAATGATAACACATACTGAGGCACAGTTCCCCAGAGTTGTTTTAAGTTACGAAGTTATTATCAAACTATGAAACATGCTGGTATTCCATCTAGATAAAACAATAGGGCATTTTGAAAGAACAAATAACAACAACAATAACTTCTTACAATTCAGAAGTAGTTATGAGTGGGCAAAAGAGTCAAAATAGTGATCGCTTTCCTTTTTCTTTTTTTTATTGAAGATAAAATGATTAATGTATTAAGGGAAATTAATGTGATATCATTACCACAATTAAAAAGAAAGTGTGATACTGGTAATTCATAGAATAAAACTTTACACATTGGTGGAATTACTGTACCATAAAAATATCTGCTTATTAACCTAGAGCTGTGTTTCTCAATCTTGGCAATTTGAAGATGTGTGGACTTCAACTCTCAATTCCCCTTGTGGGCTGGGAAATTTTGAGAGTTGAAGTCCGCACATCTTCAAGTTGCCAAGATTGAGATACACTGACTTAGACACACAGGTATCTGCTGCTAAAATCATGATGAAGAAATTAAGGACATCACAATGCAAACCCCTTGCATTTGTGATGTGATGTTAACTGAAGTTCATAAGGCATGCAATTTGTCCTATAATATCAAAATGCATGTATCCTTGATCCCCAACTGTATGGATGCCCATGCTTAGAGAAGCCTTAAATACTAGTTCTTTCCATCTGTTAGCATTCCCTGGAAAAGATATATTCCATTTTTATGATCATGGTTGGTCATACAGTCAATCAGACTTAGACAGGATTTGGCATTTTTATCCACCTATTGAGTCCTTCCCAAGGACCTAAGATAGGCAGATGTTGATGTCTGATGGTGTTAAATGTAGTGTTGCAGGATGTAAGCTGTTTTAAGTAAGGCTGCCTTTTGCAATTGACTGATGGTGAGTTTGTTAATGCCAAAGTGTTCAAGTGGTGCCCTAGATATTTTGGGATTGTACCTAAGATGCCTATTACTATTACTATTACTATTATATTTATTTCCTTTTACCATGTCTATTCTACTTCTATTTGCAGCTCTTTGTATTTTGCAATTTTTTCCAGTACTTTTTCTTTTGTTCTAATCTCTCATGGTACTGCAGCATTCACTATCTATACTTTTTGTTTAAACCGGCCATTTAATACTCAACTTATCATGTTTCATTTCTATTCTTTATGTGGTCCTTCTTTTAGGCCAGTTTGGTCTCTCCAGTATTCAGTAAGTCTCATGATATACTGACTTCATCTATCTTCTTTACTGTCTTTCAGATATCTTTTCTACTTCTTCAGCTATCTAATGACTTGCAACATTCTAGGCCCATCTATTTTTCTTCATAAGTAGGGTCTGTCAACACTACAATATAAATAAAAGGTATGTTTCATTGTCATTATTTTTATAATCTTCCAATCCAGAGCTTTTGTTCTGCTTGAATTCTGTGCAGTATTCCTGCTATTACCCATTAATTGTGTTAAAAGAATTTCATTCATTGAGCTTGGACTTTAAGATCTTCTTTACTTTTATGGTGAATTCACTTCTAACCTTGCTCTTGACTGTAGTATGCTTAATGTCAATTTGAAGAATACCAATATTTATAATGATTATCTTTATCCAGACCCTTGATGTTATTTGTGTAGAACATCTTGATTTCTTCAGTTTTCACTATTTTCCCCTATTGAGATAAGGAGGCACATGTGTTCAGTCTAAATTCCATTGCATTATTATTATTATTATTATTATTATTATTATTATTATTATTATTATTATTATTATTATTATTATTATTATTATTATTATTATTATTATTATTATTATTATTATTATTATTATTATTATTATTATTATCATTATTAAAATGTATTAGTCACTTAGCAATAGCAGGCAGATATGTATTATTTCACCTAGCAGATTTCCCTTTAGATTCCCCTTAGGAATTTTATTCTATTTTAAAATATTCTCTCTCCTTTTTTTAATAGAATTTGGAAATACTTACATATTCAGCTGAACTTTAAAAAAATATTCAAACCAAATAAATCTTTAGTATAGCCAAAGGCCAGCACAGACAGATGCAAACAGATATGTAATTACTGTGGGAGGAACTTAATCTTCAATATGTATCATCTGTTGTGTTCTTCAAGTTAAATAACTAAATTTGGCAATGTTCTGTGTTTTTTCAGAACATTGTTCTTATCAGCTACTAGGAAGAACACATAATCATCTGACTGCCATGGCATTATTACTTAAAGCATAGACCTTAAATTTTAACATAAAGCTAAATTGTACAAATAAGCAACAAATTATAGCAATACTGTGATATCTGCCCTGCATCAGTGAAGAACGAAGGGCATTGTGACCTGCCCTTACAAAGCCCAAACAGTATTTGACCTAAATCAGCATATGAGTGTAAGATGCAATGACCCTCCGATCAAACATTGGTGTTCTACAGAAACCAGGTTTCTGATCTAGATTAAACTGTAGTTCTAAATCCAGGAGATTTGGTGTGATCAATTATTTGCCCTGATTCCTATTTAATGGACTGGTTTATTTGAGCAACTTCTTCTCCACAACCACCCACTCCTTCAGTTCTAGTGGCAAAGGCATATGACCTCCTTTTTATACACTTTAAAGAACAACGTCCATGAAATATACCTTCCTCTCACTACTAAAACGAACACATTTTTTCTTGGATGCTAAACAACATGTGAGATGCCCCATGAGTCTTATTTAGACAATATAAAGCCAAATATCTAAAGCCAATTGAACAATTCAGGCAATCAAAACCACTACTACTGTAGTTAACCCCCTCTCCTTAAAAAATTAGAATAAAGGAGCAGTTCGCTATTTCATAATACAAAAAGGCTGTTTAATATGGTTGCCTAAATCTACTTCTACTAAATATCCTGATTTTTGAATAAACAGTTTAAAGAATATGACAATGATTATGTCACAAATTTGGCTTTACTTCTTTTTGTCATTCTAACGTAAAGTAGAAGAATTATGTAAAGTAGTGCAAAGAATGCGAAAAATTTTCTTGTGAGAAAAATTTGTTTTGCTGATTCTTTTAAAATTGAAGCAAAGGAAATGAAGTTCAGGAACAAAAAAAAAACAAATGGAGAAGAGAGGATTGTATGGAGGAAAAGGAAACATGCTAGATTCTTTTCCACTGAGGGGCACTGAGAAGGAAATTGACCTCCACTGTGGCTGAATGCATACTGAAAATAACATTCAGTAGCCATTATAATTCTTTAACATAGACAATCTTATCAGCTACAAGTATGAACTTCCAGATCTAAATTTCAAAATACTACAGGTCTAAGTACAAAATCATGTTTCACATTTCAGACCTGCTACTGATAAAGGTCAACCTTTTAAGAAATGTAGAAATTCAGACTATCTATAGATAGTCATATACTGTAGATATCTATAGCTATCATATAATACCTATCATGAACTCCTAAAATTGTGAATTAAAAGAACTGATGCTTTGTGGGATTATAAACAACTGGATTTACTTTTTTGCAGATGGATGAAATTCTGTCCATTGGTTTATGAAATTATGGTCACTTAAAAAGCAGAAGAGGCACTAGATTAGGAAACATGTTCCCATCATTTTTTTAAAAAAGTTCCTGTATGATTGTCACAATGTGAATGCAGTTGTCAATTCAGATTTGTTGTGTTGTGTTGATAAAGGTTTGCACTCTCATCACCTAGAATATCCTCAGAAGGTATCTTAAATTACAAACACAATAACAACAACAACAACAACAACAACAACAACAATAATAATAATGATAACTTCAGGATAAGTAGCACAAGAACCTTCCACTGAAATAAATCTATTTTCCAGTCAATGCTATTTAGATGGAAAAAGGGTGACATGAGAAGTTCTTAGACTGTATTGCTTCCAGATTTTTTCCCAATATGGAAAGTTAAGGTTATGATTCAAAACATTCAGATTTATTTAATACTTACATCTGAAACTGCACTTTAAGCTTCAAAATTCCACTTATATCCATAAAATAATTCCATTTCATTAGAATTACCTTTCTAGACGTGGTTCCATGGATTCTTCTCAATAAAGAAGTAAATAACAATACAGTTAAAAGCAATGGAAGAAGGGCTTATAAAATATTATCAAAAACAATGACACTTTCTAAAAGCCCATTCCCCCCCCGCTCATTTTTTATAGACATACATCATATATTTTAGTATTTTACATCTTGTTAAGAGCTTTCTCAAAAGCTTTTACCAATTTTTTTATTATTTGTTTCAAGTACTCAAGTAATTAAACACAAGTAATTAAATGGGTGGGTGGATGGATGGATGTGGAGAGAGAGAGAGAGAGGGAGGGAGGGAGGGAGGGAGGGAGAGAGAGAGAGAGAGAGAGAGAGAGAGAGAGAGAGAGAGAGAGAGAGAGGGAGAGGGAGAGGGAGAGGGAGAGGGAGAGGGAGAGGGAGAGAGAGAGAGAGATCTTAGTTGTTTGGGCTAATATCCAATGTACAGTCCAGATGCAGTTAAATGAGCCTCATGGATTAGTGAAAGATTACTATCCTGAAATTAAGATGGACTTTCTCCACAAGCATGAACATAAATGGAACTCTCAACAATGCAATTACACGGTAGCCATTTTACCATCAGCACTGAAACACCTGTGAAAATAGGATCATCAATGCCCCTTAAAGCTTAGGGACATTCCTTACTTCAGGAAGAAAAGTATTGGAAGGATTGTAAACAACCAATGGGAAGGCACATCATCACTCTCCTATCTCCTTCATTTTACAGAGAGCCAGGATCCTTAGTGTAGCCTTTCTAATGGTGTGTGTGTGTGTGTGTGTGTGTGTGTGTATGTGTTGAATCTAGATGGGAAAATAAATTTGTAGGTACCTGGATGTCAAATCATGTAGAGCTTTAAAGCTGATCATGAGCACATTGAATTGGGCCTGGAAGTATACTGGTAAACATGGCCATCTCCAGTAGTAGAAGTATAACATTACTAAATCTGCATTTTGACAGAGTTGAGACTTCCAAGTTCTTTAAAAGCAGCCAAAACTTCACACACACACACACACACACACACACACACACACACACACACACACGGTGGGTTTCAGCAGGTTCTGACCAGTTCTGGAGAACCAGTAGCAGAAATTTTGAGTAGTTTGGAGAATTGGTAGCAGAAATTTTGAGTAGTTTGGAGAACTGGTAAATACCATCTCTGACTGGCCACACCCCCATCTATTCTCTGCCTCCCGAGTTCCAGCTGATTGGGAGGGAATGGAGATTTTGCAGTATCCTTCCCCTGTCATGCCCACCAAGCCATGCCCACCAAGCCACACCACGCCCGTCAAGCCACGTCCACAGAACCGGTAGTAAAAAAAATTGAAACCCACCACTCACACACACACACACACACACACACACACACACACACACACACACACACATCCCATTGTGACAGCTTTTACCTTCTACTGTAGCAGGAACTATGAGTTCAGGAGGATGCTCAAATTGTGCAACCTCCCCCAAAATTAAAGTTGGAACTGAAACAAAGTCAGGTCAATGATTAGCAAACAGGAAGTCTGTCATGCAGCTATTTAATCTGACCAATTCATGGCCTTACAGCCTCCAAGCAGTGAAATGACATTTAGTGGGCATCTGGGATGGAGATGTTCAACTGATTATTAGCATATTAATAATACCTTATCCCACATTATCATATAACTTCTAGTAGAAGTTTCATATAGATATGAAATATGTAGATATCTACAAGCTTGGATGAGATGCCAAGCTTGTTGTTAAAATGTCTACAGGGAAGGAGCTTTATAAATCATCCTTTAGAAATTTCACTGTATCTTTTTACGTTCTAGACTTTTACAGGGAAGGAAAATTGTGTACTGGAAATTTTCTAAAGGTTACAGTGTCTATCCTTGGCCAGAGGATGGAACTGTATATTTCAGCCTTTTTTTCTTTTGAAAACATTTTGTATTCCTGGAATTGTTGCAGCATTCAAAGCAAACAAGATATTGAGAATAAACAAAAGATTTGTTAAATTAAGTTTTTATAACCAGCATGCTTAATACCGAGCTGAAACCAGCTTGGTGCATCCTTTTGCTTAGTTGTTGCTTTTCATCTCCTTAACTGCTTTTTGTATTTTTTTTGTGTGGAGATGGAGATACTAAGTTTATGCTGGCAAAGAAAAGGTATAAACATGTAACATAAACATCTACCATCCGTTTCATTGTAATTTTTACCTGTCCCATATATATCAGCCCCTGAAAGATTCAAAATGAAACCATCTTGAACTAAACTCTTTCAAGTTCCATCTCCAAGCCAATATAAGTTGCTTAATTTTTGGAAAAATGAGATTAAAAAATAGGGTTTGTCCAGTAGAAGATATGAATCTTGTCAGGTTTCAGGTGAATATCTCCAAGATTTTACCCCAATTTTATATAGTGTGTGTGTGTGTGTGTGTGTGTGTGTGTGTGTGTGTGTGTGTGTGTGTGTGTGTGTGCGCGCGCGCGTGTGCCCCTGCACATACATGTGTTTGTGTATATACACACACAGAGAGATAGATATACATTCACATTTCTTTAATATAGTTTTCATTAAATATTGTATATAACTAAAAAATGAGCAATGAAAAATATAAAGAAATATAAAGGAAGAAATAAAAAGGATAAAAGTACAGAAAATAATACAAGTAGAAAAAAGGAAAAGGAAAAGGTAATTAATTGTAACATTTTCTTATTCATCAATAGCATCCATTCTTTCATCCAAACCAAACAGCAGACTAAAAAAATACAGTTTAAAATCCAGCAATCCTAATACACCTTTTTCCTTTACATTTTGGTAATTCTTTATTTCTTCCATAACATATAACTATGAATACATCTTTTTGCCATTGCTTAAAAATTGTGCTGTTTTTCAAAACAAGTATTGTTCAGATTAAACACATCATTCTAGATAATACATTAATTTTCATCATTGAAATTCATCCAAACAATGACAAAAGTAATTGTAACTTTTTCCACTTTAACAATCTTGTTAATTTCACTCCATGCCTTGACATAATTATTCTGAAATAACATATAATTCATAGTATTCATAGTAATGCCAAGATATTTTACCTTTTGTCTCAATTCGAAAACAAGTTTTTGCAATCAGTTATTTTTTGTTTTCCATCCTCATATTATATATATGTTTTGTGTATATATATGAAACACATGCATATATACACACATATATTTGGATGCATACACACAAACACACACACATAGACAATACATAATATACAGTATATTGATTTCATCCATTTATTTTCACAAATTTCATATTTTCTAACATTTTAAACAAAAAAAGTCCAGTTCAAATGGTCAAATGCTTTTTCTGCATCAAGCAATATCAAAGCAGTTTGTTTTTCATAAGACTGTTCCAAATTTTCTAATACATTAAGAACATTTCTAATATTGTCTGTTAACTGTCTTTTAGGTAACAAGCCACATTGATTTTCATGTGTGTAGTCTTGCAAGACACATTTTATCCTTTCAGCTGAAATTATAGTGAACATTTTATCATTAATATTCGGTTAATATGTTGATCAATAACTTTTTTTTAGCAAAGTCAGATCTTGACTTTGTTAGGAATTAATATTACATTTGCATCTGTGCAATTTTCTGATATACTTTCACTTTCCAAAATGGAATTCATTTTAATAGTTCATCTTCAAAATATTTTTGTAATAGGAAGCTGGCAATCCAAATGGACCAAATTTCCCTGTTGTTATAGATCCATTCATAATCTGTTTTGTTTATCCATTACCTATGGTAAAATATGTTTTCTTAAGTATTGCTCCACTAGACACTGGACACTGGATAACAACTTGTCTGAAATGGTATAGGATCTCCTGCTTGAGCAGGATGTTGGACTAGAAGACCTCCAAAGTCCCTTCCAGTTCTTTTCTGAATTGAATTGAATTGAAATTTTGAATTTTGCTAGGGAAAGTTCTTCTCCTTTATAAAGTTGCTATACATTTACACTTATCTAAGACAGAGCTAAGAGGAATGAACAAAATACAGCACTACAACCACCAAATTATACTGCAGAGTCTTTAGAGAAATGATTCTGGAACAATGCTGGAACAACTCCAATTTAAAAATACATTCATTGAAAAACTCTTTTAAAAATAAGCTTGTACTTTTCTATTTGATTTTCCGGAATGCCAGGCTTGACAGGACTGTCAGGAACATCCATTGGTGTTGTGTATGAATATGCGGCATGAATCAGAATGTGGTTTGCAAGAATACAAATTTGTAGAAAGATATATTGTATTCATGTATGTAGTTCTTTAATAGGTCTCAGATGTCATCAAGCAACTGTGATTTGTTAGTATATAATTTCTTAAGATCTCCTGGAATATCTAACTTTCCACAAATTATTTTTTGCTGTTCCAGTTCCTTCCCTCAGAAAGTCAACAAAGGGTCAGGTATTTATCCTGAAAATGCATATCCTCCCTAACATTACTTTTATCTCTTCTTGCCTATCAGCTTACTTTTCTGGGTAGCTTTCTAACCTGAGTTTATTTAAATTAGTCCTATGGTTTCCTTTAATGTTTTGACATGCATCCAAATTTAATTCTTTGTGTGTGTGTGTCTGTGTGTGTGTGTGTACGTATGTACGTACATATGTATATACAGTACATACACACATACACACACACACATATATACATACATACATTCTTCGTTTGTAATTTTCTTCTTTTCCTCTTCCTCATTATGATGGTTCCTGGGAGAACATTTCTTAACTTCATAGCATCTAGATGTAAATAGTGTCACGGTGTGATTTATTGCCTGTTATATGTATATGCAGGGAGCTGTATCCCTATTTATTATAATGGTTTATTCCTGAGCATGTGATTGATATGTTCTTGTACGCATGTGTGCATTCCATTCTCTCCTTCTGTTCCTGGCTTCCATTGAAGGAAGACCTATTTTTATATTAGAGATGTAAACAAATGAGGATTTATTGTTTTTGTACCGAAATAAATATTTTTATTTAGACCTTTAAACTGCGATTTCTTTTCTAATGTCTGATGTCTGGCCTTACGAAAAGCCGTCAAGACATGGCTCTTCCTGCAGGCAGGGGGTTGAGACTAGTTCCATCTGAGCTCTCCCCCTGTATGTATGTTGGTGAATATTTTTTTAACTTTTTTAATCTTTTAAAATTGTTTTAATTGTTGTTTATTGTTTAGTGTTCTTGCACAATGTTGTACGCTGCCCTGAGTCCCTCGGGAGTAGGGTGGCATAGAAGAACCTAATAATAAATAAATAAATAAATAAATAATAAATGTCCAGGAAAAGATCAAACTTCTCCTTTGTGAGATTAATTATCACCTCTGTCAAATAGAGGTTTAAGGCTTATTCCTAGTTTTATTAATAATATTTAATAATATTCCTATATTATTAAGGCTTATTCCTAGTTTTGACTGATTCCCATTTATACTATGAAATACATTTCTTGTGGTTGAAAAAGTCATCAGAAAAGAGAGTGGACTTTTTTCACTTTTACTTGAAATTTCTTTTTCCTCTCTACTATATAAGAATAAATGATGTATGTCATAAACAAAATGTAATCTCCAAAGAATTTTGGATTTAGTGACCAAATTTGTCTATGGTCCCAAAGTATTTCAAGTCCATTAAAAAAAATGCCTAAATTAGGGAAACGTACATTGAAATTGCAAATGTAGTTCAATAAAGTAAATATGATGTACACTGTATCATATAAGAAGAAATACAGATTCACAAATATACTAATACAGGTAGTCCTCAACTTACAACCATTCATTTAGTGACCGTTCAAAGAAAGTTTTTATGAATGTTTTTCATACTTACGAATGTTGTAGCATCCCTGGTCATGTGATTAGAATTCGGAAGCTTGGCAACTGGCATTTATTTATGATGGTTGCAAGGTCCTTTGCAATGGGGAATACATTTTATTTAACAACCATGTTACTCACTTAACAACTGCAGTGATTCACTTAACAACTGTGGCAAGAAAGATCATAAAATGGGGCAAAACTCACAAGAGCTTTCTTGCTTAGCAATGGAAATTTTTAGCTCAATTATGGTCAAAAGTCTAGGACTACCTCTTTATGCACAGACACAGACACACACAGACACACACACACACACACTAATGGAATCTGAGTTGATGATGAATAAACAGAAAACTAGTGTTGTGTTATGATAGATGTTGATTGAACAAATTCCATACTAGAGATCAACCCAAATGTTGTAACCCGGTGTTGAAATGCTTTCATATAATCTATCATGGATCCAGGGGTACATATTAAAGCAGTCTTCACATCACATCAAATAGGAAGGTACCTTGGGTATATTCTCCTCCTGAAGTTATAATATGTGTAAAAATAATAAGGCAGGATAATAAATAAATAAATAAAATTCTATGCAACTACAGAATCCAAAAGTCTTCTATAAGTGAACAATTCAAACCTTTGGTAAGAGATATATGTCCCTTCTTTAGCAGCTTGGGTTTGAAAGGGAAGAAAAAGTCAGAGAAACTGGACAAATTCATATTCAAGAAATTGCCTCAGGGCATGAGAATGTTTAAGTAAGAAGGAAAAACATAGCTGTACATGGTTGCCATGTGCATACATCCCTGAATCTCACTTTTCTTCTTCCTGTGCCACAACTACAATGCAATATGGTTCTCTGCTTAATTTGTGACCTAATAAACCTGTGCATTTGACTGTGCATTTGAGTTATTATAAGTAGGGCTTCAATGTGAGCAACTCAGACAATAACAAGAGGCAGGGAAGGACTTAGATGATAGGAGCAGTGTCCATGGGTCATCACCTATGCACTTGAAAATCTTCATGTAGTCAGACAAATGCTTAAACAGCTTTGTGTATACTAATCAAGACAGCAATATATTACATCATACAATGGAGACGGGAACAGTTGCTTGGAAACAGAGGCAGGCCTTGTGGAGTCCCCATGTACATCTCATTGGCACTGTGGGTGCAGAACGCTGAACTGATTGAACACAGCTCTGCTTGTATTGATATGATAGCTCTGGTATGAAAGATGAGAGAGAAGAAAAATTGAAAACTATCAACTTTTTGGTCCATTTAGCACAATATTGAGTACCTGATGTGAAGTAGATCCCCAGTATTTTAGACAGGAATCTTTTCCAGCCTTCCTGAAAGATGCTAGAGATTGAAGCATACTCCTTTTGTTATGCATAGGATTTTTCACTGAGTTACAAACTTTTGTTAACTTGATGATGCTATTGTTTGTAATTAATCTTCTGAACAGCATTGAAAATGTATATAGATATAGATATAGATGATTAGAAGAAGATTGATAATAGATGATGATGATGATGATGATGATGATGATGATGATGATAGATAGATAGATAGATAGATAGATAGATAGATAGATAGATAGATAGATAGATAGATAGATAGATAGATAGATATAAACAGACAGACAGACAGATATAGATAGATGATAGAGACAGACAGACAATAGACGTAGATATTTGATAGATAGATAGATAGATAAATAGATAGATAGATAGAGACAGACAGACAGACAGACAGACAGACAGACACAGAGATGATAGAGACAGACAGACAGACTTAGATATATGATATATGAGAGATAGATAGATAGATAGTTAGATGACAGATAGATAGATAGATAGAGAGAGAGAGAGAGAGAGAGAGAGAGAGACAGAGACAGAGAGACAGAGACAGAGACAGAGACAGAGACAGAGACAGAGACAGAGACAGAGACAGAGACAGAGACAGAGACAGAGACAGAGAGACATAGATGATAGCGACAGACAGACATAGATAGATGATAGATGATTGATTGATAGATAGATAGATAGATAGATAGATAGATAGATAGATAGATAGATAGATAGACAGACAGACAGACAGACAGACAGACAGACAGAAGACGTGTATGTGTGTGAGAGAGAGGGGGGAGGGGAGAGGGGGAGGGGGAGGGAGGGAGAAGGAGAGGGGGAGGGGGAGGGGGAGGGGGAGGGGGAGGGGGAGGGGGAGGGGGAGGGAGGGATGGAGAGATCTCCCTACAATAAAGTGCTAAAGTTGTTTGGGCTGATATCCAGTATACAGTCCAGATTCAGTAAATGAGCCTCATAGATTAGTATGATTACTATCCTGAAATTAAGATGGACTTTCTCTACAAGCGGGAACATAAATGGAACTCTCTGGCCAAAAGAGAGGTGTAAGGTGTTTAATGAAAAAAAGGACTAGGGGTTACATGATAGCAATGTTCCAATATCCAAGGAGCTGCCACAAAAGGGGGGGGGGGGTCAACCTATTCTCCAAAGTACATGAAAAAAGTAGAAGAAGCAATGGATGGAAACTAATCAAAGCAAAGAGCAACCTAGAACTAAGAAAAAAATTCCTGCTAGAACAATTAATCAGTGGAACAACTTGCCTTCACAAGTTGAGGGTGCTCCAACACTGGAGGTTTTGAGCAGGGGGTTGGGGTATGATCTTGTTATAACTATGTTATTCAGTCAGGTTCCAACAATCAAGAATGAAACATGCAGTTACTTCTGACTAGTTTCCTTTATTGTTATTAAACTATAGACAGAATCTTTCTAGATTAAAGTTACTATCTGCATACTATAGATATACTATTGGAACTGTAAGGGAGGGATTCTTTTAATTCTCTTCCTGCTGACCAAACTTTTTAAGCTCTGCTGCCTCTTTGCCTCCTGGAAAACAGCCGCTTCCTCCTGGGAATCTGGATACATTCCACCACAAAGGGCCCTAGTATTAGTAATTAGTGAGTGAAAGAACTAGTTGCTATATTTGAGAAAGCAAACCTCTTCTGGTGACCAGAGCTTGTATCCAGGGGCGGGTTGCTCTCTTACCTTGCTACTGGTGTGCTGCCCGCGCATCACCACGTTTCATGCGTGCATGCGCTCGCTATGTGCATGTGCCACCTCACGCGATTTTGCTTCTGTGCATGCGTGGAAGCAAAATTGCACCAAAATCTCATGAGGAGACACACACATGCGCGTCCCCTTGCAAGATTTTGCTTCCGCACATGCGTAGGAAGAAAAAAAAGCCCAGAAATTCTGAAAAAAAAGATGGCGGCTCCTAGGGACCAGCAACCGACCGCACCGGGTCGGTAACCTCTTGGTGATGTCACCAGCCCGCCGCTACCGGTGCGATAGAGTGGTCCGCACCAGTAGGAACCAACCACTGCTTGTATCCACAAACTGGTCTGAAGGAGAAATGGCAGCAACAGTGTCTCTGAGACTTAATTCAGGACCAGAGGGACACCAACATATTTCATCAGTCTACTAGGCCTGGATAATAGGCATCCAGATAAAGGAATTTAATTAGAATTTAATTCCATTCAGTCTTTCTCACATTTGTTTTACCGTGAAGCAACTCTTGAAATAATTTTCAGGTCTTAGGGAAATCGTGAACAAAAAAATGTATCTACTGATAACATAAGGGGCACAAAAAGTTCAAAAAATGATTTATTTTCCAGCCACAATCTCCCACAGAAGCACTAGCAATGTAGAAGCACCCTCTATATCAAACCAGATGGCAACATGTTATAAGCCACCCTAAGTTGTTTAAGATGAGTGAACTTACAAATCTTAAATAAATAAAGGGATCTTCTATACTAGATGGTAACACCATAAATAGTAGTCAAGCTGCAATTGGTATTAGCAGCGGCAGTCCAAAAATTGCAAACTGCATAATTATCTCTTTTTGGGGGGGGGGGGCTGAAGTATCTACTACATTGTGAAAACCATTGGTACTTTCCACACATACCCTGCTATGATTATTAATGTGTTTTACATTCCTGAATGTGTGTTCCAAGCTGAAATAATAATATTACTCATTATTTAATTTCCAGCCAAGCTTAGTGTTAATATCACCATGATTGAGGTACAATGTTTAATTAATATTAAATCCAAGGGAGGGAGGGAGGGGGGAGGGGGGAAGGAAGGGAAAGAAGGAAGGAAGGTAGGAAGGAAGGAAGGAGGGAGGGAGGGAGGGATAAAAAAAACGGCTATACCACATGCACACAAAATCAGCGAGCATAAATAAAAGGCAAAGCTTGGAAAAGAAAAGCCATGGTTTGCATTTTGTACTGGATAGGTTCTGGTTGAATGAGATCTGGGATGTGTGCCAAATTAATAGGGAAAAAAAGTCCCTTTCTTCCTCTTCAATAGCCACAATGTTCATTATTAAGGAAAGCATATGAACTGCAGGATTTGATTTTAATAACAGCATCGTCTTCATTAATCTGTACTTTCCATTTAGCCTCATTATGGAGAAAATGCTGAGTTAATGCAGCACCTATTATTGTTGGATTTCCTGAGGGGGGGCAGAAGGAGGGAAGTAGTATAAAAAAATAAAGAACCCCCCCCCCTTGTTTTCCTTTTTTTTTCTTTTGTCATGCATTCAAGGACTATCAGGTGTGTATGTCATATTTTTAAACAAGCAGGTTGTTTGTCAAAGACTGTTTTCGTACCTTGGGTCTCCTTAAAAGTGTGCTGCCTGCAAGCTGGGCCGGGGGGGGGGGGGAGGGAGGATCAAAGGGAAACATTTGGGCTTTTGCTAAACATCCTATTTCTTTGCGGTATGTGTTTTGGCTGTTTGTCATGTCAAGCATCCGCTTGCCATCACCTGCAAGTGAGCTGATCTTTCCATGACGCCTCAGTTCCTTCTAAATCAAGAGCCCCTGATAGCCGCTGCCTCTTTGTATCTGCCTGGCAAATAGTGGCCTTTTGTCCTGCACAAGTTCCTAAACAAACTTAATCTCTCTAACATAGTGACAGATGACATTTAGATGTCCTTGTTTCCCTTAAAATGAGTTTTATTGACAATTGGAGAACAAAAAGAGGGCCCCGAGAAAGACCAATGTTTTATAGGCCCTGCTAAACAACATCTTCGCTCTCAGTGCCGTGGGTGCAGAAAAAGCCTGAAGTTTCCCCCCCCCCCTTTCCCCATTTTCTCTTGCTTTGCAATATCACCATGACAACAGATATAGAAATCACTTAGTGACTCCCAGAAAGAAAACACAGTGACACAGTCCCCCTTGTATGGCGAATCAAACTAAAGCCTTCATTCAAATGGTTATTGAGCCAGGGCATTCATGTAGAGGATGGGGTGGATTTTACACAGGTAGCTACAACAGAAAGGCCAGCCTCGGCTTCAGCCACAGCATATGGTAAAGTCTCTCCTTAATTAATGCATCCTCAATAGAATTTCTCCATTTAAAATTTGTTTTCTTTTGACGGAAACATCATTAAGGTAAAGGCAACATTAATCAACAACTTGCAACTTAAAGGGCATCAAAGGAGGCTTTCTCTCCCCCACCCCCACCCCTCTTCTTCCTTTCTCTCTTTCTCTGCCTTATGCAACAGAATATTTTAAGAGTTAAGCAAACAACATATGATTTTTTTTCAGGCATCTTTGTCATCAGGCACGTCTGAAGAGGCCTCTACTGGCCAGACTCACGAGGTGCAGCAAAGCTCTTTTAATTGATTTGGACAGGAATGCAATCAGGATTGCGAATTTGTATTGCAAAACTCTTCACAGGGTGACTCCTTCTGCCTGCATCATTGGGGCAAAAATGTTTTATTTCATGCTTGCTCGCTTAAAAAAAAAAAGAGGCTATCGTGTCCGTTAGGGTTTTATTGTCAAAGTTCAGGCGAGAAAAGGAACTAATGAAACTATTTGTTCGTTACTTCTATTGTAATTTTAAATCATTAAAGTTAATAAAAAGAGTTAGATGTGTTAATGTTTATACTGGTGGTGTGTGAGAAAGTGTATGTTTCCTAGGACTCCCGTAACTTTCAACTTAAAATTGTTGAACTTTATTTTATTGGTTGACGTTTTGTTTAGGTTAAGTCTCACCAGTTTTTTTTAAATCGTAAATTTAACCTATGTAATCTAAAGTTATTAAAACAAAAATGTCCTTTCTCAATAAAAGGCTCCCGAAGCCTATATTTCCAGAGGGCGGGGGGGGGGGGGGAGAAAGATCATTTCATAATTCTGTCTTATTTTCCCTATGCCAATACCTAATTGTAATATATTTACCCAGGTATGTAAAATAATATATCTTTTTAACTATTTAGCTTCCTTTAAAAAAACAGAATTTATATTTGATTTGATACTGTATTTTTTTTAAAAGTTCAAATGTAATAAAAAGTATCTTGGATACTATGGAGTCAGCATAAATATAGGATACTTTCAGAATTGCTAGGTCACATTAATGTAATAACTGAGAAGAAATCCTTTTATCATGTATGCTTTTTCAGCATTCTACAATTCAGTAACATAGAGGGTTTTCGATAGATATTAAAACAAACAGAAAAGGATAAAGTAGATCACAATTATTAAGTGCTACAATCTAACTTTCTCAAATCAATCTCCAACTGTCATTTCCTTTCAAAGAATTATGAAAAGATTGAGTAATATCTGACTGTTTGAAGACTTTGTATTGTTATATAAGTTTGTCACTCCATTTTATCCTTGATTATCTTAATGATTCTCATCTTTTTAAAAGTGCATAGATATGCGTGGAGGGGGGGGATGGGGTTAGTAGAGGAATAACTCTAGTTTACTATTCTAGTGCTGGAATATCCTTAAAAATTATGCACTATACAGTATAAAACTGCTACTCGCAGTCGCAACAGTGACACCTACTGGGGAAAACAGGAAATAGGCTTTCTACTTCGCTTTCCTTTTTTAAAAAGTAACAAAACAACCCAGATATTTCCGAATAGATTCTCCCCTGAAGCTATAAAGTAATAGAATAGGTAAAACCATCCACATTTAGAGTATTTGCCACTCCGTACTAAAACAATTTTAATGTTAAGATAAGAGTTAAATATTTAACATAGTATTTAACAAATCTCAAGTGGAAGCTATTGCTTTTAAAAATGGACATAAACTCTAATAGTGCCTATTGTAAACAAAAATATCAGAGAAAGTTCTGAATGAATAAAACAAACATACATGTTTGTGTCTGTGTGTTCGCCTCCATATTCATATCTCGGTTGCGTATAAGCAATGCCATATATCAAATATCATTATCAACATAGTTGGTACTTTATTTATTATGTTTTGAATATTTTCATGAGTGAATTAATGAATTAGATTACATGAATTCATGATTAATAATTTTGATCCAAATAAAGAAAGGTGAAGAGTTCACTTTCAGTATGTTTTTAGAGTTTCCATAAATAGTTTAGAAATTCATGATTGTACGATATCATTTGTATTAACAAAGAAAAAGTCTAAACAGGGAAAGAAAAGGATCATCTATACTCTCAAAGTATTGTGTTTTTTTAATAAAAAGGCCAAGGCTGTGAAATAGAAAAATTAAAAACAAAGAAATTGAAACAATGTCTTATCTTCAGAGCTCCAGGATTAGATAATATTCATTTTAGTTGAATTTTGACAGTAATTGAAGATTGATATTTTAGCATCATATTAGCCTTTCCTTTCTTTTTGTAGTTTTCTGTAGAAAGTGGAATATTTGAAACATTTTGGCAACAAAAGCGAGAGAGATTTTCTTTCCAAAATATGAAATTAAGTGATAAATAATAAATGGCAAATATATTATTAAAATTTCCACAATTAAAAATATTATATTTTGTAGAACAATAGTTAGGTGAGGAAAGATAAAGATAATACATGTGTTTGAATTTAAAGAGAAAGAGAAAGATTATACATGTGTTTGAATTTAACCATAATCTTACTGACTTTTAACAGAGAAAGGTAATCATTTAAAATCATTTTTACATCTTATATAATACATATCAACTGCAAATTGGTTTTATTTAAATTCTTAGGAAATGTTTTGCACAATATTAAAACACAATGTTATTAATATTAAAAGAATCTTACAAGTGACCACAGACATATCGGTAAGACTGGAAATTCTGCACGGAGTCCCATGGGAGATTGTCCTGAAATAAGAAAATACTGATGATGATGTGGACTATATTTCTAATATATTAGCACCTACGTTACTTGTTATTGTCTTAAAAAACATTAATTACAAAATGAAACTTCCAATCACAAAAAGTCTATCATTATTGTTTGAGGTATTTGAAAACATGCAAGATACATTTTATCACTGGAAATTATGTACATTACATTGGCCCTAGAAAATAAAACTCTGTGAAGAATGTGAGGAAAAAAAATGATATTGAAAACAATGGGGAAAGGGGGAAAGAAACTACTACGTTTTCATTTCATTTTGTTTTTTTAATGGAATATTCTTAAATATTTAAAATTTTTAACTAATTTTTTTCAGCTGTGAGAGAAATAAAATGCAATCAAGATAGAATTTAGTAAAATAAAACAAATCCTAAAACTTTTGCTGATAAATTGTGTGAACAGCTGATTGTCCCAATGGGGAAAATATCAGACGATACATCGAAATGTGCTAAAATAAGCTACTATTAAGCTTAATTTTAAATTGTTATGCAATGGAAACAAAGTATTTTAGAGAATGAAAAACCTGAATTGTTATAAACTTAAGAAAAAAGTTTCTAACTCCATTATACTTATTCAGAATAAGCTAAACAAAGTTGTTAAATTGATTAATATTTTTGTGTGAGACAGAGTGTGAGATTACCAGGCTGTTCACTTTATATGCTCTGCATATCTTGGTAGATTGATAAATCTACTATGAGTTGTAGTTAGGCTTGAAATATGTGTGGTCATATCTTTTGTATTCAGTGGCTCTGGTATTCACGAATCATTTCTGTTGACAATGGCAGGCAAAAGTGAGTTTAATACAGTTAATTGAGACAATTAGAAAAACAAAGGGGTTTCAGACTTATAATCCTTATAATCCATAATATATTACAATTGTTAATACAATTATTATAACATAATATACATTTATTTAATCATAAACAAAAGTAAAATATGATTAGCAGAGCCAGTGCTTATGAATGAGTAATATGGAACAGTTTTGAAAATCTCCCTAAAAGACAAGGAAAAAAAATCAGTGTAGTGTTGATTTTGTAAGCCTGTCCTCCAGTGTCTTGTGTAATGTATAAAATTAGTCCCAAGAGCTAACACAAACTTAATTGCTGAGCTAATAAACCTGAGTCTAGACTTTCTATCAAAAAAGTAGTGTTTGTGGATTCTCTCCTATCATAAAATTAGTTAACAAAATGTTTTTCCCCTTTTCCAAAATGTTTTCTGTCATATGTGGTATTCTGAATGTTTTTTCCCTCCATTTCCCCTTCCTTTTTTATCTAAACAAAGGAATTTTTAGGTGCAGTTCAAATGGGTTAAAGATTCCCTCAGAACACGAAGAAAATGGAAACAATGAATAAGGTAGCTCTCCAACTTTGTTCATAGAATATTCCATATGTCTAAGAAGTGCTTATACATCAGAGTTCCAGAGACCTGTTGCCGATAAGGTGCCAGGAGAATTATCCCAAACAGACAGATTAGCAGTGCGACTTAACTAAAATGCACCTGGACTAGTCACATACATTTCCCCTTGCCCAAGTAAATTGATACCGTTAATTTTGATTTTCACATTTGAATTCTAAGATTCTTTCTTTATTCCTGTTTCAATTTTTTCTATGCCACTTCCCATTAAAACAAACATCAAAGCAGTTCATATTTAAATTGAAATGTTCAGTTTACAACAATGGATTAAAAGCATTAGTGAAAAACAAGGTAAAATCAACCAGGGAAATATGGCAAGAGCAATGGAAAGCAAGAAGAATTTGAAAGTTAAAAATCATCACATCATTGGTATATTATGGAAAAGCCTCTGGTGCCTAGCACCAGAAAGATAACAACCATGTTTACAATAGTGGGCCATTTCAAAGGATATTGTAGAGGTGTTTATTTTGGGGGGAAAGGGCTATTGCTGAAAAGGCTGCTCATCATATCTCACAGTATGGGAACACCCAAAGCAGATTCCCAATCACGACCCAGAGATGATCGTTCAGATACTATAGAAGTTGTCAGTTTATGTATATTCTTCACACGAACATCCATAAGGCATTGAAAATATGAAGAAGTATCCATAGGAATGGTTTTAAAAACCCCATTCGTGATAAGCAACCACAACGGTGCAAGCAAAGCTTCTTCCATTTTTCATATGCAATGCGGGCAGAGCTTCAATTGCACTATTGTGAGTGCCATTTTTTAAACCATATCTTGCAGCACCTCTGAAGATTGTATAAGACTTGCATTTATTAACAATGCATGGAACATTTATATTAAGTTCATATTAGTGTCACTGAGGTTCTCATGCTATCCTTTTCTCAAACATTTTTACAATTAAAAAGAAAACATGCTGGACAATGGATAGTCTGTTTCTTCACACCTTTTTTGTGTACAGCCTTCCTTAAGGATCAGTCAATCCAGTTTAAAATCTATAGTAAATGTCTTTTACATACCTAATCTGTACTAGGTTGTTTTGAGAAATGTGGATATAGAATCCATACAGAACATAATAGGATGTAACAGGATATAGGATAGATATAGAATAATGAAACAAGCTCAACTTTTCGTGTGGTTTACTGGGAAAAGGAAACTGTTGCAACCATTCCAGTCTTACAAATTACATGCATCCTTCTGTATTATAATAGATCTGCAAGGAGTAAAATCTGACATAAGAAACAGGATTTACTGTCATGGATTTATGATGCATGATATTAAAGAAATCTTTATGTCAGTAAAAACTAGCTTGAAGATTTCTAATACGAGAGATGGAAATTTTTAAAGCATTTAAGCCTGTTATTTGCTGATATTTAAAATATTGTAATGCTTTCCCTTTTTTTTGCTATTGATTAATGAAGTGCATGTAAGACATATTATTTGGTATATTAGATCATATTTATTTTGTATATAAATAATACCTATCATCTCATCAGCCCAGCAGTAATCAGGAATACTAAAAATGCATACATGTATCTGAATATGTGTGTGTGTATGTGTGTATATTTTTTTTCTCTTTTAGTAAAGCTATCAGGGCAACAAATAGCTAGGATAATTAAATACCAATATAAAACGTATACAATGACAGCACAGAGGTTAGAATGGTATATATTCTACGTGTAGTTTTGTAAAGCTTTTCACTGATATTACATATTAGAGCTGAACGTATTTGGGCAATAATCTGGCAATTGATGCCAAGTTGTCATTTCATAAATAGGGGCCATAACTACTGTAGGAACAATAGTTTTCTTACCTGCCTTACCATAAGACGTTTGGTACATTCTCTGGCAACAACTCTGCATATTTAGAAGGAATTGTTTCAATTCTGTTTAGAATGCTAGAAACTGGTACTCTTTTTTTGCACAATACGGAAATGTACCACAATATTGAATTATTATCATAGCCCAGTTAGAGGCTTTCTTTCTGGTGAAAATATCTTCCTTCTAATCACTATCTTCAGATGTTTGCTAGGGCAGGAACCAGGAGATGAATTCAGTGACTGAGTTCCCAATCTGTCTATAAAGACTTTTTAAAATGACTATAAATCTTTTGGGCAGAGATATTTTGCTGACATTTCTTGGGGGAACAATATTTATTGATGTATGGATGTGGATTTACTAGTCATTTTACCAGAGGTAAATTGGATGCGTCTTGTATGCAGAAATGTATAAACAATCTGTCTGTGTTATATTAAAGAGAAAAAGCCTGCAGTTGTTTGCATCAGTTATCTGAACATGATTAGCCAACTGCAATCAAGACAATCTAGAAATGTCCTGCTCCATGATTGTGCGCACCTCTGTGATGAAGAATAATTGGAATATTACAAGAAAGTTAAATATGTACTTCTTAATGAAAACTTTTAAAAAGTGGAACCTGTGCAAAATGTTCCAGTGGGGATTATTTCTGATCCTTGTGTCCCATAGTCTTTCTACCCTTTGCTGTTGTTTTCACTTTCCCATTTCATTCATTCAGTCAATATTCCAACCTTTCTTATGCATTCATTTATTTTTGTCTATGGAGATTCTCAGTCATTCAGGTTAGTGGTCCCCAACCTTTTGGGCATCAGGGACCGGTTCCGTGAAGAAAGGTTTTTCTAAGGACCAGAGGGGTGTGTTGAGAATTCTGCCTGCATCCCGCAGATGGGGCTTTACTTGTTTGTGCAACCTGGTGCCGGTCCATGGTTGGGGATCCCTGATTCAGGTCATGGTTGTCCCCAAGATGCTTTTTCAAGAGGTAACTGGACTTTGTTTTTCCTTGAAGACTTTTCAAGGTCTCATCCAAGAAGTTTCTTCTGTTCTGACTGAATGGTGAAGGATGGAAGGATTTATATTCTCGCAGGCATCCTTGAACAAATCCTTCCATCCTCCAGCATTCAGTCAGAACAGAAGAAGTTCTTGGATGAGAAGCGAAACATCTTCAAGGAAAATCAAAGTCCAGTTGCCTTTTGAAAAAGCACCTTTGGGACATTCATTTGTTTTGGTTCTTCCTTTTCTTTCTTGTTTTAAACCTTTTTTTTAATTCTTTGCATGAAAGAGTACTGACCTTTGCGCATTGTTTGATCAGTATGAGAACTGAGTTTGCCTTTTTGTATACTATAATTTGTGTACTATAATTTAGCAATGTAATGTAATAATGAAAGTGGTGTAATCAGCTTATAGAGCGATGAGACAAAATATCAAGAGAGCCTCCAATTAAACAACAAATGGGAAGTCATACACTTAGAGGAAATCCTCTGAACTCATGGGGACAAGTTACCCATAGCTAAATTGTTATATAATGTTTTAATGTGTGCATAATCAGGGAAAACTTTCTGGTGTTATTTGCAGTACTTATATAGCATTAATATGTACATAGCAGTGCATAAACTTTACAAGCAAAACTAAGAAAACAAAAACTGCTAGCTGGTCATGAATAGCAGAGAAACTAAATGTTTTGCTCATCAAGAACAGGAAGCAAAACAGAACTAAGGAAATTATGACCAACTACCGGTAGATACTACTTGAAGTACAACTCCAAGTAAGCCTCACCTGCGAAGAGAGCTGCTGAGACATATAGGAGGGCTATAAATTGGTTTGGATTCAAAGGGAAAAATCTTCTTTTGAGTACATGAGGGTCCTCAGGGAACACCTGTCTATAACTCCTTAGACCGGATATATCTATTTACATAATGAAAAAGTAACTGGGGAGGGCTGCCACGAAATTCAGGAAAGGACACCATTACTTTAAGAAGCTAGAGTCAGCTGCTACATGAGTGCCCGGAAGGACTTTGCTACTTTCAAATCCAAAACACTTTGCTACTCTGATGTATACTACTTCAGCAATATCTGGAAAAATCAAGAATTTTTCTCCCCTGGATATCACTATGAGCAACAGAATAGTTTTGTTTTTGCTAAATCAATATTAATTAACAGAAGGTAATCGAAATTCCTTCCAATAATTAGAACAATATTTCCTAGCAGAAATATTGTTTTTACTTTGAAAAACCTGTGAGAAGATCCTGTGTAGGATCCAAAAGGCTGCCTGAATGGAAGTTAATTTTTTTTTGTTTTCAGAAAGTTTCTTTCTGCTCAAGAACGGCTATCTCTTTCAAAAACAGCTCAGAACTTTTTTTTCCCTGAATCCATCATTTAGACCAGAGTAAGATAGTAGTTTCTCATAGTTATGTATTTTAAGGGAATGTAAAATAAACATTGACCACAATCCTGTGCATAACAAATATTTAGTGCCTGGCAAGCCTCAATGTCTTCCCAAAAAAGTAAATATGCTTTTTAAAAAAATCAAACAGTTCTTATTTTTCATTTGTATGAATCATTTATACCACTGAGGAATAAGGACCTTCTGGTAATTTAAGCAATATTGATATGTATCTGTGGTCAGTATAATGGTCACGGCTAAGAGTATAACTGAAAAGAAAATATGCAACAGAGGCTAACCAATAACATAAGAGAACCTGCATACTGAACCTCCTGGATAATAAACCAGGCAGTTGAGATCTGGAACTGCACACTGTTTTTCTTTCATTTATTAAAAAAAAATCTCACTAACAGAAGTGACTTTGATTTCACTGATGGGCTTCAGTGTTGGAAAGGGAATTTCATAATGATTATTATTTCTGATCCTACATCAACAAATTCATTCCAAATGGACTTTAAATATATAGTTGAATGTATGCCAATGACAACAGGGATGGAAACATGTTCCAGTTCTTTTGCTTTATGTAAGATGGAGTCAGAATATAAAGATAGCACATTTCTAAATCCCACACGCTTTTGTTCTTTGGACAGCAGTTAACAAATTTATAGAAGATTATGTGTCAAAGAAAAGAAAAAGTCTTTAGCAATTTTTAAAGGAAAATTATTTTCAGAAGCAACATGAATCATTAATTTCATGCGGTTTAATTTTCAGTTCAGTATACTGATAATAATATTTAGTTTAGCTGGATGAATACACACACACACACACACACACACACACACACACACACACACACACACACACACACACACACACACACTTTAACTGAGAATCCCAAATGATAACATGGAGGGCTTGGTGTTCCACTATACTGTAAAGCAGGCATACAAATGAGCTGAAAACGCGAAGAATCAAAATAAATCAATGGAGAGTTTATAGGAAAGTTGTAATGCGTATTACAGTTTCAGAACATCATTTTATTTTTCAGAAGGTGTTGTGATATCATTCCAATATGTAGTATTTGCCTTTTTTAAAAAAAAACACTGATAATTTGGATTTATTTGCAATAATGATATGACATTAACTTTTTAACTTTTTGTTGCCTTATTTTTTGAAATCCGTTTTAAAAATATGTATTCTAAACTTCAACTTGCTTTAATTAATTTTTTTATTTATTTAATTTATAATTATTGATAACAATAAAGGGTTATTTAAAAATAAAATAAAATTGGAAGCGATACAAATGTTTGCTAAATGTAAAATTGCAAGCCTTTATAAAGAATGAACTTCATAAACAAATTCATATACATTAATAAGATTAATGAATTTTAATCTTCCAAGTGAATTTATCTATATAGAAAGATCAGTGTGCATCCTTTTGCCTTTAAAAGGGGAAAGTGTACAGAAGTCTAATTAGCTGAAGACTCTATTCCCTAGGAGAATTGTCCAAAATATATTGGGATTTGCTTATAATGATGTTATATGATATTGTGGCTGCTATATCTGCATATGTAGAGAATTTAATATTGATTTACTGTACCTGCTTGCCAATCTTTGAGCACATAGATGGCCATTACAGCTGCTGGTGGTATCTATTTTGTCTTTTCATAATTGTCATTTCTGGCTCTACTTAAGATTAAAATATGAAAATTGTGTCACATGCCCCCAAACAACGCATTAGCCAGGTTATCGGCAATTTCGTGGCACAGCTATCATGTTTAATCTCATTCGTTCTCATTTTATTTATGAAACCTGCATTCTATATTAGAAAATGTCTTTTTTTTTACTTAAATCACAATATTAAACAAAATCCATTTACAGCAAGCAGTGCTGTCACATGAATAATTATTTTACATCCAGTTTGTACATGTGCATGCGCACATATGAATCTTATTCTAAAGGAAGAGTTTGACATTTTCAAGGATTCTGTGCTTGCTTTGTAGAACTCAGTATTTGCTTGTTTTAGGGCAATCCCAAATTGATCTATTTTGAATTAACTCTCTTCGGTGAGGCCTATTCCCTGGTAAGTGTGACCAGGACTGATAGTGTGGCAATTGTGTGCAGCAGGTACTTTTCTGATATTCACATAAGGGATGAAATTATGTCCAGATACTTTGGATGTGTTCAGCAATTACTAAAATAATGTGTCTGAAAGAAGCAGAACAATTTGATCTCAAATCATCTGGATGCATTATGCAGATACTTCTGGCATATGCTGAAAAAAAAAGCTATGCATATGTTTTTCCACTGTTCTAATGTTGTCTATTCATTTATTGCTACCAAAGAGTCTGTGAGGAAGCAAAGGTGGGGAGGGGGAAGAGAAAGTCTCTGTCAGGGGTCAGTATTCCAGTTCTCTTTTGACAAAGCTATTCATGAACAAGTTACAGCTGAGAAAACAAAGAATAAATATTACATGAGAAAATTATCCTTAACATCATCTTCTTTATCTATCCATTTTTTCCAAGATGCACATCTTCCCCTCCTCATAATTGCTGTGAAATTAATTTTTAAAAAGGACATTTTTATGCTGGAGTGAATAGTAAAATGTTCACAATAACATTGTGTTGTTCTTCAGCTGCTTATAAACCATATTTGAGTAAGTTATGAATTCTTTACCATTTAGTAATGCTGTTCATGAATCATTGCACCCTAGTCACATGGACCCAAAGAACATGTTTTCTTTATTAAAGTTGAGGGTGGTATTTATTGTTGTTGTTGTTTTGCCATCTAGCTAAAAAGGCCTCTCTCTCTCTCTCACCCACTCCCTCTCTCTTTTTATACAACAGGATTTTTGACAGGGTTGACTTCAGACAGCTTTCCAGCTGGGGTCGGGGGCCTGGGTGAACCTTCAAAATTTTCCCATTTGAGCCTCATCAAAGTGAAGGAAATTCAAGGATCACTAACGTCTCAGATGGTAGCACTTGCCCTAACAACCAAAGTTCAGGAATTCTTTGGAGCAGGCTGAGGTCATTTTTTCTCCTAATGCTTTTCTCTATTAATCAGAGCTCATAGCTCAGATTGGTCTTCAACTTCCTCCCAATCCTTGCTAAGCCTGTCATTTCTAGCTATTATTTACTTTAATGGACTTTGGCTGATCCCTTATGAAGCTTTGGATCTGAGAATAATACGGCTGGAGAGGAACGGGCACAGGCCTGGGTGTGGGTTTGCCTGCAGATTAAGCATGGCAGATGGGCTTTATCGCAGCTTCCTCTGTGCGGAGTGTTGATTGAGAGGGTATAATGAGAGAGGTTGTGTCAACACAATGGCTGCAGCCACTGCATTGCACCTTGTGTCTAAACAAATTCTTCCCCCCTCCCCAAATCTTACGGTTGTGAAATTTCAGGAAGTCAGAGCACAAGAACAAGCACAAAAACAACTGTAAATAACCATGAATGTTAATCCAATGCTAATTGGTCCCTTCTTTCATTAGAGATACATTTTGCTCAGTTTTTTAAGGAAATTAATTATGTGGACAGTTATACATAATTGGACTTTTATAGTAGCTTGAATGTTAGTGCAACCAAGTAGCAAACTTAATTATTATTATCTCATTAATTTGCAGAACAAATGTTTCCAATAAAAGCATAATCTTGATGCAGTCTGCATGTTTTTGATACATAGGGGATACATTCTTAAGTAGGGGAGATCAATTATCTATTATGTAGAGAATATTTTAAAAAAAGCGAATGACAAGAGAATTGCAACATATCCCATTAATTTCATTTTGTAAAAACAAGAAGCCAAGTGCATTTGTTTGCTAATACATTCATTAAATATATTGGTTTGCTAGTCTTAAAAATGCCTTTTTACACCATCTTCAATTTAAAGTTTTCACTTAATTCCTCCTTTTCACTGATGGATTAAAATCAAAACTATTGATTCTTTTATTCCTTCGGGCTGTCCCCATCTGTCTTATCTCTTTCATCACAGCACCCCTTGGTCTGAGAGAGAGAAGTGTTGGACAGATGAATGGGAGAAAATCAGGAGAAGATTCTAGGTCAAGTTTGTGTACAAGAGTTGAAATTTTTAGTGACAGTCTCTTCTCTCTGCCAAGCTGAAGTTTCCACACAGAGTTGCACAAGCTAGCCCAATTATCCTCCTCTTTTGAAAACCATTATCAAGTTTTTCAAAACTTCTTTCATTTCACTGTTGTCATTCAATGAAAAGGAAACTAACCACCATGTCAAGACAACTCAGCTGCCTAGCAACCAAGGACCACATTTTAATTCTGACTTGCTTCTGGTCTTGACTAATGGAAAGTGACTATGTTAAGCCAGTCAGAAAAGTTGTTTGTCACATGTAAAATGCAAACAAAACAACATTGTTTTCTAAAGTATCGGCTGTGATGGATGTAAAGATTTACAGTAACCTTATTAATTTTCTCTTGTGTTTTAGTGGGATAGATGTCATATACATTCATGCTTTATTAAATGCATTATAAGACCCAACAAAAATGATGCTTTTTCTCCCTGAAAACAAAACAAAAAAACCATAAAAGGAGGGGGGGAGGTTGTTAAGGACCTAGAAGTTGTATGGATTTATGAAATGTGCTATTACTGTTTTAATAAGTAATTTAATAATAAAAATAAAAGCCCAGTCATAAATATGATCACATAACAAGCAAACACATCAAAATAGATAAAACAGATTAAAATGATCAGCAAAGAAGAAAATAAAAAGCTATTGTTAAGTAAGTGGTGAATTTAGCACAAATTTTCTCACCTTTGGGTGATTGTACATTCTGAGATTAAACAATGAGACGGATTGTGGGGAGACTGAGAGAGTAAAAAAGAAATATTCTGCGCTCACAGGAGTTGTAATTAGAAAACACCATTGACAGAAATCAACCGCCTGTTGCAGAATACTATAACTACTACTATTGGTACTATGATTAGTATTGAATGAAGTAATGTGTGAGGTGCTAAAAATATCACCCTAAAATAGTTAATAATTGCTTTCCAAAATCTAGTGTAGCCATTTTAAAAAAGGTAGTCAAAGCTATTATAAAGTCAACTTGTTTTGACTTTATTTTAAAACAATGAAACATAGGTTGCTTTTAACAAAATTAGATATAGGGGTGTACTTTCCATCCAAATCTAGACAGTAAAGAAAATCTCTCTCTGTCTCTGTCTCTGTCTCTGTCTCTGTCTCTGTCTCTGTCTCTCTCTCTCTCTCTCTCTCTCTCTCCCCCTTCTCCCCCCTCCTTCCCCCTCTTCCTCTCCCTTCCTCCCTTCTTCCCTCTCTCCTCTCCTCTCCTCTCCTCTCTCTGTGTATGTAGTTAAACTTTCATTTATCAAGAATAGAGCTGATAAAGGAATTTTTGGGGTTGCAATTCCATCTCATGTAGAGTATATCAGGTTGAAAATAGTTTTATATAGCTAGGCTTTATCATCAAATGTCAGCTGTTTTTGCATCATTATCCACTATCCCCATCACTTTTGGTCATTGTTGTAGAGTACTGGATATGGTGTTTACATATCAATTACTTATAGATTTAGTTATTGGTTCATTCATTAATTCATTTTATTTCAAACATTCTGCATTTTTCCAATGGCTATTCCAATCTGGCTCTACGAATTACATAAGAAAAATACAACCCAAAGACAGAAACTCTTACAGGCTGTCTTCACTTGAATCTATAGCTAACAGAGTGAGCCTCAATAGGATTCTATCGTAAGACTATTCAATAAAATTCTATGACCGAAAAGCCTTATTTGTAGTGTGGCCACTTCTGGCCACACTAGCTTAAAAAACCAATACATTCTGCAAACACAGTAAATAAATTTACAAACATTTGAATACAAATATACACATGCAAAATTATAGGCACAGGTGAACACTCAAATAAAAGTACCATGCATCTCACCTTAGTGGGATAACTATCTCATGTCCAAAGTGGATGCTCAAGTTATATTTATGAGCAATTTCAAGATATTTTATGTTTTCCTTATGGTTCTTTAGTATAAACTGAACTTAAATCCCCAATAGTAAATGCCTTATTATAGAGTACTGCCTCTCTTAAAGACAAATGGTCACCCTCTGGCTATTATTCATCTAATCTGTGATCATTTGTTCATTCATAGCAAGCACCCTGATGAAGATCTCAGAGGGAAAAAAATGGGAAATTTACAATAGAATAGAAATACAAAATTTGCAGAAATTTTGATGCCACAGACTCTCACACAAACGTTAAAATATAAAAATAGAATAGAAATATGAAGAAATATTGAAAATTATTCAATGTCAATATTGCAGCATTAGAGAGATTTGAACAGCAGTTCAGTTGTTCAAATCTCACCGGCTCAAGGTTGACTCAGCCTTCCATCCTTCCGAGATGGGTAAAATGAGGACCCAGATTGTTGGGGGCAATGTAAATATACATTGCTTAATTATGTAAACCGCTTAGAGAGTGCTTGCACTTTGAGGCGGTATATAAGTCTCATAAATAAATAAATAAATAAATAAATAAATAAATAAATAAATAAATAAATAAATAAATAAATAAATAAATAAATAAATAAATAAATAAATAAATAATACGCAAATATAATGAATCTTGGTTTTTCTGAGATATATGAGAATTTCTAGTAAACTAGAAATGTTGGTTTCAGTTATGAAATACAGAACTGCTATTTTTTATTTCACAGTATGTTCCTTAATTGAATTTATATATGATTTATCGTATTCTTGTGACAGCCTCTCGTTTGCAATTTGTATATTTGTTCTCAACTATGTAAACTTTAGTGTAATTCTAAATGACAAATGATTCCTGGAAGAACTATTCTGGAACTGTTTTTTTCCACTGAAAATTTCATAGGATTATGGGTGTAGAAGCTTTTCCATAACATATCTAAATCTGCCATAACAAAATGATGTAGTTTGTGCAATTATTATGTCTATGTTCTAGATCTGGATAAAGCTCAAATTCTGGGGCACACTAGGGTATTGAAGACAAATTGCTATTGCATAATTAGATAATGCTAATTTGCCCTGTCTCAATTCATAACCATTTGCAAACCTCTGGCCTCCAATTATTGTCTTTACTCTGTATTTCACATATCAGCATAGTGCGAAATATGGACATATTTTCTTTCCTGTGTAAATACCATGGTGGAAAAGGGAGATGAAGAAGAACTGAATTCAGTGATTTGAAATTTGTTTCCAATTGAGAACAATTACTGATAACATTCAGAGTGGCACTTCAAATCAAAGCATCACCAAAGCATCACCAGTCACTCACAGCAATCTGAACAGGAGATGAGAAGTAGGGAATCAGAGAAAGGAGATCAGACCAGGAGAGATTCTTGTCATATGGTGGGTATTGTGGTCTACAGGAACACAGAACACAGAATAATAGATTTGGAAGGGACCTTGGAGGTTTTCTACTCCAACCATCCATCCAAGGCAGGAGATCAGAGGTGGGTTCTTGCCGGAGCTGCCCGGTGCGCAGCTCCGGTAGGGGTCGGCCGATTGCATAACCGCTCCAGAGCCCTCTCTGCCGGTCCACCCGGCGCGTCACCATTTTTTTCGGTGATTTTGGGTCGATTTTGCTTCTGCGCATGCAAATCTCATGCAAATCGCGCTGAAATCTCATGAGGGGACATGCGTGCGCACGAGATTTTGGTGAGATTTTGCTTCTGACCATGCGCGGAAGCAAAATCGTGCTGAAATCTCACACGCACGCACATCCCCTTGCGAGATTTTGGCGCAATTTTGCTTCCACGCATGCGCAGAAGCAAAATTGCGCAAGGGGGCATGCGTGCGTGCGTAGTGAGCACACGCCCCCAAAACGTGGAGATGCACGCACATGGCTCCGGCAGCGAGGTAAGTGAGCAACCCGCCTCTACAGGAGATCCTATACTATTCCAAACTTTTGTTGATGGGATGAATACATATAATCTTAGAAAGAATAACAGAATAACAAAACAGAATAATAGAGTTGAAAGGAAACCCGCAGGTTGTTCAATACAACTTGCCCATCCCAGCAGGAGACTGTATACCATTCCAAACAAGTGGCTGTCCAGTCTTTTCTTAAAAACCTCCAGTGATGGAGCACCCACAACTTCTGACAGAAAGCTGTTCCATTAGTTAATTGTTCTCACTGTCAGAAAATTTCTCCTTAGTTCTAGGTTGCTCCTCTCTGATTAGTTTCCATCCATTGCTTTTGTTCTATGTTTGAACAACAGGATTACTTGCTCAAACATAGAAGGATTACTGTAGAAAATTCTAAACAAATAATATGTGTGATCTAGTACAAAGACAAAACTTACAGTACAAATAGCTTTAGTAAGTCTTATCAGGTGCAGACAAAGATTTGCAGCTTGGCTTGCAAGGCACCAGGATGGCTATTATCAGAAGAGAAAGTTACACTTGTCCCCTTCCTTACATACAGAACAACTCAGCCTCACTCTCCAGAAAACCAAGAGAGTAGGACATGCATAGTGCTATGGGAAGAAAATCCAGGTAGTCGGACATAAAATAATGCCTTGTGAAAAGAAACTGATAATACAACATGGGGCTAAAAAGAGAGAATAATATTTTTAAACGCAAACACAAAAACAGACCTGGCTACTCTGCAGTTATTTCCTGTTATCATAGTAGAAAATGATGGCAATCAGTGAGCAGCTTCAATTTTTCTCAGTTAAAGAATAGAGGGAGAGCCAACAGTTTAGTAGCAATGAAAGATACTGGATTAGAAGCCAGGAAACCCTGAGTTCTAGTTCCGCCTGAGGCATGAAACCAGCTGGATGACTTTAGGGCAGTCTTTCTCTCTCTCTCTCAATCCTAGAAAGGACAAAGTAATGGCTTCAAAAGATGTTTCCGAAAACTATGCCAAGAAAACTGCAGGGGCGTTCAGATAGTCACCAGGAGTCAAGAATGCATGAAGGCAAGAGGGAAGGGAAGAATACACATTGAGGGACTGAGTAATTTTAAACATATATACTTTTTATTATTTTCATTCAATTTAATAGAAAATAGCCCAAGGGCAAAAAACAATTCAATGAAACTGAGTGGACTGCTGGATTCTGGCTTTTATGAAGTGGCCATGAGTGTGTGCAAGTAATCTCTCCAGCAACTACAAACTTGCTGGCTTCCCAGGTTTTATTTAAGGGAAAATACCATGTAGAAACCTTTCTTATGAAACTTTTTTAAATTAGGAAATATAGAGGGTCTAGAAAGGTTGCAGAATACTCAAGATCTGCCAGCTTGACATCTAAACTGAGAAAGATCTTCATAAAGATGGTGAAGCAACATTTGGGCATTGGGGAATTTGCTGCCATGCTACAGTCATGAGGTATCAGCATGGATTGATCACAAACTGGGCCAGATAAAATTATCTCCTTCTTTGATAGAGTTAGTAGTAGGGTAGTTTACATAGATAAGAATACCTTATAAAATATATCTGGAGCTCTCAAAGTCTTTGCCATAGTGATGATATCCAAGGATGGACTCACACTTAGCTGAATGATCGCATCCAAAGAGTGTTAATACATCCATGAATTAATTCCATATATGGCATCACAACATTTGCAGACCTCTTTGGACTTTTTTAAAGGGTGGCAATGGCCCTGGGCCAGTGGTGGGTTCCTACCAGTGTGGTCCACTCTATAGCACTGGTAGCGGCCCGCTGGTGATGTCACAGTATCGGTGCGGTCGGTTGCCAGTGCCTGGGCACCGCCATTTTTTTTTAAAAAAATTTACATTTTTTTAAAAAAATTCTTCTGCGCATGCCCAGAAGCCAAGCTCCAGCACTGCGCATGCGCTGCCTTCCTATCCCACAGTGAGTCCAAGCAGGGGAGGATGGCTGAGGGAGTGCGTGAGATGCTGAAAGAACGGGTGGCAGGAACTTTCTCCATTCCCCTCCCTTCAGCAGTCCAAGAAGCCACAAACATGCAGTGATGATCCTAGGCATTTTCGCACATTTGAGGCTTCTCGAGCTGCTGAGGGGAGGGGGAATGGGCGGCAGGACCTATCTCAGTTCCCCTCCCTTCAGCAGTCCGAGAAGCCATGCCCACCCGGTCACATGGCCGGCAAGCCACGCCTACTCAGTCACATGGCTTGGAAGCCACACCCACAAAATAAGCCACACCCACAGAGTGGTAGTAAAAAAATTAGGAACCCGCTCCTGCCCTGGGCCCAATACATGAGGGGATCCCACCCAAAAATAATTTAACATTTGAAAACATGAGAGGGTTGGGTTTTCATTACAGGAAGCAAAATTAATCAGCTAAAATATTTTGGCAAAACTTTGTTTCAATATTTCAGATTTCCCCACATTAATGTTACGGTGCTATTGACTTTAATAGATCAATGGTTAAAAAAACAATGGAGAAAAATTGTTGTGATATAGGAGGAAGTAAGAAACAAAAATAACTATAATAACCTCCCAGACTCCTAGACTTTTACAAGAGCAAATAATATAAAAGGCCAAGAGTAAATAATGTAAAGCAAGGAAGGCAGTTAGTCTCCAAAAAGTATCTGAAGTAAGAATTCGTCCATATAAGGTTACTTTGAGGAGGCAGGTTCTGATGAGATGATCATATTCAGAACACATCTTTTATAAGATCTGATGAACAGGATTTGTGACTGGGATTGGCTGACAAGGAAGAGCCTGATCCTGTAAGGAAAATGTGGTAATTATAGCTGAAATATTATGATAACACTATCTGGATATTTCCAGTTAACACTCTGTTATCTATACTTAATAAAGCAAGTATATGTGAATAAAACAAACTCTACTAGAGGATTTGGAGCAGATGCTTGAAGCTCAAAAGGGCAAGTTTATGAAGAAGTTACATGCTTCAGTAGAAAGCCTGTGTCTCTCAGCTTTTTATTCTCATCCTGAAGAAAATAAAAATGGGGAAATAAGAACACTGTATTAAGAAGCAGGCAAAAGGAGAGAGCCTAAGAGGATCAGTTTCCCTTCAGAAGCAATTATAAAAGACACAAAAAGAGGAACAAAAAAATTCCTTTGCTTATTCATTCCCTTTCTAATACCCCTAGTTATCAGTAGGAGAAAAAGTGTAAAGAGTCAGTGCTTTCTAAACTTCCTCTCTAATTAATCCTACAGCCAGGTTTGCAACTTAGAAGCATGAGACAATTTAACAGTCTTGTAGTTGACATTAGCTAGACCATACTGTGTTTTTTTTTTTGTTACTTAATGACTTAGATGGAGTTAGCTGTTACGATTTAACATGGGTGAATATAATAATGGTGCAAAATGCAGCTGCGTGTGCTGTGGTGGGTGTTTCAATGTACACCCACGTAACACCTGTACTCCACCAGCTGCATTGGTTGCCCATTAGTCTCCGGGTACAATTCAAGGTGCTGATCATCATCTTTAAAGCCCTACATGGCTAAGAACCAGGCTATCTCCGGGACCGCATTCTGCCTCATTCTTCCCTTCAACCGGTTAGGACCCACAGAGTGAGTCTCCTCCAGGTCCCGTCAGTCAAAGAGTGTCGACTGGCGGGGCCCAGGAGAAGGGCCTTCTCGGTAGGGGCCCCTGCTCTCTGGAACCAACTGCCCCCAGAGATCCGAATTATCCCCACCCTGCTGGCCTTCCAAAAAACCATTAAGACATGGCTCTTCCTGCAGGTGGGGTGAGTCTGAGATGACTTTATATCTGATGTCTCCCCCATGTATGTATGTTGTTTATATGTTTTTTAAACTGTTTTTAAAAATTGCTTTTTAAATGATTTGTTTGGAGTTTTCATAAAATGTTGTATGCCGCCCTCAGTCCTGAGCGAGTAGGGCGGCATAGAAAAACTGCCAAATAAATAAATAAATAAATAAATAAATAAATAAATAAATAAATAAATAAATAAATAAATAAATAAATAAATAAATAAATCAATCAATCAATCAATCAATCAATCAATCAATCAATCAATCAATCAATCAATCAATCAATCAATCCAGAGTTTGTACTCAGTCTAGAGTTCTGGAAAAGTCTATAATGTGAGAAAAGTGCAATTAAAAAAAGGACAATCAACAGCAAGGTTGATTGGATAGGTTCAGTTAGAGCAAGGTGTCAAACTCGCAGCCCACAGGCTAGTTGCGTCATGCGCTGGCCACGCCCACGCCCAGTTTAGCGAAGGGGGGAAAGTCATGACACATCATGTGATGATGCCATGATGATGCGAGTTTGAAACCCCTGAGTTAGAGCAACAATGGATGCATCGTTGGAAGACCTGAAGGACCATGTTGAAGAGGAAAACTTTCCTATGCAATTGCTAAGAGTCAACAGTGAAATGATGGCATGTAATCATCAGTGGCATTTTTGTTTTTACCATTAGATGTTGGAACATTCAAATTGTTAAAGTGTCAAATGCTAAATCATTTGCATTATTAAATTATCTACATATCATGATCTTTCTAATATTAATTTCAGAGCTTAAAAAGTTTTCTTGCTACCAGTACACCACAGAAATGTCTTTTATGATGTTTGCCCACTCTGACAAAAACAAATATATCCATTATCTAAACCATATTATTTTTAAAAATGTAGTCATAAAATACTAAGAGATCTGGAGGAAATATAAGTTAGAAGCCTTTTACTGACATTCTAATTTTTTTCAACAATTTTTTAATGGAAGGAACAATGAAAGAGGAAGGTTGTTTGAAGCAAACAAAAAAGAGGGAAGAATCCCAACTGTCAACTAAAAAGGTTGGGTTTTTTTTGGCCTGGCAATTTTCAGAAAATGTAATTTATTTATTTTTGCAAGACCTATAATTCAAAAAATTGGAGCAGCATTTGATTATATTATACCTTTGAAAGTGATACAAATGTAGATTCCCAATAATCTTAGTTTTTATGGTTCTTCAGCATAGAAATATGCTATTAATCTTTTAATGTGAATTATGAGTTCTGTGTTTTGATTGTTGTCACTATGTTTACATAGAATAGAACAGAACAGAATAGAATAGAATGGAATGGAATAATAGAATAGAACAGAACAGAACAGAACAGAACAGAACAGAACAGAACAGAACAGAATAGAATAGAATAGAATAGAATAGAATAATAGAATAGAATAGAATAGAATTTTATTGGCCAAGTGTGATTGGACACACAAGGAATTTGTCTGTGGTGCATATGCTCTCAGTGTACATAAAAGAAAAGATAGGTTCATCAAGAATCATAAGGTACAACACTTAATGATAGTCCGGATACAAATAAGCAATCAAATCATATTAGGAACCAGTCAATATAAATCATAAGGATACAAGCAACAAAGTTACAGTCATACAGTCATTAGTGGGAGGTCAGTTGGTCAACGTATGGAGTACATATGGTCAGTTGGTCAACATATAGAGCAGTATAAAAGTCTAGTGAAGTGTATACATACCTATCTACATATTACACTGGTACGGTTTAGAAGAGGTCCATTTTTTTATTTTCTGATTGTGGAATATTTGAGCATTCCAAGAATTTCCCTCACGTTTGGTACCTAGTAATTATTTTCATCTGGTAGATGACAATGATCAACACAAATCCTGTTCTTCTAGTCTTATCTGTTGCATGCACATTGCAAAATAGGCCTGTCTTGCAACAGTTTACTTCCACTGAATTTTTACACTGGCAGTTCAGAAATCTTTATTTTGCATGGGAACGTGATTTATTACCATATATTTACTACAATTGTTTTTATATTGTTGCATTCTAAAATGTTTGCCAACAATTTAGTTTGCTTAATAACTGCCACACAAAAAATAAACTATTACAAGACCACAATGGGCATCCATTATGGTTGTAAATCAAAGACTACTTGGATGCCATCAATAGGCACTAATTTTATGTGAACAGAACACCCAGATTTCTATCTCCTATCATTTGGTTTCCACTATCAGGTTTGTCAGTATCATTTAGCATTTGGGACTAGATCCTGCTCCTGTTTTTTATAACCAAATGGCAATAGACATAGTACATTCCCTGAGTTACAGTGGCAAATATGCAGCTTGGCATACAAGACACATAGATGTATCCTTTCTTTCCTTATACCATTGGCATATTTGAAACAGATTTTACAAATGTCAAAATGAGGATCACCTTTGCTTACCCAGGATGAATGTCATAAACTTGGTTATATGTTAGCTCATAAAAGATAAAAGACGGAGGTCCTAAATAATTCTTTAACTTGACATCTCAGACAGTCAGATGTTTTGATATGTAACATATATAAAGGAACTCTTCGGTCTTTAGTTTGGGCATTAGCAGTAACGGGAATTACTGTATATGTGTGTGCAGTGAGGGGAGACTATATTCCATAATGGCTTTTGTGCAATGTTAGTTTTTCTTTATCCACAACTTAAAACAATACAAAACACTTTTTTTATTGATATGGTTTGACCTCAGTTTAAAAAGAGAAATTGCAGTATATGTTATAAACCTTTCATTTGAATTCAGAGCTTGTTTTTCTATAGCTTTTTATCCCTTTTATTTTTTAAAAAAAATACAGCCTTAAAAACTAAATGGGCTTAGGAATTTAAAATTAGCCAAGAACAATAGTGCCCAAAGAATGTTGACTTTTTAAGCAAGGAGATGATTTTTCCAAACCCTATTTTGTTATAACCACAAATATCGAGCCTTGCAAAATTCTGAACTTCATTTCACTGTCAGTTTTCTGATTCAGACAAGGAAGTTCATTATCTATTAAATTGAAAACAAACCTCCCACAGAGGAATGCTATCTAAAGATGGATGTATTTGTATGGCGAAGGATAGCTTTTCTTCACCATTCATCAAAACGACATCTATGGGCTCAACCCAGATCCTTTACTGTAAATCGAAAATTGCAAAAAAACAAGCAGTCATATTTCAGTGCGTCTTTATTTTTTATTTTCCTTTGGAGAGGGAATCTTCACAACATGACTGGTTAATTTCAATTTGGCCTAAAAGACGTTTTTATAATCTTCAGTAATACTGCTAGCAATATTATTGCCATCTGTGAGAAATAGTTGGAGCCTGTTTTAAAAGGCTTGTTGTTTTCTTTATGACATAAGCTATTTCCCCTAAGCTATTTGTGTAATTGCTTGAAGATTTTGCTGCAAAATTAATAACCTTGTTTTGGACAATGGAAAAAGGCTGGGCCCAGGGAGAGAAAGGATAAAATAAGGTGAAAAGCAAAATCAGTTTTTCCTTCTACCATAGAAACCTCGTCAAGACTAGCATTATCTGGTAATCCACTTTTAAACTTTAACCTGTAGGGGGGCTCTTTGTGTTAGTTAATGTAAGCAGAAAAAGAGCTGGAACACTAATCAGATTAATCATATTTTGTGAAATACAAAGGCTTCATTAAAAGAACCTAGTTTCCAAGCTACACAATTCACACTGAAAAAAAGTTTGCTACAAAAGGCCAGTAACAGATAAATATACAAAGAAACAAGTCCAATCCTTAAGAGATCTGAACAAAAGGCAACATTCTACATAGTGACATCTTAAAATTAGTCAAATAACTAAAAATAAGGTTTAGTTTTATAGTTTTAATATAATTTTATATGTTTTAATTTTTGATTGGTAGCCACCTAGAGTTGGTTAGATATGGGCAGCTATATAACAGTTTTAAATAAATCAATAAAATAAATCAATAAAATGTATATCATTAGTTTTCCAAAAGTGCCTTTAATTTATACATTTAAATATGTTTTTTAATCCTATAAAATAATTGATTTCCACAAAAATAAAAAGGGCTGTTATATTTGAGTTATACTAATAAGTTAAATTTAAGATTTTGCTACATTTAAATTCTCTTCAGCTCAATGGCAATAATATCTATTATGAATTTGACTATAACAAATATTATTTAAAATATTATTCAGAATTTTTTTTCTACTCTTTCAGTACCAAAGCTATAAATGACTGGCCATTTGGGGTTTGGTTTTGTTTTTATTTTTTTAAACTTTATTTTTAGGTTGTAGTACCAATGGATTTCAGTCTCAATGCCAGGAACAATCAACTTCATAACCTGAAAAAAGTGTTTTCTGTGGCACACACATATTTTCTTCTAAAAGTTCTAAAATTTTCATCTAGAATTCTCATTCTAGATATTTTTCACATTTCTTAAGTCAGTCCCATGTTTGGATGTGAAACTAAGTAGGCCTGTTAGAGACGATTTAATATAGACTTTTCTTGTTTAAGCATTTCTGTGCTGTTAAAAAGAAAGCCTCCCAGTAGCATGAAGATATCAGTAAGTGGTTGGTGGCCTGTTCTGCAGGTGAAAGTCACATTGAGGAAGCTGGTGTTTCATCGGCCTCGTTGCGAAAAAAGTATGTCTGAAGCCATAAGATGCAACATAGAGAACTACAAAACAGCTCCATTTGACAGTAGGTTCCCCACTCAAAATCAAACCCGAGGCTGCTGGCAAAACTACCTTGATTTCCATCGCTGTGAGAAAGCTATGAACGCCAAAAACTCTGATCCCTATGTCTGCCAGTGGTATAAAAAAATATACTCATCCCTGTTTCCTTCTTTTTGGGTTGACAGCTGGGATGAATGTCGGGAAAATGGTAGTTTTCCACGCAAAATCTGATGGTCTTTTTGTCTGCCAGTGGCTCCCCTACGCAGGAAGTTGTGCTGCTGAGTCCTTTCTGTGTGTTGCATCTGAAGGATTGTCTGAAATGGCTCTTGTCTGCTTGAGCACCTGAATCATTTAATAGTACAAAATCTTGGATATTACCCATTCTAATAAAATGCATAATAAAAAAAAGATATCAGTAAGTGTTAGAGTTAAGTTCAACAAGGAATCTGCAACTGAGGGTTCCTTGGTGCTCTCTGAGCTTGTTGCAGATGGTTCATTACCCAAGCTAGGTAACATCATCAGTGCTATTAAGGAATGGTATTTGTTCTTAATTTATATTCTAGTGGCTTGCCCTGTCAGTGTTGGTGGAAGTGGTCTTGGAGAGTGGTTGGTTGGTTGGTTGGTTGGTTGGGTGTTTATTGTTAGCTTGTTTGGCAGTTCATTGGTTGGGGTTTTCAAGGAAATGCCAGTTAAGTTAATAGTAAATAGCCCAACAAAAACAAAAACCCCACAAAGACTTCTCCCACCAACACTGACAGGAAAAGCCACTAGCATGTAATATAAATCAAGAGCAAGCCTCATTCCTTATTGACTAATGAAATGTCTGCAAGAAAACAACCAAGCTCAGAAAGCATCAAAAACTCCACAGTTCAACCCTGAACTATTAATATTCTCTTCATCTGCAGTCTTAAAATCTAAAAGACTTAACCAAAAAAAAAAAAGAGGAAGTGGTGAAATCGAGATGAAATTGAAAAAGGCAAATCTGGGCAATATTATTATAATCTTTATTTTAGAGCCAATGGACCTGGTGTTTCAACTGACTCAATTAGAATAGCCCTGCCCATTTTTTCTGTTGGCAGAAGGAATGGCAACTATCAGGTAAGAACCGAACAGGAAGGTTCAATATAAAGTCAATCAAGGGTCTTTGCTTCTGTTCAGACTGTTCTTCTGAATACTGAATGGTTATTTATTTGGTGCATTTTATGCTACCTGTTTTCTTAATGGCTCAGAAAGTACTGTTCAAACAGTAAAAGTACAATAAACATCTTTAAACTTTATTATAGCAATAAAACAGGACAATTGAAAAT
This sequence comes from Diadophis punctatus similis, assembly GCA_023053685.1. Taxonomy (NCBI): domain Eukaryota; kingdom Metazoa; phylum Chordata; class Lepidosauria; order Squamata; family Dipsadidae; genus Diadophis; species Diadophis punctatus. The sequence goes on from JALIGW010000005.1 coordinate 52,739,183, forward strand.
AATGAAAGCAAGTAAAATAATTGAAACAATTAAAAGGACTGGGTAAACAAGTATGTTCTGAGCATGCTCCTACACTGCTATATGGAAGGAGTGCTTCAACTCCTGTGGCACTTCGTTCCATGTCATTCTTCCTCTTCTTCATGGGAAGTTTTCAGATCCTTTAAAGCAGGGGTGGCCAAACTATGGTTCTTTGAGGACCTGTGGACTTCAACTCCCAGAATTCCTGAGCTAGTCATGCATGCATGGCTGGCTCAGGAATTCTGGGAGTTGAAGTCCACAGGTCCTCAAAGAACCATAGTTTGGCCACCCCTGCAAGTTTAAAGCATGATCTTCTTATTAAACCTTCCTTAGATCCTTCTTTCTGTCCAGGATACCATCTATTTTTCTGCTTTCTTTGAATCTTTGTCCTCAAATGGGTGTCAGGATTTTGGACAGTTAACTCAATTCATGAATCAATTTTATTACACTTTAGATTTATTGGGTTTCAATTTCCTTAATTCCAAAGCAAGTTCAGATTGTTTGTGAATTATAGATATAACTCTTTAGAGAATTGGTAGATTAATGAAGTTTGTTTGAATATAAATAATGAGACAATGACAGGGAAATCATTTTTATTGACTTTCCAGAAACAGAGCAACTTTGCAATTCACAGGTGATTCAGTGACCATAAACGAATTGACAATGAATACATAATAAAAATGTTCATCATTTTATATATTATTATTTTAATGATTATTCCTTGTAGGAAACTTAGACAATTTATAAAGTGTACAGTAGCAGAGCAGTAAACAAAATCCGTAATGACTGTAGTTCAAGATATGTTCACTTTCAGATTCATTTTCAATGATATATGGGTTTATTAGTTGCTCCAAATTTGAAAGAAAGAAATACAACTAACTCAAGGTAGATTAAAGAAAGCACTTGTTCTTGCAATACATGATTAATATATGACAAGAAAAATGAAATATGGTAATTTAAATGACTTTTGAAAGATTAATCATATTTGAATTTTCCCCCTCCCTGCTTCTTTTAGTTATTGGTGTTATATTACTATTGGAGGAATCAATTGGAGCAGAAATTGAACTATTGGGAGATCTGAAGGATCATGTTGGGAACAGAGTGCCAGGGACAAAATCTATGTAGTCATTAAGTGTCAACACTGATGTAATGGCATGCATAAATAAATAAATAAATAAATAAATAAATAAATAAATAAATAAATAAATAAATAAATAAATAAATAAATAAATAATCTAATATATTTGGATAAAAGTCAATTTTATGGACAATATATATTAAAATCCTAGTGTAGAGATTCAGGGAGATCATCCTGAGATAAATAAACAAAAAAATTAAATAAGCAAAGAAGGCTGAAACATTCCTTAAGTCCCAGGAAGAAAGACAATTATTCATAAGAGATTGAGGCAGACTCCTCCCTGACACACTGGAAAAAAAAGAGCACAATCAACCTTGCAAGATTCAGTTATTTTTGTCCCTCTCAATATAGTAAAGTTCAATTATTCCAGTGGAGATTATTTCCTGATCCAGTAGACTCCGAAGTTCTGGCAACTAGGGATACTAGGATACTAGAGACTTTTTTTTATTATTGGTACATGTCAATATTAAATTAAATGTTTTTCTAATGAATATGCTTCCTATGATCTTAACTATGTATCTCTTCTTTTATTATTGTTTCCATGTGTGCAATGCCCAGTCTACCTACTATCTGGTATATTATCCAGTACCTCTTGGTATGATATGGAGTTCCTGAAATGAAATGAAATAACATGAAATAAATGAAATGAAATGAAGGTGCTGTTCCTGACATTGATTGAGCTAGGGTATGGTATTGCTGCTCCTTGTGACTTTTGCTATCCAAGCAATCTATTGTTTGGTTCTGCTCATCAGATGTATACATTCCTCTTTGAACTGTATCTTTACATCTATGCATTTGCCAGATACTAATTGTCATTCTCCAGTTTGTTTCCATATCTTCTATTACCAGCTTCTCAGCTTGTTAAATGTTTTGTCTGTATTAATTTACCAACACACTAAGTAGCTCCATTCTTTATAAACCAGTATATTTTGTGACTCTAATCTATGTAGTTAATTGATGATTCAGTGTGTATTGCAAACCCATAAAACTGGGTTCACTATTAGTAAATGTGTCATATGAACACAGGTACAATGATTGCTGATATTTTTCTGCATCTCCATTTTAATTCCTAATGCAATCCAATCTGCCTCTAAATCTTATAGATCATTAGGCTAGTGACATAACTAGAAATTTTGAGAGCAACTTATGACTGCTCTCACAAAATGACTGTGATGTGATATTGTAGTCACAATTTATTATTTATTTATTAACTCTTCTTTGGGAAGGTTGCTCTCTTACTACCTGTTGTGTCTATTAAACAAAGCTCAAAGTATCTTTCCTGGTAATGTAAGAAAACCTTTATATAAATCATTGGATTATATTCAAAATGTAAGAAGGGTTGAAATATGTTGTTTAAATAAGGATGTTGTTTTTCTTGCAATATAACAGTCTCTCATCTACTTTTTAAAACAAAGATAATATTCTAAATATAATAATCAAACAGGCTAAAGAATGTAAGGGACATTGTTTATCCTAATGTAGATTTGTTTTAATGGGATCCTATTCTGACCCTGATAGGTCTCATTCTCTAAATCCATATTCCCACAACAGCAAACTACTATTATAACTCTAACAAACAAGGGGAAAAATAAGATCATTGGCTTCTCTACACTTAAGCAAATATTCTTACCTCTACACACCAAAGGAAAGATAGTTGCCCTTTTACCCTGCTTGATATTCCGTGTTGAAATCAGAATGCTGACAAGTCTTTGTGAGCTCAGGAACAGCTGGTCGATTAGTGTTAGAAAATGAATGTTTCTTAGTTATAGCAATACTTTGTGTTTTCTTATATTCAAAATTGTTTCACCCATATTTGCATCTAAGCTTATTGCTGAATTTAATGACTAAATTGTATAAAAGCTGACATGGTAAATAAGACTTAATCTGGACTCTCATGAAACTGTGAAATGTTAAAATTGGATGAGTATAATTAGCTTATTGATGGGGATACTTCATCCAATCTGCATGTTTAGAAACATTACCGAACAAGCTATTTTTGTGATGTAGCAACATTAAATTGGAACATTATCTGCTCTGACAATGACCCTACAGAATTGTTAATCCCATAAAGATAATAGTACAAAAATAAGAAGGAAAAAAGCTATTGTATACTTTCATTTCAAGAAATTAAAGGTGACGTAGTCAGAAAGCAAACTGCCATTCTTTTTTTATAAGAAATGAAATTACAGATAGTGCCAGAAGGATTGTGATACAAAGGAAAGTATCTTATCCATGCAAATTATGCCTGCAACCCAATGCACAATTATCCTAAGTAAATCCACAGGATCATGATATAGCTATCCTGGAGCTAAATCTAGCCTGTCAAGTAATTGGGACTACAATCCCTCTTAGCTGCAGCCTTAGTTACCAATGACAAGAAATTGTGGGAGTTAGGGTCCAAGATGAGCACAAGAAATGGTGGGAGATGCAATCTAAAAAATTTCCACAGGGAAATTTCAGATGTTTGATTGTTTTTCACCAGAATTTCTTATATCTCTGGGATCTTCCAAATTCTATTTTTAATGTGGGGGAAAAATCTACTAGGATAGCAAACTTACCCATTGGCAAATACAGCAAAATAACAGAAGAATCACAGTTTTGTTTTTCTACTTATACCCAGAGATGGGTTCAGACCAGTTCGGACTGGTTCGCCCAAACCGGTAGCAACCCGCTGGTGATGTCACAATGACATCACGGAACTGGTTCAGTCGGTGCCGGTCCGTGGGAGCTGCCATCTTTTTTTATTTTTATTTTCTTCTGAGCATGCGCAGAAGCTGAGTTTCCGGCACTGTGCATGTGGTCGCCATCTTGTTTTTGGCTTTTTTAAAAAAAAAATTTAGGCACTGCGCATGCGCAGACACGAGGCACGCCCATGCGGCGTGGGAGGAAGCGAACCGGCAGCGAGGTAAGTTAAAACCCACCCCTGCTTATACTTCAAATCTTATCCTTTTCTTTGTTTATGTCTGGCTCTGGAATTGTGCTAATGCAGCTAAAGCTACATTTCCCAAAACATATGAGGGTTGACTGAAAAAAATGTCTCTAATATTATTAGTTGTCAACAAATGGTATTATCAAGGTGCTAGAGGCTCTGATGTGTTCATTGTTCTTTCATTTCAATTGGTGGGAAGTTGCTCTGAGAAAAGATGTTGTTATGTTCATGAAAACAGCAATGGAAAACGGCAATTAATGCTTGTCAATGTCCTTTAAGCACCATGATTAAAAGTTGACTGCTAAAGGAGTCCTTCCAATTAAAACTCATTGCTGAAGGCAGGTGATTTTTGGTGATGATGTGAGTACTGTAAGTCACTAGGCCACAAAACGTAAAGATAGTGATCTGGGAAGAGCTGTTTTGTGTGATCAAGAACAAAGTCGACTATGTGTGACAGCACCCAACAAATGTCAGATGGGAAAGGTTGATGATCTCATTAAGAACAATCAGCAAGTCACTCAACGGGAAATTGCTGTCAAACTTGGTATTTCACAGCAACATATGGATCGTATTATTGACGTTCTTCAATATTGGAGGGTTTATGCAAAATGGGTTCTTTGCATGCTGACGGCAGAGATGAAAGCTTCAGGAATGGAATATTTCCAACAATTGTCATGCTGCAAGAGCAACAGTGAGATGCTTTCTTTCATTGCATCATGTCAACCAACAAAATATGGGCTCATCATTTTGAGACAGAATTGAAATGTCATTCCATAGAAAATCATCACAGCATTCACTTGCAGGAAGAAATAATCAAGTTTTGGGCAATGTAGATGGTTATCTAAATGTATTTCATTTAAGATGGCACCACTACCAAGTCAGAGTGCTACACTGAAATACTCAAAATTTTGAATCGATGATTAAGCTGAGCTCAGAAGCACAAGATGGAAATTTTGCTTCAATATGATAATGCTAAGCCTCAAAACCAAGATACCCAAGAGACAATTGTTAATTGTGGAAATGGGTGACAAGAAAGACAAGAAAGCTCCAAACCCATTTGCACTACTCAGGTGATCCTGAGGACACAGATAAACCTCTAAGTGGCATCAATGACTCTCTAAACCAGTGTTTCCCAACCTTGGCAACTTGAAGATATCTGGACTTCAAATCCCAGAATTCCCCAGCCAGCATTCGCTGGCTGGGGAATTCTGAGAGTTGAAGTCCAGATATCTTCAAGTTGCCAAGGTTGGGAAACACTGCTCTAAACAGAATGAAAATGACCAGCTGTCTGCACGGGATATAAATCCTTCCATTCCCCACCATCCAGTCAAAGCTTCTTAGATGAGAAGCGAAACGTCTTCGAAGAAAACCAAGTCTAGTTGCCTCTTGAAAAAAGCACCTTTGGGACAACCATGACCTGGATGACTGAAAATCTCCAAAGACAGATTCTGAACTAATATTGCCATGTGGTTAACTTTTCTGGATTTTTTTCTATGCAATTTCCACCTTGACCCTTGAAATTTAGTTTATTTTTGCGGGTTCTTCCCTCTGCACCACGTCCCTTTCCATTTGGTTTTCAGAATTACTCTGATGGACAGACAGACAGACAGACAGAATCTCATGCCTCTGTACAATATGATTTCTCTATAATATTCCACTGGGCTGAAAAAACAGAAAAGGAACCCTGCTGGTACCTGCCTGTGGTGTTTAAAAAAACTAACATATTTCATGGTAAGATGGCATTTGATAAATGAGCAGCTGGAGAAGAGGGGGAATTTAAGTGTTACCTGTTTTCTATAAGAATTAGACTCCTCGTGACTATACTGTCATAAATTAGGGAGGTAAAAGAAATCCATGATGAATTTCTTTTTAAGTCAACTGAGGTGATCTGCCAAAACGGAATTGATTATGGCACAAGCAGGCATGGAATTCATGGAACCTGCTAGTGTCTGTCTCAAAATGCATTTTGGCTCAAAAATTTCAGACAAAAAAAAATCTGCATTTGAAGAAGTTATGAAAAAAGAAGCCATATATCATGAGAAGTTTTATAACGTACTGATTAGTAAAAGGTGCATGTAAAAAACAAATGTAGAAAAAATACATTTATCATAGACTGCTCTGTAAATCATGCCCATATCAGGAGATGGATGCCTGAAAAATAATGTCGGGGAAAGTTAAGGACTATAACAAGTGTGTATTTTAACAAACTGCAGAATATTTGTCAGACAAGATTAAAATTTCAATACATACTGTCGTAGCCCAAATTTGAGGTCTACACATATCCACCATAAATAAAAATCAGAAAGATATATACTCTATTGTTAATATATTATGCCACTCAGTCCATAATAATGTAATCTTGTCACCATAACCTCCAAAGTAAACAAAACTGAAAAGAATAAAAAAGTGCAATTTGAAAAATAAATCAACTATAGAACCTTTCTTGATGCTTTTATAAATATCTTTATAATCTTTTCTTGTTTATAAAGTTATCCGTGCTATCTAGCAATTTTTATTTATTACTTTTTTTCTCTTAAATATAATTTTAACCTTAACCATAGCTGATATGTGGAGACTGTACCCAAACATTTGCCACAGAACTTCAGTAGCATAACATCAGTAAGTCATTTCACTGAATTTGGTTAATAAATATTGAGTCTGCCTCCAGATTTAAAAACTTAACTTACCTTAACTTAAGTGTGTAATGACACACTGTAAGAACAAGTGGTTTCCTAAATCGTCTTATCCACTTCCTGGAATCACCAATAATTCCAACTTGTATGAACTCAGCATGAACTCTTTCTCTTTTATTTATTTATTTATTTATTTATTTGTTTGTTTGTTTGTTTGTTTGTTTGTTTTTTGTTTGTTTGTTTGTTTCCCACCTTTATTATTTTTGCAAATAACTAAAGGCAGCAAACATATCCAACACATCTTCCTACTATTTCCCCCAAAACAACAACTATGGAGGGGAAAGTCTTAGGCTGATAGAAAGTCACTGGCCCAAAGTCACCCAACTAGCTTTTATGGCTAAGCAGGACTTGAACTCACAGTCTCCCATTTTCTGGCCTACTAGCTTAACCATTAGACCAAACTAGTTGTTATGGTTCTTTAAGTGGGGAAATATAGGAAAAGACTCAAAATATCCAACCCTGAAATCACAGGATAATAGAATAACAGAGTTGGAAGGGACCGTGGAAGTCTTCTAGTCCAACCCCCCTGGTCAGGCAGGAAATCCTATACTATTTCAGACAAATGGTTGTCCAATCTCTCTTTAAAAATCTCTAGTGTTGGAACACCCACAACTTCTGAAGGCAAGTCATTCCACTGATTAATTACTCTGTCAGGAAATTTCTCCTTAGTTCAAGGTTGCTTCTCTTCTTCATTAGTTTCCACTTATTGCTTCTTGTCCTGCCTTCTAACCATTGCACCACCACTACCAGTTTCTTGAGGCACTGATTAACAGTATAAAAAACCACCAAGCGAGAGAGGACATTAAAAGAATCACATTGCCTTGCCTTTATCAACAATCAATGACCAGTTGACTCCATCCTACAGTATATCTGGTTCTGAATCTAGACCAGAAAGTATCCAAATAATTTTGTTCCATCTAACCATGCCTTCTGTACCACTTTAGCTAAAATATGAAATATTGGATATCAGCTATAATTACAGACATTAGTTCCAGAGATGACTTCCAAGCAAATACCTCACTTCTGGGAACTCCACTGCCTAGAACAAGTTTTAATAAATCCATGGCATATTTATTTCAAAAACCATTCTTCCCGACAGTATGTCAAAATGAAAAGTTTGTTGCTGTTTTTAATTGATTTATACACATAGGCTAAGGGGAAAAATCCTAACTCCTTGGATGATCTTCAATCTGGCATGTGCATTTTAAAAAAAAAACAAAGTATGTAACAGTCAGAATAGACAGTGGATAGTGTGGGTGATTCTTTCAGATTCTAGATGAGGTGCTGGCAATGGAAGGGGTGACTAGACAAGCAAAGGAGCAAGAGGATTCATGTGCAGAGCAGAATGGGACTGGGAAACATCTGCAAAAGACTGACAAAGATTCTAGAACAGCTGGAAAGAGAGACTGTTGGGCAATAAAGCATGTCAGTACTGAAAAATGTATGCTGCCCAGAGTCCTCCGGAAGTTGGGCGGCATATAAATATGAATGAATGAATGAATGAATGAATGAATGAATGAATGAATGAATGAATGAATGAATAAATAATAAATAAATAATAAATAAATAAATAAATAAATAAATAAATAAATAAATAAATAAATAAATAAATAAATAAATAAATAAATAAATAAATAAATAAAAAACAAAAAAAACCCTATAACTAGGCAGCCCTGTGTAAGACCAATTGCAAAGCAAAAGGATTTGCTTAAGTGCTGGTGAGTTTTTCATAGTAGCTTGGCTTAGAAGGATCCTGTGAACATGTTATTTTTCTTTTCTCATCTGGATAGTGCACAGTTTTTCTCTCCCAGAAGAGAAAGCAAAGCTATTTAAGAATGGAATTAACATTTTTGAATCCTGCCATTACATACAGTAAGTACCGGTAGTCCTCGACTTATTACCACAGTTGAGGACCAGAATTTCTATTTCTAAACAAGTCAATTGTAAATGAATCATGCACAATTTTACGACTTGTTAGATCATTTTATGACTTATTACCTTTTATTATTATTACTAGCGGGCAAGTAGTGGGTGTGAATTAATCCAAGGATCTTACCTACTATACCTCCTTAAGAAATAACAATAACATTGACTGAGACATATGCTGTACAAACTGAATTATTCAAATAAGGTACTGTATGTTACTATCTGAAGTGGCATTATGTAAGGTTCAGATCAAAACAAATTTATCTTGAAGAACCTTGCAAATTCAGATGGTACTAGAGCATACCCGAGGCTACCAAGGACTACTAGAATTATAACTTTCTCTTTCTTCAGGAGTTTTATGTGATTTATGCTTCACTCCATTTCAAGTTCTTACAACTCCATGACGTAGATTAGACTGGGTCAGTGGTGGGTTCCTACCAGTGTGGTCCACTCTATAGCACCGGTAGCGGCCCGCTGGTAATGTCACAGTACCGGTGCGGTTGGTTGCCGGTGCCTGGGCGCCGCCATTTTTTTAAAAAAAATTATTATTATTTTTAAATTTTCTTCTGCACATGCCCAGAAGCTGAGCTTCCGGCACTGCGCATGCGCTGCTTTCCTACCCCACAATGAGTCCAAGCAGGGGAGGATGGCTTAGGGAGCACGTGAGATGCTGAAAACGGACGGCAGGGGCTATCTCCATTCCCCTCCCTTCAGCAGTCCGAGAAGCTACGAACGTGCGGTGATGATCCTAGGCATTTTCGCACGTTTGAAGCTTCTTGAGCTGCTGAGGGGAGAGGGAATGGGCGGCAGGAGCCTAGGATCATCAATTGGGGAGAAGCATTCAGGCCGGACGGAGCCTCCTAGAAGAACCGCTGCCATGGTCTTGCTATTCCCGCTGCAGGGGGCTGCGTTGCAGGTGGGCAATGCCCCCCTGCTTCTCTGGCCGCTGCCAAGCTCCTGAGGCCCACGCCCACCAGGTCACATGGCTGGCAAGCCACACCCACAAAATAAGCCATGCCCACAGAGTGGTAGTAAAAAAATTAGGAACCCGCCCCTGGACTGGGTGACTATCACAATGCAGCAAGATTTCTTAACTGAGAATGAACTTAGATCTATTTTTCCTTATTCGTGATTCAACATGTTAATCACTACCCCATACCGTCTCTAACTTTAATATAAAATAAGAATGTTGCTGTATTCCTTTTTGTTCACACTGACTTGTCTCCTTTTATCTTACAGAAAGCAAAGCATCGGCTACTTGATTTTAATCAGACTAAAGTATAGTCAGGTTAACTAGATTTTAGTTTACTCCATTGATGCTAAAAACCTTGAAAAGATAAATAGCAAGGAATGGAAATGGGAGATAGAAAAAAAGAGTTAATTTTTGTTATTGTCTTAGCTGCACAACTGAATTAAAACTCAACCATTGGCTACCATAGTCTCTCAGATGGGGAATACAATTATTTCAGAACAGAGAAATGAATAAATAAGTAAAAGAACAGATGCAATTAGAACGACAAAATGTTCTGCATTCTTTAAAGAGTTTCTGCTGTTAATGTGTTTCTCATATACTCCTATAATCCTTGTACCACAAATTAAGCTACATCATTATAATTACATGTTAAAACTCAAGTAAGCACACAAGCACACTACCATTTTATATCTTCCTTCCTGTGAGTATATAAATAAGTACTTCAAATGACTAAATTGCTCCCAAAGAAATAGGAATTATGTTGAAAGTACCCTAGTGCTGCTGGAAGGCTCCTACTGCAGTAACTCCTGCTGTTTTATATGGCCTACAGAAATACCAGTCTTATTTCTGAACTTGTATTTCAAATTGTCCCCCAAGGAAGGAAGGGGGAAAAAATACTCCTATTCTGCAATCAATCCCCTTGTGTACTGATAATACTAGAAAGACGAAAATGAAATTAAAACTAATCCTTTCTATAGTTTTATCAGCAAAGGAAAATTTATTGCAGATATGCTATCTTTCTTTCTCCTAAATAAGAGTCTAATTTAAATTATAACGCAGATGGTCCTCAACTTACAACAGTTCGTTTAGTGACCGTTCAACGTTACGTCACTGAAAAAGGTGACTTATGACAGTTTGCACAGCTAATGACCGTTGCAGCATCTCCATGGTTTTGTGAACAAAATTCAGATTCTTGGCAACTGACTCATATTTATGACGGTTGCAGTGTCCTGGGATCATGTGATCACCTTTTATGAACTTCACACAAGCAAAGTCAATAGGGAAGCCAGATTCACTTAACAACCGTGTTTCTAACTTAACTGTCGCGAGAAAGGTCGTAAAATGGGACAAAACTCACTTAACAAAAGTCTCACTTAGCAACCAAATTTTGGGCTCAATGGTGGTCATACCTTGAAGACTGTATATTAGTTTGGGGGGAAAGGTGACATAGTGCTTGTAGATTAATAATTATTGTTATTATTCTTAAAAAAGTAAATATACGGTAGATACTCTTTTGGAGAAATATATACTATTAAAGAAGATATAATATTAAAAGTTATGGGGATCTTTATCACTTTGGCAAGTTATGAATTTTACTTGGGGTAAACCAGCTTTGTTTTTGTGTGTACCACACACACACACATGCTCAGACATAAACACACTGGTCATTTTGTTGAAGGAGCTTTTGAAGTTTCACCCCAAGCCCTTGGGTTTCCCCCCACTCCCAATAATAAGAAACTTGCAATATTTTCAAATGTGTTTGTATCAGTGGAGACAGCTATGGAGGAAAAAATGATGGTCTGTCATTGATTACTAATATACTATCCAAACTTCATAGTAATTTTACATCTTTAATGTAAATCAATTTAATAAATGCAGAAATGTGTAAGCATATAATTCATTATCATTATTGTTAGCATTTTAAAGCTTAACAACTGGACTATGCAATAAAATTTATACTCAGCTAGAATTTATCTTGTTAGTATAAAAACTGTAAGGCAAGTTATCATGCTCACAAATACTAGGATCACACACTTTGCAAAGGATCTGTTTGAAAAGATTAGCATCTACATTCAGATTAAAACCGTTGGGGATGTACACTATTTATTTTTATTTATTTATAAAATGTATTGGCCACCCATCTTACAATAGGAGAATTCTGGGCAGGTTACAGTTACATCTTAGTTAAAACATAAAATGTTAAAATCAAACCTTAAAACTAAGGACACATGGGGAGGGCAGAGGTGGGATCTGTTATTACTCAATCAACCACCTTCATTGTGCTATTCCCCCACTGGGGCCCCAAGCTGACTGGCAAAACTATGTCTTTAGGCCCTTATGAAAAGATAGGAAATTGGTGCCAACCTCACATTGGGTGGCAAGATGTTCCAGAGGACAGGAGCAACAGCAGAGAAGACCCTCCTCCTGGACCCTGCCAGCCGGAATAATCAGGACAGACCTGCAGCATGCATCCTCTGCCAGCATGAGTAGTATGGGCCACTACCAGTGGGGTGAGATGGTTCCTTAAGTAACCCATGCTATGAAGTGCTTTAAAGGTGATCACCAACACTTTGATTGCACCAGAAGTAGACTGGTAACCAGTGCAACTCATGAAGCAGTGGTGTCACAGGGGCCATTCTTGAGGCTCCCAAACTACCCACACTGTCGCACTCTGTATCAGCTGTAGCTTCCGAATGCTCTTCAGGGGTAGCCCCATGTAGAGCGCATTACAATAGTCCATATAGGGACTGAACCACTGAGGGCAGGGAATATTGATCCAGGAAAGGCCGCAACAGGTGCATTACATGAAGCTGTACAAAGGCTCTCCTAGCCGCAACTGCCACCTGTTTCTTGAACAGGAATCACGAGTCCAGGAGAACCTTCAAGTTGCAGAAACTAGGACAGCAGAAGAAGGAATATGACCCTCTCTTCCATAAAGGAAAAAGAAGGATTCCAATAATTATCCACTACTGTGTCTAACATCAATAACATAAAAAATGTTGGAGAAGATAATAAAACAAATAAACATCTTGAGGACAATGCCACAACCGCTAAGAGTCAACATGGCTTTGTCAAAAACAAATTGTGGCTCCTTATTTGACACGATAACTACTTTAGTGGATGAGAGGAGAGCTGTGAATGCCATCTATTTGATAGTTGGATAGCACTACAGTTGGATAGCACTACAGTAAGTTAAGTCCACAACTGATTGTTAACCCCACTCAGAAAGTCAGCATAAATGTCTCTACATCAAGATGGAGAGCAGCAATCAATAAAGTTCTCCAGGGCCCAGAGAGAAAAAATATAAATATAATGTGTCTGTACACACACACACACACACACACACACACACACACACACACACACGATAGGAAATTCATGGCTTCAAAGCATTAAACTGGAAAAGGACTAGCATGTTGACAGCTGCTAGACGACCTAATACAATTATAACACATTAGATGAAGCATTTATGAAAGACAGATGAAGTCCTGATTCCCATAAGGTCCATTCTGGTGTGACCATACCTGGAATACTGTATACAGTATGATTCTGGGCACTGATTTTCCATAAGAATATAGACAGATTAGCACAACTTCAGAAGTGGGAGGCGAAGATGTTGCAGGATCTTGAGGACTTTTTCTATGAGAACAAGCTGAAGAGTTATTTTTCAATCTGAAGAAAAGAAAACAGAAATAACATGACAGTAAAAGGATGTTATGGGAAGATGGTCAGGAACATTTTTTTTAATTGCCATAAAAACTGAGACTAGAATCAAATGAATGCAGGTTGAAGCTATCCAGATTTTATGAAATAGAAGAATAGAATAGAATAGAATTCTTTATTGGCCAAGTGTGATTGGACACACAAGGAATTTGTCTTTGGTCCATATGCTCTCAGTGTACATAAAAGAAAAGATACATTTGTCAAGAATGGTTGTCATAGGGTTCAAGTAAGCAATCGGGAAACATGATGCATGGAAGAAGCATGCGGGAAGGCGAGCAAGATAATCTAGTGGCTAGCAGGCTCACAGAGAGGGCTCTGAGTGCCTCCTCTGGCATGCGTACCATAGGCTCACCACCACTGAGCTAGATGATCAAGGAATCATGAATAAGACAGGCAGTTACAGGCAGCTTGGTTAGAAGGAAACCAGCATTGCTACTGAAAAACAAAGTATAGAGAAGCAGCAGTATGAGACATTCCATAAAGTGACTCATCCAGTAGTCCTGCATAACCTCATCTGCCTACTGAAAAATTTATATAATGACTAGGAAAAAACAAAAAGTTGTGGTGCAACTATTTTATTCAAAATTGAAAAAGCAGTATACCAAGAGTATACAGAAGGATCTTGACAGACTTGAACACTGGACCCTGTCTAACAAAATAAAATTCAATGTAGAGAACAGTAAAGTTTTTCATTTAGGCAAGAAAAACCAAATGCAATTATAGAATAGGTGGTATCTGGCTCAACAATAGTAACTGCATGACAATCTTGAGGTCCTAGTGGACAATCACTTAAATATGAGCCAGCAGTGTGTTGCAGTTGCCAAAAAAGTAAACACAGTTCTAGAGTACATTAATAAAGGGATACAATCAAGATCACGTGAAATGTTAATACCACTTTATAATGCCGTAGTAAGACTACACTTGGAATACTGCATCCAGTTTTGGTTGCCATGATATAAAAAAGATGTTGAGACTCTAGAAAGAAATACAGAGAAGAGCAACAAAGATGATTAGGGGACTGGAGACTAAAACATATGAGGAACAGTTGCATGAATTGGGTATGTCTAGTTTAATGGAAAGAAGGACTAGGGGTGATATGATAGCAGTGATCCAATATCTAAGATGCTACCACAAAGAAGAGGGAGTCATCCTACTCTCCAAAGCACCTGAAGGCAGGACAGGAAGCAATGGATGAAAAGTAATCAAGGATAGAACCAACCTAGAATGAAGGAGAAATTTCCTGAGAGTTGCAATTAATCAGTGGAACAGCTTCCCTCCAAAAGTTGTAGATGCTCCAACACTGGAGGTTTTTAAGAAGAGATTGGACAACCATTTGTCTGAAATGGTATAGGATTTCCTGCTTGAGCAGGGGATTGGACTAGAAGATGTCCAAGGTCCTTTCAACTCTGTTATCCTGTTAAGGGTATACTGTCTCCTTATTTATGTAACTTGGATACATAATTGGAAATACTGAGTTAGAAGAAACAGAAGCTGAAACTAAAATGGCTGAAAGAAGTATTGACAATCTAGACTATGCTAATTATAAATAATTTTTGGTGTCTGGAAGTTAAGAAGACTGAAGGAATGTATAGTTGAACTTGAAGATGAGAAAGCAAAAATCAGTGTGTTCTCTCTCTCTCTCTCTCTCTCTCTCTCTCTCTCTCTCTCTCTCTCTCTCTCTCTCTCTCTCTCTCTCTCTTTCTCTCTCTCTCTCTCTCTCTCTCTCTCTCTCTCTCTCCTAAAATTATGTCAATTACCTGTGTAATGCAAGTAGGTGAAGTAGTAATAATAATCTTTCTCTTCATAGGAATAGTAGCTAGAGCCTTGAAGTAAAGAGCTGTCTCTTTTTGGCAGAAAGATTATACCTGATCTAGAGAAAATATTAAAGTTCAGAGACTTCATGCTCATATCAGAAATATGTATGATCAAGGCCATGTTTGTCCCAACTGCAGCTGAATGAAGATAAATTGATGTCTTTGAACTATGATGCTGAAGAAACTAGCTCAGAATACCATAGACTATTAGAAAAACAAACCATTTAAAACTAATTGAAATAAAATCAGACTGCTAAAGCTTAAATGTTTTGGACCACTTGATGATGAAGGAACAGCCTGAAGAAGAACCTGCTGCTTGGAAATGTCAAAGGCAATAAAAGAAGAGGCTGGAAAAAACAAGATGGCTAAGACAGTACAATTGATTTCATGAACACGAGCTTACACAAACTCAAAGAAGCAATTACTTGTTTTATCATCAGGTCACAAAGAGCCAGAAGCAACCAAACAACAACAGTGTTCTGAAATGTCACTAAGAGATGTGAAACATATTGCATCCTCTGACCGCTGTCACCAAGTTAGAACAGGCTGCAACTCTACCTTAGTGCAATGCTTACATGTGAAAAGAGCCATCGTATCTATTCCATAAATTGTATGTTATGCAACTGGTGCTGAGAAGCTTCAGAGAAGTCAAGATTCTGCAACTTTCTAAAAAGGGAAGCACAGAACCATTATAAGTAAGAACTAGAGCAGTGTTTCCCAACCTTGGCAACTTGAAGATGTCTGGACTTCAACTCCCAGAATTCTGGGAGTTGAACTCCAGACATCTTCAAGTTGCCAAGGTTGGGAAACACTGAACTAGAGACTCCCACTACCCTTCTCAGGGAAAAAAAAAAGAGAATAGAGAGATACAGCTGCAGTGTTTTCGCTTCTTCAAAAGGGAAGCATTTGCAGCAACAGAAACATATTCACACTTTCAGGCATAGTGAAATATTTTCTAATCTGAACATCCTTTAAAAAGAGGTAAAATCAATAAGTGCCATGAAAAAAAAACTTCAAAGGGGGACCTCCTGTCAATGACAGAGGTTTTTTTTAGCAATGTAAAGTCTTTTGAAGAAAGGTTCCCAGTGCTGGGAAGCCTTTGAAGTGACAGAAAGCAGGCATTGATAATTACAGAAAGGTGTGGTGTCCAGCAGAGATAGTAAAAAGATATAACAGAAGTATGTGTGGGGGAAGGTTGAGAAGTGGCACAGGCAGTGGCTGACCCTGTTCACTAGGACCCTTAAAGGGGAAAAAAGGACCTGCAAGGTCAACTCAATCACTATGAAAGAAGCAATTTGCAAACAGGAGCTCTGGATAAGACTTAGGAACCAAATTTACATTTCCAATATGTATTTATGAATACATATTGTATGCAATACAAGGTATTATCTTTTTCTCTCAAACTCTAAAATTTCAAAGCACATAAGTTTCCCCCCAATTTTTAATATTCTGATAACTTTCAATAAAGCCATCAACATCTATAACAATTATTTTGTCACTTCTGCTTCAATTGGTTATTATTTGCTTACCTCAATAGTGACAAGAAATGGAGGACAACTAATTTTAGATACCAGTGGTTTCAAAATGTACTTTCAGGAACAATTTCTTCTCTCCTGTATATTTCCTAAGGTCTTTTATGTATTACTGAAGATATAATCAAGGCTTTTTGTGAAAAAGTAGAATCAGTGTGTAGGAGTTTCATTCCTACTAGCATAAATCTGTATGGATTAGATAGCAGAGTCTTGGCTGATGCAGACTCCAAAACTTCTTCAAAGATTGTTGCCAAATTGTAATTTGTTATAGAGCAAGATGGAAAAATATTAATATAGGGGTAGTCATCTTCTTAACTGTGTCTTGCTCTTTAAAAATTCTCACAGGCCATAGAACGATTTAAAGAAGAGTTCTGTTAATTTGCTTGAACAAGATTATCTTCATTATTTGCCATAACTCTTTCTTGTTATCATGCATTCCCTAAAAAGTGTGATAAATACTTGGGAAGGTTACAAGTGCATTATTACATAAGTAAAGTCAAGGTAATACAAGCTTAAAGATCCTGCCTTTTAATGCTGGGTTAATTGCTACCAAAATATATTTAATCAGGATTTAATCCTGGATGACAGCATTTCCTTGGCATGTATCACAAAAACCTGGCTGAAAAAAAAAGAAGGGAGACATATTCTTTCCCAGTTCTGTCCACTGTGTGGTGCAGCATGCCTGGGATGGAGACAGAGAAAGGTGTAGCCATAATTTATAGCAAATCCATCTCACTTATCAGAAAGCCCAGCTGTTTGAAGCATTGTTTTTGTTAGTCACAAAAGGAGTTTTAAAAGTCTTTAAAAGAAAATCTAATCTGGTCATGGTTTCTGCAGGGCTGGCTTATGACTCCAGAAGAACCTGAAGTGCCACAATGAGTGGCCATGGAACAAGAGGGCAAAGACTTTATGTAAGCATGGGACACAGCATATATTGGTCCTGACTGGTATGACTACTAGATGGAAATAAAGAAGCACACCAAGCTTAACCCTAGTGGTAATTTTGAGTTTAGAAGTCTGATTTTAGTATTGATGCACCCTGCTAGCACTGCTCTGTTCGTGAAAGCACTGCCTTTCCTCCATGAAACACCAGAATATAGTTTCTAGGTATTTAACTGATTACCAATGTTGGAAAAGAGGCCTCCAGGATTTCTACTTAGAGAGGAGTAGAACTCCAAGAGTTCTATTTATACCCTGTAGTGGATGTCAAATAGCTTTTTAAGTTAGATGGCTGAAATATCAGGCAAATTGGTTATGAAGTCTAGATAGCAACTTCATGTATAAATATTCAGGTTTATGATCAAACTAGACCACTGAATGTGCAATATCAGACACATGTGCACACATGCATCTATGTCTTACAGTGGTCATTATGAAAGAGTTAGGGGTTGCCACAAAGAAGAGGGAGTCAAACTATTCTCCAAAGCACCTGAGGGTAGAACAAGAAGCAATGGGTGGAAACTAAACAAGGAGAGAAGCAACTTAGAACTAAGGAGAAATTTCCTGACAGTTAGAACAATTAATCAATGGAACAGCTTGCCTCCAGAAGTTGTGAATGCTCCAACACTGGAAGTTTTTAAGATGTTTGTCTGAAGTGGTGTAGGGTTTCCTGCCTAAGCAGGGGGTTGGACTAGAAGACCTCCAAGGTCCCTTCCAACTTGTTTGTTGTTGTTGTTGTTGTTGTTGTTGTTGTTGTTGTTGTTGTTAATATTAATATTATTAATATGTTACTATATTAATCACTATATTAAAGAATTTCTTTTAAGCATTGGCTTGCACTTTGTGCAATCCCTTAAAGCCAGGCATTTCATGACAGCATCATCCCTGAATCTATTAGCCATGCATTTGACCTCGGTTGGCAATATCTCTGCTTGGTAACTATACATTTCACTTCAATTGCAATACTAATACCAGTACTTTTAATCGTTCAGGAAATAAACTATAAATTATAGATCATAGCACACTGGCATAATATGATCGTGTTTTACAGAAGCATTTGTAATAATGTAATCAAACTATAATCAAATTAAGGATTTTCAAATGTGACTAATGTAGACAGATTATCCAGACAAGGAAAGTAGCATATGACCAACACTAAGATGGTTTAATAGTAGGATAGAACAGATAGAATAATCACAGATTACTGAAAATAATCTCTAATCTGTAGCAAAACAAATGTTTCTCCACTTCGCCTCTGCTCTGAGAAAGATAGCACTTGTGTACAAACAAGTGAAATTCATGAGTCGTATCTGAATTTCACAAAATGACCAGGACTTTGAATGTTAGTCCATAGCAGGGATTCCCCAAGGTTTCCTAGAATAAACTGGAACCTGCAGAGATTGATTAGAATAATATATAGAAGAAATATTGCAAGGATCTAAGTACAAATAAAAACTGATTTACCGGTAACTATTACCCAGGTATAATTCCCCACTTACAGAAAACCACCATCCTAACCCTGTCAAGATAATTAAATCAAACACATATTCCTCAACATTTGAAGTCAATAAGATGCTGAGATCAAGTTTGTCATGACCTCAGTCACTTCAAATTCTGTGGCCAGTGCCTGGAAGTCCAACCCAGATAAGCTTCATTCTCAACACTCAAATTACTCTTAAATTCTTTTGGAGAGGCAGAAATTCTAGGAGCATTATTTGACAAAAAGCGGTTTATAAAAAAAAAAGTATTGTCACTTTTCTCCCTGACAGTTCTTCCATCATCAAGAAGTTTGTGAGGTCAAAGCAGTTGTTTTCAATTTAGTAATGATTCAACAGCTCAACATGGCTTCAATTAAAATAACAATTAAGTTTTATACTTACATAATGCTTTGCATGCTCATAGCATTTTACAGCTGCTAGCTAATGAATTTTCACCATATACTTGCAAACAGTTATCTTCACCTTAAGTACAATTAAAGTGGCTTATTAAGAGTTTAAGTGCAATGTATTCAAGTTTTCATCACATCAAAATGTAAAGATATGTGTATTAAATAAGAAGAGACTTATTACTAAGAGCTTTTGGATACCTTAATCCTCTGAATTTTTTTTTAAAAGACCCAATAAACAAAGATTTAAATTCAAGACTGTAAAACAGTCAACTTTCCCATAGTTAGGACAAGAATTTTGCAAGAATACATCACAGATTGCTAGATATGATAAAATAAAGAAGGCGTGAGCAACCCTATAAATATTATCATAAGAGTTTCCAGTCTTTTGGAAAATACAGTTATTTTCTATATTTTCTGTAAAGCCTGCCAAACTTTTTTTTTCTGAATCCCATTTCAGTATAGTTATTCGTGCTTCTCACAATTTAACTGAAAGAGTGAAGGAATTCCCCAACTGTTATAAACCTCATAAACTAAATTTCTTCCTACATATCTGAAGATCCTTCTGGGAAACCTTCCTCCTCTCCAGCCACATAATGACATGAATACTGTGGTAAGTCCAGTATCCCAAGTACCCAGGATGATGAAAAGGTAAAATAAGGCAAAATAATAGAATCATGAATTGGAACCAGGCATTAAGGCCATCAGGTTCAACCCCTTGCAGAAATCCAAATTAAAGTATCTCTGTCATATCGATCCCTGATTATCAGTGTATAATCAGTGCTTCAACATGTATTCAACATTTATTTTGTCTTTTATTAATTTAAGACCTGTGGAATGGATGTCTCTATGTCTTGTAGTCTAGGATGATAAAATATACCGTATATACTCGAGTATAAGCCGAGTTTTTCAGCCCACTTTTTGGGCTGAAAAAAGCCGCCTCGGCTTATACTCGAGTCAGTGAAATTGGCCAAAGCGCGCGATCCTTAGAATTCCCCGAACAGGCTGGCGCAACCGGGCTGGGATGTCCCTGGCGTGGGGGAACCGGTCCTTGTCTCCACGTGCCGCGGGGATCAGCGGGGAAGAGGCGCGATCGCCTCCCCAAAAAAGGCATTTACTGGGAAACTAGTCCGGGCTCGGGGCGTTTTGCAAGCGGGCGAGAACCAGCCTCCGGGGTGGCGGCATGAACGAGGGCGAGGCGGAGGGTCCTCCGCAGCCAGCCCTTTGCAAGGAGATGTGCCCGGCGGGGGAGTTCTGCCGGCGGCGGCGGGGGCAGAAGCGGCTGCACCGGCTGGAGCTGGACCCGGATCGCCAGCCGGACCCTCCCCTGCCGCCTTGCGACCTCCGCCCGGCGGTGCTGTTGGCCACGGTGCATCACCTGCTGGGCCGGTCGGTGGCCGAAGCCAGCGAGGTCTCCCCGGCTGAGCGCTGCGCCTTCGGCCACTGACCGGCCCAGCAGGTGATGCACCGTGGCCAGCAGCACCGCCGGGCGGAGGTCGCAAGGCGGCGGGGGAGGGTCCGGCTGGTGATCCGGGTCCAGCTCCAGCCAGTGCAGCCGCTTCTGCCAACGCCGGCAGAACTCCCCCGCCGGGCACATCTCCTTGCAAAGGGCCGGCTGCGGAGGACCCTCCACCTCACCCTCGTTCATGCCGCCGCCCCGGAGGCTGGTTCTCGCCCGCTTGCAAAACGCCCCGAGCCCGGACTAGTTTCCCAGTAAATGCCTTTTTGGGGGGGCGATCGCGGAGGGTTGGCACTTAGAGAGATGTATTTCTGAGTCAATACTAAGATGAAAATTTGACCTGAACAGGATGTTCCATTCCTACATAGAAGGCTATGCTGCCGTAAATCCCAGTGCTCTTTACAAGGATCAAAAGCACTACAAATTCTAGATACCTCCTTTCCCCATTGGGGCAAGAAGGAGTTCCACATAGAAAATACACTGACTAGAATTGCAATGAATTCAGTTAAACAGGATCATATAACTTTTTATCTAATTTACAATATAAGTGTTTAGCTAGAAAAATATATTCAAGGCTTTTACTGACAATTACCTTGCTTCCTTTATGGAACTGTAGAGGCAATGTAACAATTTTATCTTCCATTCTTCCCTCCCACTGTTTTTTCCATATTTTATTTTTAATACCAAATATCTATTAACATTTACCAGACATTGCTATTACCAAATATGGTTATAAGAGAGACAGAGTGGCAATACCATGCCTTTTGACTGACAGCACAAAGAGCCCTTTACCTGGGAACATTTACAGAAATAAAGGGATCTTCCATTTCTTCCTTTCTTTCTCTGTTTCCCATGATTCACACAACATGGAGAAATATCAGACTGTAGGTGGTCTGAAAATATTCTTTGAGCCTTTTAGATTGGATTGCATTACTTGGATAAACTGTTTTGCTTAAGACTCATCTGCATTTCTGCCCCATTCTGTCCTTCTGCCCATTTCATTTAATTTCATTTAAATTAATTTCATTTAATTTCATTTAAATTAATTTCATCTAATTTCATTTAATTTAATTAAAAGTTCTTCTAAAACGCCCAATCCCGTAGGACTATTGTTTTTATTGATCCTCTTTTCCACTTACAGAGCTAGTTTACTGTTTTTCTTTGAAATAAATATTCAAAAACATTATTGGTATCTATTTTTATTTTTGAAATTTACCGGTAGCTGCTGCATTTCCCACCCTAGGCTTATACTCGAGTCAGTAACTTTTCCAGTTTTTTGTGGAAAATTTGGTGCCTTGGCTTATATTCGGGTCGGCCTATACTCGAGTATATATACGGTAAGCTCCTAGCAGGAGCAGGATGGTTTTTCCTTCCTCTACCAAAAATCATGATGTCTTTCAGGACCAGCTCTGGGACTTAGGTGGGTGGACAGAACAGTGCTGATTCTCCTCTTTCCTCTGGGGCCAGTTCCAGTCAGTATTGATGGGGAGGGAGAGGTCAAGTTCATAGCCCCCACTTTGAACTGGGTTCTTTCTGTCTTCCTGTTTGCATCTGCATGAGGTTGTTAGCTCATCCCAAGCTCTTGGATGACTTCAACTATCAACAACATACGGATGATACCCAGCTTTGTATCTCCATCCTTAGCTGCCATGCATGTCCTATCCCACTCTGTGGAGGCTGTGGGGACCTGAATGAGGTGCAATAAGCTTTGGCTCAACTGAAGAAGATTAAGTGGCTTTGGGCATTTGGACCTTCTAAGGCCAAGAACTTATATTGTTGATCTTGGAGAGAATGGCACTGCTTCAGACAGACCTGGTGCATAATCTGGCAGTTCTCCTGGATGCACGGTTTCTGCCCAAAAAGCAGATGGCAAATGTATGCATCTTCTTCATGAGCACTGTACAAAACTTTTTTGGTGTTTTGGAAGGAGCGGAGGTACAGCATGTGCAAAGTGGCCAGATTCCCTACAATATAGATATAGGCCTTGTGTGTGTTGGCACATCTTATTTTGGGCAGAAAGCAAAGCCCAAAGCTAGCTATAGGGAGTCAACTTGTGATATCTCCAATCTCCAACAATCATGGAGAACAAAAAAAAAAAGTAGCATCTTCTATTCCCATTTATACTCTGCTACAATTTACCATGTCTATCACCAATATCCAAACACTCCTAATTTATCCAGTCAAAGCCTTTGGAATACTTTGATGAATGTATACTTCTTTGATAGTCACTCGTTACATTTGTCAGTTAGATTTCTCCTATTCCAGCCCACTTCCTGTGCTAATAGCTGAAAGTCAGCACTATAATCCACACTGAGTACTTACCCTGTTGGAAGTGAAAGATTTCACAACTGGCAGTTATCCATTTGACTGAATCATTAAAGTTAGCCTTCATATGTATATTAAAAAATAATGTACCTGTCCATGTCTGTACCACATTTTGGGCTGGCCATTTTAAAGTTCCCTCTAGCATTAGGATAGTTACAAGAATTTAATCAGTGAGAAGACTGTCAGACCTCAGGGAGATACTGTATGTATTGAGATAGGTACATAGTAAACTTGCTTGGGTTCCCATAATATTATCCAGACAGGATAGGATCCTCTTGTGACAGAGCTGAAGCTGATACAGTTATTTCACCAATGTTCTCAACTGTACAGGGACAGGCAGTTATGGTAGATTCTGTCCAATCTGATGAATTAAATGCTTCATCATATAGGCTAATTGGTTTATCTGGATTGCAGTTTGGTTCTGGTACCAGACCAAGGTATTTATAACTTGGTTAAAGGTTAACAGGGTTGCAAGAAACTATGAGGGTGAGTCAAAAAGTAATTCCATTTTCTTTAGGACAGGTATAATTACCAACACAGGAACATGTAGCATACATCAAAATGAAGCTGGTCCTCTGTGGATCACATCCCTACTTCTCAACATAGTCACCGTTTCTCTCAATAGCAATGTTCCACCTTCGAATGAGAGCATGTATCCCTCGTAAAATTTTGTTGACTGTTCTTTGAGCCACTTCTTCACTGCAGTTTTCACTTCCTCGTCACTGGAATAATGTTTGCCTCTCAAACCCTCTTTCATGGGGCTGATAAGATGATAGTCTGAAGTAGTATCATTGGCATGAGAAGGCCAATACTAATTGACATCTTAGCCATGAGCAAATTGAGGTGAATTGGGATTGGATAGTTCCAGTAAGATGATCATACCATTTACTCAGGACATGAAAAGCAAATAAGAAATCATGTTCCACCAGGAGCCCAGTAGTTAAAAATGCACTACTGCAGACTAACTTTGTCCACAGTCTGGACTTCGATACTGATGGGCTCAAGGTTGATTCAATCTTCCATCCTTCTGAGGTCAGTAAAATGAGGACCCAGATTGCTGGGGGCAATATGCCAACAGTGTAAACTGCTCAGAGAGTACTGTAAAGCACTATGGAGCAAAAAAAAAAGTCTAAGTGCTATTCCTACTGCTATTGTGTTCTCTGGATAATGTTAAGAGTGCTATATATTCACCTCACTATTGATGTGAGAAATATGATTCTGTTAGAAAGACTGTATAGTAACTCAAGATACCTTATCAACTGTAGTTTCCATGTTATGTATTTTGCCAATTCTTTGGTATTGCGCAATAGTTTGAATCCTGCTTGCTCATCCATAATATACAGTGCCTGTTTTTAAACTTGCTTTCAGTCTATTGTAAAGCGAAAGGTCCTCTTTCAGAGTGCTAATCAAGTTGTTTTTTTTAGCTGTTTTAATGTTGCATCTTGAGCACAATGGCCACAGGTGTCTCTTGAACTTGAGTAAGAATAAAAAGTAAGAATAAAAAAACATTTGTGCACAAAATCCGTAAAATGTAGGCCTACGATAATCTGTACTGTACTTACAAGTAAACCACAGATTTAGAATATTGTTCTTTCCAGACACAGAAAATTTGCACTAGACTTAGCAATGTATTTTTTTCTTCTTTAATTTTCTTCTTTATTACTGTACATTGTAGACTAGCTGGTGGTAAATTGTAAATATGGCCACAACCTGTGGAGATCTTTTAAAAAGTGTTTAAAAAGCAATTTAAGATTCAAGTCAATGGATTATTAATTTACTTCAGAATCTGTGTCTTATAATGCTCTGCTGCATAACTGTGTCTGTGTGTTTCATTGTAGAAGGATAGCCATGTTACTTCATCAGAGCCCAACATCATAACACTTTTTTCCAACTAGCACACTTTATGCCTTTCATAAAATGTGTAAATCTGAAAAGGTACTACTAGACTCTTTCTGATTTTTGTGTTTGTGGTATGTGCATGCATGTTTATTTATACTCATACTATATGATGAAGATTGGCTAATTTGTAAATAAAAGATACATACACACACTCCTATGGAACTTGTTCCACACATCTTGTACTACATCTCCAATTTGTAAAAACACTTGTTGACAACAAATGAGCAACACATTTTTGTATCTCTTAAGATTTTTAGTAGATGTTGTATATATGCTATATATATAATTTTTCAGTTGGAAAATGAGGAAAAAAGGAAAGATAAATGCATGGATGTAGATTTCTTCAGAATATACTGATTAACACAGATCATCACTATAAATATGAATGTGCTGATCCACCATGTGTGAGAACAGGTGTTTTTTTTAAAGAAAACATTTATTTCAAGCTGTAATCAGAAAAACCCACATTTGACATTCAGAGCTCATCCTAGTTAAAGGTAGATATAATATTTCTTCAGATGGATTTTTCATCATAGCCCCATCTACTATAATATATAACTTACTATGATATATAACTTAGAAGATGTGTATCCCCAGGTCCTTGACTCAAATAAAATATACTGTATATTATCTGTTAAACTACAGCATTGTATGTTTTGACATCCCCGTTCTTATCAGTAGAGAGGAGAGGAGAGGAGAGGGGAGGGGAGGGGAGGGGAGGGGAGTGGTTATAGATACATTTATATTTTATTCTCTCTCTAACGTAACATCATAATTTTCATCTTTCCATTATCTACTCTTTTTCATCTTCAAACCATAAATCCCAAGTTCTCTTTTCTCTATTTTTAGCAAAAATTCCATAAGAGGTAACTCAGTACTTTTCTCTTAACAGGTAGCTGCACTGTGTCCATGTAATCACTGACATCATTTGAGAAACTTTGCCAAGAAATTTAAACATGGTGAAAAACAAGGTAAAATTAATTTTTATTTATTTAATTTGTCTTATTTCCACATCAGGTAGGGAATCTGGGCACTTCCTCACATGGTGCTTATGCCACTCTTTAATGGCTCCATGCTGCTGTATTTCCACAACATTGCGTTCAGCAACTAAGTCAACTGATTTCTGGCTTAGCTGCTGTGCAAAACGAAACACAGAGAATCTAGTATTCCATATTAAGTTGAAGTTCCATGAAACTTGGTGATGGCTTGTTTTCTCACTGGAACTCTTAACTCAGCCCATGTCCACCTGCATAATGCTGAGCTGCCATAATACCATGCTGTCATTGATTGGTGTTAATAAACTAAGTAGATGAAAAGTGCTTTGGTGGTATATGTCCTTGGTACTTCTGACTGGTTGAGGAGCAGCCACTGGTTAGAATGGATGTTATTTTATTTTTGTCAACCCTCTTTGGTCATTTGGAGTATGTACTAATCAGCAAATGTGCATGTTCTGCACTTCATGGTTGTTGATCTTAAGAATTTGGTCAGAAGGTCTTTAAGATTTTTGAAAGCAAAATCAGCAGCGAGGCAGAAGCAATCTCATGACAATCTTTATGCATTTTTATGAAGCATTCTCATCGGAATATAACCTTTTTGCTTGTAAGTTTTAGTACATAATATGTTAAACTCCTATTTTTCATCTCTTTTACGCAATATACATAATCGGAAAACTGAACTGCAACTTTTGTAGAAGTGGCCATTTTGAAAGATAACAACTTCATTTCATGTATTGTATATAAAATGAGGAAAATTTACATTAAAATGTGACTATTCTATCCCTAATATGTCTTTTTATTAACTAATCTGAAGAATATTGCCAGTATTATATGTTGCACTTGCTGGCCTTACTGACACAAATGGAGCATTTCTTGACAATATAGATGATTTTTTTAGTTGCCATATTTATTTTTCAAATTTAGGCACCACCCATCTCAGTATTAGCAGAAATAAATATGCAGCCAATTGTTAAAAAGCAAATACAAGTTTTGAAGCGTTTAAAGTGTGAAGTATCATAATTCAGCAGCATGGAACAGGACCTCTTACTGGGAGCATCTAAAGAGGACGACTGAGCCAGTACAAAGGCAATCCCCTCCAGAGAGGAACTCCAACACTTGGTCCTGAACACCAGTTAGTGTAGGCCAAAACCTGATACTTTTATCTTCAACCTTTGACCTTAACATCTGGAAACATATTTTGAGCCCAACAGAAGGAAGTTTTCTTTTCTATTTCCAGTGTTATATTGTAAAAGTCCAACTTATCTACAGCCAAGTGACTTGGCTCAAGCTATATTTTGAATGTATGATACACTCTGAAATGTAAAATATATCGAAAGAAAATCACAACTTTTAAAAACTAGGGTAACAGAAAGAGGAAACATGATCAATTAAAATAGAATATGAATGAGTTTTTGTAGGATATAGAAAATAATCAGTTTAATAGATATTTTCAAGTAAGTGCTGAGGAACATGGACATTTGCAGTTGTTGTCTGTGTGTGCATATGTAAATTTTATTGAAAATTTTACATAGATATAAGATCAACATGAAACACATAAAGAAAAATTACAGACAGAAAAAGTGAAGAAAACAATGCAATTAAAGGAAGAATATATATATATATATTCATTTATTTTATTTTTCAATTATTTTCATTTATCAGCAAAAATGCTACACACACACACATACACACACACACACACATATATATTTACACATACATACATACATACATACATACATACATACATACATACATACATACATACATACATACATATATATATATATATATATATATATATATATATATATATATATATATATATATATATATATATCGTATATAATTAAAGAAGTGACTTCCAATCTGCTTTTCAGCAATTAAAAATAAAGTTGTTATCCCTCTTCTCTTTTTTTATATTTCATTACAGAGATCTCCTATGTCCCATATTCAAACCCTTTTTTAATCAGCAAATCCACAAATCACCATTTCAGTTGTTTACATTTTCAGCAAAAAGTCCACAAACAATTTCAGTCTTTAATAAAGGAACTTACTGTTTTAGCCCCTGATGAAACAACTCAGTTTTGCAATATCTGCTGATTTTAGAGCTTCTCTGCAAGGAAGATGGGTGGTTAAAAATATATAAATAAATTTCCATAGTCATGTAGACAGCATGGCTATACACGAAAGGCACACAGAACACTCTTACCTTCCCACTGAAGGTATACCTATTAATCTACTATTTGGCATGATTTCGAACTGCTAGGTGGGCAGGAGCTGGGACAAGGAACAGGAGCTCATCCCATTGTGTGGCATTTGGGTCTCGAACCTGGGCTGTCAGCTTTCCAGTGACAAGCACAGTATCTTTAACTGCTGAGCCATCATTCTATCTATCTATCTATCTATCTATCTATCTATCTATCTATCTATCTATCTATCTATCTATCTATCTATCTATCTATCTATCTATCTATCTATCATCTTTAGTGTATGTATGTATACAAACACACACATACTGTACACACACACACACATAATTTGTCATTTTTTCAATCCATTGTGTCTATTTCCATATTTCTCCATCACTGTGCACATAACAATACATTGCTCCAAATTTTTATACTTCAAATATTTTGTATTTTTCCCCCTCATACTGTATGTGTTCCCTATAGTCAAATGACATCTAATTTTACTTATTCACTTATATTCGATATTAGGCTTTTATGATCCAAGTTTATGAATAAACTTGGAATACCTGTAGTGTCTAACATTGTTGTCTCCTCCTGATCTTGCTGGCACTTTTTTTCCCCTTTAAAGGCATTGGACCTTTTGCCAGAAATAACAACATATTTAAACATCCTGACTGCACACACAAATTAAATTCATTTAGCTTAACTTGCATTTCCAACATTTACTGAAACATTAAATGTGATATAAGTCATGCTCTTTGTGGCACTTATTTTCACTGTTATGTTTATTACTAATTTAAGAGACTCTTCTTTGAGAAAGGGGGTATTATTGAAGTTAGACTGCACATTATAACATCAAAACTGCTTGAGCTGCAGAAGTTCTCATCTTCCCGATAGCGCATTAAATGACAGGATTTTACAAGTTTTTCAATACAGTTTTACATTTATTTATTTTTTAGTTTATGTAAGTGTTAAATTAAGCCCAATGTTACCCCTTTTCAAAAATTACTTGTAGAACTAAGGCATCATGGGTAAAGAGACTTAAGTCAGCTTTCAAAATCATGCTATTCCTATTTCTCTGGATTAAATCATTGCCCACTAGAATTGTGGGTGCTCCAGCACTGGAGGTTTTCAAAAATAGACCGGACTACCATGTGGCTGGGATGGTATAAGGCTCCTGTCTTGAACAGGGGGTTGGACTAGAAAACCTCTGAGATCCCTCCCAGTCTTATGATTCTATGTTCTATGACTACAGACAAAAATCATATTTCCAAGACTTAAATATTTCCAAGGGCCTACAAAAAAGTTTTAGGTTCCTGAAAAATTTAAATTTCAAAAATACTATTGAAAATTAGAAAGAAAAAAAAGAATACACACAAAAATTAAGAATTCAGTCATGGACTGTATCAAATATATATAGTCAAATATGTAGAGTCATATTCTGTATATAATGCAAATAAATTATAGATAGTTATTTTGGAAGGGACTAGGACAGGGCTGAAACTAAGCCCAGTTGAATTCTTTCATTATGCAGACTATTACACAAAGGTCTTGGATTGTTTAGTGATAAATGCTTCGAGATTTTTTTGATATGGTAAACAAGTGACAATTTAATTGCCTTTTATGGGAAAATATTCATATTCCTGTGAATATTTTAAAATGGTATTTAAAACCTAAGATATTCCAATATTAATTTAACTTACTGGATTGCCTTTTATTCTTTTTTTTTTCTGCTATTTTAATTGGAAAACTATTTTAATTTTGCAGTTTAGGTCTATAGATATTGTAGAAACATTATGTCTATAAATATTGTAGATATATCTCTGATCTATTTCCTAATTTATTTTGAACATCATATTGAGATTTTTTATTATTACAATTAGGAACTCAAACACTGATAACTATAACATTTGAAAATTGAGAATTTCAGCAATTGTCTGAATCTTTCTTTATGTTGTATATGTATTTTATGGTATCAACTGCAAATTGTACAATATAGTTACAGAACTCATAGCTAGTCACAAAAATGTGTCAAAACAATTTGCCAATTTATTTTTATCATCCATTGCATGAAGAGTACTCCATATGTGTAATATAGCAAAACATGCAAGTTAGGGTGTTAAAAATCCACTGTATTTTCCACTTTAAAAATAAAATAAAATGTAGAAATAAATTACAGAAAATAAAGCATATAAAACCAACAAAAATGCATCATCTGAGGATACAGATAGTGGTACTTTGAATTTAAGATACAAAACTGTAATCTAGCATGCATAATATTTATAACGTATAACAAGGAGCCAATCTACTAGGCATTACTTCATTGATACAACAAAAAATGGAGACAAATATAAATGAAATATATTTAATTAAAGGATTATTCAAGACTTTTTGCTGCTGTGTTGATTTTTCAGCATTGTTGCTTCTCATGTATTTCAATAATATTGATTCAGAGAAAGATATTTGTTAGTTTTCTACTACTTGACAATTAATGACAATGTGCAATTAATTTCTTCTTTAGTGATATTTAAAAGTCCTGAGAAAAATTGACAGAAAATTATTTTGCATTGATTTCCTGCAAGATCTCCTGCTATTCTCTCTTTATATTACCTAGAAAATAAGTGAAAATCAGTTTTTTTTTCCTTCTTGGTACAAACATTTTGCTTTTGATCAGTGAGAGAGAGAATTTTATAAGTTTTCTAGACAATTAACAAAATGACAAATTGGAAGTGAAAGAAAATCTCAACAATTAATAATTCAATCATTCAATAGAAAAAGTCCAATGCCAGAAGAGACTGGAACAGAAATTTCCATTAGTTTAAACAAAATGACCAAGGCAGCTATACATCATTTAAAAGTGTAGATGTGAGTAAACATATTAATTGCAAGTGTTCAGTTATGAAATTTGTTTTAAGCAGGACATTTCCCCAGGAACCAAATTAAGCCTAATGATACTTAGTAGCAAAGACTGTTGCTTAATTAGGGTGGTAATTCTGCCTAATTGGGATTCTTGCAGGTGAGAAACAGTGCACAAACAGGTATAAATTGTTTGGTCTTTCTGACTTTCTAGCTCTAGCGATGCTTGATTTCCTTCACAATATAACTCAATTTACAACCACAATTGAACCCAAAATTTATGTTGCTAAGTGAAAAATTTGTTAAGCAAGTTTTGCCCCATTTTATGATTTTTTTTGCCACTTGAATCACTGCAGTTGTTAAATTAGTAACATGGTTGTTAAGTGAATCTAGTTTCCTCATTGACTTTGTTTGTCAGAAAGTTGCAAAAGGTGATCACATGATTCCGGGACACTGCAACCATCATAAATGAGAGTCAATTGTGAAGCATGTGAATGTAAATCACATAACCATGGGGATGCTGCAATGGTCATAAGTGTGAAAAATAGCAATAGCACTTAGCACTTATACTTACATACCGCTTCATAGTGCTTTACAGCCTCTCTAAGCGGTTTACAGAGTTCAGCATATTGCCCCCAAAAATCTGGGTCCTCATTTTACCGACCTCAGAAGGATGGAAGGCTGAGTCAACCTTGAGCCAGTGAGATTTGAACAGCTGGACTGCTGAACTAGCAGTAGCCTGCAGTGCTGCATTTAACCACTGCGCCACCTCGGCTCATAAGTGGTCATAAGTCACTTTTTTCAGTGACATTGTAACTTAAAACGGTCACTAAATGAACTGCTGTAAGTCAAGGACTATATGTAGTTCTTAGCCAGTTTACTAGTATAAATCAGAGGTGAGTTCCTGCCGGTTCGGACTGGTTCTATAGAACCAGTAGCAGGAATTTCCCCCGCTTGCCGAAATGGCAGCGATGGCTAGCTGGACACGCTCCCGAACCGGCTCTCTTGGCGGCACCATAGGTGGCGCCATCTTGTTTTTCGCTTCTGTGCACGTGCAGAAGATTTTTTTGCTTCTGCGCATGCACAGAAGCTAGGTTTTCAGCACTGCGCATGTGCGCACGCCCATGCAGCGTGGGAAGAAGTGAACCGGCAGCGAGGTAAGTCAGAACCCACCCCTGGTATAAACTAGTTCTGGAATTCTGCAATTTAGAATAGCTTTCTTCAACTTGGTACCTTCCCAAAGCATCACCAGGATTCTAGAGAGAACCAAATTTGAGAAAATAACTTTTAAATGTTCTATTAATGGGAAAATTTAATGCTATTTCATCATTGTTTGTGCACATGGATGATCCTAATCAAATTTAGTCATACATACATGTAAATAAAATAAGCAAATAGAATTTTCCATTTGATTGTATCAACAAGCCAATTTTATACTGGTGTTTTAAGTTCATAATGTGGCCTATCTCTACGGGAAAAAAGTTGATGTCATATCAAAAACGTTTTTTTAATAAATTCTGCCTTTGTATTTTCAAAAAGATATATTTGCTTATTTTCCCCATAAATCTAGTGTACACACAGATAAATGATAAATACATTCAGACATTTGGAATAGGTAAGGCGAAGAAAAGGCTGGGAAGCTTAACAGTACAATCAGCCATGTGCTTTGAAGACCTTGTCTCCTATGCTCTGGGCCTTTTATATGTATTGCCAGATTTCCAACTGTTCTGTGTCAGCATAAAGGCTTTTGATTCAGCACTTGCACATTCTCTATTCTGCTATTTCAGCCTTGATTATATTCCTCTTCTTTCAACATATCCCTTCTGTATTTCAGTATTGAATAATTCCATCCCAAGCCACACGTTTCTTCTTCCACCATTATATAGTTAAAGAATGTACATTGATTCTTGTAAAATGGTCTAAAGCTTGTTGTTGTTAAACAATTTTAATTATTTGCAATACTGTACTCAGATTATCTCAGTTGGTTGCAGTCTTTAGCTTGATTTTGCTGCTGGAAAGCTTTACTCCCCAGACAATTCCTATTTCTGTTCTCTACGGGGTTTTTTCAAGGTTTCTCACTACTCCTCTTTTTACATTTATATGAAACAACTGCACAAGATCATTTGGTGGCACAATGTGCACTGTGCAGTAACATCAGTATGCTGATGACACCCAGTTATACATCTCCATTCGTGATTGGTCAGAAGATGCCATTCAGCATGGGGTCTGGATAGAAAAGGACTGTCTCCAATTCAACCTTAAAAATCAGAGTGTCTCTGGGTTTTGGGTCCCCTGGGTCCAGAGAGGTGGCATCTTTGACTCCTTATGAATCATGTGCATTGGTGTCATCCTGGATTTGCAACTCCTAGGCATATGGCCATGGTAACTTTCTTAGGCTATATTGGGAGGCCTTGCTTATATTATTCATGCTTAGGTCACTTTCCAGTTGGAATACTGCAATTCATGAGGCTACCCTTGAAGTCCATATAGAAATTGCAACTGGTACGAAGTACAACGGCATCTTCAGTTTTGCCATTATTAGACTGCTGCAGAAGCTGCACTGGCTAATAATAACAAAACTGAGGATGCCACTGTATTTTGTATCTGTTGCAATTTATAGATTAACTTCATGGGTGAAATTCAAGGGATCATCTTTAAAGTCTTCATGGCACAGGGCCAGGTTAGACTCTCCCTAAGGGTATCTGTCAAGTCCTTTTCTCAAATGTTGTCATATAGTAGGACTTAGGCTACATGCCTTCTCAGTAGCAGCCCCAGCCCTATGGGTCATCCCTACTACCCTTCCAGCCTTCCAGAAAGCTTTAAAAAAAGCTGGCTTTTCCCTAGCCACCCTAGCAACTAAGGTTGGAGCCCAGTGATTGTGGGGATTTTTAGGGAGTGTTAATTTAGAATATCAGAAGTTGTTTATAGGTATTTTAATTGATTTTTTTAAAGTTGCATTGTTACCACTGTTGTGAGCAGTTAAGAGTTATGGGTCCTAAAAGGGATTGTCCTATAATCTTATAAGCAAGTAAATAAATAATCCTTTCTAATATTTACTATTGGTATAACTATAAGACTTTATGTTTTATTCTGAAAAAAAATTATTTTTCTAGCAAAAGCATATCCTGTTTTAAGATATGGATTCAGCAATGTCCACGAAACAAATTAATATGCATGTTTTCTGTCTTGAATAAAGCCTAAGTGGTGTTAAA
Organism: Diadophis punctatus similis; assembly: GCA_023053685.1. NCBI lineage: Eukaryota > Metazoa > Chordata > Lepidosauria > Squamata > Dipsadidae > Diadophis > Diadophis punctatus. The sequence goes on from JALIGW010000005.1 coordinate 52,773,691, forward strand.
ATAACTCATTGCATCTCAGCTGGAATAGCAATCCTAATTCTATCTAGAAGTAGTCCCTATGATATTGTACATCTTCTCTCTGCAAAGATTGGCAGAGCTGCATACATATGCAATATGTATAAAATTCAGTACTGCCTGTAGCTCTGGATCAGAATCATTTATTTGGCACATCCATTAAACAAGCCAACCAGAAATAAGTTCTGAGGCATGCATCATTCTAAATCTTGATTTCTTTTAAAAGCTTGTTTGAGGCTGGATCAGAGGGTTTTAAGTATATATTGGGGGGGAAATAACTGCTACTAGAATTCTAAATGAAAGATAGACAACTTTTCAAGATGAAAGCCATACTTGATCTTTGAATTTTATCCTAAAATAATACTCAAAAAGTAGCCTAATAAAATGAAGTGCGTTAAATAAATACAGTTAATATAATAAGTTCCCATATGCCTAATACCGTATATATTTCATGATTTTTCTGTTCAGACTTTCTACAAATTACAGTTCAACAGGATCTTCTGAAGGGGCAACACCTTTTGAAAAGTGTGCCTGTGGCTTCCAAGGATGGCATATGGTCCTAAGGCATCCAGCAGGGAACTTCTGATCTAAATTCGTAAGTTCACGGAATCAAGTCTATGCATTTTCTCTAATCTATAAAGTATTTATGATGAAGAGTGCTTCCTTTCTATTACTAGTTTTAAGTTTTGTCATTTTTTTATCATTGTAAATAATACTTTATTCACATATGCACCAAAGACAAATTCCTTGTGTGTCCAATCACACTTGGCCAATAAAGAATTCTATTCTATTCTATTCTATTCTATTCTATTCTATTCTATATGTATAGACTGATCTGTTTGTTCTAGATGGAGTGTAAGTGGACTTTCAAAATTCCCCACCAAGTTTGTGAACAGATAACACAATTGGAGGGCAGAGTGAGCAAAGAAATTGGATAAACAATTTTTCCAAATTTCTTCAGGGTAACAAAAGAATTTTGTAAAGGTTAAGGTTGCCTATTTTGTGATGAAAGTTATTGAAAAAAAAACAGAATGAGACCAATAATAAAAGCAGTTCTTTCACAAAGACTTCCAGGAAAAATTTATTGCAACATACAAAGCCCAGAAATGCTGCAGATAGCAGGAGAAACATTAATAATTATCATTATAGTGATCAGTCCCTGATTATTGAAAAATTAAGTAAATGCAAGATTATAAGCAATCCATCATAATTTCTCTGAAATTCTTTGCTATCGAATTGAATGACAATGGTAGAAAAAAATGTAGAGAAATTTCTCTACCAGCACAATTAGAATAGAATAGAATAGAATAGAATAGAATAGAATAGAATAGAATAGAATAGAATAGAATAGAATAGAATAGAATAGAATTCTTTATTGGCAAAGTGTGATTGGACACACAAGGAATTTGTCTTTAGTGCATATGCTCCAATTATTAGATATTGTAATTATTTTATCAGAGTTGATATGTAGATTATTCTGCTATGTTTTTACTCTGTAAGATAACACATAGGTGTTGATAAATGTATTATAAACTAAGGAGAAGTAAGTGAGGAGAGACCTACAACTCAATGACTTTGTTGCAGAAATATAATTGTCAGTGACAGTTATAAGATCAGTGATTAGATGTGCTAATAGGTTTAGCTAAGGACAATTGGCCCAAAGGTGCTTTTACAAAAGGCAAGTGGACTTTCTTGTTTTTCTCTGAAGCTGTTTGCTTCTCATCCAAGAAGCTTCTTCAGTTCTGATTGAAACTTCTTGAATGAGAAGTGAAATGTCTTCAAAGAAAAAAAAAGGTCTACTTACCTTTTGAAAAAGCACCTTTGGGACAAGCATGACCTGGGTGACTGAGAATTAAAGACCATTGGGTTAACGGTTCCAGGGGTGTCAAACTCAAGATCAGGGGGTCGGATTCGACCATGGGGTGCTTAGATCTGGCCCATGGGGCCGTCCTGCAAACAATGAAGCACTGGCCTGCGGTGCCTCTGCCAGCGAAAACGGCGCTCAGGAGGGCCACATGCAGCCCCCGAGCTATGTTTTCACTGGCAGAGGGCTGCAGGAGGCCATTGCGGCCAAAAACACAACACGGGCAGGCCATGCGCCCCCCTCCTGAGCTCTGTTTTTGCTGGCAGAGGGCTAGCAAAACAAACTACTAGCAAAAGTGCATTTGATCACAAGGCAAGGAGGCATCAAGAAACCATAGGTGCCCCTGACACGAATGACATAAAGCTGGCCATGCCCCCCCTGGCCATGCCCCCCCCGGCCCCCCAAGATCAAACACAACCCTGAGGTGGCCCTCAATGAAATTGAGTTTGACACACCTGGGTTAACTACTGTTTGCAATTTATTTTCATTCCTGTTTGTATTATTCTCTGTTTTGATCTTCACCCCCATTTTCTAGTATTGTTTTTAATATTGTTATTCTCACTTTAAAAGGTGTCGTATTTTTGAGAAGTCAGCTTTTGGATGTGCATCACTATTATTTTGCCTTTGGTTCCTTTTTTTAAAAAAGTGGGTATCCTTCACCTTTTGATTTAAGCTATTCTATTTAAGCATCACTTTTGGAAATTGAGCCTAATCTCTGCTATTGCAGTGCAGCCATTCCATTTTGATCTAGAGAGTTTTTGGATATGTGCAACAGCCCCTTTCCATCACATCATATCTAATTGCTGCAATGTTGTATATGAAGGTTAAGCCTAGAGTTGGAGTGGCGCTACTTCACAGAGGTCTATAAAGTTGACCAAAAATGCCAGTATATATGCTGAACTATTCACAAAATATGGTCTATGTACATGAACTCACAATGAAAACAGTAAAACAAAAACCAAACAGTTAAATATCTGTTCAGTGAAGGTGAGTTACTTGTAAAAAAAAATCTCTCCATTATCCAGTAAATAGCTTTTTTTGGCTGCATTACAAATTGAAACTCAACCTCTACCAAGACCACTTCCTCAAAAAAAATTATTGAATAATATTAAAAATGTAAAGCTAATTTTATTTCCATTCTCTCTCCGTGGCCTCCAGTATAATGCACACTCTAAATTATTTGCTATTGAAAATTCAACAATGCTAAAAATGGCTATATTAGCTCCAGCTGTGCTTCAGTAGCAGGCCCTAACAAAGTTATTACTCAGAAAATTTTCAGCATAGAGTAGTTTCGTTTCTTTTTGGGGAGGAAGGACATGCGGATATTTTCATATGCTATCCTCTAGCAAGACATGGATGCTATTTTAATGAGTCAATCTCCAAGCTGTTCCAAATCTCGCTTCTCAGAATATGGGGCTGAGGGAGAGATCCTTCTATTTGTCTCTTTTCAAATGTTGAATGCCATTATAAATCAGACCTGCAATGAAAGTAATATCTATCAGGTGTAAAATGTTAGCATAGCAATTTATAATGTAAAAGTCAACTGGCATGATGAATTATATTACTAATGAAAGCTGCAATATAACTGAAAGAAAATAGGAAAACTCAGTGAAAGAACAACTCAATTTTAGAATGTTATCATAAAAGAAAAGTAACTCCTCTTTCCTCAGGAAACACATACACAAATAAAAGCACTGGATAATATTTGTTTATCCAGGAGAAGATGGGAGGGAAGGAGGGAGAAAATCTTTCCAACATTACTGCCAACATAATTAGCCTCTCACAAGTGAACATATCTATAGATCTGAAAAATAATAGTAGAAGTATTACACATTTGATTCATTTATTTATATTTCCTCTCCTTAACAATTACACGTCCCTGTAAAAACTTAACCAAAAATAGCTAATTTTTTAAAAGTAATGAAATAGTCAACAAAGGAGGATAGAAAGAAGCTGAACTATATAATTCATTTGTTTTTGTCTCTTAAGGATGTATAACCAGCTATGCTCTCTATATCAACAGGAAAACATAGGGAAATGGAATAAGAAGGTAGTAGGATCTTCAGAAAAGGGACGTTGGTACTCACCTGTGAGACGTCCTTTCTCGTAGGGTGGAGCTAGCCTCCAAGGATTGGGTTAAATCAGCCCTCTAGCCAATAGGACCGAGTCTTAAAAAAGGTATAAATAGTGCCCTCTGAGATTGGCACTCCCTCTTTTAATCGAGGGTAAAAGACAGACTCAACGTGCTTTTCCAAAACAAACAGACAATTTATTAACTATGTACAAATAACCATATAGAGGCCCTGAACTATGTATAGAGGGAACGAATCCCGACCCAGAGAATTGAACAACTATGTACAGTAGCAGGAACAGAGTCCCCCAGCCAGGCCCAGATGAGGGAGGGACTTGGAGGCTAGCTCCACCCTACGAGAAAGGACGTCTCACAGGTGAGTACCAACGTCCCTTCTCCATAGTGGGTGGAGCTAGCCTCCAAGGATTGGGACATACCAAAGCTTGGCGTCCCTAGGGTGGGACTAACCAATCTGGCTGGGTGGATCCCCCCGCTGATAATACCTGCCCCAACACCCGCCGGCCAAAGTCGGCCTCCTCGGAGGCATAGGTGTCCAACTTGTAGTGCCGGATAAACGGTGTCAGGGACGACCAGGTGGCCGCTCTACAGACCTCAGTTACCGAAGCCCTAGCGTTCCATGCGGCCGTTGTGGCCGCACTACGGGTAGCGTGAGCGGTCAAACCAAGTGGCTTAGGTAAGGATAAATGTTTGTACGCTAGAGAGATGGCCGTCTGGAGCCAACGGCCGATTGTGGCTGAGGAAGCCTTGCGCCCCTGAGTCCTTCGGGAGTTGGGCGGCATATAAGAATAACAAAATAAATAAATAAATAAATAAATAAATAAGCAGGGCAGAAAGTCACAAATAGAGTTTCTGTACGTCGAAAAGAGGACGTGCGATTTAAATAAATGTTCAGAGCGCGTTTAACGTCCAGCATGTGCCATGCCCGTTCAGAGTCAGTGGACGGGTCCTGAAAAAATGCAGGCAGGATCACCTCCTGCGCCCTATGAAAGTGCGTATTCACCTTTGGGACAAAGGCAGGGTCAAGACGTAGGACCACCCTGTCGTCATGGAAGACGCAGAGGTCCTCCCTGACGGAAAGAGCGGCTAATTCCGAAATCCTTCGGGCGGAAGTGATAGCCACGAGGAACGCCACCTTGTAAGACAGGTGAGACAAGGGAACAACGTCCAGGGGCTCGAAGGGGGTCACTGTCAAGGCGGATAGTACCTTGGTAAGGTCCCATGTCAGGAATCTGTGCACGACCTGTGGACACAAGTTCGAAGCCCCTTTGAGGAACTGCTTCATGAATGGGTGAGCAGAGAGTGAATCCAGGTTGGGGCAGGACAGTACGGTAGAAAGTGCTGCCACCTGCCTGCGCAGGGTGCTAGGGGACAACCCTTTGGCGAGGCCCTGCCGTAGGAACTGGATAACGTTAATGATCGATAGATCCACAGGAGAATAGCCCACCTGGGAGCACCAAAGACAGAAGGTGCGCCAGGTGACAGAGTAAATGCGTTCCGTCGACGGCCTCCTGGAGGCCAACATGATTTTGGAAATATTGTCCGGAACTAGGCGGTGTTGCAGAGTGAGCCGCTCAAGCGCCAGGCAGTCAGTTGTAGCCAGTGCGGCTCTGGATGATGGACTGACCCCTGGACAAGCGACCACTCTGTCGGTGGGATCCGCCAAGGAGGTGACGCGGACAGGGACATAAGGTCCGCGAACCAGGTCCTCCTTGGCCAGTGGGGGGCCAGGAGGATAATCTCCGTTCGCAGTTGCAGGACCCTCCGGATGACCTTGGGGATCAGCGGGAGGGGGGGAAAGCGTACAACAGCCCCTGAGGCCACTGGCAGCGGAGAGCGTCCGTGAGTTCCGCGCCCGGGGTCTGGAACCTGGTGGCGAACCTGGGGAGCTTGGCGTTCTCCGGGGTGGCAAAGAGGTCCATCACCGGCAGGCCGAAAAGGTCCACCAGCCGCTGAAAGATGTCCGGGTGCAGGGACCACTCCGCCGGGTCGATGGTGTTCTGGCTCAGCCAGTCCGCGGTCGTGTTGCTCACCCAGGAGATGTGCTCCGCTGTGATGGAACGCAAGTGACGCTCTGCCCAGAGTCCTAGGGACAAGGCTTCGTTCATAAGGGCCTTGGAGATGGTCCCCCCCTGCCGATTTATGTGGGCCTTGGTCGTCACATTGTCTGTTAAGACCAGAACGTGAGCGTCCCGAAGATGGTTCTGAAACTGGACCAAGGCCAACCTGACTGCTCGGAGCTCCAAAAGATTTATAGGAAGAGATTGCTCTGACCTGGACCAGGTTCCCTGGGCGACCAGGGAGTCAGAGTGGGCTCCCCAGCCCGTCGTGCTGGCGTCGGTTGTCACCGTCAGCCTCTGCGGTTCCAGATATTCGGTGCCCCTGCTTAGGGCGGGCGATGACCACCATCGAAGGGACCATCTGACCATCACCGGAACCCGAACCCGTGCCGGGGAATTGCTTCTCTTTGCCCGCTGGAATGGGAGAAGAAACCATTGAAGGTCTCTGGAGTGCAGGTGCGCCCATGGGGCGATATGTATCGCAGAAATCATCTTCCCCAGGAGGGATGACAGCTGGTTCAAGGGAACCCTAGTTTGAGCCAGAACTTGCTGGACTAATTCCAATATGCTGTCTCTCCGTTCCTGGGACAGGTAGACCCTGCACTCCAGAGAGTCAATTATGGCCCCCAGGTGAGTGACCCTCGTGGAGGGGGACAGCTGGCTCTTACCCAAATTAACGAGGAACCCATTGTGTTCAAGTGTGTTGAGGGTTATCTGGATGTCCTGCTGAGCCTGAGACAGGGAGGAGGACTGGATAAGTATGTCATCCAGGTAACACTGAACACGCACGGGGATAGCTCTGAGATGGGCTGTCAAGGCGGCCAGAACCTTGGTAAATACCCTTGGCGCTGACGACAGGCCGAATGGCAACGCCTGGTATTCATAATGCACCCCTGCATAGCAAAATCTGAGGTATTGGCGATGGGATGCGTGAATTGGAATATGGAGGTAGGCCTCCGTGAGATCAATTGAGGCGAGAAAATCGCCGTGCCTAATGCCCGCCAGAATCGATTGCAGGGTGTGCATTTTGAATTTTCTGTACCTCACATATCTGTTAAGGCGTTTCAGATCGAGAATTGCTCTCCATCCCCCCGAGGATTTTGGAACCACAAATATGATGGAATAAAATCCTTGCCCCTGCTGGTCCTTGGGCACCTGTTGGATGGCTCTAATGTCCAACAGGTGCTGGATTGCCTGATCTACGAGGACGCGTTTGGAGATGTTAGAAGACAAGGGGCAGCGTAAGAAAAACCTCGGAGGGGTGGAAAGAAATTCCAGGTACAGTCCTGTCGACAGGGTTTGTAAAACCCATGCATCATTGGTGATTTCCTCCCACCGACTGGCAAATGATGCCAGTCGACCCCCAATGGGAGGGATCGAATTGGACTCACTTGTACCGGCGGTAAGGGCGACCACCGGCTCCTCTAAAGGGCCGTTTGGAGTGCCCACCCCGGTATGGCCTGTCAGCAGCCGTCCGCTGGCGTGGAGCATACGAGCTCTGAGGAGCCGTATATTGACCCTGAGAATTGCCATACTGTCCCTGATTAAATGGATAGTTAGTTTGGTACCTATTATAGGGGGTCTCTGATGCCCTGGAACCCCTACGATAAGGTGGGGGGTCTATTGGAATTTTTCTTAGTGTAAGAGGGGAGAACCTTCCTCTTGTCCTTGGTTTCCGTAGTTATACGGTCCAAGGCGGGGCCGAACAGACACTGACCCAAAATCGGGGCCGCGGCCAGCTTCCACTTATGCGGAGATCAGCTGGCCAGCTGCGGAGCCAATGCATCCTCCTCGCCACAACGGCCGTCCCCATTGCCCTGGCCGCAAAGCGCCCCGCTTGAAGTGTCGTGTCCGACGTGAATTGGGCAGCAGCGATCAGTTTATTTATGTCCTGGTGTGCCCTGGTGTCAGCCTGCGGGATGTGGGCCTGCAGACCGTGTAACCACTTAAGGGAGGTTCGACAGAAGAACGAGGCCGTTGTGGAAGCCTTAACGGCCCAGGCAGCCGACTGATGAGTCCGTTGGAGAATGGACTCCGTCCGCCGTTCCTCTGGTCGAAGCAAATCGTCCGGGTCCCCTGGAACTAGGGCGTTGGAGTAAAGCGCCAACACCGGTGGGTCAACGTCTGGAACCGGGAGGTGTTGGGCCAGCTGAGAGGAAACGTTGAAGTAACGTTTATCTGAATTGGTGGGTGCAGGTCCCGTAGCAGGAGACTGCCACTGTTTAGTGACGGCTTCCACGAAGAGCCGTGGAGTTGGTATCACCTCCGCTGGAGAAGCAGCAGCCTCGCCAAAAATTGGGTCACCCTGATCCGTCGTGGCCGGAGGGTCAGTTGCGGATGGAGGAATATTAGCTGTTGCCCTTGCCTTGTGCAACAGGGACCGAAAGAGGCTGGGGTGGAAAAGGGCGGTGGACGTTGATGGTTCCGGAGCCAAGTCCTCATCATCAGACAGTTGGGGCTGGAGATGGTCATCGCCCACCTGCCTGTCGTCAATTTCGCCCTCTTCTCTCTCCAGGTCCCCCAGAGGTATGGGCGAGCTGTGGAGGGAGTAGTTGTCCACCTCCAACTCATCCGAAGACACAGGAGCCGGAATCGGAGGTGGTGAGGCAGCCCTGCGCGTGACTGGCGTTTGAGATGCCATGGCCCTGACCGCGGCCTCAATGCCCCGCTTTATTGCCATGCGCTGCTGCACGGCGGGGTCCTCCAGTGGATCCTCGTAGGGGGTGGTGTCCCTATGCATACTGGACTGCTCGGTGGCCCTTGTGGCCCCCCACACATCACCCTCACGCAGGCATATTGAGGGATTGTCCAAGGAGACATTGCCTGGTGACGTTGAGTGCCGGGCCTTATGTCCAGGGCCCCCCTGTTGGGCACCCGCAGGAGGGTGGCTTGGGGTCCCCTGAGGGGGAGGGGTACCCTGGTGTGTGGTGCCCATAGCGCCAGAGTGGGACTTTGATGACCCTCTGGCATCCCCCTTGTCAGCTGGCTTTGATGACTTCTTTGCCTTGGGGGGTGGAGGAGCGTGCGTTGGAGACCTATCTCTGCTACTGTTGGTGGTACGTGGCAGGTGGAGGTCGTCCGATTGCTCCTCTGGAGGGCCGGGTCTGTTGGACTTTGATCTGGCCTTGCCAGACTTGCTTGTCCCGTCAGCCATGTGTTTTGACAAGTTGCCTGTCACTTTATGAATGGCCCCCCAGTGACGGCTGACTGTGCTCCCTGCTCCCTGTGCTTGGCGGCAAGAAACAGTCGTGGAGAAAAGGAAACGTTTTATTATGCTGGTCCAGCGACGAGCGGCGTCTCCGCAGCCTCCCGATGCTGCCGACGATGGAGGAATGGACTGCGCGTGCGTGCGTGCCTCGCTCGCCGAGCCGGCACCCGACAGCAACAACAGCTCAGTCCCGATTGGACGCCGCCCCGGCCAATCAGAAAGCAGCAGGGCCGAAATTCAAAATGGCCGCCGGTGACGTCGTCGAGAGCCGAAAGAGTCAACTGCCGTTCCCGCCACTTTAGAAGGGTTTGAACGGCCTGCGGAGGAGCGTCGGCCTGACAGGAAGACTGCTTGAGCAGCCGAAGATCGAGGGAGCGAAAGGCCTAGCAGAGATAGGGATCTGCTGGAGGCGGCCAGACGAAACGCAACGAGGCGATGTCTACCGGCTATGGGAGGATCGCTCCAGCTGGAGGGAGAAAGCCGATGGCCTCCCAAGCGCCGGGCTTCTGCGGCTCGGTAAGCAACGTTTTCTGGCTTTCCCCCTGGATCAAATCAGCAGGTGTTAAAGATGTGATTATTATGTGTCCTCCTCAGAGAGACAGTCATAGGCAGCTGTAGTTAGCAAGAAAACGGCCCAGGCAGCCGCCTGAGCCGTGCTCTACCCAAAAATTATTTGACAGCTGTCAGTTGGGGAGACTTAGATGGTAAATTCAGCAAGATGGAAAAAAAACTCACAGAGATGAAATTCTGGATCAATAGCGGTGGAACTGGCCTCCAAGGTGGAAAAGCACAATTGCCCTTTGGCTACAGACCGAGATTAAAAGAGGGAGTGCCAATCTCAGAGGGCACTATTTATACCTTTTTTAAGACTCGGTCCTATTGGCTAGAGGGCTGATTTAACTCAATCCTTGGAGGCTAGCTCCACCCACTATGGAGAAAAGGTTTACTTCAGGATCCATGTAGACCCACCACTGCATGATAACAAATTTGCCTTAATAAGGTAGACATCACCTTAGTTATGACTAAAATTGGGAGCAGAATTTCCATTGCTAAGCAGGGTAGTTATTAAGGGAGATGTGCCTGATTTTATGAGCTTTTGATGAGCCACAGTTGTTAAGCAAATCACTGTAGTTGTTAAGTAAATCATGCAGTTATTAACTGAATCCAGCTTCCTCCATTGACTTTGCTTCTCAAAAGCCATCTGGGAAGGTCAGAAATGGCAATAGTGTGAAGTTGAGATGCTGCAACCATCATGAATAGATGCCGTTTGCCAAGCACCTGAATTTTAATAATGTGATGGTGGAAATGCCGTGACAGTTATAGACAGCCCAGTAAATTATGCCCATTGTAGAGCAGGACCACAACTGCATTGAGGTTGTAGAACTTGGGTACAATAAGCCCCACCACAATAGTTATCAAATATAATAATTATCAACCTTTTCTCATAACCCAGTCAATTCTTCATAGGATCAACATGTTTTGTTCACATAAGAGTCAAGTTTTCATGTATTAGGGTTTCAAGTTTTAAACAGCGGAGGGTTGCTCCCGGTTTGGCCCGATTCTGCGAACCGGTAGCGGCAGCAGCGGGAGGCTCTGCCCACCCACCCAGGACACTTCTGCGCATGCGCAGAAGCATTGCGCGCGTGCGCACGTGCAAACCAGTAGTGACGGGATTTAGAATCCACTACTGGTTTTAAACATGTGAAAGAAGCTGTTCATTCACTATCTGTCCACAAAAGAAAGATAAATACAGGTTTTAAAAGCACCTTTTTCCTTTGTGATCTTGTTTCAGATGTTTTACAGCAACCCATCTACAAATACACACTCCTACACACATTCTATTAAGATGGCATCCATCAAGGCTTCTGATATTGGCAATCTACATTTTATTTTCCTAGCTCTGTCCAAACAATCCTAGTTACCTTTTATATTTTTAATCCTTTCTGCAGTTTTACACTAAGCCTTGGATACGCTCCAATTTTGTTAACACTTGTCATCTCTGAACACATTTCCAGATAATTATTTGACTTCTCATAATTCTACTAACAGATCTGGAAAGTTGCATTACCCCCCAAAAAAGCAACCCCCTAATTTCCTCTCATATCAAAGTGACTTGTTAATTATTAGCATGGAAAATGTTATTTAGTGACTAGGGTCGTATGCTTTCACCATTGAAATGAATTGCAAGATTCAGAGTTATGAGAGGACTAGTGCCTTGCCCTTAATTTCCTAAAGTCTTACTGTAGCATTAGTAAAGTTTTGCAGGATCCAATTTTGGATTCCATTTCTTCCCGCAACCCCCCAAAAATGCATCAGAGTGGTGAAAATTACAAAAACAGTCTCTAGTACTTAAAATGGCTGTACCTGTACCCAGGATTGTCTACTCTGAATCACCTTCTGAAGTTCAAATGCAAAGTGCTGCACAGGCCTAACATTCTTACATCTTTCAACTATACTTTTGATGATGCTTCTCTACTCTTGCAGTGATGCATTCGTGATCATTCTGTCTGACTTTAATGGAGAGGAATAGTGAGCATTCACTGAAATTTCAGTAGTCCTCTGCTATCTTTTCCTTTTCTCCAACATGAAGTCTTTTCCCCAAGGGAAAGTGAAAAGAAACAAGAAAGGAGAGATAGGATGAAATGTAATATAGGCAAACATTCTTGAAACAGAGCTAGGACCATTGGTTTCATAGGACAGTCCTTGTACAGAGATTATTTGGGAATGATACCTTTATATTGTACCTTTTATGTTCTGATTTCAAACTCTCAGAAAAGAATATCTATGTTTGCATATTAATTTTTTTTGTAATTCAATCAGCATGTTATACTAGCTTCCTTTAAAAGTGTTACAGAACTTCAAGGCAACATATTAAGAATTCCAGTCTGTTGTCTCCTTTCTGGTATTTGAAAAGTGCTACCATATCTTCACAAAGTTAATGCCTTTTATCTTTCTTTCTAGACCAATGTTCATTGGCCAACTGGACTTTCTAGTCCAATGATCAGCCTTGTGCCTTTCTTTGAACCTTCGCCAATCTGTCACAATCTACTCAGACTCGATTTTTATTTTAATTCAATAAAACAATGTCCATGTTATGCTATAGCTCTGTCAGGACTGACTTGTCCCAAATGCCCCAAAAATAATGATAGAGGCAGAAAACTGATTTGGTAGAAGGATGCATGAACCCTTTGTTAGTGGTTTTTGTACAGGTCAGGAAGTTAATTGGATAAGAAATTTCTCACCAACAAATACAGGGTATCAGGAAACTCCCAATTCTAATACAGTCAGTCATATCCAGCACCACCAATAACTGAACTATTTAATAATATAAATAGTTAAACATTAGCTAAACTATTTCATAAAATTATCATTAACATTTTTATCACCTTGTGTCAGGGCTCATTCATTAGTGATCCTCTTTTTACCTTACAGATGTTTCAGGACTTTGGATGGATGGATGGATGGATGGATGGATGGATGGATGGATGGATGGATGGATGGATGGATGGATGAATGAATATATGGATTTTGTTTATCCCAGTTTCTTGTTTTTTTTCAAACCTGTGAAATTAGATTAGATGAATGAAAGATTTAAAAAATGTATTGCACTAAAATGTTATATGCTAATATACTGTATATTTCTCTAAACTATTATTTTCTATGTACATTTTATATAGCCTTTCCCCTAAGCTTAATCTACCCTATTTAAACAATGTAATGATTTGAAAAAGCTAAACTATGCAGTTTTGTATTGTAACAACTATTGCTAATGTTATATTTTATTGTATCTTCCTGTGTTTGCTTGGAGTTCAAAATGGCCAACATGAGGACCTCTTTTCATTCATCTCCACAATACCTTACTTTGTGAGTGTCTTATATTCTATCTCCACCCACCAAATTGTATCTTTAAAGATGAAGAAAAGAAGAGGAAAGACCTGCTGCCCTACTTTCCATTTCTATTCTGGTACGGCTACATACATAAAATAGTTAAAGCTAGAATAACTAAAGGCCATGCCTTCTGGGACTAGGCATGGTAATTATATAGAATATTGTTTCCAGTGGTTCTGGAAAAGTCTGAGTCTTTTAACAGATAAAACATAAATACTTTCCTGTTTAAGTCTCCCCTTCCCCCTCTTTTTGCCTACATTTGTCTTGTTTTGTCAGCTGTTTCTTAAGATTTCTTGATACAACAATTTATATTTTTGCTAGTGCATTGAGCAGTATGTGTGTATGCTGTGATCTGGACATAAGGACTCTTTATTAAGGAGTGACTGGATTTGTCAATCTTTATGTGCAAAATAAAATGGAAATTACACATAGTAACAATCAGCTAAAGGTGGTAATGGGCTGACGATTATCCAGTAAGCTCTTTGTTCAAGGAGAAAATGATATAGAATTGTGCAGACCAACTCCTAAATGGAATTCACAAATATGAAAGTTTTCCTGCACTCTGTTTTATTTTTGTAACATAATACTGGCGACGAAACAAAAATGTGCATAATTTCAACCCTGAGTGATTTTAAATTCACTTAATTCAGAAATACTTCCAACAGTAAAAGTGTTCAGAATTGTAATACAACATCATAATTTAAATTTTGTCCAATTTTTATATATAACATACTAGGTTATAATGCTAATCAACTGTCAGATACCATCTGCTAATGCAAATCTTTAAATGATAAATATAGACATTATATAAAGTAGCATGTTTTTGGCCACCAAAATTCTCAGAGGTAAATATTGTATAAAAATTCTTGGAACAAGTATCTTTTAGCTCTATGGCATAGTTATAACCATGAGGGTGATGAGAACATTTGCAGACATCAGTTTTAATAAGTAATAAAGAACAGATGTGGTTTAGTAATCACCTCTGAAATCTCATATATAAATGTGATAGATCTATAAAGAAAAAAAATTAAATATGTTTACCAATTTAAATATTGGCCAGATAATCCATTAGGTCTTCTACCACACCTTTCTGCTTTCAGTGCCAAAAAAAGCTACCAATTACAATTTCAGGAGAATATTTGCCAAATAGTTGCTATTATCCATCACAGTCTTGGACTAAAATGCTAAATAACGTGCCTTGAGGTATTGAGGTTTATGATTGCTAGTTTTTCTGCCTGGCATATGCCAAGATAAACTAAAGCCAAAGGTAACTGCACAAAACTGCAATTGTAAAAGCATTTAGAAAAAACTCAGTATCTTACTGGCCTTCTGCTAAGAGAAGAACTAAGAGAGTTGATCAAAGAATAGAATACATATTTCTCCAACAGAAGTACACATGTGAACGCTGAAAAAGAGGGCAGAAAGGAAAGTTTAGTAATGTCCTTATAAAGTATTCGTGCCAAATTCAAGTTAGATGAGCTAATAGAGATCCATACTTGATCACTTCTCTCAATTAATTCCTTTCAAACATAGCTAGATTGATTCCAATTTTTATTAGGGTTATGGCCTGATTCAAGGTGGTTGACAATCCATATTAGATAATAGTGTATATCAATGGAAGGATAAGAGGTGTCAGAAAGCAACTGAGGAAGTTGTTCTCTAGGGGCTATGAAACTGCAGCTTTGTGCATGAAGACATGAATGAAGCTCATGAACTTAGAGGAGAGATAGAAGGCTTCTTTTAATCTTCATACAACTGCTAAACTTTGAATGGGATGCTATATATAGTCACAGAAAGAATTGAACGTTGATTAACAGTATTTATTTGGAGTTTCACACAGCAACTTTTTATTTTGGGTTAGACAAATCTATCACTTTTACTTTCTTCTATGTTTGAAACTTTTTCACAAAAATATCTTGAAATCCTTGACAAAATATTTAGATAATCTTTGCAAAGGTAAAGGCATAAAACATGCTATCCTTGATGTAGCCCCATATGGTCTTATTTTATTTATTTATTTATTTTTGTCAAGTACGTGTTGGTAATATACATAGATATAACATTGTTTATATACATAAGATGAGTACTGATAAGAGGGAACATTAGGACAGGGACGGTAGGCACGCTGGTGCACTTATGCACGCCCCTTACTGACCTCTTAGGAATCGGGTGAGGTCAACAGTGGACAGTCTAAGGGTAAAGTTTTGGGAGTTTGGTGACGAAACCACAATGTCAGGTAGTGAGTTCCAGGCATTTACCACTCTGTTGCTAAAGTCGTATTTTCTACAGTCAAGTTTGGAGCGGTTCACTTTGAGTTTGTATCTGTTGTGTGCTAAGGCCCAAAGCATGCTCTTGAACTTTCATGAAGATCAATATAATTAGTGTATTATTTATTGTCTTGAAATGTCTTGCATTGTATTGCATTGGCAATTTTTAGTTTGAACTCAGGCAGTCACTTGGCTGATATTAGATACTTGTCCAAAAGAATTCAGCACTCAAATATTGTATTTGCTAATTAATTGCTTATTGATAAGCAGTTGCTTATTGATAACATCCAGTGGCCTGCCAATTGCATCCAGACAGAAACTCCAGGTCTTCTGGTGAAGTAAAAGTTCAGTCCCTTGAGAGGACTGAGTCATTATAAGCACAGTGGACTATGGTGTTCACTTTGCTAATGCAAACATCAATTTCTCTACAGGTCTGCATCTGTTAATAATAGGACAACTTTCTGATGATTGACTTTGCTTTTTCACAGCAGGCTTTTGGCTCAACTTAGAACTTTCTTGATACTGTTCATACAGTTATCAGACGGCAAATTCACAAATAGGGAGGTTTTATTATTTTTCTTCATAACTCTCTGTTATAGTTACTTTTTATCACTGAACATTACTTCACAAATCTCATATGTTGCAAAGAAAGATATGGCTAATGTCAGGAAGGAAAAATAATTTGGTATTGTAATCGGTAATGTATTATATATATTAGTAATATATATATATAATATATATTAGTAATTTATGATTACTCACCCTTAATTAATTTGATTTCACATTAATGGCAGGGCAGCATATACAGCATATCACATGTGCCCTTCCTGTAAGTGCCCCCAAGATTTTGGTATGACCTGGAGAGCACCTGCAGAAGCTGCCATCATAATTTTAATATAATGAAAAGGTAACAAATACACAGGGGGAGCTGCCTTAACTGATCATAGACATGATCTACCTTGAAGGGCTGTCAAAATTGGATCAGACTACACTGTGTGCACAATTATTAGGCAAGCTGTATTTTTGAGGATTACTTTTATTATTGAACAACTACAGTGCTCTCTGTCAATCCAAAATGTTAATAAACCTCAAACCTGAATATTTAAAAAAGTAAAATTGAGGTTATGGCTTTTTTAGGAAAATATCTATGTATGCACAATTATTGGGCAATTATTATGCAACTAAATGAAAAACGAAAATTTTTCCATCTCACTCATTTAGTTTCATCTGTTAAAGTGAGAATAATAAAGAAACAACTCAAAATTTGCAAATAAACATTTCTGACAGTTCAAAAAATATATCCGTGACCAATATAGCCACCCTTCTTTTCAATAACAGTCATAAGCCGTCCATTCATGGAGTCTATCAGTTTCTTGATCTGGTGATGATCAACTTTTTGTGCAGCAACAACCACAGCCTCCCAGATACTGTTTAGAGAGGTATAATGTTTTCCTTCACCGTAAATCTCCCATTTAAGAAGGGCCCACAATTTCACAATAGGGTTTAGGTCAGGTGATGAAGGGGGGGCTGTCATTATTCTTTCATCTTTAAGGCCTTTATTGGCTAGCCGCACAGTGGAGTACTTTGATGCATGCGATGGAGCTTTGTCCTGCATAAATATCATTGTCTTCTTGAAAGATGCAGACTTTTTCCTGGATCACTGCTTGAAGAAAGTGTCTTCTACAAACTGGTAGTAGGTTTGGGAGTTGATTTTGAGTCCATCTTCAACCTGAAATGGTCTAACTACCTCATCTTCAATAATACCGGCCCATACCAGTACCCCACCTTGACCTTGCTGGCATCTGAGTCGACCTCCACCTTGCTGGCATCTGTGCCCGTTACTGATCCAGCCATGGGCCTATCCATCTGGTCCGTCAAGAATCGCTCTAATCTCATCAGTCCATAAAACATTTGCAAAATCTGTCTTCAGATATTTCTTGGCCCAGTCTTGTCGTTTCAACTTATGTGTCTTGTTCAGTAGTTGTAGAATTCTAGCCTTCCTTGCCTTGGCCATGTCTCTGAGCACTGAACACCTTGTACTTCTGGGGATTTTCAGGTAGGTTGCAGTTATGAAATATGACAGCACTGGAGGATAATGGGTCAAGCTTCATGTTTGATTCTTCTCAAATCTTTGGCAATTAAGGTGTGTCTTTTTCTCTCAACACGTTTCCTCCAACCCTGTTGAATATTTGCAACAAAATGGTGGATGGTTCTGTGATCACGCCCCAATATCTTAGCAATTTCAAGAGTGCTGCATCCCTCTGACAGACTTTTTACATTTTTTGACTTTTCAGAGTCAGTTAAATCTCTTTTTTAGGCCATTTTGCCTGAGGAAAAGAAGCTGCCTAATAATTATGCACACTTTGATATAGGGTGTTGATCTCCTTAGGCCACACCTCCCTCATTACACAAATGCACATCACCTGATATGTTTATGCCAACTAAGCATTCAAGTTTATACAGGTTGGAGGTGGAAAATATGCATAGAAATGATGATATGGTCAAAATACTCACTTGCCTAATAATTGTGCACATGGTGTAGTAAACCAAAATCCTGAACGCGAATTCTATTTTTATTATATGAATTGTGCAAGCCTAGTTGAACTTCCTTGAGAGAGCGGTGAGGCACTTGGGATTTTAAAATTAATTTAAAAATTAATGTAAGTTGTTTTGTACTAAAGTACCTGTAAATGTACAGGTACTTTAGCAGCATAGTCCTGGCTTGCCACCCAAAATCTAAGAATGTCTGTTAGCCCAAACTTGTGAACTTCTGATCTGCTGGAAGTTGTCTAAGCTGTAATTTTTACTGCATTTCACAGATTCCAAAATGTTATCAGCTACATATAAAAAGAACTGATACATAAGCTGGATCAATTTGACAGGACTTCAACTACTCAGATCAAAGCATTAAGCATCCTTTAGGCCTGCAACATTTTTGCTATTTTATAAAGAGAGTCAGGTTTGACAAACTTCAGAAAAATCTTTTGCTATCATCATCATAATTATTTCCCCAGGATGTCTTCAGTCAGTTCCACATTCGTCCCTTTTTAACACTGGAGTTTTCACTGCAATTCACAGGAGGCCAAACCTTTCTATCTGCTGTTGCTTTATCCATCCTTAGCTGATGTGGTAGAGTTTGGTATGAAAGCCTCCTAATTTAAAGATAATCAAGGAGATCATGTGACTGAGGAATAAGCCAATGGATACAGATAGCAGATCCATCAACATCAGGTTCATGTGTTCTCTGTTGAAAGCATATAATCATTTTGAAGTATCTACACTGTGAGAGCTTACATGTGTTGCGTGTTTCAAAGATGTCAAAAAAGCAGAGTGTAATTTTATGTGTCCGGGAGTAACTATTTGAGCTTCAGGCCATACAAACGTTGCTATTACTGGGGAGTAAAAGCTCTGCATAATTAAAAAACATCATCAGTCTTACAGTTCCTGTAGAATGTGGTAACTTCCTTGCCTGAAGGCTGTTCTTGTCTTACTAAGTCTGTTTACCCTGTCCAAGATTAGATTAGTTTAATTATTATGAAAAAGACTGCTCAGATCTTACAACCTAATTATGCAAATGTTTTTAAATGTTCACAAAAGTAATTTATTTATTTGGGAGATAAATGAATCTGTTTTGTCATAAAACAGATTGGAGTCCTGGCAATGTGCAGGCTAGGTTATATCCCCTAAGGCTGATTTCTTTTCTTTTCTTTTCTTTTTGCCATAGATATCTGTGGGATCTCTAGATTGCAACATTTTCTAAAGGCATAAATGACCTGTTAAAAAAAAGAGGGTTTGCATTGCATGTGTGTCTTTCTTTTACTAATCATCATAATCCCAGAAAGAACTATTACAGGTTTAATATACAACAAGCCTTGTTATGAAAACAGGACGTTTCAGCCAGATTCATCTACAAAATGCTAACAGCTAAAACATTCCTAGCAGACCTATTAAGGTGCACCTGTTTTATAAAACTTTGGATCAGATTCCTTTCAAAGAATTATGTTACACGTACTACCATGAAAAGAATTGTTCTAGAAACAGCCCCTTCTTCAAAAGAGAGCTGAAATGTTCTTTCAGAAGTTTCTACAACTGATTCTGTTGCAAGTCATAAATGTGATGTCTTTGTGTCATAAATGTAGCAATTATTAATTAAAATGATGAATTTTTAAATCTCCTACCTATCTATTTATAGTGCCTTCAAAATCATTTTTTTTCCAAGATCAAGAGATATCTTCAACAACTCTAACAGGCTAGCTCAAAGAATAGTGAATTGTCTGAATCTATAAACTTAATGACCTAAGAAGGAATTGAAAGGACAAAACAACAGATGGTTTTTGGAGTGGAGTGGAATTTTGAAATTAGTTTGGAAAATATATTTCAATTACTGCTTTTGCTGGCAAGATTAGTTATATTTTAATAACAAAGACCTTACTCCTGACATGTTAATTATGAATATCTCTTACCAAGACTGCAACAAACTCAGGTTTGAAACTCAAAAAAACTGCTGCCAAATACATATACTAAATCATAGCAAATATGGCAATTTCTTTAAAAGAGGATAAATAAATTGTCTTTTACCCAATTTCACTTATGGTATGATCGTAGTTTTAAGTTGTCCAAAATGTGTAGTTTTAAGTTATCCAATATTCAATTAAAACATCCTTAACAGACAGCTGCTCAGTCTTGGCTGGGACCCATCCAGTGAAGAGCAAATCATAACCTCTTTCCCTTTGTCTTGGATACCAATGTCAAAGCACAAAACCAATTCATTGACAAAAACATTGTGTAGAAGACAATAATAGAAAGTTTTGTCCATTTTATTCTGATATTGTAGTTCATGGGCAGGTTAAACATGAGTTGTTAGTATTGTATTATGTCACTAATACAGACATAAATATTGTACAGTATTAGTTTAAGTAATTACATCTATTAATATTTGTTATATTGGATATCAGAAAAATAAATAGAATTAATAAAGAATAGAGAAAAATAAATTAGCAAACATATCTGAAAAAAACAGAAGCCTGCAGTATAAACAAAGAATATATACACTGTTCTCAATTTATGTAGATATTCCTATTTTTGCTGTATAAGTTCTCGACAGTGTGAATGTTCCATGTGTAGCTTCATCATTAATGTCACAATGATGCATCAAAACCTTTTATACTCAATGTTTATTTCCCCATCTCAAATGATGTATTTCATTAGAAATATATTGCTCTAAGAACAATACATACTGTCTCCTTGATTTGTATATAAATTAACTGCTATTTAAATAGGCAGGGCAATGGTTCTACATGGAGAATATATCTAGAGTTCTCTGGTGTATTAAATGGAGAATGTGAGCGATGATATTAAGTAGCTGGTATGACATCACCATTATCATGGATATTCAGGAGATTAGAAGCTGATGGCTGTCATTTAAATGAACGCATCTCAAGTGCACCTGCTTTATAATTATTTGTTGGAGTAGGATCATTAACATATTCCTTAAGTCACTGTAATTTGCTAGCAATTTGGATCTACATTAATGATGTTCTGCACGCACATGCACACGCACACACTTACATAAATGCACAAACATGTACTGTATAATGTATGTATGCACACATATCATTCATATATGGATAAAATAAAAAAAAGCTTTTCAAAACTTGTAATACATATTTCAAATTATAAATCACATTCACATACCCACTTATTAACATTAGCAGGACATGTAATAAACATTGTAATTTGTAACTATTTAGCATTCGTTAGGATAATTTATTTAGCTAATGTTTCCATAGTTATAAAGAGAATTGCAGGTGATTCTTACTTCTCTCCTTCAGTCTTCTTTATTTGCAGTAGGAGTATGCAAGTGGAGATTCCATGGATTGTGTGACCACCAGGATCTTTCCAAAATTTGCTAGAGAACTATACTGTACAATGTGACAGAAAAGGAAGGTGACAAAATATAGACCACTGATTTTTTTTAGATTTGCCTCTTTCTATGTATACCATATCCAAAAGATATGGAAGTCCTGAAACGGGCTGCTAGATTAAGAGCCCTTAAGAACTCATTTACCTGAATTAGCTTTATTAAAATTGCCTATGGGACAGGCAAATCCCCTCTCAAAACGATATCATTTGTTATAAAATATTCAGCAAAGAACTATTGAAAATGCCCACAAATACTGTATACATATCCATCATGCTGTTCCCTTTAAAAATGAGCAATAATGTGAAAATCTAAGAAAATATATATATAAAGCAAGTAAAAATCAATGTTGCTAAATTTAGTTTATTCATATCCCAGTACTATTCAATATATTTTTCATACATTTCTGTTTATCACATACATACCCTTATTTCTTATATTGCCTTTCAAAGTTTGAACTTCTCATCTGTCTTTTTCTGAAGACCTCACCAACTCCATCTAAATGTACCTTCGTCAGCCTTTCACTTCCTTTCACATTATTCACAATTCCATTATGTTTATTTTGCATTTTGACCCTCATTCATTCTTTCTGTATGACTATTTATTTATTTTTATTTATTTTTATTTAATTAATTTGTCAAGAATATATTAGATAACAGATATAAATATAAACATCATTGTGAATACATGAAATGGAAACAAATCCTTATTTCATACTGATTAGTCACATTTGTATTAAATCTGTATTCATTCAGCATCAATATTCTATTAAATTCTAATAGAATTTAAGAACAATTTGGAAAGTAAAAAGTGATAAGTAAATTAACTATTTGAAAATAAGTTTAAAAAAATAGCAGTTGTATTAAAGAGCAGACATAAGGTTCCTGGGGAATTTGGCATAGTTGATGTTAAAAAACTAATGATCATGCTGATTTGGATGCTATCTACATAATTTAAATAAAGTTTGTGACATAAGATGAAATAATTATATAAGGAGTACAGAGGTATAGAACTATATTATTTAGGTTTAAATGTGTACTTCTCAGTTTGTAGGCAAAAATAAAAGTATAAACACACTAAAGACTAGAATTAAGAGGTAGATTTTAATTAATACATTTTGAGTTAAGTACTGTCACATCAAAAACGTGATTGATTATGTCCTTGAGAGAGAAAATTGTAGTTTTTTTATGTTTTAATGAGAAAGGTACGCCTAGACCTTGTTCAAGGAAGAATTTATGGGCCCAGTATTAACTAATTCACAAAGGCACTTTTTTCCTGAAATGTCTTATTTGAAACAAAAATGAAATTCAAGTAAATGAAGTCTTCTTCAAGTGGGTTCCTAAATACTTTATAGATACATGTCTTAGCTGCAGAATTAAGGGCTTCAAAATGAGTAGAAAATATGTAATAAATGAATTGTTGCTCCAGCAACTTTTTGGGATAGATATTTTAAGTGTCTTGTCTAAGTAATCTTCCAAAGAATTCAACACTTTAGAGAACCATTGGCAGTGTCATGTCAAATTAGAACCACGGACAAGATCCCTAGTCCTGAGGGCTATTGGATGGTCTTGGGACAGTCACTATCTTTCAGCTAAGTCTCCCTGACAGATTGAATGAAGCACAGCTATCTAAACTCTATGGAAGAAATATAGATGTATACAGTACGTAATAATAATAAAAAAGTAATTTGGTTGACTTATTTACAATTAAAAACTCGACACAAAAAAGACATTGAGGGTATGGGTATAGATATGGAAGTGCAAAAATTGGATAAAATTTTGATTGGCCCGGACAAAAAAATATATCAAAACTATATAAATATCTGCTGGAATTTGATAAAATGGAATAAATTGTTAAAGAACCCATGATAGCATGGGCAAAAAATGTAGGCCACAGCATACACTTGGCTGATTGGGAGAGAACATGGAATATAAACTGTAAAATAACAAAATCAACAGCATATAAAGAGAATTATTATAAAATGTTTTATAGACGGCATTTAGCTCCATCAAGATTGGCCAAAATATACCCAAAAATAAATTCGGCTTGCTGGAAATGCAAAAAAGATGTAGGTACCTTCTTTCATGCGTGGTGGTTGTGTCCCGAAGCAAAGGGCTATTTGAAAAAAGTGCATGCTTGGTTGCAAGAAATTACAGAGAAAATAATGGAATACACCCCAGAATTTTTCTTGCTGGGGATAATGAAAAAACAACATCCAAAAAACATACAATACTTAATACTACATATTACAACTGCGGCAAGAATAACATACACACAATTTTGGAAAGATAATCAAACCCCACCAGAAAACATACTAATGGACAAAATATATAGATGTGCTGAAATGGACATGCTGACTATTCAACTTAAAGGACAATGCAACTCAGAATACTACGAAACATGGACTAGATGGTACAACTGGACTAAAAAAAAGAGGAAAGACTGTGTGACAACGTGAGAAGATAATGAAGATAGGAGAGACCATAAATTTATGATTTATTGTGCATAAACAAGAAATAACAATGTTGTAAAAATGGGTGTAGATCTGTATTAAAATATTAAGATGTTTAATGAAGAAAAATAATTTAAATTTTTTTTTAAAGTAATTTGAACAGCGAGCAGAAGGTAAATTGAAATACTTTTACTGGTATTCTCACTCATTCTTTTGTCATCACTTTTAATTATCTTTTTTCCTTCTTCTAATATAATTTTTTTTAAATTATGCATTTAAGAAGTTTTATTCCAGCTGAAGGTATAATTTAAGTCAGAGAAAGAGTGGAAAGTAACAATATTGTCAATATTATGGCTGATTTCATTTTCAAATCAACATTATCACATCATTACTAATTTGTTAGTTTTATGGAACAATTATTCAGTTGGTTTATTTCAATTTCCAATTAGTTCACATTGCACAATTCACGAAGAACACATTCTTGTTAACTTTCTTTAATTGGATGTTTTGTTCATAATACTTTGTTTTAATCATAAAGGAAAAGTACTTGGCTTGAAATGGTTAAAGTTCATATTTCATTATGAATGATAGCATTCATTAACACCAGTATTCCAAACTATAGCTGAAGAAAAACTCAAATATATTATAAATAGGTCTACAAATGTGTTAACTCAAATGTACTAAGTCACTCTGTACTAAGATCAAAATATGTTTCTTAAGTTCTTCTGTGATTGAAATCTGAAAACAACAGGTTCCTTTAAAATACAGTAGTTGACTCTTGAAGTATTATACAAGAAAACTTATTCTTGTCAAATATATCTTTAAAAATTCCGTATATTTGATGAGTGATTTATCTTATGACACAATATTTTTTATTTTTATAAGCTAAATAATTGCACATAATACTATTTCTTCCTAACGTTTATTATGATTTATTTTTTCTTTAACAAAGCTTAGCTATTTTGATGTGAACCACTAGATGGCAATAAATATAACCAGAACATCATAAACTTTAATAAGAGTTCAGCATTTTAAATTATAATCACTACCAATGTTCAACTGCCACATACCGTATTTTTTGGAGTATAAGACACACCGAAGTATAAGACGCACCTTAGTTTTGGGGGAGGAAAACAAGGAAAAAAGGCCTCTGCCTCCCAGCAATTTGCCAAACAGCAAACAGCAAACAGCACAGATGATATACACTGGCTTATTTTAATACTAATACTTAATACTAAAACTTAATACTAAAACAGGACATTTCAGGTTATACTTTTACAGATCTTTAAAATTGATGTGGCTTTCTGGAAGTATTCTCTGCTATTTAAAAGAAGATACAATAGCACTGGGCCTCTTCAGAGCAAGCATTTATTTTAAAAAGCTTCTTCATTTTGTTAAATTGTCTAGAACAATAATAAAGCAGTCTTTAAAAAATAAGTCTAATAATTTGAATACTCTACAAACATTTAACAAAATAGCGTATTAACAGAATCTGCCTCTACCTAAGATAGAACTCACAACCTCCTGATTGTGAGGCAAGAGCTCTATCTCTTGAACCACAGCAGCTCTAGCTTGCCTTCTTGCAATTTTAGCAGTCTAATATTGCCAGCAGTTTATCTCCCACCAATATGTCTCATCACAGCCACCTTAGTTTCAGTTTCATTTTATCACGTGGCTTGTAAGCCTCAGTCAGCTGTAGGTCGGGAGGCAGATCATCTCTTCTTGTGCTCTTCTTGTGCTTTGCCCTGTTTGCTGCAAAGAGGTAAATTTCTGGCAGGCAGAAGGGTGGGGGTGGCTGGGTGGGGCTACATTCGGTGTATAAGACGCACCCAAGTTTTCACCCTCTTTTTGGGGGTAAAAAGGTGCGTCTTATACTCCAAAAAATACGGTAAGTCATCTCTCATCAGTGAAAGATATGAGAGTCAGACCACCTTCCCAGCCTGCTCAGTGGATGGTTTGCATTTCTAAAGAACATTTTCAGTCTCCCAATGATGTTTTACCAAGAGCCATGCAGTTTTGCCATGACTGATCCCAAACGGCAACTGGTTAACTACTAGAATGTACAGTAGTTAAAACATAAATCTGTCGTGGATTTTATTGATAATAAATTTGCACATTTCACTAGCCATGGTGAAAGGATACAGACAACTGTCACATTTTTAACATTCACAAAATGCTTCAGTAGCCTCCTTCCCTTCCTTTCCCTCTTCCAAAGACCCTTTCTCACATAGATTGATGCAACTGGGAGAGTGATAGGTACAAAATATTAGCACATCATATAATTTTAATTCTCTAGAAGAAGCAGAGATTTATAGAAAAGTATGTTTTCAGCATACTGTGTTTTAAAGGTACTTTGTCTTAGTTTACACAACACAGAGAACCCTAGCTCCAACTGCTGTGTTCACATTCACTTCCGTGCACAAGTTACTGATATGACTCTTTGAAGTTTTGAAAGGGATGCTTCAAATTGAGGGAAATTCAGTGGCCACTTCACTTGAAACTGGATATTTGAACTGAATCTTCCAATCATTTTGATACCTCAAATCAAGTGGCTTTGAATCACTGCAGAGAAATTTCAAAAGTAATATAAACTTCAGTTGGACTACCTGGCTTTGCAGAGCCTAAAATAAAAAATAGCACTTAGACTTATATACTGTTTCATAGTGCTTTACAGCCATCTCTAAGCGGTTTACAGAGTCAGCATATTGCCCTCAACAATCTGGGTACTCATTTTACCGACCTCGGAAGGATGGAAGGCTGAGTCAGCCTTGAGTCAGTGAGAATCAAACTTCTGGCAGTTGGCAGAATTAGCCTGCAATACTGCATTTTAACTGTTGAGTAGTGAGAATAACGACAGGAGACAGACTTCAAAAGGAACTTCTTTACTTGGCAACTTCTCTGTACAACCAGCAACTTGCAGTCTGACAGCTAGCCCTTTTATAGGGAGCTCTCAGATGCATAAACCAATGGCGTTTGAGTATTTTCCCGCCAAACGCAGGACCTGGGTGAAACCATGTAGGCAGTTGATACATAACACTAATCATTGCACCACAACGGCTCTTAGCATCATAGCTTTCCTTATATATCCAGACAAAGCTAAAAAGTGATTGAGTTGGGCAGTGATATGGATATAGCCTGTCGATAACTTCTGTCATTTTCCAAGGATTTTATTTATTTGAATTTCCATGTGAAGAGTTTGTCTCAAGTTTGTACCCAGGACAATTTTCATAAATAAGATCCTAGGTATGATCAGATTTAATACATTCTGGGAGGTAGTATCAATTGTGATATAATTATTCATGATTTTACTTCTAATTTGAAAAGGCCCCACCTCACAGAAACCTTCTTGGTACCTTTTAGAATACAACTGCATTGACTGCTGCTTGTAAGTTAATTGTGGTCATTTACTGTATGCTACAGTGTAGTGGAGAATGCATCCTCTCATGCAAATGGTATTTCACCTTTCTGCAAAAGTATAAAAAACAATCCTTGAATGAAAATATTTCATTTTCTCTATTCAACAAATTTAGAGTAATTTGCAAACTTTACTATATACCAATATCACCTGGAGAGAGGGAAGAAACGGTATGTAATCAGTGCTTGCACTAGGTACATGCAAGCGAGCCTAAATATACAGTCAGTATTGATACACTGAAGACAAATATATTATTCTGTTCTATTGATTTTTATAAATTAATTTTAAAGCAACATTTGCTTTATGTTGGGGGGGCCTTTGCACAGGTTCGCCTTGTGCACCAGTTGCGGCCATATTTGG
This sequence comes from Diadophis punctatus similis, assembly GCA_023053685.1. Classification (NCBI taxonomy): domain Eukaryota; kingdom Metazoa; phylum Chordata; class Lepidosauria; order Squamata; family Dipsadidae; genus Diadophis; species Diadophis punctatus. The sequence goes on from JALIGW010000005.1 coordinate 52,801,229, forward strand.
AGAAGGAGGCTCTACTCACGGTCACTCACGCCCTTGTCACCTCCCGTTTGGACTACTGCAATGCGCTCTACATGGGGCTACCCTTGAAGAGTATCCGGAGACTCCAACTGGTACAAAATGCAGCTGCGTGTGCTGTGGTGGGTGTACCAAGGTACACCCACGTGACACCTTTACTCCGCCAGCTGCATTGGTTACCCATTTGTCTCCGGGTCCAATTCAAGGTGTTGATCACCATCTTTAAAGCCCTTCATGGCTTAGGGCCGGGTTATCTCCGGGACCGCATTCTGCCTCATACTTCCCTTCGACCGGTTAGGGCCCACAGAGTTGGCCTCCTCCAGGTCCCATCGGCTAAGCAATGCCGGCTGGCGGGTCCTAGGGGGAGGGCCTTCTCTGTGGCAGGCCCCGCGCTCTGGAACCAACTTCCTCCAGAGACCCGAACCATCCCCACCCTGCTGGCCTTCCGAAAAGCCGTTAAGACGTGGTTTTTTTTGCAGGCAGGGGGCAGAGCTTAACTCCAGCTGAACTCTCCCCCGGGTATGCTTGGTTGTTGCATGGTTGTTTTTATATTGCATTTTTAATTTTTATATTATGTTTTTAAATTTTGTTTATTGGTTTCTTGTATTTTCCTATGCTGTACGCCGCCCTGAGTCCTTCGGGAGTTGGGCGGCATATAAGAAAGCCGAATAAATAAATAAATAAATAATAAAAACATTGCCATGCAGAATTTTTTGAAATATTCAGAGATTTTGTTTGCGACTTTCTTTAAAGTTTATGCCTAGCTGGGAATAAGTTGGGCAATTCATTTACAATGGGTAAGGCTGTCTTATAAGTCAAAGTATCATTAGTTTATGAATCTCTGATGCTCTCCTGAAATCTGCCTGGAAAGTTCACAAAATATTTATTCCCAGTGAAAGGTTTTTTTTGTTTTTCAATTTTATTCTCCAGTTGTTTGAGAATTTGTTTCTAATTTCTCCTGATGGCATTTTTGAAGTTCACATCACTTGAGAGCTTGATATTTGGCTTGATATTTGGCTGATATTATTTTCCATCAGGCCTCTTTCACTCATTCCAAAGTCTCGTTTGTTGCCCGCACTATCCGGTTTGAAAAAGGCCTATGGAAGGAGTTCTTTCAGAATGTCTTTCTTTGAGACTTAATGGCAACGTGCAAAGTAAGGAAAGCTGGAACTCCTGGTGAGATGATTGCATAAGACAAGACATTTTTACACTACCCTTTACCATCTCATCATTAAGTTCTCGTAAGGACACCTTATTCCTCCTCTGTGAATCTCCATGAAATTCTCTTTTCCTTAAAAAAAAAAAACCATTCTAAAGTAAAATTTCTTTCATCAAATTGAACGAGACCTAGTAGTTTTTTTTTAAATGCAGGCAATTTTTTTCTGCATATCACTGTCCAAGTCATGTGACACCATTCTATGGAGCAGAAAGAAGAAATGACTGATGAGGTAGCCCTTGATAACAATAGACAGGTGATGTTCTTTTCACATATATCTAAAAGAGATTCAGGAAAATACCAAGAAGCATTTTTGCACTACAGTTTAACCTGTGTGTGGAATGTGACACACACAGAGAAAGAATTTAGGAAAATCTCATAAAGGAGATAATACATTATCCCAATAAGATTTATTTTATTTCATATGTTATGGTGCTGAAATCTAAAAATGTGAAACGAACAAGATGGAGCTTCATTCCCCCTCTCTTCTCTGATACCACTTTTCTTCCCATTATTCCCCATCCCCACACTTTCCCCCTCCCATCTAAACCTTTTTCTGGATTAACAAAAATAAGAACCAATCAGGAAGGAAGATAAAATTACCCATTTTGGAAAAGCCTGAGTGCCACCAAATGATAGGCGAAAGGCCCACCTAACAGCATTAGGGCAAGCATTTTGGTAACCAGTTACCACCTACTGTGCTTATTACACAGAGTACAAATAGGGGAGATAGTGTCAGATGATTATACAACTTTCTGACTTATATAAATCTAGTGCAGTGGCAGATCTGGGGAAAAAATCTTGTTTTTCTGACATATGAGCTCTTTGCAAATTATTGGCATCACCAGAAACCCTTTATTGAAGGGACTATTATTTGTGTTAAGAAACTTTACAGAGGTAATTTTGTTTTAAAATGTTTTCCAAAGTTAATATGAAAACTATCTGTGTAATAGTTTTCATATTAACTTTGGAAAACATTTTAAAACAAAATTACCTCTGTAAAGTTTCTTAACACAAATAATAGTCCCTTCAATAATCAGGATATCAAGCTATATTATTTTATAGCTTTTTAAAAAATGTTGTTATTTGTGAAATGCCCAAAGTCAGTTGGAGTCAGGCTGGTCGAAATTTAAATAGATAGATAGATAGATAGATAGATAGATAGATAGATAGATGATAGATAGATAGATAGATAGATAGATAGATAGATAGATAGATAGATAGATAGATAGATAGATAGATAGATAAATTCTAGATTGCCACTCTAAAGATTCTATTCTCCAATTCATATACTGTAGATAATTATAAATAAATTTACTAAATTTTATTGTGATGGTTGTCAGGTTTTAGCCCTATCCAAATTTGAAACCTGAGTTCTCCAAGAAATAGAAAGGAAAGAAACCTATGGAACTCTTCAGTCACCAAATCGAAGAAAATTATTACCTGAGTTTGACTTCTTCTCAAGAAAATCTCCCAGAATTTTCACATTTAGGAAAGCAAATAACCCAAAACCTTTCCACAATATACTATTGCTCATGTTACTGGCAGCTATATTATCTTTCAGTCTATCTACTTATCTATACACCAATCTCTGCTTATCACTGTCTCTTTTCGTAGAAGATCTATGAAGTACTAAAGAGAACTCAGCCTTTGTGGATTATACCTGCATGTCAAAGATTGCATGTGAACAATGTTTTGCAGATTTATGGTGGTTGTGGTGGATTGATGTGGTGGACTGTGGAGTCTTCAGAGTTCCCCAAGTTAGAAGACTGGATACAAGAACAATAGATAATGTGGATCATCTCTGCTTTCAGGCCTCTGGGCAATTATCAATAGAAGAACACATGACAATGTTTGACATGGGTCGATTGACACTCATTTGGGTGCAAGGCAAACTAGCCAGTCCAGTGAGTGGAGTAAGGTATAAAAGTACTAAAATAAAAAAGCAGGATATTTTTCCTCCAAGTTCTACATATACATTATATTATAATGGATTAGTTCTCTTTTTAAATACTCCCCTGGTTGTAAGCTATTATTTATTTATTTTTTATTTAAATAGATTTGTATGCCGCCCAACTCCCAGGGGACTCTGGGCGGCTCACAACATGTCAAATCCATTTATCAATATAAAAATCATAACAATTAAAAACTACAAAAGTTAAAAAAAATCTAGCATTCATAACTAGCTACCTGCAAGCATTTGATGAAGCCATATTTAAATGTGATAAAAATGATTTGCAAGTATGAGATACTATTAGAATATAAATCAACATTTTATATATATACATTCAGAAAAACTGCATCAGCAAACATAATCTTGTTAGATGCAGGAAAAACCCAAACATGATGCAGTTTAAATTTTAGGAAAAATTAATAGCAGTTTTCTGTGGGGGAAAATTGCTGGGAGTAATGTGTTTTACCTTATCAGTCCTCATTATAATGCAGTCCATAGATGCCTATTTATTATGGTCAGTGAATACTTCATTTTAATTACTTCAAAGCAAATGCATTTTGCAAGTATTTGATTCCAATTTTAGGCAAGGAAGAACAAATTATAACATTATTTGATGTAACATAATCTTCAAACATAAGTAGCCTGCAGTTAAAAAAGAATGATGTGTTTGCTTCCTATTTGCTATTTTGTGTCTGAAGATGACAATTTAACAACGAATCTAAATGTATTCCAAGTTGCATGAAGGTTTTCTCTTTAATATTCCTGAAGTATAATACTGTTGTAAAAGTTGCCTGCATGCCAGTGTAGACTGCAGGCTCAGACGCACAATACACATCTTTTTTGTCATATACATATCCAACCCACCTCCTACTGGATTTAAAAAAAGGTTTAGTCCTTTTTAAAAAAAGGGTAGAACTTATCTCAAAAGTTCAGGGAGAGAGGTTGCTAGAAAGCAAAACCAAGGGAAGGTGATATCCCAGCAATCTCTTATTAAGGTATTGCAATCTTCAAGAAGCTGAAAGAGTCCAAGAACATTTGCTTCAGGAGTCTTGTATTTCTGTAGAAATGGATAACCAGAAATTTGCCTAGGTTTTAGATTTTTGTTTTCTTTTTTCACTTCTTTGGGCTGATTGCTATATTATGTATTTGCCTCACACTTCCCTTCGATCGGTTAGGGCCCACAGAGTTGGCCTCCTCCAGGTCCCGTCGGCCAAGCAATGTCGGCTGGCGGGCCCTAGGGGGAGAGCCTTCTCTGTGGCAGGCCCCGTGCTCTGGAACCAACTCCCCCCAGAGACCCGAACCATCCCCACCCTGCTGGCCTTCCGAAAAGCCGTTAAGACATGGCTTTTCCTGCAGGCTGGGGGTAGAGCCTAATTCCACCTGAGCTCACCCCCAAGTATGTATTGTTGTTGTATGGTTTTTGGATGGTTTTAATATTGTGTTTTTTAATTTTTATATTTGATTTTAATTAATATTTATAGTTGGTTATTCTTGTATTTCTTTCTGTTGTACGCCACCCTGAGTCCTTCGGGAGTTGGGCGGCATATAAGAAAACCAAAATAAATAAATAAATAAATGTATTTAATGTCGGATTTCAAATATACTTCAGGCTATTTATGAAGTGCTGTTTAAATTTCTCTTTCAATATCTTTGATTTGTAATAATAATTTGAAATTACAATCTTTTCAGGTGCTTTGGTAGAATCTTTCATTTTTAGCATATCAGTGTCCCTTTATGATCTATCTATCCTAATATACTATCTTTTGGATTTTTTTTACTAATTTGCCAACTTGTATGACAGTTCTGTAATTTATCTGGTTCCACAATGAATCTATTTATGTAAAAAGTTTTAAAGAGTTGTTTTTAACATTTCTTTTTTTTTAAAAAAATAAAGTTTTGTTTATCTCTTGTGAGATTGGATAATATTCCAAGGGTTTCAAGAAAAGTTGAATCATCTAATCACCACTTTCAATGCTGTAGAGCAAGGTGTTGGCATTGTTGAAAGTATTTCAATTTTTGCATTTGAATTTTAATAACTTTAGGTAGATATTGGGCAAAGTGTCCCCTAGAAGATTGATGGCCACTTCCAACATTGAAGCATTTTTAATGTAATATGGGATTGTTCAACTGGGACTCATACACATGCGAAAAAATGACTAACTTACTATGTCAGCAAGTATGATAAACAGCTAAGCTGCACATAAAATTTTAATTATGATATACCATTATATCTGCTCTGAAGTTTTATTTCTCTTTATTTCATAGTACTTTTCTGTGTACTAATTGTATGAATTACTATGTGTACAGAGGGCTTCATTGCACCTCCATTTTTAATGTTACCTGTCTTTTCTACTACTATGAGATTGCTTGTTTGTATGAGATTGTAAGTTTAAAATTCAAACTTATTTATGACTCTATATGTTTGGCCCTTATCAATGAAAACAGCCAAATTCAAGATGTTGGTACTGCTGTAGAGGATTATCCTACCTCCAGAAATCATTTCATGCATATGAAGAATGTTTCTCAGATTGTTCTGTGACATATTTTATTCAACCACCTCAGCCTGTATAGTAATGAGACAATATGCCACTCATATTGGATTTCATCACAACTGTTTACTTTTAACACAAGGTCTTAAACCAGGGAACTTCTTTTTCAGCACTGAACGTCTGAATAGCTGAGAATGATGGAAGTTATACTCAAAGATCTCTCTAAGTTGGGGATGACTGCTAGAGAGGTTCAGATTTCGTTTATTGAGCCATGTATAAAGTGATAGCTGTAAGTTATACTGAAAGATTATGGAAGATTAGATATATTTTTAAAAAAACATAATATTTTTCTATCTCATAGTGCACAGCTGCTGCTCCTACTTCTTCCTCTTCTTTTGATCCTGTTCATAGAAAAATGAAGATTGTGTGTTTATATTTTCATTACAGTACATGTAATCATTTCCATCTTAACTGGGACTTCAATGTAGCCAAATAAATGGAATGATGGGACTTTGGAAATTTGCAGGAAGAATAACACTTTCTCTTTCTGTTTTGGTTATAGCAAGAAGAGATCTGGTCCCGAAAAGTTCAAGTTCAAAGTTCAAAGCCTTTATCGTCATTGTACATCATGTATACAATGAAATTGGTTTAGCCTCTACTGATGCAGTCCATACAAGACAACATGTTTAATATAAAGAATAATACTTAGCACTTAGCACTTAGACTTATATACCGCTTCATAGTGCTTTACAGCCCTCTCTAAGCGGTTTACAGCGTTCAGCATATTGCCCCCAACAATCTGGGTCCTCATTTTACCAACCTCAGAAGGATGGAAGGCTGAGTCAACCTTGAGCCTGGTGAGATTTGAACAGCTGAACTACTGAACTAGCAATCAGCTGAAGGTTGCAATGCTGCTTTTAACCACTGCACCACCTCGGCAGATGTAACTACTTATACAAGTAGTTAGGAAAAAAACCAGTTATACATTTCCACATGTACATCATATTCTGTGCAACATGTATATTACTCTGGTGTATGATCTTATATCATGGTATATACATATTACACACTACACTGGCACCAGTGAAATTCGACATATTAATCTGTTTGTGGTGCTATAGTGTGTTTAGGAGTCTGACAGCCCATGGGTAGAAGCTGTTGCTAAACCTGTTTGTCCGGCTGGCTATACTTCTGTGTCTTCTGCCCGATGGTAGACATGAAAAGAGACACTGGTCAGGTGTGTGTATCATCCCTGAGTATCTTCCTTACTCTGCTGAAACAGTGAAAAGAGAATTTTAAAATTATCGATGATATGCATATTTGCTTTGAATTTCTCTGAGTCTGCTTTCATATTAATCTTTCTGGTCTGTATCAGATGAGAAAGAGAAAGAAAATTTAGTAATTCTGCAAAATGACCTTCATTGAATTAAGCTACAAATTAATATCAACCACTCAATAATATGGTTGTTTTGCTAGGCTACAGGCCAAAGTAAAATATGAATGGGAGAAATCAACTTTCTGATTTTTGTACATTATTTCAAGCACATATCTTTATATCCAATAGGTAAAAGTAACTGAGGCAATTTAAATATGCTCTGATCACAGGAACGCATGCCTAAGCAATGCTGGCCTCTTTGTTGAAACTCATTCTTTCGGAAAATCATTTTCTTTACCCATTGGACAACAAGAATGCATTGTCAAGAAATTTTATAGCAATAATTATAAAAGATGTCCATTTGAACCCATTGAGGTCTCACTGATTTTATCACACCCAGCAGACCTCCCGGCAGGAGGACACTATATTTATGTTAGCAATATATGCGAGAATTGAGATCATAAAATTAAATGACCACATAGAACTGTCATTTGGGTGATGAGCGCCTACATATGTGCAGGCCGGCTTGTTTTGCAGCCAAGTATATACTAAATGGTCCACTCTCAGTGAACGTTCTTAATCACACATTTCTTCACTGTTCCTGCAATATTACACTTGAAGGACTGGTAAGCAGTTTGCTGTAAAATGGTAAATGACTACTGGCAGGACACGGCTGATCGAAGATCTCACTAAAATAGAAGTACAGTACATCTTGTATGCAATTGTTTTATGAGAAACATTATGGTTACTAGAATAACATTTCACCATTACCAACTGCTGAGAGAAAAGTCATTAAGATATTTGGCAAGCCCGTGTAATTTTTCAAGAGAGCTACACTATAAGACCTCAGAATAGCTTTTACTGAAGGTAGAGGGCTGGAAGAGGGCGGGGGGGGGGGAGAGAGAGAGAGAGAGAGAGGGAGAGGGAGAGAGAGAGAGAGAGAGAGAGAGAGAGAGAGAGAGAGAGAGAGAGAGAGAAAGAGAGAGAGAGAGAGAGACCCTAGCTGTCACAAAGAAACAACTTACATCTTCTGTGTCATATTATTCACAGGGGTTTATTTTCACATTCCAATGAGAGAAAGTTATTGCTTCTGTAGAGTGAACAATTGAGCCTTAACCCTTATTATAACAGTGCAATTTCTTAGCAGCAAAGATAAATCTTACAGCAATCTTTCCATTAAAAATCACACTTTTATAAGGCACTTTTAGAGTCATTGAGATACTTTTTATGCTTGATTTCTAAATGGCAGCTTTAAAACAAAAAGGACTTTAAAAAAAAGAGGAAGCGAGACATTTAAGTACACTTCAGAGATTCAGAAGCAAGCAAATTCAAAATAATAACCCAAGTAAACACTTGTGATTCATTTCTTTTCTTTATCATTTTTTTGATTCTGGGAAACACAAGAGGTGGAAAAATATTTGAGGGGCAAGGAAATTAACAGTTCTTTTTTCAACTCTTTTGTCAAAAAAGCATTGGACAAATTCAGTTTTTATTTCTTGCATGCATGACAGTTTGCTTTGTAATCCTGGTATTATTTAATCTCCCATTAACATATTACAGTATAAACCAGAGCTGTCAGCATATGTCATCCAACGCCTGCTGCTCTCAGTAAATAGGGGTTTTCCCCCCACCTTCATAGGATCAGACTCTGATGAAGTGACAGGGCATTGTAGATTCAATGTACAAACAGTAATCCTCTGAAAAACAAGTGGCTGTGAATCACTTACTCAAATCCATTTCTCTGTAACAAGTGCAGTAATGACCTATTACAGTAATATCATGAGGTTACAAAAATGCAAAATAATGAGGCCCAATGCAACCTATGTCTTCCTATCATCAACATTGCCAGAGGCAACAATGATTTCTGGTTAACACTGTATGACAGAAGATTTCATAGAGGCATTGTAAATGAGATGATCCAGCATTAAGTAAGATATTTCATTTTGGTTTCGTGTGTCAAATCAGGAAAAAGAAGTTATAAACTGAATGGGCTAACAGTAAAATTCCTATTTCCTCCCAATTTAAAAAATGTCTAGTGTTTGTTTATTATAAAATAATCTAACCCGTTTCACAGCTACAGAATAGCAAATTCAAATCTGTAACCATAGAAGGACACAGTTTTCCTGGAAACATAAAATAATATGATCAGTCATAATCCAATATGAAAGCGTGGTTTCAAACTTAATTTTAAGAGAGCCTGGTGACAATTCTTACTTAACTAATAGAATTTTGTGCAGATTCAACTATACTTTTTTGGACAGATCTGCTAAATAATTATTGCTTTGAAGCTGAATGACATTATGTTTAATTTTTCCATTATAGTGGCATACAATAACCTCAAAGATGCAAACAAGTTTGGGCTTGGAAAACACATCAGAGGATACTCTGATGGTCAAACGAATGACTGCAAGAGATCCATTATTTAATGTTCTGATGCTTCATAAAGTTTCATAGCAACTGATCCTGGTGCTGAATTTATCGTGTGTGTGTGTGTGTGTGTGTGTGTGTGTGTGTGTGTGTGTGTGTGTGTGTGTGTGTATGAGTATGTGTGTGTATGTATGTATGTGTATGTATGTATGTATGTATGTATGTATGTATGTATATATATATATATATATATGTTTTCTGAGGTTTTCGCGGGTGTTTGTATGTAGGTCTTTGGTTATTCGGGTTTTCTCCCGCGTGAAATTGGAAGTATCTTTGCAACGTTTCGACGAAGTCCCATTCGTCATCATCAGGCTGGAGTCTTCAGCTTGCTGCTTCTAGGAGCAATGTGAGATTGCAGCTGTTTCTTCCTTTTAACTGCCACTGGGGGTTTGAACTGATAGGGTGGGAGCTTGGCTGTGTTCTGATTGGGTGGAGGTGTGTTCTGATTTGTTGGGGGCTTGGCTGTGCTCTGATTGGATGGGGGGTTGGCTGTGCTATGATTGGCTGGGGTGTCAGTTTGCTTCATGTATGGAATGGAGGGGTTTAGAGTGGCTAAAGATGCAGCTATGGTCTGGCTTCTGGTTTGTGGCCGTGCCTCATTGGTGCGGGTTTGGGTTTGCTTTTTGCATGGGTGTGTGGTGGTGACATCCTGTGTGGTTTTCGTGAGTGTGGGTCTAGTGTCATTCTTAGTGTTAGGGACTCGTTTGTCAACAAGTGCGGGTTTCCAAATGGCTGGTAGGCGGGAGGTGTCATCTCGTTTATTCATGCTTTGTGGGCGTTTCTCTATCTCAATGGCTTCTCTGATTATTCTGTTGTTAAAATGTTCAGTTTTGGGGATAGTTCTGGTCTTTTTAAAGTTAATTTCATGTCCTGTGGCTTTAAGATGTTGGACCAAGGAAGAAGTTGGTTCCTCTTTTTTGACTGAGTTCTTGTGTTCATAGCACAGCCAACCCCCCATCCAATCAGAGCACAGCCAAGCCCCCAACAAATCAGAACACACCTCCACCCAATCAGAACACAGCCAAGCTCCCACCCTATCAGTTCAAACCCCCAGTGGCAGTTAAAAGGAAGAAACAGCTGCAATCTCACATTGCTCCTAGAAGCAGCAAGATGAAGACTCCAGCCTGATGATGACGAATGGGACTTCGTCGAAACGTTGCAAAGATACTTCCAATTTCACGCGGGAGAAAACCCGAATAACCAAAGACCTACATATATATATATATATATATATATATATATATATATATATATATATATATATATATATATATATATATATATATATATATATATATATATATATATATATATATATATATATATGTCAGAGTTACGCAATAAATCAGAAGCTTCAGAAGATAACTGCATTTTGCTGATTCAAATAACTTCTTTATAAGTAGAATAAAACATTAACAATACCACACTTTGTTTCAGATCACATGTTGAGATGTTTTCATACTGGAGTATAATGGTGGACTGAGTAAACCACACCCTTCTTCTTGCTAAGTTTCTGGACATGCTCAATTAACACTTCAGCCTGATTGGCTGACTCAATCACATGGCTCTCCCAGTCATGAATATTCCAACACTCCTCCCTTCATTACTGGGAGAGACACCAGACCTATTGGATTTAAACATTTCCTATAATGGACGCCACCCAATGGTTTGGTCATCATGTCTGCTAAATTATCCTCTGAAGAACAATGATGTAAACGTATCAATTTTTCTTTTACAGCTTCCCTGACATTACAATACTTAATGTCCACATGTTTACTTCTGTTCTTCACTCTGTCACCTGTTGCCATTTTTATACAAGCAGCATTATCTTCATAAACAGTAACAGCTTCATTTACATTTACATTTAAATCTTGTAACAACTGTACATACCAAACTACTTCAGAACATAACTCAGACAATGCAATAAACTCTGCTTCTGCAGTTGAAATAGCAACCGTTGTTTGTTTTCTGGACTTCCAACCAATTAAAGCCCCTCCAAACATTATTACAATTCCAGAATTAGACTTTCTGGTTTTTACATCATTTGCATAATCACTATCAACGTAACATTTCAATTTTAATTCTTCAGTGACCTGTATTTGAAGACCCAAATTCACAGTTCCCTTCAAATACCTGAGAATTCTTTTCACACCCATCCAATGCAACTTTGTAGGTGTAGCAGTAAAGCGACTTAGAATGCTCACTGCACAAGCTATGTCTGGTCTGGACCACTGTGACAGATATAACAAACACCCTATTGCAGAGTGATATATCTCCTGATCACAGGCTTCACTTTTGTCCTCACCCAAACTATTGTAAAAATCTGTGCTCATAGGTGTAGGAGCAATATTACAATCTTTCATGTTATACTTCTCTAATAATTGTTCAATTTTTCTCCTTTGACTGAGAATATAACCCTTTTCAGTTTTTTGTATCTCTACACCGAGATAATTCTTTATTTCTCCCAAATTCTTTAATTCAAATTTCTTTTCTAACTTATTAGCAAATTCTTTAACTTGTGATGCATCCTTTGCAATGAAACAAAGATCATCCACAAATGCTAATAGTAGACAATTCCCACCTTGTAACTTTCCAGTGTATATGCAACCATCAGCTTTGCAACTCTTGAACCCAAGACCTTTCAATGCAGTATCTAAACAGATATTCCAATTTCTGGCTGACTGCTTCAGCCCATAAATAGCCTTGTTCAATTTATACACCATGTTAGGCTTTTTATTTTCATACCCTGGCACTTGAACCATATAAATTTCTTCCTCTAATTCAGCATTGAGGAATGCAGTGGTTATATCAAAATGCCAAATTCTATGCCTGTATGCTGATGCTAATGCTAATGCTAGTCTTATGCTCTCACCTTTTACAGTTGGCGCGAACACCTCATCATAGTGCACATTCTTTAATTGAGAAAAACCTTGTGCCACCAACCTTGCCTTATACTGTACTTCATTATTGGGTAATACCTTTTTCTTGTATACCCACTTACATCCTACAGCTTTCGTACCCTGTGGCAAAGTCATAGATGTGAACACTTCATGATCTCCCATGGATTTCATCTCTTTATCCATGGCTTCCTTCCACTTTTCTTGTTCAACTTTTGGTAATGCCAATACTTCCTTATAGTTTCTTGGCTCATACCACACATTACACACTTTAACTTTACTGGCAGAATACCTGTCTGGCGGTACCCCTCTGTTCCTACGCTCTGACCTACGTGGCATTGCCTGTACTTGTGTTTCAAGCTTTTCTGGCTTCATATCTTGTTCAGACTCTCCTCCCTGAACATTGACACCTTCAGTAAATGATTCACCATCATTAAATGAGTTATTGTCACTAAGTGGATCACCGTCGCTAAGCGGATCACCGTCGCTAAGTGAGACATTTTCAGAATTTGCATCAATTCTGTTCCAATTTTGTTCTGCAAAACTAGCAGACCTTGAAATCACTATCCTTTTACTTCCATCGCTAAAGCGATACCCTTTTGAGCCTGGCTCATAGCCCACAAATCTGAGCTTTCTAGCCTTTTGTTGTCCCTTTCTTCTGATTGCCTTTGGAATATGTACCCAAGCAGTACTTCCAAATATTTTTAAATGTGCTAGAGAAGGCTTTCTCCCATATAGCATTGCATATGGAGTATTATTGATGGATGAACTCCACAGCCTATTTACTAAATAATTGGCAGTCAGTATGGCTTCACCCCAATATGACCTGCTCATACCAGAATCCTCCAGTAATGAGTCTTTCATTGTTTGCAAAACACCATTCCTCCTTTCAGCCACTCCGTTCTCCCCCGGTGTGTAAGGATTTGTGCGCCTGTGTCTTATTCCCAATTGTCTCAACCATTGTTGAAAATTTGTTGACATAAATTCAGAACCTCTGTCAGTTTGCAACTGACTTACCTGTTGTTTATACCTTCTCTCTACAAAACTTAACCATTGCTTAAATTGCTGTAGCACCTCTGTTTTACTCTTAAGTAAGTAGCAAAACCCAAACCTGCTGTAGTCATCCACAATGACCAGCGCATACTTTGCTCCTCCCAAACTGGCTTGCATAGGCCCAATTAAATCAGCATGCACCAGTTCTAGAGCTTTTGTGGTTTGTCTTGTGCTAAACTTGCTCACTGGGAATGCTTTGGATTTCGATGCTTTGCATACTGCACAATCCAAATATGCCTTACATCCCTTCAAATCTAATCCTTCTGCAAATTCTTTCATTTGTTGAACAACCTTAAAATTAGCATGACCAAGTCGTCTGTGCAGAAGATGAACACATGAATTATGTTCTGCTACATTTTTAAATATCTGGGAACAATGTGGGACCTTTTGTCCCTGCAATACATAAAGATTATCCTCTTTTATGCCCTGTGCACAAACATTCCCATTTCTTTGGATGAGACACTTCCCATTAACAAATGTGGTTTCATAACCTTGCTTGTCTAAACTAGACACACTTAACAAATTATGCTCCATTTCAGGTACATATAACACATCAGTAAACCTGGATTCCAAATATGGAATTTGCACATCGCCTCTTCCAATGATTTTAGCCTTTTGACCATTGGCTAAGGCCACTTCTTCATGGTTTCCTGGGAAAAATCTGGAAAATAAGTCAGAATTATTAACAATTGTTTGACTAGCCCCACTGTCAATCAACCATTTGTCTCTATTGTTATTATAGCAAACTTTTGCAACTGCAATCTGTCCTTGCAAATAATGTCTCTTGTCTTGCATATTTCTTCTCTGTGCACAGCTTTTCTGCAGATGATTGGTTTCTCCACAAATGAAACACGCTTTCTTATCTTGCTTGCAGAATTGTTGCTGTGTAACTCGATCTCTCCTGCCTCTGCTCTCCTCTTGTCTGCAGACACCTCGGCTGTTGCTAGAGATAGGCAGCCTGTGGAAAATTTTGCTGGAGACTTGCTGTAAGTTTCCACTGTACTCCTTGTTGAGCCCCCGCCTGTGGAATTTTCCATCAGCATGGCTGAAAAGCCTTTTCTCATATTCATTCAATAAACACGATTTCAAAGCCTCCAAATTCAAATCTGCTTCTGGCTTACTTTCAAAAATAGCTGATACAGTCTCCCAGCTCTGATCCAAACTATTTAACACTAATAAAACTTTTTGGGACTCTGGAAACTTTACTCCACGTTGCTCCAATTCTAGAAAATTAGACTGCATTTTCATTAAATGATCTTCCATAGAATCTCCTGGCTGCAAACTCATTCTGAAAAGCTTTCTTGAAAGTTGGACCACATTACACGCAGAAACATTGACATGTACTGCTTTCAATTTCTGCCATATTTCTTTTGCAGACTTTAATTCAGCTACATTTAAGAATTGATCATCCCCCAGACTTAAAAGAAGATAAGCCATAGCTTTGTCATGAGCCTTTTGATCTGCTGCTCCAAGCACTTGTGGGGGGTCTGCTACGATGTCCCATAATTCTTTTGCTTTCAAAAACATTCCATTTTTGCAGCCCAAATTAAATAATTTTTCTTCCCCAATTTAGGTATTGGACTGTCTTTAAATTCCATAGCAGCAGCCATCCTGCTTTATTTTTCTTCTCTGCCTGTTCCTTTAACAACACAGACAGCTTCTTATCAGCTTTAAATTACAATGCAGTTTTTAACTTTACTTCTTGAGCGATTTCTGGGCCCATAACCTGTCAGAGTTACGCAATAAATCAGAAGCTTCAGAAGATAACTGCATTTTGCTGATTCAAATAACTTCTTTATAAGTAGAATAAAACATTAACAATACCACACTTTGTTTCAGATCACATGTTGAGATGTTTTCATACTGGAGTATAATGGTGGACTGAGTAAACCACACCCTTCTTCTTGCTAAGTTTCTGGACATGCTCAATTAACACTTCAGCCTGATTGGCTGACTCAATCACATGGCTCTCCCAGTCATGAATATTCCAACAATATATATATATATATATATATATATATATATATATATATATATATATATATATATATATATATATATATATATATATATATATATATATATATATATATATATATATATATATATATACATACATACATACATATATATATACATATATATATATATACATATATATATATACATATATATATATATATATATATATATATATATATATATATATATATATATATTCTAATTCATGTCTGATGAAAAAAAATTGTGTTCATAAGTGGTTTTCACACTCAATTAATTTAAAGATGGCAGAGCCGTCAGTCAGAAGTCCATCTTTCCTTATACAACTATCCTTTCTCTAGCAGACTGAAACAACTCTGCTTTCTCGTGTTTCAATTAAGGGGAACCATTTTAACAATCTTTTTGTGGGAAGAATTTTCTTCCCTTCCCTTCCTTCTCTTCCCATCCCCTTTCTTTGCACCAGATCCCTTATGGAAAACTGTCAAACGCTATTTTGCTTGACAAGTAAAGCACATGCATACTAACAGTTACGCAAAATTATAATATAAATGGCTGTGACGAAAAAAGCTGTTCAGAAGTGATCTCTCAGTTGTGAAACACAACTCCTCCCCACCCCCCAAAAAACCCCATGTTCTTCCGGAGCCAGATAAATATCTATTTTTCCACAGACAATTAAAATTATACCCTGGCCTTATATTAATATTTTTAGCTGGATGGAATTCATATTAGCTGTGTCCTAAATGCAAGTTGCCATCATTGTCAGTTACAAACAGTAGTAAGGGCCATACAATGATTTCATTATAGATTTACCTTCAGTTGTCAAACTTTTTATTGAATGACATATGTCACAGTCACATATGTTACACATAATATATATATAATATAAATGAATACTCTGCTTCTTTCATCAAGGAAGTTCCATTAATAAATATATAAAGTCAGCTAAATTAATAGTGTGCTTAGAGTCATAGTAAAAATTGTGACTTGTGCTAAAAAGAATTAATAATGACAATAATAATAATGAGGAGGAGGAGGAGGGGGAGTTATTGCATGCTGAGGTATGTTTATGTGGAGAAAAATTCTAATAAAAATTTAACTATGAACAAACTCTTAGTGTTTCTGTAATGTAAAAAACTAGTTTACTTCCAGATATGAATTCGATATCCAGATTTGCTTATTTGTCTGATACCTTTGGTGTTTTTATTATCACAATGCTTACATACAAGGAAGGAATGCAGTATGTTTTTCAACAACAATGAAATGTCAAAAATGAAATTTAGGGATTTGGAACAACAATATTTATAGAGATTGTTATGATGTGTTTCCAAATTTAACAACAATTATCAATGAAGTCTTACACATCTGTGAAACATTATTACCAAAAAAACCTTCTGAATTTAATAGAACTTTATGAAATTTCTTCATTCATAAAATGAATGCCTTCATTTGTAAAGGAAGATCCACCCATAAGGAATTCATGTATTCAGAATCCATTTATTTCATCAAAAGATAATTTAAATTAAACTGTGATTTTACAAGAAAAATTATTGGAATCGGCTACTGATAAAGGAATAAAGATGAATTATTAAAATATAACATCACTTGACTCATTTTAGATAAAAGTTAAAAATAAATATACTGAGCTTGCTAAAACAGCTTTAAAATCTCTTCCTCAAATTCCAAACAACATAATTTATGAAATTACTAGAGCCAGCTTAGATATACATTATCCCCTACAAGTAAATTGTCATCAATTCAACCTAGATTAGATAAATTAAGAAACCAGAAGCAATCTCACTTGTCACATTAAAATATTAATTCAATATTACTTTATTAAATTATTCCATTGCATTAAATTATTAAAGTTAATATTGTTATTAATTATTGATATACACAGTGTTCAATCAAAATGTGCATATAGGCATCTAATATGAGGAATCACTATTTCCCTCACTACTGTACATTTTGTTTAGTTACAAATACAAAACAATAAAAAGTTACAACTGTAATAGTGATTCTGTATATTAGCAATTATTTTTCCTACATTAGTCTTGTTCTAATTATATTTGTTGAAATGTAATTTTATGTTTATTGAAGTTAATAATTAATTGCATTTTGTATGTAATTTTTTTAAAATGTCACTTTTCTAATAATTCATTTTTATTGTATGTTACAAACATTTGGCCTTACAGTTTAAGAATTCCTAATCCTCCACTACAGCAATGAGAAGTACTGATTTAGAATATATTCAAACTTCTAACAATATCTGATCAATTTAATACAATAATTATTTTTTGTTTTAATTTCATTTGATATATACCTGCTGTAATCAAACTGTTTATAGTATATTTATTTAAAAAGACAATAAAATGTACCAATGAAACAGAGAATTAAGAAATCAATACACTATGATATAATAAAATAAAATATCCATTTTAAACAAATGAAATAAAAGACATAAAGATGTCAACTATCCATAAAGCCAGCTCAGTGATATGGAAGATAAAAACAATATAATGTATTATCATCTACTTTCCTATGGCATGAATCACACCCAAGAATGGTTGATGTCTCCTTGAAGTTTTAAGGATTAATAGTAGGGATCAATTGGGGTGCAAAGTCAGTTAACAGCTTCAACTGAAATGTTGCCAGGCAACAAGGTAAACCCAGTATAATTTGTTTCTTAGTCTAGTTCACAAGCATAAAATTACTATAGTATTCAATGTACAGAATGTTGATGTTATTCTCTATAAATTCTGATGTATTCTTCAACTAAGTTGCAGAATTGTTTTCAAACTACTGTACTATAGCAGTCTTTCCCTAAGTTTTAATATGGACCATTTACTCAGTAAAATTGAGGACTGAATTTATTTGCTGCCAAAAATAATTGTACTTGTGTAAGATCTGTAGATGTTTGATGCAGTCTCATTGCAAATGTGGAATTTTTCAAGCTCTTCCCAAAGTATTGTATGTATTTGTTATTTATACTTAACAGATATTTTTCTTAGTCAATCACATATCCACAAATAATAAATATTAAATGAACAATAGTCAAATATTGAAAGCACTTATATATACATTCAACTATTGTCGGTTATGTCTTATTCAAGCACTCAAAATGCAGATGCAATATTTTCTTTGACTAGCTTAATATATAAGAGGCAAATAGGCAATTTGTTCTTAATAATGAGCGGCTATAGCAATATAGCATTGAAGAGCAGCAGTTATGAGCAAATAGAACAAAATACCCTGAAATAAAAAGCTGATATATTTCAATTTACATGGTGTTTTTTTAAAGAAAAAAATAAAAATCAAGTTTGCTAGGCTTACAAAATCACCAGAAACCTAAATTAGAAAAAGACAGGAAATAGGGCCATGTATGAAATAGCATATGTGTTTTGTTCCGAGCTCAGAAAAGAACAGCTAATTCAAAAAGCTCCATCAGAATATTCTGAGTTCATAGCATTTCAAAATAACAAATTCAAAGTAGCTCACACATTCTGTTCTTCACTGGAACAATCCACTGAATATCTGAGCATTCCAACCAAGTAAAATAATAGGAACGTAAAAGAAACCACTGTCCACCTAAAGCCCAAATAGGTATATGGGAAGCCTATACCAGTTCCTATCAGCCAGCCAAATTGCAGAAATTGAAAAAATGAAGGTGAAGTAAAAAATAGAGGTAGAAACTTCAATAACTGAGCTATGCTGTAGATAGATGAAAATGCATCAAGGACTCCACTGCTCTGATAGATGAAAACACAAATGACCTGTAAGCTTTAGTAATGAAAGTCAAGGAGCACAGTGAAAACATGGGATTAAGATTAAACGTAAAGAAGGTCATGACATCATACAGCAACCAGCCTTAGAATCTACAATGAAGATGTTGAAATAGTGAATAGCATTGTCTTTTTAAGATCAACTACAGCATCAACAGCAAAAAAACAAGTAGGCAGGAAATGTAGCACTTAGAAGGGTAGTAATGAAGGCCATGGAAAACATATTAAGGTGCCATGACATACTTGTCATAGAGATCAGAATCATGCAAACAGTGTGTGTGTGTGTGTGTGTGTGTGTGTGTGTGTGTGTGTGTGTGTGTGTGTGTGTGTGTGTGTGTGTGTAGATGTAGATGTAGATGTAGATGTAGATGTAGATGTAGATATATCATATTTTGGACAGTTTATGCAAGATTCAGCTCTTGAGTAATAATGCCAGGGATGGAGAAGAAAAAGAAGTTGATTAATAGCAACAAAATTAAAATAAATTACAGGAGTCATAAATACATCACTGGAACATCTAAAAACCAAATTGGGGATTATCTTGGACAAGACTGAACTTTATATTTGTTAAGAGTCAGCACCAACTTGATGGCACATAATCAATCAATCAATCAATCATTCTGACAGCCATACATACTAGGTCCAGCAGCATCAGAAACAATATAGTGAGTCTAATCCAAGTTCAAGGGAGGCAGGCAGCCAGGGAGGCAGGCAGGCAGGCAGGCAGGCAGGGAGGGAGGGAGCCATACATATTAGGTCAAGTAGCATAAGAAACAATATGGTGAGTCTAATCCAAGTTCAAGGGAGGCAGGCAGGCAGGGAGGCAGGGAGGCAGGCAGGCAGGCGGGCGGGCGGGAGGGAGGGAGGGAAGGGAGGGAGGGAGGGAGGCAGGCAGGCAGGCAGGCAGGAGGGAGGGAAGGAAGGAAGGGAGGCAGGGAGGCAGGGAGGCAGGCAGGGATGGAGGGAGGGAGGGAGGCAGGCAGGCAGGAAGGAAGGAAGGAGGGAAGGAGGGAGGGAAGGAAGGAAGGAAGGGAGGGAGGCAGGGAGGCAGGGAGGCAGGCAGGGAGGGAGGGAGGCAGGCAGGCGGGCGGGCGGGAGGGAGGGAAGGGAGGGAGGGAGGCAGGCAGGCAGGCAGGCAGGCAGGCAGGAAGGAAGGAAGGAAGGAAGGAAGGAAGGAAGGAAGGAAGGAAGGAAGGAAGGAAGGAGGGAGGGAGGGAGGGAGGGAAGGAAGGAAGGGAGGGAGGGAGGCAGGGAGGCAGGGAGGCAGGGAAGCAGGCAGGGAGGCAGGTGGGAGGGAGGGAGGGAGGGAGGGAGGGAAGGAAGGAAGGAAGGAAGGAAGGAAGGAAGGAAGGAAGGAAGGAAGGAAGGAAGGAAGGAAGGAAGGAAGGAAGCAAAGAAATGTTATTGGCTTGCACAATTACAGTAATTATTGTGAATCCAGTCAAAGTAATGCAAGAGTCCCAAACTAACCAAGATTATGATTATACAGATTATAAATATTAAATAGGAATGATAAAGAAAGCAATGTCAATCATACTGTGATTTTGCAACTGGAATGTAGTACCTGATAACTCTGTAAGCTGTAGAAATGCACTTCTAAATTCCATTTCACTAACAGGACTGCATAGCCTCTCCCAGGCTTTGTATTTCTACCAAATATAAAAATATATATTTTAATATAAGAAATGTAAAATTTCTTTTTATGTACAAAATGTACAAAATGAGATAAAAGATAAAAAGAGCGTTGTGATAAGAAGTAAGTTAGAGAAGCAATGGAAATCTTGTGTCTTTCTAAGAATGCTAGTCCCATGATTTTAATAATCTCTCATGATTAATGGTGAAAGAAAGTGGGGTGTCACATCTAAAAGCAGTCCAGCATATAAATAGATGAGATGTTAGCAATAGAATAGAATAGAATAGAATTTTTTATTGGCCAAGTGTGATTGGACACACAGGGAATTTGTCTTGGTGCATATGCTCTCAGTGTACATAAAAGAAAAGATACTTTCGTCAAGAATCATAAGGTCCAACACTTAATGATAGTCCGGATACACATAAGCAATCAAATCGTATTAGGAACCAGTCAATATAAATCATAAGGATACAAGCAACAAAGTTATAGTCATGCAATCATAAGTGGGAGGAGATGAGTGAGAGGAATGCTGAGAAGATTAATAGTAGTGCAGACTTAGCAAATAGTTTGACAGTGTTGAGGGAATTATTTGTTTAGCAGAGTGATGGCGTTCGGGGAAAAACTGTTCTTGTGTCTAGTTGTTCTGGTGTGCGGTGCTCTATAGCATCGTTTTGAGGGTAGGAGTTGAAACAGTTTATGTCCAGGATGCTAGGGGTCAGTAAATATTTTCACAGCCCTCTTTTTGACTCGTGCAGTATACAGGTCCTCAATGGAAGGCAGGTTGGTAGTAATTGTTTTTTCTGCAGTTCTGCAGCAAGAAAACTCAATGGATGTAAAAGTCAAAAGAAGACTATACCTACTCAGCAAGTCCAAACTCCCTTTTGCAACCTAGATAACACTGGATAACAAATATTTCATTTCCTGAACAATTTTGGGTGCATCTTATAGATTCTTGGCTTCTAATTACAAAAATAACCTATAATTTAACCTATCCCAAAAGTAACCTGCCCAGAGAAAATTGCATGGAAAGCATTCAAAAATGTTACTGAGAATTATCTTGGCAACTACGAAGCGCAAAACTATATTCAGCTGGTTAACATTGCTTACAAGACCATGAAGTGCAACATGTCACTGAAGATTGATTTTCTGCATTCACACTTGGACTTCTTTCCCAAAAATCTAGGAGCAGTCAGTGACAAACATAGTGAAAGTTTTCAGCAGGACATTGCCAGAGGAAGGTTGGCAGTTCAGTATTGTGAACTGCCAAGTATCGTGTGACAGGGTGAGCTCTCATTACTTGCCCCAGTTCCTTCCAACCCGGCAGTTTGAAAACATGTAAATGCAAACAGATAAATAAGCAGCACTTCAGTGGGAAGGTAACAGCATTGTGTGTGTCTCAGCATATAGTCATGCCAGTCACATGGTCACGGAAGTGTCTTCAAACCACTCTGGCTCCTTCAGCTAAGAAACAGAGAGGAGCACTGCCCTCTAGAGTCAGCATGACTGGATAGGGGAAACCTTTACCTTTACCTCTTATATAATCATGGTCTTCACGGTATAACTATGTATAGGTTTTATACAATAGGTGAATGTGACTTCTTATCAGTGCTGTGCAGGGGTGGGTTGCTCGCTTACCGATGCCGGTGCTCTGCGCGCGCATCTCCATGTTTCGGGCGCGTGCACCCCCTCGTGCGATTTTGCTTCTGCGCATGCGTGGAAGCAAAATCGTGCCAAAATCTTGCGAGGGGACGCACGCGTGTGAGATTTTGGTGCAATTTTGCTTCCGCACATGCGCAGAAGCAAAATCGCCCAAAAATTCTCACAAAAAGATGGCGACACGCGCGACGGACTGGCGAAGACAATCGGCCGTTCCCTACCGGAGCTACACACTGGACAGATCCGGCAGGAATCCACCACTGGTGCTGTGTTGGTCAAAATTAGTTTGACTCTTTATTTTTACTTCCTCTGCCTATTTTTTATGTAGCCGACATCCTTATGCAGCTGGGGTCCCTGGAATTGCTCATGCCCAGTTATCTTGTCTATAGTTGGCCCTCATGTGCCACACCAGCATGGGGCCCGCCTTTGATGCCTGATAGATAAATCATGTTAACTCTTAGAGTATGCGTTCATCTTCTTCAAGATAATCATAAGCTTGGTGGTGGTTTTTTTCATTTGAATCAGCCGTTCTTTTAAAGTAGCATCTGAAATCTATATGATAGATACTCTATGCTGTTTAGATACTTTCCTCAAAGCTAAAGCTCACAAATTGTGCAAAAAAGTGGTGGTGATGGGAGGAGAGATACCCACCCAGACCAGGAGACGAATTGTTACAGAGATTTAGCTTCAAAAATAAAATGAGTGCTAACATCAATGTGTGGGGAGGCCAATGCAAGGGAAATGAGTGAAAAGCTCTTAAGTACCAGTGATTGAAAAACAGAGAAAAACATCATTTAAAGGCCTGTTAAATTGTCATTCTTTTCTTTTGATACTAAATTTCTTTTTGTTTTGTTGCGTGCAGCTGGTGGGATGATGACAAAGCGGCGTGCAATTATCTGAGTGACATTAGAATCCATCTGAAATGGACACTAAAGGAAGAACGCAGCTTCCCCCATCTGCAATTCCAGCTTTGCTTGGCACCAAACCAACTTCACAAATATACATTCCTTTTTTCTGCCCAGTAAATCCCATGGCCAATGAATGCTGCTATGGCAACGAAAGCCTGGAAAGCCAGGGGGGCTTGGATATAAACAGGGTTTTTTTTAAAAAAAAAACGTTCTGGAAGAATTGTATGGTAGAATCACATAATACTGCAGGCCTGATGACATCCTACAGGTTTAGAAGAGCTCATTTATTTTCCCATCTCTCTCTCTCTCTCTCTCTCTCTCTCTCTCTCTCTCTCTCTCTCTCTCTCTCTCACACACACACACACACACACACACACACACACACACACACACACACACAATAACACAGAGATTTGCATCATCCTATGGAAATAAGCTTCTGATGTGTCAGTTTCCTAATTACAGTGTTAAGATTTTGTAATCAATTATTGTATAATTCATCCATGCAGGTACATTTGTTCCTAGTCATGCAAAGCTTCCTAAAATAGAGTTTCTAAAAGAGAAGGCAAGTCATAATAAATGTTAATGTTCCTGCCATTCTCCCCATCCACCCCCAAATCAATTTCCCCCCCCAAATCAGCTCTATGCAAGAAATGTAAAAGTTATATTCTTAGATTAGTGCATTAAATAGTTTATACTCATTTAGTAAATCATATATTCCATACTGCTAGCTTAATAAGATGGGAAGCCATGCATGAAATGACTGCCAGGTTAATGACACAGACAAGCATGGGTGGCATGTATTTGCATAAAAGAGTATCTAGTATGCTCCTAAATCCTTTAAATTAGTCATCAGTTCTTAAATAGCTATTTAACTAAGTCTTTTGCTGAAAATCAGAAAAAAATAAGTAAAGCCCTTTTCCATTAAAAGAGATGAAGTGATGTAGAAGAGTTATAAGCAGACTGTTGAGTATTATTTCTTTTGCATTTACAAAGCTGAGAGCAAATTAGTACTGTTTGTTTGTTTGTTTGTTTGATTGATTGATTGATTGATTGCTATCCTGCCTTTATTTCTTTATAAGTAACGCAAGGCAGTGAATGTATATAATATTCTTTCCTCCTGCTCTACAAAAACAAAGATGCCATGTGTATCAGTGGTGTGTTGCTCCCAATTTGGCCCGGTTCTAACAACCGGTAGCACCGGTGGTGGGAGGCTCCATCCACCCATCCGGGATGCTTCTGCGCATGCGCAGAAGTGTCATGCGCACACAAACCGGTAGTAAAGGGTTTTAGAACCCATCTCCACGTTTCGGGCGTGCACGTGCTCACTATGCGCGCATACCTCCTCGTGCGATTTTGCTTCTGTGCATGCGTGGAAGCAAAATTGCACCAAAATCTCGCGAGGAGACATGCACACATGCAAGATTTTGGTGCAATTTTGCTTCCACGCATGCGCAGAAGCAAAATCTCACCAAAATCTCGTGCGCTCGCGCGTCTCTTCGAGAGCATGCACAGAAGCAAAATTGCCAAAAAATTCACAGAAAAAGATGGCAACGCACACGACAAACCAGCAGACAGGGTTTGCTGCTCCCTACCGGGGCTACGTACTGGACAGCTCCAGCAGGAACCCATTTCTGATGTACACATACTTATACATATACAGTACATATAAATAGTGGACCAGTCTACCTCTACCATTATTCTTCTTAATGAAATCTTAATAGAACTGAAATGAAGCAGCAGAGGTTTTATTACATTTTTATCCTGCCCTTTACAACATTCCCCCCTCCCCCCCACTCCTGATCCTCCTTTTGCCACCAACTGGCAGGTGGGTTGCTTTCCTTCCCCCCCCCCCCTTCCTGATCCTGATTGTGGGAGGAGAAGTTGTACAAATTTACATGGATATTTGGAAGATCATCGTCCGTTATACCATTGTTTTGGAGGAATAATACCTCATTAAAAAACCATGGTCCAGCTGGCCCGGCTGATAGCACCTTGTAAGGGCCCCTTTCCAGGGTTACAGGAGAAGATGGTCAACGGTTTTGAAGGCAGAAGAGAGCTCTATGCCCTAACGGTAGATAAAGCGGCAAAACCATCTTCTAGGAGAAGGGAAACTCTGACTCCAAACCTCCACTGCCTTGTGGCTATATCCATCATTGGAAAAGGCTTCAGGAGTAAACCTTGAGGCAAAATCCAGAGCCAGAATTTCGGAAGCAATTTGTGACTGTGTACAGCCACGTTCCGATAACTCCTGCGACGTAGCTGGAATCAATCGTATTGGCTTTGCCATTCCATTGGATTATTTCAGAGATGTGGAGAGGGGGGATCTGCTGCTTGGGTAACAGTCTATCATCCATACTAACCTACTCAGGCCTCGTGCTCTGGAGAGGATACTCCAGCTTTGCATACAGCGTTTTAGGAACTCTTTCCAGAGCACGATACCATAGTCTTTCAAGACTGAAGGATGCTAATGATGATGATGATGATCCTGCCCTTTTCAACAACTCTTAGAGGGCAGTGTCAAAAATAATTTGGACAGAGAAACTGTGAATGTCCCAAGAATGTCTAGGAAGTTCATAGTTATGCAGAATATTGAATTCTGGTTTACTGGTTCTTATTCAGCCCCATTCCACAAGATTTGTGATTCAACTAAGCTGTGAAATCGTTCGACCATGCTCCCAACTCTCAGCAGAGAGACTGATAATTTCTTCTAACTCTTCTGATTACATTTAATGGAATTATGTACTGTAAATCAGAGAAGTGAATATTTTTATAAAAATATTTTTATAAAAAATAAAAATATTTTATAAAAAAACAGCTATAATATCCTTCCTCAAAGTTTTCTATCCAAAGACTCCAGACATTTTGCATAACACTGTAGTTACCCATTTAATGGCACATTACAAAGATGTATCACATTGATTTAAAGAAACCTGTGAGCATGCAAGCTTAAAATAATATGTATCTTAAAGAGAAGTCAGAAAAGGAGAACTTGCTGCAACTCTTCCTACTATCTACATTAAATCTATGGTGCTTGATCCTAACACCTCATCAAGGTGAGAGGAACACATAAAGGAGCAAAATGGACTATTAATATAGGACTTTCATAGTATAATTGAGAGTTTATTTCTGTACAAAGCATTTCAGTTCATCAGATAATCTTAGCATGAAATGGAAGGAGCACTTGACATCCTACATTGAAAGAGGAAAAAAACATGAATGGCAGAGATGAAGAAGTAAGTTGTGGGGGGAAGGGTGTCAAAAATTATTTCTCAGAATAGTTTTTTTGGAGGGTGGTTTCACACTTAAAAATTGTATTGGTGAAGTCTAACAACTAGAAGATATGATGAAGCATCACCCAAAATACAACGTTGCTAATAAAATCAGAAAATAATATACAAAATAGTAATTAAATGAGTGACCTATATACATATATTAATGAAGTATTAATATAAAACAAGCTCAGTTCTTTGACCTATTATTAAACCTAGCAATATAGACCATCTACTGTTACATTTCTCAGTTTTAATTAAATATATTATTTAATTTAATACATTATTTCTGTACAATGAAATTTATATAATAGATGCTTAATATTCTATTCCATAGTAATAGAATAGAGTAATAAATATAGAATAGAATAGAATAGAATAGAATAGAATAGAATAGAATAGAATAGAATAATAGAATAATAGAATAGAATAGAATAAAATAGAATAGAATAGAATAGAATAGAATAGAATAGAATAGAATAGAATAGAATAGAATAGAATAGAATAGAATAGAATAGAATAGAATAGAATAGAATTCTTTATTGGCCAAGAGTGATTGGACACACAAGGAATTTGTCTTTGGTATATATGCTCTCAGTGTACATAAGAAGAATAAAATACATTCATCAAGAATAAAAAGATACAACACTTAGTGATAGTCAAGGTTACAAATAAGCTATCAAATCGTACTAGGAAACAAATAAAAACAATATAAATTGAAAGATACAAGCAACAAGGTTATAGTAATAAGTGGGAAGACATGGATAATAGTAAGGAAGAGAAGAATAATAGTAATACAGTCTTAGTAAATTATTTGACAGTGTTGTGGGAATTAGTTGTTAAGCAAAGTGATAGCATTCGGGGGGAAACTGTCACAGACATTCGTGGAGGGGATGGGATCGCTTGTCACCGCCGCTGCCGCGCAGGTATGTGAGTCGCCCGGGGGTCAGCCGCACCTCAGGTTGGAGGGTCCTTGTCCTGCTGCTGCCCCAAGGAAGCTGCGGAGCTGAAGAAGCCTCCACCCACCTGCCAGCTCGCCACTCAGCCTGGGGAGGAAAGCATTTTCAGGCGGCAGCACTGCGATCCCCTTCCCGATTCCAAAAGGCTGAGTGGCGAGCTGGCAGATGGGTGGAGGCTTCTTCAGCTCCGCAGCTTCCTTGGGGCAGCAGCAGGACAAGGACCCACCAACCCGAGGTGCGGCTGACCCCCGGGCGACGCACATACCTGCACGGCGGCGGCGGTGGCAAGCGATCCCATCCCCTCCACGAACGTCTGCGGCGCACTGTCACTGCCGGCGGCGGGCTCGCGATCGGCCGGCTCAGGCTGGAAGGAGGGAAATAAAAAATAAAAAAGCTCCTTCACTCTTAAAGGGGCTGCTGCCTCCTGAGGACGGGGGTGGCTCCCTGGAGGTGGCTGATTGAGGGTCCTTCTCGGCAAAGAAGAACATCGCGTTTCCGGTGGCGGGCAGCGCCGGTTGCATGCCCCGTTTTGGGAATCGGGGAGGGGATTGCAGCGCTGCCGCCTGAAATCGCTTTCCTCCCCTGGCTAAGTGGCGGGCTGGCAGGTGGGGGCTACATTCGGAGTATAGGGTGCACCCACTTTTTGACCCTCTTTTGGGGAGTAAAAAGGTGCGTCCTATACTCCGAAAAATACGGTAAATAAATTCAAGAATGTCCTATCTCACTTACCGTATGAGAATTTTGTAAACATTTATTTTCTCCTTTGAAAAACCTCTAAAGCAAATTTTATTTCATTACTGTGAATGAAAATTGACAGGGAAAACATGCAAGAAAATTTCCATTTAGCTAGGAGGTGGCATATAACTGTATGTGAATGTTCTGTCAGTCATCTCTCCAGCAGTTAGGAAAAAAAGATAGAAAATCGAATTGTTTTTCTCTGAATAGGAAAACTCTGGCAAAGAAATGTTAAGGCAGATTTTGACAATATAAGAATAACTAAAAAGAGGATGAGATGCTTGTAGGTAATTGCACTATTTCAGCAGGAAGGGAAAGTTGTTTTATTTGGATTACGATCCAAAGTGGAAGAAGTACTTTGGATTTTTAAAGTTAGTCCTAGACTGGAAGCAAACATTGTAAGCCTGAATTCAGAGCAGAAATTATAGCAAAGTTTGATGACATCACTCTCCTCTATTGAAAAAGGCCACTGTCTAAATGAGAGATAATATTCCAAAGTATTTTATAAATATAACAATTACCAAGGTAAACACATCATATAGTCATAAAATTATATGAAGCAATAGTTGGACATAGCAATTCTTTTCACATCAGAATCTTACATTTTCCCATTCCTCATCCTGTTAAAGTTATAAACCCTAGTTTCAGAGCAATTGTAAATAATCTCTTCAGAGAACAGCTACCAATTTTTCCTTCATTGTGGTCTGGCATTTTTCCAGTAATTGCACTGTAAACACAATATTCTCTGTTGATGGGTCAACAGGGAAAATAAAAATGGTTACTGGGAATACAACAGCTTGACCTTATATGAAATGTGTACACACTACAATATATCTTTCATCTATATTGTTGTTTTTCCTGCAGACCATGCTACAGTCAACCAGAGTGCCAAACTGAACTCCAATTAAATTAAATTCTAATAAACAATCCATATCCCAAACATATGATTCAGACTGAATTCAAAACTATATTTCAATTTTCAAGCTTTTATACCAAAGTTTGTGTGTGTGTGTGTGTGTGTGTGTGTGTGTGTTTGTGTGTGTGTGTGTGTGTGTGTATTTATGACCTCCCATTAAAGAAAAAAAGAGATATAATATAAACAAGCCACCATCGCCATCACCCCCGCAATTTTTTTGGGTCTCCCTTATTATAGTGCCAGTGTAGACAATAAGGTTCAGCCAACGTGATTGGTTTACAATGTTGGACAAGGCATGGCAAATTTGGGATGAATACAGATTGCAGTCAGGGGACTTGTGGGCAGATATCCATGGGGAGAGAGTCAGGATATAAATGGAGCTTTGCTCTTACCTGGGAAGGCAGCAACAAGGTGAAAGGGCATATTTGATCTTGGATGAGAAGGTCGACCTCTTGTGCATTACTGTTTTTTCTGTTTTTATTGGTTGCTGTGAACCACAGTGTATCACTTTAGCAATAGCAATAGCAGTCATATAAATTAAATTAATCTAATTATATTTTGGTTTTACCACTGCTTAAAGGACATTCCTAGTCAGTTTATATAAATTGGGGAAGTCTCCAGGGATTTTTCAAAACTGCATGACAAGAGAATATGCAGCCAATACTTAGAAAATTATTCTAAGTTGAAAGAATCAGACCTTTATATAATATGGAACAAATTTTATGATTGGTTAAGAAAAAGAAGGAATGTATAAAATGTATATCTGCCAATTCTGAATAATATAAGATATTTGTGTGTAAAAATTCATTAAATGTAACACGGTATATTTATATTAATATAAGTAAAAACTATAGATTTAAAAGGTTATATAGATAATACGGATATAGTTTATTTATTTATTTATTTATTTATTTATTTATTTATTTATTTATTTATTTATTTATTTATTTATTTATTTATTTATTTATTTATTTATTTATTTATTTATAAGAGTTCTTATAGGCCGCCCAATCCTGTGGGACTCAGGGCGGCTTACAACAGAGATTAGAACTAACAATAAAATAACATCTAAAAACATTTTATTACAATTTAAAAACCATTCATACATGGGGGAATCGTCTCTTCACCCCGCCTGCCAGAAGAGCCATGTTTTTACTGCCTTGCGGAAGGCCAGTAGGGTGGGGATAGTCCGGATCTCTGGTGGGAGTTGGTTCCAGAGAGATGGGGCTCCCACAGAGAAAGTTGTTCATTATGGTAAAAAAATGTAACTTAAATTATGTAAAGTTCCAAGGATAGCTTATTGGAGTTAGGGGCTAAACAGAAAAGCAGAAAATTATTTGTTGTTGTGTATGTCACTGTTGTATTGTTGTATAAGTTTGTGTATTTAATTTAAAAAAATTATTCTAAGTTGTACAGTCCTTCATGAGAAACAAGTTTAGATCATGTACACAATACTACTCATAATAGAGTTAACACCATCTACATCTGTGTATGGATGGAAATTATTCAGAAAACGTAAACAGGGAGCATTTTGTATAGCAAGTCTCACAAAATGTGAGACTTGCAAGTCTCACAAAATGTGCAAGTCTCACAAAATGTGCATTTTTAAATGCACTTTTAGAAAAAAACAAATTTGTAAATGTAACACAATTCATAGCAAATTTCAAGATCTGAAGAATAGCTAAATTTACATTCTGGATCTTATTCTATGATAATGTTTCTTAAACTTTTTTTTCTGTCAGGACCCTTTTCTACTTTTAAAAATTATGGAGGACCCCAAAAGAGCTTTTCTTCGTATGGGTTAAATGTATTGATATTTACCTTATTAAAATGTTAATACCTTATTTGCCACATTAAAAATTAAAATTAATACATTTGCTGCCACTAAAACCTCTCACTATTGTTTGATGGTATTTTAATGTTGTACTATTATTCACCATAGGCTAGCAAATAATTTTGATTTTGTGGGGCCCTGATGGTGGGTCCTAGGATTACACATTAACAAACATTGTTCTAGGACAGTGATGGCGAACCTTTTTTTCCTCGGGTGCCGAAATAGTGCGCGCGTGCGCTATCGCATGCACGTGCGTGCCCACACACATAATTCAAAGCCTCCCACTTGCCCCACCCCCCTGCTCATGTGTGCACGACCCCCCCACTCCCCTGTTTCCCGACTTCCAGTGGGACCGGTAGGCTCATTTTTCACCCTCCCCAGGCTCCAGAGGCTTTCTTGGAGCTTGGAAAGTGCAAAAACGCCCCCCCCCTGCCACCCCGGAGGCCCTCCGGAGGCCGAAATCACCCTCTCAGAACCTCTGCACAAGCCAAAAATCATCTGGCGGGCACGCACATGCGCGCTGGAGCTTAGCTAGGGCAACGGCTCGTGTGCCAGCAGATATGGCTCCGCGTGCCACCTGTGGCACCTGTGCCATAGGTTCGCCATCACTGTTCTAGGAGATATGAATCAAGTTAGTTCAACACTATTTGGATTCATTATACAGTCCTATTTGAAATACATAAAGAATAATAATGCTGATGCAGCTAACTACTCTTTGAGTACTTACATAATTACAGTTGATCTATGCATTATGTGCCACCTCAAGAAACTATAGAAATACTGCTAATCCATTTGCTTGATTTGTGCCATCTGCTTTGTTGGCATACCTGCTCTCTTCCACAGAGCAATAAACATTTGGGGAAGTTAGTTAGCAATGTCTCCCTATAGCAGATCTTTATACTACAACATGTTTCTTCTCTTTCTTCTACAAAATTGAATTTCTTCATATTAAACATCTCAAAACCTCTTTCAGACAACCATGCTTTAAAAATTATGGCAAAATTGGTGAAAAGAATCACTCTTATTAAATGTAGTATTGTCCCTTGTCTACATCATATATTATTTCTAAAAGGAATAAATTCTTATGAACTATACATTTTATTTCCCTGATATTTTTGTTTCCATGAATAGTGGGTGTATTTGTGGATATTCTGGGATATCATATCCACTCATGCAACACTACCATGTAAGAATATTCTTTACTTTATCACAAAGTGTTCATGTATAGGTAAGATAGGAAGAATACTATAGTGGCATGGAAGTCTGTCTATTAACAGATACCTCTTATACGGTAGCTGTAATCTGTAAAATGATCCCAGACTATTACCCTGCTGGCTTATTGGTGATAATGAGAAATTTTGCTCGCACTGAATTAATTGAGAGGCTAATTGAAGGATCTTTGTCATTGGTGTATACATTTGTTGTGCAGTTTATTTTTAGCAGAAGTCAGGCTAGCTGTCTAACGCTGGGTGAAGAATACACCCTGCATCTTGTGTAAAGGCATAATGAAGACACTTAGCCATTAGAAGATTTAATTATTGTTGTCCATATTCATATTACAGCTCCCTAGACAATACTGTTACTGTCTCTTGCAAAAACATTACAGTGCTGTCAAAGCAGGGAACAGTTAATTATCTGAATGTTGGCAATGTGGTGAGCCTACATCCCATCCAAATGGCTCTCATTTCAAGGATCAGAAGCTGCCACTCCCTGCAGCACGATGGGCAAGGTACTTCATGCCGCAGAGTTAATAGCCAGCAGCATGCCAGACAGCTGATAATGACTTTTTAACCAAATTAGTTTCAGCTCTGTATAGGAAAACTGTGAGTTCTGGAATCAGAACTGCAGCTAGGCAATTGTAGACCTTGGACTTAATGAACTTATGGGGCCCTCTTTAGAAGGCCATGTGTATCTGTTGTAAGGAACACCACTATTTTTTTTTCTCCTGCCTTTCTCCACTGTAGCCTCTATTTTCCTAATACAATAAAAAAACAGTTTTTAACTCAAAAGAAAGACATACTTAGAAGCATGTGCAGTTCCTGGTAATTAGATAAATATATAATAGAAGATGATAGATAGATAGATAGATAGATAGATAGATAGATAGATAGATAGATAGATAGATAGATAGATAGATGGATGGATGGATGGATGGATGGATGGATGGATGGATGGATGGATGGATGGATGGATGGATGGATGGATGGATGGATGGATGGATGGATGGATGGATGGATGGATGGATGGATGGATGGATGGATGGATAGATAGCAATAGAAATAGAAATAGCAATAGCAATAGCAATAGCAATAGCAATAGCAATAGCAATAGCAAAAGCACTTAGACTTATATACCGCTTCATAGTACTTTACAGACCTTTCTAAGCGGTTTACAGAGTTCAGCATATTGCCCCCAACAATCGGGGTCCTCATTTTACCGACCTCAGATGGATGGAAGGCTGAGTCAACCTTCAGCCTGGTGAGATTTGAACAGCTGAACTGCTGAACTAGCAGTCACTGAAGTAGGTTGCAGTGCTGCTTTTAACCACTGCGCCACCTCGGATCCATATCAGCTATGGTTAACCTTTTCGGCACCAAATGCCGAAACTGGAGCGCGAGTGTGCACATGTGTGTGCATGTGCACCAAAGCACCAGAACCCGGAAGAGAGTAGCTGTCCAGCATACATGCGCACAACGGAACCCAGAAGAGCAGCTGGCGATGGTGCACGTGCCCATAGAGAGGGCTTTGCGTGCCACCTCTGGCACACGTACCACAGGTTCGTCATCGCAGATATAGATAAATAGATAAATAGTTAAATAGTTGGATGATAGATTAAAAAAAACATAAAAGTAAATATAACAAAATGGCTGCCCAATTACAATATTAATGTGGTTATTGTTCTTTTTAAACAAGGAAGGAAAAGAAAAAAGGGCCAGATTTTTCAGTGACAAAGTAAACTTTGAAAGAGGTAGTCCTCGTTTTATGACCACAATTGGAACAGAACTTCCATCATTAAATGATGAGGTCATTAAGTGAATTGTGTCCAATTTTGTGACCTTTTTGCTGTCATCATTAAGCAAGTTATACCATTGTTAAGTGAATCTGGCTTCCCCCATTGACTTTGCTTGACAGCAGCTCCCTGGGAAAGTCACAAATGGCAATCACATGTCCCAGATACTACAGCCATCATAAATAAGTGTTGGTTGCGAACTGACCAAATTTTGAATGTGTGACTTCAGAGACACCGCAAGAACTAATCCTAAGCCACTTTTCTCAGTTCCATTGTAAATTTGAATTGTAAACAAATGTTGGTAACTCAAGGACAAACTTGAAGTATTAATGCAGAGCATCCTGTCCCCTCAGCTGGACCTTTAATATAGTTAAGAAAATGTTGGAGTAGAACTGGAGAACTAGAATTCAAGTCGTTCTGTAACCTTATAGCTCATTAGAAAATTTATGGGCAGTGATTCTTTATCAGACAAGCTAATTCTCTTGTTCTTGTTATGTTGACAGTATATAAGGGGAGACCTCCATGTAAGCATGTTTATGTTCCAAGAGTAAGGTGACCAGACGTCCTGCTTTTGGCGGGACAGACACGCTTTTCAAGCGTGTGTCCCGCGTCCCGCATTCTTTTCAAAAAGTCCCGCTTTTTTGAAAAGAATGCCGAAACAGCGGGACGTCTGGTCACCTTAAAAGGGGAAGCAAAAGAGCAAGAAGCAAGTCGGGCGGAATTTCAGCGAGGCGGCTGCCTGCTGGGGAGACGGGGAAGGGAGGCTGCTCCTCCTCTCCTTCCCCCGCCTCATCCCTAGCCCCGCCCTCGGAGGCACCGCTGCTGTTGGGATGCGGGTGGAGGGGTGAGGGACGAGGAGCCGTCGCCGCTGCCGTCGCCGGTTTGAGCTCACGAGCGGCCCCTCCGATGGTGCAAACAGCCCTTCCTCGTCCCCCTCCCCTTCCTTCCCCCCGTCGCCTCGCTGCCGCCGTTGCCCTGGGGCCGGGCGGGCGACCGGGAGACTGCGGCGCTTGGATGCCTGGAGCTCGCGACAGGTAAGCTGCCGGCTGCCTCCTTTCCCCGTCTCCCGCCTCCCGTTCGTTGCTTGCCAGCCCGGCCCCAGGGCAGCTCCCAAAGGGGAGGCGGGAGGTGAGGAAAGGCCTCCCGAAGGGGAGGCGGGCTCCCGAAGGGCTGCCGGCTCCCGAAGGGGAGGCGGGAGGCGAGGAAAGGCCTCCCCCCCGACCTGGATACCGACATTTGCTATGTTTTGCCCTCTGCGCATGCGCAGCGTTCTGCGCATGCGCAGAGGGCAAAACAAATGGTGGCGCCCAGGCACCCCCCCCCATCCCGCTTAAAAAAATAATAATCTGGTCACTTTATCCAAGAGGAAAGGAGAAAATAATTTTAAGGTGATAACAAATATTTTCCTATTCTTACAAAGTTTTCATTAGCTAAATAAAACAAATTCACTCTGATGATTTTCAGTCCTTGGTGCAGGGAACATGCAAACATGTAGAAAATGATTTCCAAGTTGCTCTTAAATCCTCTACTGCAGAGGTGGGTTCCTCCCAGTTCAGACCGGTTCGCCCGAACTGGTAGCGACCTGCTGGTGATGTCACAATGATGTCATGGAACCGGTTTGGTCGGTGCCGGTCCGTGGGCGCCGCCATCTCTATTATCTAGTATCGCTATTTCTCTGAAGGTCTCCCTGATAATCCTAAAACATTTTTACCAAAGGCATAAATCAGACACAACTATATAAAAAGTACATTTTTGAAGAGTGAGTTCATAAAAGGTATTGATCTCTGCACTTCCCAACTCACAACCCCAATTGAGCCTAGAATTATGGTCATAGCAGTCATTAAGCAAGACATTCATGCAATCCTGGCTCTTCCCATTATGGATGCTATGTGGATCATGAAGTGCCTCAAAAAGTGGGGGACGCCCTGGGTTGCTGAACGAATGGCCGTAAGTCAAGGACTACCTGTAAAACCTTCTTAAGCTAAGTGTGGCTCTTTGTGACTTCATGGATGCATCCATGCAGTTCCTTATACTTCTGGTCTCCCCAAATTTTGAACCTAACAGTAATTTAAGAGATTTGGGGACTAGTTTTTAAGTGAAATATCCACTGAAACATCAGTTCCAACATTGGTAATCAAAGTTATAAATTGTCTACTGGTTTGTTTAACATCTTGACCAGGGCATAGTCTCTGGAATAGCAAGCATGTGATTGCATTTACTCGCTCCTAATTACCAAGTTTAATGCATTTTGATGTGAGAGATCACCTGGGAAATTTGAAAAACATCCTGTCTTATCTCAGAGATGACAAAAACTACAGCTTTAAAGAGAAAAAAAGATACAAAGATTTGTGTTATACTTTACCACCTACGGTACAGATTCACAAGATTTCAGTTGGATATTTCATACAGAAGCTCTTGTTTTTGGCTCGCATATCTGTTTGTTTTTCAGAATTCAGACCTATCACAACTGCAAAACTTTGTACTTTGTTATAAGCCTCATTAGTAAACAAGGTGAGATTGAATCTACTTCAGTGTTACTACCCATATCATTAAAATAAATTGCACTGATCTTGGAAGTGTGAAGGTAATATATCCAATAAGACTTATTTCTACACAGCTGTGAAGTGAACACACAAAGGATTGCATTGTTATTTGGATTTATTTTCTTCACACTAAATTGCAAGTAGTTTATATGTTGTAGGGAGCCCATTACAAATTTGAACAACCCATCATTTTAGCCTGTCCATGATGTTTGAAGAAAACAAAAAACAGAAAAATGGAAGGGAAAACATAAACTATTATTCCCAAATAGCATATTTATATTTTAATTATCCTTCATTGATTCTAGTCCAACAGGAAATTTCAGTTATTGTATGTAAAGCGGGGACAGTATATTTGTGGGCCCTAGACTGCACTCTGGGCTATATTCAGTATTTTAAATGATAACCAGGTTCCTACAGCAATCATACTGCAAAACAATTGAAGCTGTAACAGCCTGGGTCACTGTACTTTGTACTTACTGGGAGTGTGTGAGTGAGCATCTTCAGGTTCCCCTGCTTTTTTAAGGTCACAATTGATGCACTAGCAGAAGCTAAGCAAATTGACCTCCTGCCCATAAATTCTGCTCCAGGAAAACACACACACACAGAATAAATTTCCTTTGGGCTATCTCCTGCTCCTAAATAGTTCCTCCTAACCCGTTAGAGTCCCACCACCAAAATTTGATTTATAACTTCCAGTGAGTCACCTCATTCTTATAAAGTGACCATATTCTCCTCTTGGTACATTTCTCTTTCTCATCTCATTTATTTAATATTCACACTTTCTCATTCTGTATCCCAATGTTATGTGCTTTTCTTTCTCCTTCATTTCTCATTGTTTATTACATTCATTCTGTCCAGTTTGCCCTCTCCTCTCCTCCCCTCCCCTCCCCTTTCCTCCCCTTCCCTTCCCTTTCCTTCCCTCCCTTTTCTCTCTGATAAAACTTACAGAATTCAGCTACATCAAGAGTACCATGATTTCTCATCAGTATTTTTCATCATGTATTAAATTTCAGCATCCTTTGCAATAATAATTCAAATGTTCAACTTTAGTTTTACTCCAAATCATGCCTGAACTTTTCCATATATTTTTAAAAAGATTTGTGCCTTGCAGGATGTAGGGCCTGATCCCTGACTCTGGAAATGTTACCAAGTGCTCTGCTATAAAAAGGCAGAAAGAAAAGGATATAATGTTTTGAATAATATTGTACCGTATTATGATATATAATAATTATATGATAAATTATATGAGCTGAGGTGGCGCAGTGGTTAAATGCTGCGACTGCAGGCTGACTGCTAGTTCAGCAGTTCAGCTGTTCAAATCTCACTAGGCTCAAGGTTGACTCAGCCTTCCATCCTTCTGAGGTCGGTAAAATGAGGACCCAGATTGTTGGGGGCAATATGCTGAACTCTGTAAACCGCTTAGAGAGGGCTGTAAAGCACTATGAAGCGGTATATAAGTAAAGTGCTATTATTATGCAAGTCATTTTGACCAAATGAAAAGGAACTTAGATAGTGCTTTTAAGCAAAGTTTAGTCCTGTCCTGTCCTCTTTTTTTCTTTTTAGTGTGATTTCATTTGTTCCAGGAGATGATGTTTTCAAAGTTAAATTTGCATTAGTTAGGAATTTTTAAGTTTAATGAAGACATGTTATACATTGTAATTCAGTACCATAAAGCAATAAAACAAAGAAAAGAGATTTGGAATTGGAAAGGATTATGGGAACTAAAGTGCAGTACATCTAAAGGGGAGCCATTTGCATTAAACCTACATTAAAACTAGAAACATCCCCAATTTAATAGGAGCTGCATCATTTGAAGAGGTGTCCATCTGTAAATTTGTCCTTTTCTCAAAAACTTTCACCTTGAATATTTTGGAAGACAACAAGAAGTACTCCAAGGAAATCAGACTGATATGGTTTTGGACTTCTGTTTTTTTACTTGGAATATAATGGCCACCCAAAATAATTACACCAGGATTATTTCCCTTTCCCCTGTGCAATATCTGGTGCATGGTGTACTTGATAAACTATTGACCTCATGCTATGAATCTGGCTTTTTTTCCCCAACCGACTTTAATGGATTAAAATAAAAAATAATGTTTATCCATGGATTTACTTTTTCCCTTAATACCTGCCAACTTCAGTTGATTCTAACTTATCCTGGTGGGAGTGGGCTTTTTCTTCTTTGTAGCATTTATTATGACTCATGTTTGCACTTTTGATTAGGGTTGTACAATCCATGTAATATTGTAGCTAATGGGGTTGTATATAGCATTGTTTTATCCATTTGAATCAAATCTTAGATTCAACACATCAAATTAGGTGCCTTCAAACCTGATGTGGCAATTTTATTAATTTTTATAAAAGCATACAAAAAGCCTTTTTGAACCATATGTTGTAATATTATCTATCCAAGCTTTGCTTCCCATCTGAAACTCAGCAGTAGCTTCCTTGATAGTCAACCCAGCAAGGGTAGATGAGAGTTTTTTCTTATTGCATACCAGGATGAAGTCACCATAAATAGGGCTAGTAGACCATGACTCAGAAGTAGCCGAACAAACAAACAAACATCCACATTAATTTTCATCACATAAAGACCAGTAGTCTGAAAGACGAGCACAATTCAAAGAGCACTGATGATGCCTCCTCGAATGATGACAAAATGTTTGCAACCAAATTGCCAAGCTAGACCTCAGCCCAACAGCCCAGCTACCAACTCAAGCTACTTATATTCAAATACATTTCAATCTAATATATACTTAGGGTTAGGATTAGTGTTCTTGCAGATGTGCTTAACTATCCAATAACATTGGATAACTATGCAACCATCCTTAGTCTTTACTCTTGTGCTTACTGAAAACTATTTTTAATTTCCTGTAAAAAAAATTAAATGCAAAGGAAAAGAAAAAGTGGAAATTGTACTCAATATTGGGAGAAAGCAATAATAGCAAACACTTTTGAAGAAACACAGTATATATCTTCATATTTCAGAGAAGAACCACAAAAATGAGGTGGAACTATGTTTTAATCTAAATTTCTAACCTGTGATCATCTAATCCTGATCGTCACCCATCTAGGATATTGTAACACAGTCTACATGGGGCTACCCTTGAAAAGTATCCAGAAGCTTCAGCTGGTACAAAATGAAGGTACCGTATTTTTCGGAGTATAAGACACACCTCAAAAAGAGGGTGAAAACCTGGGTGCGTCTTATACACCAAATGCAGCCCCACCCAGCCACCCCCACCCTTTGGCCTCTGCCTGCCAGCAATTTACCTCTTTGCAGCAAACAGGGCAAAGCACAAGAAGAGCACAAGAAGAGATAAACTGCCTCCCGATCTACAGCTGACAGGCTTGCAAGTCACGTGGTAAAATGAAACTAACTACGGTGGCTGTAATGTGACAAATTGCTGGGAGATAAACTGCTGGCAATATTAGACTGCTGAAATTGAAAAGAGGCAAGCTATAGCTGCTATGGCTCAGAGCTAGAGCTCTTGCCTCACAATCAGGAGGTTGTGAGTTCTATCCTAGGTAGAGGCAGATTCTGTTAATATGTTATTTTGTTAAATGTTTGTAGAGTGTTCAAAGTATTAGACTTATTTTTTAAAGACTGCTTTATTATTGTTCTAGACAACTTAACAAAATGAAGAAGCTTTTTAAAATAAATGCTTGCTCTGAAGAGGCCCAGTGCTATTGTATCTTCTTTTAAATAGCAGAGAATACTTCCAGAAAGCCACATCAATTTTAAAGATCTGTAAAAGTATAATCTGAAATGTCCTGTTTTAGTATTAAGTATTAGTATTAAGTATTAGTATTAAAAGAAGGCAGCTGAGAAACCCTGACTTAGTCATGTTTGGAGTAGATCTATTTAAATAATTGGGAGGAGTTAGTGTGATTACATTTAAGAAAACTTTCTGGGATTAATATACTGCCATAAATGTATATTTCTCCAATTCTTTGCCATTTCTATGGGTCAGGCACACATGCACAGAAATACACAGCAAACAGTGTATATCATCTGTACTGTTTGCTGTTTGCTGTTTGGCAAATTGCTGGGAGGCAGAGGCCTTTTTTCCTTGTTTTCCTCCCCCAAAACTAAGGTGCGTCTTATACTCCGGTGCATCTTATACTCCGAAAAATACGGTATGTGAGCAATTTGGGGCATCGCGTAGACAACATGTTCAAATCTCAGCTGTTCAAAAATCAGCTGTTCAAATCTCACCGGCTCAGGGTTGACTCAGCCTTCCATCCTTCCAAGGTAGGTAAAATGAGGACCCAGATTGTTGGGGGCAATATAAATATACATTGCTTAATGGTGTAAACCGCTTAGAGAGTGCTTGCACTATGAGGCGGCATATAAGTCTCACAAATAAATAAATAAATAAATAAATAAATAAATAAATAAATAAATAAATAAATAAATAAATAAATAAATAAATAAATAAATAAATAAATAAATAAATAAATAAATAAATAAATAAGTAAGTAAGTAAGTAAGTAAGTAAGTAAGTAAGTAAGTAATACCTCTGCTCTGTGAGCTGCACTGGGTGCCGATTTGCTTCCAAGTGCAATTCAAGTTAATGACCTTTAAAGCCCTACATGGCATGGGGCTAGGTTAACTGTGCAACAGTCTTTTCCCCATTATAAGGGTCTGTCTTACCCAGTAAGTCCCCATCATATAAAGATTTTTGACTGGTAGGATCCAGAAAAAAAGCCTTCTCTGCCATTGTTTCTGCCCATTGAATATCCTCCACCCCCCATCCCCCAGGAGTTTCCTGGCCTTTTAGAAGCAATTGAAGACCTGGCTCTGCCAACTCACTTGGATCTCACAGAGGAGCAAACAACTTTGGGGTTGACTAGCACCTTAAAGCCCATCCTCTGCCTTGTTAACTTTAATTATTCCATTCTTGCTTTAACTGTCACCTTTTGGAATAAGATATTTATGTGGTTTATGTTTTTTTAATTGTACACTGCCCAGAGTCACTCTTTCACTTAGATGGGAGGTCTATTTAATTTGATATATAAATCAATAAAATAATAAAATAAAATCATAGGTCAGGGTTTTTGTGAATTTCCTCTAGTATGGATGCTCAGATAAAAACATATTATTAAATAAGATAAATATTTTAGATCATGCAAGCCCTTTGCAATATTGTGTTGTTTTTAATTTGAAATATTGTAATATTTTGGATAAGAACAACACAAAATTTGCAAATTCAGAAGAAAATCTCAATAAACTTTGATGGTTTGATAGCTATATTATGGTGCCTTACAATTTTAACCGTAAGTTATGTCACCACCCCTAAACATTTCAAATGATGATGTAATAAATTGAGTACAATAAAGATCAGTAACCATCATACTAATTACAACTTGTGATATATCCAGCCATGGATACACAATACTGAAGTATAATGACATTCTAAAGCAAAGTACATTCATCTGGGAATATTGTAGAACTGTGAACAACCTGTGAAATTTGGCAGTTTGTTTTCCAAATCTTCACCTTTTTTTCTCAGTTGGTGGGTAGGAGTTCTGAGAGCAAGGAAATATATTCAACATTTTAATGATCACCAGAGCAGCATAGTTCCACACAATTGTGTAACTTTATTGAGCAACACTTTCTTTAATTAAAAAAATGAAATCCTGGGTTGGAATACAGCTGTACAAGCATTATGTAGCATAGCAGTCACACGACAAACAAAAATGATGATATAGTGGATTTGTGAACTTTAGGAGGTTTTTTTCCAGTTTGTTTGTACTTGTAGTGGTATACTTTACCTTTTGGAATTGGGTGTATTTATAAATAAAGCCATATGTTCAGCTGTATTCTGTAATATGTGCTCACAGAGCAGCTATTTTATACTGGAAAAAAATAATTGCACAAAATCCTATAAATTAAAAAAAACAGTGCTAAATGTCC
Organism: Diadophis punctatus similis; assembly: GCA_023053685.1. Lineage (NCBI taxonomy): Eukaryota > Metazoa > Chordata > Lepidosauria > Squamata > Dipsadidae > Diadophis > Diadophis punctatus. The sequence goes on from JALIGW010000005.1 coordinate 52,843,821, forward strand.
CCATTTGTTAGAAATATCACTAAATGGGAGCAATGGTTGTATGAAGCAGAAACTCCTGACCGTCTGTCTGTCTGTCTGTCTGTCTGTCTGTCTGTCATCTAGTAGTGAAGATAAAGGGGTGTGTTAATTATTCAGTTACTGATTACAACCAGACACTTTTTAACAAACTAAAACCTTATTCTGTAGTATACAAAGTACAAGTAAAAGGACATTTCCAACAAAACATTATAATGTTATCCACATGTTGCATTTCAGCAAATGTTTTTTGGCATACAGTAAATGACCATCTTCTTTGTACAGTAAGCTGCAATAATATTTTGTTCAGAGTGGGTAAACAATATTTTTACATTGTCAAAAAAAATTCCATTGATACTATAGTGGTTCTGCTCATTTGCAAAAAAGAATATCAGATTCAAATACACAGAATACATCAAGATATATTTCACCAAACTCAAGAATTATTGCCTTATAGAGACATCTGCTGGTAAGAAGAAGATTGTGAAGTTTGAACATTTCTTCTCTCCAGTTAATGGTGACTCACTGAAAGTACATACTTGAATTTTCTATCAGTTTTTTTGATGGTCACATATTTGTATACAGCCTTAAGAAGACCAATCTTTATAAAACTTGCCAAAGTACTTTTTTTTTGTTTCATTATCTGCCTGACCTACTATTTTACATTAGTAGTAGTAGTAGCAGAAGAAATAAAGCAAAATATGCTATGTTGATTCATCAGAAAAATTCCAAAACTGATAATACTTTTTAAAAATGCAAGCAAAAAAAAATACACCACACTGTAGATACACCTTTCATTTTATTTAATTTGGTCTTGCCTATTTCCAAAATTTATGAGGTTCTATCATCTATCATCCATCTATCATCTATCTTTTTTTTATTTGTCAAGCATATATGATTAAAAGCAATGTGTAAACAAAGTATAAACATGATTGTATGTGTGTGTGTGTGTGTATATATATATATAGGGAAGAGAACCTGGCCTAGAGGTTAACACTTCAGCCTTACAAGCAGACTGCCCAGGTTCAAATCCCACTACAGGTATGGCTATCTGACGAGAGCAAAATAGCTCGAAATAGATCTATAATAGTCCCCCTTTATTTTCATTTATCAGCAAAAAATGTTACACACGCACACACACACACAATATATATATATATATATATATATATATATATATATATATATATATATATATATATATATATATATATATATATATATATATATATATATATATATATATATATATATATATATATATATATATATATATATATATATATATATATATATATGATTGTATGTGTATTGTATTACAGACCTCTTAGGAATGGGGTGAGGTCAATGGTAGATAATCTTAGGTTAAAGTTTTTGGGGTTTGGGGAAGAAACTACTGAGTCAGGTAATGTGTTCCAGGCATTGACCATTCTGTTGTTGAAGTCGAATTTTTTGCAGTCAAGTTTGGAGCGGTTTACATTAAGTTTGTATCTATTGTAAGCTTGTGTATTGTTGCGGTTGAAGCTGAAGTAGTTATTAACAGGTAGGACATTATGGCAGATAATTTTGTGAGCTACACTTAGGTCAGATCGAAGGCGGCGTAGTTGTAGATTTTCAAGTCCCAAAATTTCAAGTCTGGTTTTATAAGGTATTCTGTTGCGAACAGAGGAATGTAATACTCTTCTTGTGAAATATCTCTGGACATTCTCAATTGTGTTAATGTCTGATATATAGTGTGGGTTCCAGACAGATGAGCTGTATTCAAGAATTGGTCTAGCAAATGTTTTGTATGCTCTTGTTAAGAGTACAATGTTACCAGAGAAGAAGCTACGCAAGATTAGGTTAACCACTCTTAATGCCTTCTTAGCTATGTAGTTGCAGTGGGCTCTGGCACTTAGATCATTAGAGATGAGTACTCCAAGGTCCTTTGCTGAGTGAGGATCATCAACAAGGTCATGATCATCTAGTTTGTATTTTGTGTTCTGATTATTTTTGCCAATGTGTAAAACTGAGCATTTGTTGATTGAGATTTGAAGTTGCCACTTGTTAGACCATTCAGATACGTAGTCAAGGTCTTTTTGAAGGGTTGTAGTATTGTCGGTGGTGTTGAATAGTTTTACATCATCTGCAAAGAGGACGCAGTTACTTTGTATATTATCACAAATGTCAAATCTATCTATCTATCTATCTATCTATCTATCTATCTATCTATCTATCTATCTATCTATCTATCTATCTATAATCTATCTATGTTTCAATATTTGAGGGACTGCCACAAAGAAGAGGGGGTCAAGCTATTTTTTAAAGCACCAGAAGGCAAGACAAGAAACAATGGATGGAAACTAAACAAGGAGAAAAGCAACCTAAAACTAAGGAGGAACTTCCTAACAATGTAGAACAATCCATCGATGGAACGGCTTGCCTTCAGAAGTTGTGGGTTTTCCAACACTGAAAGCTTTTAAGAAGAGACTGGACAGCCATTTGTCTGAAATGGTATAGGGTCTCTTGTTCGAGCAGGTTTGACTAGAAGATCTCCAAGGTCCCTTCCAACTCTGATAGTCTATGTTCTAGGTTTAAAAGGCTTGGGCATACAAAAAGATTTTCTTCTGAAGCCTAAATGATGGTGACATTGTTCCTAGGCAAGTCTTCCTGGAAAAAAAAATCCATTTTATAATTGAGTGGAATTGCTTAAAAGTCTTTTCATTATCCTTCACTTTCTCTTATTCTGATAAGAAAGGTGCAGATAGAAGAACTGTCAGGCTATCAGGCTATCTATCTATCCATCCATCTAAATCTATGATTTTAAATATTTGAAAAGGAATAAAACTCCAAAAGGCCAGATGGAAAACATTTAATCCTCTTCGAATGTAATAAGAAGAGATCTTTTCAACCTCAGCAGCATTTCAGTGCACAATGAAAGGCCCATGTTTTGAAATCTGCAGATTGATTCACCAGGCAGTGTTATAAAAAGCAGGTGGGAGGAGAAGGAAGAAAGAGAAAAAGCTTACTTGATGGTGACATTAAAATGTCTGCATAATTTCGTTGTGTAGCCTTTTTTAAAAAAAAATTAACCACTCAAAATCAGTTTCCAGTTTTCCTGATACTAAAGCTGTCATATTTTGCTTTTCTTTTGTTATTTTTGTCAGCAGAACCTCTTTGCTTTGATGAAGCAGCAGAAAAATTCCAGTTTTGAAAAACACCAGGATTGTATTTTTTCATGCATTAGATAGATAGAGTTCAGATCTTAAATAATAATAATAATAATAATAATAATAAGTTTTTCCAATCTTGAGTCTCAAGAAGAACCAGAGAGAAGTAATTTGGCTTGAGAGGCAAAAAGGCAGCATTTGGATTCCAGACATGATGAATGAATCTGTCAGTTTTCCTTTCTTTTTTACAGGCTGCTGCTAAAACAGAATATTGGACTAGAAGAATGTTTATCCTGAATTGGCTCTCTCGGCGGCACCATAGATGCCGTCATCTTGTTTTTCGCTTCTGCGCATGCACAGAAGCTTTTTTTTTTGCTTCTGCGCATGCGCAGAAGCTGGGTTTTCAGCACTGCGCATGTGCACACGCCCACACGGCGTGCAACATGCACACGCCCATGCGGCACGCAACGCACACACGGCACGCAACGCACACTCACACATGTAAGTCAGAACCCACCCCTGGAGAGGTACAATAGAAAAGAATAACACAGCCCAACAGCTTCCACTTCTTCCAAAAATAATGTAAGCTCTAGAATACCTTTTGTGGAAATCATTAAGGCATTCTGAAGCAGGATAATATTTTTTAAAAAAATAAGAAATCTCTTTCATAGGTAAATAATTTTTTAAAGAAATAGCTTGGCTTGTTTCAGTGTAATAGGCATATAAATTTAATGAATTATTATTACTAATATCTGTCCTTCATACTGTCATTTCTATAACACACAACTACAGACAAACACATAAAACATTTCAAGCAATCTTGTAAGGGGTAAACCAGTTTGACCCTCAGAAAGCTGTCTGGCCTGTTGTAGATCTTTTTAAAATGAAGTAGGAAATACTGTACATTTTTGCCCAATGAAAATCCTTTCATGTGACCAATTTTACCCACGACAGGTTCAGTGGTTAATACTTTGGAAACTATTAGTTCTCTCCTAATGTGTTTCAACATTTAGGAGCTCATATCTCTCCCTCTCCCTCTCCCTCTCCCTCTCCTTCTCCTTCTCCCTCTTCCTCTCCCTCTCCCCCTCCCTCCCTCCCTCTTCCCTATCTTTCGACAGACATCATAACATTTTCAGATCTGTGGGAGGGGGGGAAACTACTTCCCTGTTCTCAACTTTTTAAAAAGTAATTTCCAATAGCTGAGCTATGTACAGAATGCAAGGAATTCAAATGTGTCACTTCTTTTGACAGTATACATGTCATTTGGAAACAAAAGCATGCTCCCTTTTGCAATGACATGCACATAAGAATATGTGCAATCAGACACACCTCCTCATTGTGCTTTTTTCTAGCTTTTCTTTCTTTACACAACATCTATTATGAGATATCAGATGGGGAGGAAATAGCAGCCTCTCCATTTTGCTTAGACCCTGTGACCTGCTAATTTTGCAATCAAGAATCGTAAATCTAAATTTGCTATTTTTCCCCCTCTCCCTCTTCGCTCTATAATCCTTTTCTTTTTATATGATGTTCTTGAGAGTGTAAGTATAAATTATATTATTTCTGAACTTTTCAAGTTACTCTGGGAGATTTTTCATTGGAAAAATGGAACAAAAACCTATATTGCAAAAAGGCATATAAATATAGGTTCTCTATTCAGAAATGGGTCAATTATTTTGTGCACAGTATTCAGTTTGAAGCAGGGGTGGCTTCTAACTTACCCCACTGCCAGTTTGCTTCCTCCCACGCCACGTGGCTGCACTGCGTGGCCGCATGCGCGCTTCGCGCTTGCATGCATGCAAAAAATCCAAAAGAAATCCCCCAAAAGCCAAAAACAAGATGGCAACTGCATGCACAGTGCTGGAAACCTAGCTTCTGCGCATGTGCAGAAGAAAAAAAAACCTGGGAAAAAATTTCCAAAAAAAATTCTAAAAAAACATTTTAAAAAAAGATGGCGGCTCCCACAGACCGAACTGGTTCCATGACATCATCGTGACATTACCAGCGGGTCGCTACTGGTTCAGGCAAACCGGTCCAAACCGAGAGGAACCCACCTCTGGTTTGAAGTCAATTCCATCTCCTCTGGTGTTGTCTTTTCTTCGCCTATCCAATTGTTAGAACATAAACTACAATGATTCTGAATCTGAAAATGTATTGCTATTAATATGCTCTGTGCTCCATTTTTTTCTAAATCCTTTAAAATAACCCATAATCAACTAATACAATAACTTTTGAAAGCTCTCTGCTCCAAAACTTTTTCTTAAACTCCTTTAAGTTATCCCTTCAAGTAACATAATATCCTTTGCAAAATTTTGTCACTTTATTATTGAAAATTTATTGTTCTTTCTTTAAAAATTAGTGGAATTTGTTCTTTTCCCTCCTCTCTATTTTCAGATTAAAATGCAATGAAAACATTTATTTTATTGGAATTGTTAAAGTGGCTTCTGAAAAGATAAACATGCCTTCTCCAAAAAGTTGCAAACTTTTAAGAGTCTCTGGATATAAACTAAGACATAGCAAATGATTTGGAGACCAGGATAAATAAATATAGTGACTATAGAAAAGGACATTGATGAGATGCATACAATCAAAATGAATTCTGACTAATTTACATGAATCAGTCCAAATATAGCATACTTTTTTTAAAAATATGTATGTTGCTTAATTTTTTTTATCTTATTGTAAATAATTTTTGAAGAGACAAATGGCAATATTTGTTGAATTTAGAATTTGGAAAGGCATTAAGCACAAAGCCAACTGAGTGACCATGAGCTAGTCACTTTCTCTCAGCCCTAAGAAAGAAGCAGTGATAAACCACTTTTGAGATCTTGCCAAGAACTGCAGGGATTTGTTCAAGCAGTCACCAGGAGTCCAAACAGCAGCAGCAGCAGGAGGAGGAAGAGGAGGAAGAGGAGGAGGAGGAGGAGGAGGAGGAGGAGGAGGAGGAGGAGGAGGAGGAGGAGGAGGAGGAAGAAGAAGAAGAAGAAGAAGAAGAAGAAGAAGAAGAAGAAGAAGAAGAAGAAGAAGAAGAAGAAGAAGAAGAAGAAGAAGAAGAAGAAGAAGAAAGGTACTATTTGCTTACAATTATTTAGAAATTCATGGTAAATTCTCATGCTGTCAAGTTCCTCAGTATTAATTTTCCTTTTCATTTTTTCTACATAATTCAAATTTTTGGAAACAATAACAGATTCATATTGACAGTGTGAATAATGCTTAGTGTTGGTTTCATGATTTATACGTTGAAGCCAGTATGATTTTGTTGGTAGTACTTAATAATAAAACTAACCAAGAATGTGGTTTTATTTTATTTATTTATTTATTTTATTTGATCATATTTGTATGCCGCCCAATTCCCAGAGGACTTATTAGATGGGGAAGGACTTATTAGTTTTGAATATATGTATGTTATTGTGGATATATCATATCCATAATATATGGATATTATTGAATAAAAATGCTGACATACAAGATGGGGAAGGACTTATTAGTTTTCCTTTCCCATCTTGTATGTCAGCATTTTTATTCAATATTTCAAGTGATGTTATTATGATTTTTTAAAGCAGAGACAATTAGTTTATAGAGGCTAATAGATAAAGACCCATAAAACTGAATAACGCTATAAAATTTACATATACTATTTGTAAAATGACTATGGTGCTTTCATTGACATTAGTAATACAAACTTCCAATAAAAGATTTTAAATTATTTACCTTTCTAGTTCAGCACATGTGTCCTGAGCCAATTATCATGAGATACTGCCTGGAAATTAACCAGTCACATTGTGCTCCTCTCTTTCGATTTACAATTAGTAATGCTATTAATGTTGTTCCTGTACTTAGTGTTACTAATTATATTGCTATGAACTAATGGAGTTAAAAATAGCAATAGGCATCAACTACCAATTAATGCTTAATGAGAACATATAAAGTCTGGCATTGTAATGAATATACAGATTATTGTTCCTTTGGAATAGTAGAAAAAACAGGTACAGCCAGCAAGTAGTGATGGTAGGCAGTGATTTATCTTAGATCAGCCTTTTCTAAGCTAGCCCTTTTTAGATATGTTGAAATTACAACTCCTAGAATTCTGAGCCAATGTAGATGGGGCACGAGATTCTAGGAAATACAATCATAATGTATGTAGTGAGGTCTGAGATAGAGAAAGATATTTTAGATAAAGAGGAATATAGAGTGGAAGAACTTAAGGGCTATCTATAACATGATGTTGATTGGCAGCAGGTCCAGTATATTTTTTTACATCATGTATAATTAACATCTGAATTAAGAGGTATTAATACTGATCACCAAAGATAAGTTTTCAAAAGGATTAGACAACTCTATAGAGGATATATTCATGTCATGCTCATATGCATGATCTTTGAACAGAATCCAAGCAGAAGTCTGTTCATTAATACTAATGTATAAATAAGCACAAACGGTTTACCATTCCCATTAGTTGGATTATTTCCATTACCTCAGGATGAAAGTTTATGGGAGAAAAACCCTTTAAAATATTCACGCATTTTGATTTGCAATGTCCCTATTACATGGAATTTTTGTATGCAACTTCCTAACTGTTTGGGATATAAGTTTTACAAGTAACTTTTTTTTTTCTTAGCAATTTCCTGATGTTTTCTATCGTACTTTATTACATTTCCTTATGTAGCCTTTATGCATAAATTTCTATGAAAAAAGTAAGTTCATTCTCTTATTCTCTTTGCCATGTACAACTTTCAGAAGTATGCCTACTTTTTCAAAGTGATCTGTCTCAGATAATTTTAAAGTAATGTTCAGCATTCAAACTTGCTGGTGAGAATGTCTATTCCCTAGCAAAGACCTGAATCTATTTCACTGATGGTAAGATGATCTGTAACTTGTTTAAGACCCTGAGAAAATTTAATTGCCTGAAAAATAGATTCCTGATGCATTTATGCATTTAATAGTCTTACATTAAAAGGGGAAAAAAAGAAATTTTCCTACAAAGGTAAAGTCTTTGTTCTTATAGGAACTTGTGAAGTTACCTTATGCTGAACCATCTGGTCTGCTAACTCAGCATTGCTCTCCAACTAGCAGTTTTTAAGGTAACCTTGAACATGATTTATGATCAAAAGACACAGCCATAGCCCAAAATTTAATAAAGAAATAGTGATTTTTTTCATAGCAGAAGTTGAACTTGGAACTTTTATGCAAAATAACAATTGATAATCTGATCGTTCTCAGCTGATGTTACTCTGCAACATGGAGAGCCCAAAGCAGCATATGAATAGTAATGGATGGTAGGAATTATAATCTATGGTGAAGAAAGTTATGGTGTGACATTTGTTGAACAATAGTTGCTTATAGAAGGTAAGGACCAGCTTTTTGGGGACCATAAAAGACTGGCAAGGGTACAGACACACACACCCCTGTACATATACCTTTCTAGAAAGTGTTAGTTGGGTGATATCTGTCTAAACCTGTGTATTCAGGACAGGTTACTTAGCAAGGTTTGTGTGTTGTGTATTATAAATCTCTCTCATTTAGACTCTCTCAGCCTTTGGTGTGTAACAACTGTGTAAATTTATTTATTTATTTATTATTTATTTATTTTTATTTATTTTGTCAAGTACGTGTTGGTAATATACATAGATGTAACATTGTTTATATACATAAGATTGGTACTGAAAAAGGGCACATTATGACAGGGACAATTACATGCATGTTACTACAAGTAACAATTAAGATAAAGAAAACAACACAATCTTCCTAATCAAATACTTGCCAAAGGTGCGGGGAGAGCAATGGTTGCACAGAAGAAACAATATTTCTGATAAAGATAGTCCTAGCAAAAAGTCATTTGTCTGTATTCCCTAGTTTGTAATGAGCTCTACAAGTGGCTGCCCTTAAAAAATATCCAGAAGTTCCATTTGGTTCCACCCAGTGGCCTACATGGTTTTGTGCAGACCCAGACATGCACAGGGGTCATCTCTCCTGCAGGAGCTGCATTGGGTGCTAATTAGGTTCCAGGTAAAAGTCAAGGTGTTGGTTGTCACCTTTAAAGCCCTACATGGTTTGGAACCACCTTAATTAAGGACCATCTCTACACATCTACTCAACCCACTTGAGGGGGAAGACAACGAAAGTTATAAGTCTTCTCTCCATAGGATGTACATTGAATGGGACCCAGAAGAAGAGGCTTCTCCATTGTGGCTCCCCCCTTTGGAAAATCCCCATGGATATTAGATTGGCCCCACTTTAACACTCTTTTGCAAGGCCCTGAAGACCTAGTTTTGCCAACAGGCCTGGGGAACCCAGAATGGGATGTGGCTTATCTGATTGATTGTTGTTGCCAGGGAGTGGCAGTTATTATTTTTATTGTTTGTGTATTGGGTTTTTATTTTTGTAAGCCACCCAGAGTCACTCCTAGAGTCACTGAGAGTGAGTGAGCAACCATGTACATTTTGTTAAATAAATTATTAGCCAGCTATGACATCTGGTATATATTCCTTTCTCTGTAATTCTGTTAATATTTCTATAATAGAATTCTTTGGGACATTTAAACACTCTTAATGTTTAAATCCATAGCTTTTAAGGTTCAACTAGACTCAGACCCAGCACCAAATCATACAACCAAATTTTGACTTGTGTGTGTGTGTGATTTTTCCTCAAGTGTTGTTAAAAATGGGGCAGGAAACAGGAGTCCTTTGAGGTCCTCTTCCCCTTCCTGTCCTTAAAAATCTCCTCCCTTACATCCCCCACAGATGTGTAAAGACTCTGACAGAAATCAAGGTTACCAGGCTGCTAAGCAAACATACTAAAATGTCCCACCAAGTACCACCTAAGCATCTGTTAGTTCAGAAGAATGGGAGAAATAAGTCTTGAGTTTAAATATTTAAAACATATAAAAGTTTTCAATGTGTATAGCAATCAATTATTGTGTTTGAGGCTTCATTCATGCCTTCAATAAGGATTCTGGAGATGGTTTTGAGATGTTAGCTCTTCTGCCAAATCAATATGAAGTGTCTTTATGTATTTTTATGGAAATTTGTTTCAAGTCTTCTCAAATGCATGACATGCATGTAATTTCTCTGAGAATTTTTTACGAGAGGTAAACTTCTCTACTGAAAATGAAAGGGAGTTAACTACAATGATGTATATTATGTTATGGAACAATTGTTTGGTTATATTTCGGACAAATCTTTGACTCTCTGTTGACTCCTAATATAAACTTGCTAAAAGGCAACTGTTTTCTGTTTTTTCACCCACTTTTTTTCCTTCCAAACTAGAATTTTAAAGAGCTGTTTGACATAATCACAACATCAAAGTCAGAGAGCAGGAAGCTTTTCAGAGAAATGGGACGTTGTTACTTACCTGATACGTCCTTTCTCGTAGGGTGAAGCCATCCTCCAAGAATGGGTTAAATCTGCCCCCTAGCCAATCAGGACCGAGTTATATCAAAGTATAAATACCACCCTCTTGCCTTGGCACCCCCTCTTTATTCGAGGGAAGAAGGTGAAACTCTTAGTGCTTAACCATCAACCAACTTTTTATTAACAGACAAGCTAGCCCGAACATTCAACTGACTTTAGAAATGGAACTATGTACATGCTGTGACCGTAATCGACCATTAGAATAAGAAATAGAACTATGTACATGCCCGTGACAGTCCAGGCCATATAGCCCAGGGAGGGACTTGGAGGATGGCTTCACCCTACGAGAAAGGACGTATCAGGTAAGTAACAACGTCCCTTCTCCATAGTAGGTGAAGCCATCCTCCAAGAATGGGACATACCAAAGAACCCTTGTCCCTAGGGTGGGCACTCTAAGTGCGGCTGGCACTGTCACCATCTCCCAAACCATGACTCAACACCCTCCGGCCAAAGTCAGCCTCCTCTGAGGCGTACATATCCAGTCTGTAGTGCCGGACAAATGGTGTTGGCGAAGTCCATGTGGCCGCCCGACAGACCTCTGTGATGGACACACGAGCGTTCCAGGCTGCCATGGTGGCAGCGCTGCGCGTAGAGTGCGCCGTAAGGCCTGGGGGTCGGGGCAAAGACATACGTTCGTAGGCCAAGGAGATGGCCGCCCGGAGCCAGCGGCCCACCGTCGAAGAGGATGCCTTGGAACCCATGGAAGACGGGCGAAAGGATACAAAAAGGGCCTCAGTTCGTCTGAAGGTGGCCGTGCGTTGTATGTATATGTCCAAGGCACGCCTGACGTCCAGCAGATGCCATGTCCTTTCAGAGTCATTGACCGGATTGTGGTACAGGGTGGGAAGAATGATCTCCTGCGCCCTGTGAAAGTACGAGTTTACTTTCGGGATGAATGTAGGGTCCAGTCGCAGGACCACCCTGTCTGAGTGGAAGACACACAGGTTACCCCTCACTGACAGAGCAGCCAGTTCAGAGATGCGACGCGCAGAAGTCACTGCCACAAGAAAAACCACTTTGTATGTCAAATGAGTCAAGGATGCCGTAGAGAGCGGCTCAAATGGACCCTTTGTGAGAGCGGTGAGCACCCTAGAAAGGTCCCAGGTAGGGAACCTATGGACTACTGGGGGACACAGGTTGGAAGCTCCTTTCATGAATTGTTTGAGGAGCGGGTGGCCGGAAAGGGAGTCCAGGTTTTGGCAGGAAAGCACAGTGGACAGTGCCGCCACCTGCCGGCGAAGCGTGTTGGGGGTAAGGCCCTTGGCAAGACCCTGCCGTAAGAATTGAATAACATTGATTATCGATAACTCCACAGGGGAGTATCCCACCTGATCACACCAACGGCACAAGGCCTTCCATGTTGCAGAATAAATACGTTCGGTAGAAGCTCTCCTAGAGGCTAACATGATAGAGGCAATGTTGTCCGGAACCAGTCGGTGTTTCAGAGTGAGCCGCTCAAGCGCCAGGCGGTCAGTTGTAGCCAGTGCGGCTCTGGATGACAAACTGACCCCTGGGCAAGCGACCACTCTGTCGGCGGGATCCGCCAGGGAGGTGACACGGACAGGGACATAAGGTCCACGAACCATGCCCGCCTGGGCCAGTGAGGGGCTAGTAGGATGATCTCCGCCCGCAGCTGGATGACCCTCCGGACTACCCTGGGGATCAGGGGCAGGGGGGAAAGGCATAAAGCAGCCCTGGCGGCCAGGTGCACCGAAGAGCGTCGGTGTCCGCTGCCCCCGGCGTCCGGAACCTGGTGATGAAGGCGGGCAGTCTCGCATTCTCCGGGGTGGCGAAGAGGTCGACGATCGGCAACCCGAACCGAGAGATGAGTTGTTGAAACAGGTCCGGGTGCAGTGACCACTCCGCTGGGTCGATGGTGTTCCGACTTAGCCAATCCGCTGTCGTGTTGCTCACCCCGGAGATGTGTTCTGCGGTGATTGATCGAAGGTGCCACTCTGCCCAGAGCCCCAGCATCATTGCCTCGGCCATGAGAGCTTTGGACAAGGTGCCGCCCTGGCGGTTGATATGCGCCTTTGTTGTTATATTGTCGGTCAAAACAAGCACATGGCCGCCCAACAGACTGTCCCAAAAGTAGGCCAGGGCCAACCTGACTGCCCTCAGTTCTAGGAGGTTGATGGGAAGACCCTGCTCGGATGGAGTCCAGGAGCCCTGGGCAATCTGAGACCCGGTGTGGGCACCCCCTCCCGCAGTGCTGGCGTCCGTGGTCACGGTCACCCGCTGTGGCTCCAGGAATTCGGTTCCCTTCTGCAGCGCGGCTGAAGACCACCATCTGAGGGACCTGCGGACCTCCGCCGGAACACGCACCTTGGCGGGGGAGGCGCTGCGATTGGCCCGCTGAAAAGGGAGAAGAAACCATTGAACGTCTCTGGAGTGCAGGTGTGCCCATGGGGTGATGTGTATAGCTGAAATCATCTTCCCCAGGAGGGAGGACAGCTGGTTCAAGGGAGCCCTTGGTTTGGCCAGAACTTGCTGGACTAAATCCGATATGCTGTCCCTCCGTTCCTGGGATAGATACACCTTGCACTCCAGAGAGTCAATGATAGCCCCCAGGTGGGTAACTCTAGTTGACGGGGATAACTGACTCTTACCCATGTTGACCAAGAACCCGTGATGTTCCAAGGTGTTAAGAACTACCTGTATGTCCTGCTCTGCCTGGGACAGAGAGGAGGACTGGATCAGGATGTCATCCAGGTAGCACTGGACACGCACGGGGATGGCCTGTAAATGGGCGGTAAGGGCGGCCAGGATCTTCGTGAACACCCTAGGTGCGGAAGAAAGGCCGAAGGGCAACGCCAGGTATTCGTAATGCACCCCTGCATAACAAAACTGGAGGTATTGGCGGTGGTCCGAATTGATAGGAATGTGTAAATAGGCCTCGGAGAGGTCAATTGAGGCGAGAAAGTCGCTGTGCTGAATACCTGCCAGAATGGATTGCAGGGTGTGCATCTTGAATTTTTTATAGCGAATGTAGTTATTGAGGCGTTTTAAATCCAGAATAGCTCTCTACCCGCCCGAGGACTTTGGAACCACGAATAAAATGGAGTAAAATCCCTGTCCCTGTTGGTCCCTGGGCACCTGTTGAATAGCTCGAATGTCCAACAGATGCTGGATTGCCTGATTCATCAGGACCCGTTTAGAAGCATTGGAAGACAAGGGACAGCATAGAAAGAACCTCGGAGGGGTGGATAGGAATTCGAGAAATAGCCCTGACGAGAGGGTCTGCAAGACCCATGCGTCATTGGTGATTTCCTCCCATCGACCGGCATATAATGCCAGGCGACCCCCAATGGGAGGAACCGGTGTACTAATGGGTTTACTGGCGGTAAGGGCGACCACCGGCCCCTCTAAAGGGCCGTTTGGACCTTGCCCCCTTGAAAGCTCTATCGGTATTGGTCCGAGAGCGACCCCCATACTGGCCCTGGTACCCGGTCTGGCTCTGATAGCCCGACTGACCCTGGGACCCCGACTGGTTCTGGGGCCGTGAATACCCATGGTTGGTAACCTTTGGACCCTTCCTATAGAAAGATTTCTTAGGGTGTCTAGTACAATTAGATAGGACTTTACGCTTGTCCTTTGTTTCTGTAGTGACCGGGTCCAGTGCCGGGCCGAAGAGCGCTGGTCCGGAGATTGGGGCTGCGGCCAGCTTCCATTTGTGCCGCGCATCAGCTGGCCACGAGCGGAGCCAGTGCATCCTTCTCGCAATCACGGCGGATCCCATGGAGCGAGCGGAGAATCTTGCGGCCTGTAGCATCGCGTCCAAAGTAAATTGGGCCGCAGCCAATAGCTTCTTAATGTCCTGCTGAGCACGGGTGTCTGTGGCAGGAATATGCTTCTGCAGCGAATACAGCCATTTTAGGGACACCCTAGAAAAAAAGGAGGCTGTTGTAGAGGCCTTGATGGCCCAGGCGGCCGCCTGATGGGCTTTCTGCAGGGCAGCTTCGGTTCTGCGATCTTCAGGGCGCAGGAGCTCATCAGGTTCGCCGGGCAGCTGTGTGGGCGAGTATAAGGCCTTCACCGGGGCATCTATGGTGGAGAGCATGAGGTGCTGGGCCAGGTGTGGGGCCACGTTAAAGTACCGCTTGTCTTGAGCGTTGGGTAGAGGCCCCATGCTAGGCGATTGCCACTGCTTGGTCAAGGCATTGACAAAAAAATTCGGAATGGGGATGACCTCCGTAGTGGAAGCTGTTGCCTCCTCGAAGATGGGGTCATCCTGGGCTCCCGTCTTTGGGGGTTCTGCTTGCGCAGTCGAATGGTTGGCCGTAGCCCTTGCTTTGTGAAGCAAGGACCTGAAGATGCTAGGGTGGAAGAGTCCCGTGACAACTGGAGCCTCTGGTGCCATGTCCTCATCGTCAGACATCTGTATGTCTAGAGGGACCTCTTCCAGCTGGTCACCTACTGCCTGATCAGGTTCCCCTTGATCGAGAGAAGACAGGGAGCTCTCAGAAGAATCATCGCGGTCCTCGACCCCACCCTGCATGATGACATCAGTGGTGTGGGGGAGAACTGCGTGTGGCAGAGCTAGTGGAGCTGGCAGGGACTGAGGCACCTCAGCCATTGCCCTGATGGCTGCTTCCAGGCCCTTGCGGATGGCAGCATCCATCCTTACCTGAATGGCATCAGCTGAGGGAAGGGCTGCAAGGTCTGGAGCCTGTGTACTCTGGATCCCCAGGGGGGATGCACTGTCCTGCTCGCCCCAAACATCACCCTCCCTGAGATGGCAGTCCAGATTCTCCAAGGATAGGTGATCCCCAGAGCAGTCAGATGTGTGTGATGGGGGAGCTGGGGTGGTGTCCTTTCTGGCTTTGTGTGTGCCAGAACCCATGTGTCCACGCTCCCTGGAGGAGGTCTTCAGGCTGGTCTTGCTGTGTGACCTCTGGCCATCAGCCCCCTGGGTGGAGCTGGCAGACTTGGAGCGCCCTGAGGGTGAGGATGAGCGTATGGGAGACCTGTCCCTGGCATTAGCAGGGCTCATTGATTCTAAACCCCCCCCCCCATGAGTGGGTGCAGGATCAGGGGCGACCCTGAGAGTCTTCTGCTTCACCTTTCCCTGCTTCTGAGGCTTGTCAGCCATTCCGGCTGCACTGTGCTCAGCAGGGGGCAATCAGTCAAGTCAGGCAGTCACTCAGGCAATCAAACAGGAGAGGCAACCAGGCAAGCAATCAGCAGAGGGAGAGCAGCTCCGTCAGCAAACAGGAAAGGCAACCAGGCACGCAATCAGCAGAGGGAGAGCAGCTCCGTCAGCAGCAGGAAAGGCAACCAGGCAAGCAATCAGCAGAGGGAGAGCAGCTCCGTCAGCAAACAGGAGAGGCAACCGGGCAAGCAATCAGCAGAGGGAGAGCAGCTCCGTCAGCAAACAGGAAAGCAATCAGGCAATTAATCAGTAGAGGGAGAGCAGCTCCGTCAGCAGTTGCAGGCAATTAAGCATTCAGCAGAGCAGGGAGGCAGGCAGACGCGGCAGAAGGGAGAAGCAGCTTCGTTGGTAATCGTTCTCCTGCCTCCGTCACTTTTAATGTATTCAAAATGGCTGCCGCACCTCAGCTTCGCTCTCGGCTGTCAGTCAATTTTAATTTATTCAAAATGGCCGACGCAAGCCAAATGCTCAGTAACGGCTGTTCCCGCCGAAGAGCCTCTCAGCTGGGATCAAAGGGGCTTTTTGAAAGCCCGTGGATGCGAGGCCTCACTGCTGCTCGAGGGGTGGTCTGACAGTTTGCTAGTGCCCCTGCCGACGCCGCGCGAAGCTAGCGGCCGATGTCGGACCCAGAATGTTAATTAGGGGCACTAGATGGCCATTGGAGACAAACTCTAGTCTAGGAGGGGAACGCAGGCCACCCAAGCGCGGAGCTTCTGTGGCTAGAAAGGTCAGGATCAAAGTACCTCCCTCCCTGTCAGACCGGTATGATGCCTTGTATTTTGGGATCGCAGGACAATTTAGAGGTACAAGGTCTCACCTGTCACCTCAGTGGGGCAGGCCCCCCCCCCCAGAGGGGAGTAGGCCTAAGGCAAAAAGCCCCTTTGCTTGTCACAAGACAGTTATTGAGTGACAGCTGTCCAATCCCAGGTATTAATTCAGCAAAAACTCACAGATATCAGATTCAGAAGTTGGTGGAGAACTCCAAGAATGGTTAAGCTGTCCTTCTTTGGCTGAGGACCGAGAAAAAAGAGGGGGTGCCAAGGCAAGAGGGTGGTATTTATACTTTGATATAACTCGGTCCTGATTGGCTAGGGGGCAGATTTAACCCATTCTTGGAGGATGGCTTCACCTACTATGGAGAACCAGCCAATATCTGTCAGCCAAAATTTCCCAAAATTAAGTTATGTGATAGGAGAGATAGGGGATTAAAATAATCCTTTTAAATTTGGAGGAGGAGGAGGAGGAGGAGGAGGAGGAGGAGGAGGAGGAGGAGGAGGAGGAGGAGACGACAGTTAAATAGTAATCAGATAAGGGCAGCATGCTTCTTATATAACTGAGCCTCTTGTTGATGACCAGAAAAACAAATCTTCAGTATCCTTGGTTGCAAAAACAAAACAAAACAAAGAAGCCCTATTAGCATAAGAGTCCACTGGGGCAAGATGGCAGAAAAAGCACCATAACGCAATGGTCAGGAAATTTATTATAAGCCTGACTAAAATTGGGTCTAATATTTATTTCATAATCTGGCCCTATCCAGTGACTCAGGGAGTGAATATTTTAACATGGAAACTAATGGAAAATGCTATCTAATTATCCTCAAAATAATATATAAAATAAATGTACATTTCATTGAATAAAAACTAGGTATATACTTAATTCAATATTATTTATAATATGTTCAAGTTTTATTTTAAAATTCCAGACAGAAGTATAACACTGCTTATTTCATAGCTATCATTTATAGTAAATGCTTTCAACTCATACGAACAGAAGACACAGGTTGTAATATTGTTGTTACGTCCTCCCACATCGCCGGCAACAGCAGCCGGCGCCTCCGATTGGCCGGCTGCAGAAGCGGGAGAATCCAGCCTTCCGATTGGCCGCCGCGTTTGACAGCCGCCTTAAATAGAGCTGTCAAACGCGGCTGAGGAAAATTCTGTCCCGATCTACCGCATAGCGTTTACTGTTGTTCCTGTTGCTGTTCTATTGAATAAAGACTGGTTGTTTGACCCCAGTCTCATGTCGTCTTTCGATCTCCGGATTCAACACGTGGCGACGAAGGTGGGATTCAGCGACCCTCATTCCCTACCCCAATAAGAAAATTCGGGTAGCCGCTCTGGGAGTTCTACCGCATCATCGCAAGGGGGGGTCCAGCCACGCCGCTCGCCAAAATGGCATGCATCACCTCAGACCCAAAATCTTTTGAGATCTTTTGCCCAGCAGCCGAAACCTGGGACGCTTACATGGAGCGGTTTGAATGTTTCTTACAAGCCAACGACTACACGGAACTTTCAAGCGCTCGCCAACGTGCCATCTTCCTGAATGCCTGCGGCCACCAGATGTTCACCACTGCCCGAGCGCTGGTGGCCCCCCAGATAGTCTACAACGTGCCGTGGGAGGACCTTCTGAGCAAGCTCAGAAATCACTATTCCCCCACACCGTCACGCATTGCTCGCCGTTTTGCCTTTCAGCAGCGAGTGCAAAAGGAAGGGGAGCCGGTCAACCACTATATGGCCGCCCTCCGCTCCGCTGCCCTGCATTGTGAATTTCCTAACCTCGACGACGCCTTGCTGCAGCAGCTCGTATGCGGGGTGTGGGACATCCGCCTGCAGTGCCGCCTCCTCGCCCGCACAGAGCTAAGCCTAACAGTGGCTCTGGATGAGGCTCGAGCAGAGGAGATGTCCACTCATTCCGCTGCCGAAATCCAGAGGTTCCAGCCACCAGCCTCTCAAGCACAGCAGCCTCTCGCTGTGCACCATGAGGACGCCGAGCAAATAGAGACCGAAGATGCCACCTCTACCGTCCATCGCCTCAAAACAACAACCCAGCAGAGATGGGCACCACAGCAACAACAACAGCAGCAACAACCACGACGCACGACATCCTTTCCTTGCCCCAGCTGCGGAGACCCCCACCCTCGCAGTTCCTGCCGGTTCCGAACCGCCACCTGCCGCCGCTGCGGAAAATTCGGCCATCTCGCCAGAGTCTGCCGCTCGATGGGGGGGGGGAAATGCTGTCCAGTCAGCACCTCGACCAAACCCTGCCCGCCTACAAAAGCCTCCTGACAACTTTATGTCTGTTAGACACACCACTGATGTTTTACCTGAGGAGGTTTGTCTCACTGCTGGGGGGGGAAGGAAAAAAATCTGGCTTGAAGTTAAACTGGAAGGGGCCCCTTGCTTGATGGAGGTGGACACAGGTTCCTCCAAGACTATAGTGTCCTGGCACACTTTGCACCGCCTGGTGCCTTCTCTCCTTGAATCATCTTTGTCCCCCTGCAACATCCTCTTAAGGGATTATCAGGGAAACAACATTCCCATCCTGGGGGAGGCTCTAGTCCTTGTAGAAAAGGGCTCCTTCACAGGCAAACTGCCTCTTATTGTGGTGTCTGGTTCTCTTCCCTCACTCCTGGGTTTAGAGTGGTTTGATTCCCTGGGCCTCTCCCTGTCTGGTGTCCATACAATCTCTCCCACTGAAAATGGCTCCCTATTTCAAGAATTCTCTGACGTATTTAATGACAAGCTGGGCAGGTATGTGGGAAACCCCATCTCCTTAAACTTAGACCCCCAGGTCGCCCCAATCCGCCTCAAACCAAGACGGGTCCCTTTTGCTTTAAAAGACAAGGTGGACGCAGAAATCGATAAATTACTGGCCCAGGGGGTTCTAGAGCCCACTGACCACGCCAAATGGGAAACTCCAGTGGTCATCCCCTTACGGCCCGATGGTTCTATTCGCCTTTGTGGGGACTATAAAAGCACCCTCAACAAGGCCTTGCAAGCACACCCATACCCCATCCCTGTGGTTCAACATCTGCTCCACTCCCTTGGCCGGGGCTCGACTTTCGCCAAACTGGACATGGCGCAGGCCTACCAACAGCTCCCGGTGGATGACATCACCGCTGATGCTCAAACCATCGTCACCCACCGGGGAGCCTTTAAATGCCGCCGTCTCCAGTTTGGCGTGAGTGTAGCCCCCGGCCTCTTCCAAAATTTAATGGAACGCCTACTGTTTGGTCTCCCAGGGGTCGTCCCCTACTTCGACAACATCCTCATTTCCGCTAACAACCCACAGGAGCTCCACTTTAGGGTCAGAGCTGTCCTCCTCCGCTTTCGCAAGACTGGCCTTAAGTTAAAGCGCAGCAAATGCGTGATTGGGGTACCCAGTGTTGAATTCCTGGGGTTCCTCATTGATTCGGCAGGCATCCATCCAACCCCTTCTAAAGTTACAGCAATCAAGCAGGCCCTGCTCCCACATGCAAAGCTGAGCTGCAGGCCTTCTTAGGCCTTCTTAACTTTTATAACACTTTCCTACCCCACAAGGCCACTTGTGCTGAGCCCCTCCATCGGCTCTTAGACACCAACAGGCCCTGGCATTGGGGGCCTGAGGCTCACAAAGCCTTCCAAGAGGTCAAAGCCCTCCTCACCTCTGATGCAGTTCTGGTCCAATACCACCATGACTTGCCTCTCTCCTTGGCTGCAGATGCCTCCCCATATGGCATTGGTGCAGTCCTAGCACACACTCTCCCAAATGGATGTGAGGCTCCGATTGCTTACTTCTCCAGGACTCTCTCTTCCACTGAATGCAAATATAGCCAGACCGACCGTGAGGCACTGGCTTTAGTGGCTTCCATCAAACGTTTTCACGACTATCTCTATGGTCGCCCATTTAAGTTGTTTACTGACCATAAGCCCCTCCTAGGGCTTCTGGCAGGCGACCGCCAGACCCCTCAATACTTGTCCCCCCGCATGTCCCGCTGGATGGAATTTCTCACCTCATATTCATACACCCTGGCCTACCGGCCTGGCAAGGCCATGTCGAATGCTGATGCCCTAAGCCGCTGCCCGTTACCTCTGTCCATTGAGGACCCAGCACCAGCTTCTGAAATCCTCCAGATTGAGGAACTAGGCCCCCCCATTCAAGCCTCAGACATCGCTGCCCATACGGCACGCGACCCCATTCTTCGCCAGGTTCTCGATTGTGTGATGAGGGGTTGGCCCCCGGGGCCCGTAGAACATCCCTACTTGCCTTATCACCACCGCCGCCTGGAGCTGTCCACACAACAAGGCTGCCTTCTTTGGGGCACCAGGGTAGTTGCACCTCCTTCCCTACATAGGCCCATACTCGAACGGTTGCATTTGTGCCACCCTGGGGTGGTCAGGATGAAAGCCCTGGGTAGGAGTTACGTATGGTGGCCAGGGATGGACCAGGAGATTGAGAGATGGGTGTCCCAATGCCAAGCCTGCCAGTCTTCAAGGCCAGCTCCACCCACTGCCCCCCCAAGATCTTGGGAGGTGCCCAGGGGGCCTTGGTCTCACATTCACCTCGACTTTGCAGGCCCCTACCAGGGTCACCAGTTCCTAGTAGTAGTGGATGCTTTCTCAGGGTGGGTAGAATTGGAATTGATGGCTAACACCACCTCTGACTCCCTCATGCGTTCTTTAATGAGGTTATTTGCTACCCATGGGTACCCTGACATCGTGGTGTCAGACAATGGACCCCAATTCACATCCTCTAGATTCCAGCTGTTTTTGTCTTCACATGGCATCCGCCAGGCCCTGACCGCTCCCTGGCACCCTGCGAGCAATGGTCGGGCAGAGAGAGCTGTGAGGTCTGCAAAGGAGGCACTAAGCCGCTTGGGTGCTGTGAATTGGCAGGACAGGGTCTCAGCGTATCTCCTGGCTCAACACACGACTCCCTGCCCTGCCACAAATCGAAGCCCAGCTGAAACACTCATGGGCCGTCGCCTAAGAACAGATCTGGACAGGCTGCACCCCGGGTATGCATCTGAAACTTCCCCTGTCCTACACGCCAGGGGCCGGGGTTTTTTACTGGGAGACACCATCTTTGCACAACAATATGGGGGGGAACCACGTTGGCTGCCTGGCCTAGTCACTGAGTTAACAGGCCCCTGCTCTTACAGGGTCCAATTAGCGGATGGCCGCATCTGGAGGCGGCACCTTGACCAGCTCAGAGGGCGCCGCCTGGCAGACTCCACCCAGGTGCCTATCACCCAAGTTCCAGAGTTGGCTCTTCCACCATTGGCCATGCCGATAGCTGACCCTCCCGACCCCGCCGAGCCGTTTGCTGACTTACCTGCAGCTGTTCCGTCGGCCTCCTCTAGTTGTCCCTCTCCGGCCCGCCGTCTTCAGTCGACTCCGGAAGCTCCTCCAACTCCATCCGAAGTTCTGCCGGCCGCCCCCGGCAGCCCTGAACCACTGAGACGGTCCACGAGGCTGCGCAGGCGCCCAGCCTACCTAGAAGACTTCGTGTGCTCTTTTCAGGAAGGGAGGGGTGTTATGTCCTCCCACGTCGCCGGCAACAGCAGCCGGCGCCTCCGATTGGCCGGCTGCAGAAGCGGGAGAATCCAGCCTTCCGATTGGCCGCCGCGTTTGACAGCCGCCTTAAATAGAGCTGTCAAACGCGGCTGAGGAAAATTCTGTCCCGATCTACCGCATAGCGTTTACTGTTGTTCCTGTTGCTGTTCTATTGAATAAAGGCTGGTTGTTTGACCCCAGTCTCATGTCGTCTTTCGATCTCCGGATTCAACAATTGTAATTAGGGTTTAGAGAAACAAAATTGGGTAAATTTCATAAAAGCATGCTTTTCTACAAATACCTTCATTTTCAGTAATAGTTTATCCTATATTCCATTAGCAAACTAAACGAAACACATTGTCTCATTAATATTCCTTTTCTTGGCTTCAACGAATCTGATTGGTGAGGAGTGTCATAAGACCTTATCATGATACTGATTACTTGATATCTAATTGACTAATTAATATTCCCCAAGAGAAAAGTCCATTAAAAAATGACATGTATTAAAGCAACTACAGAAAAAGGAAGTCAGTTGGACTAAAACATTTTAAAAATAGAGAAAATAGGTTTTTGTAACCATAGAATAAGATGTAATTTTGTATCTGCAGCTATACTTGCTGTAAAAGAAATTGGATGCAACTTTCTATTTTTTTTTCTTTTTGAATCTTTTATTCATTTTATTTTATGTTTTACTTTGTACTGGCTCTTGTTAGCTTTTGTGTTCAAATTAAAATTGTTAATAAAGCAGGATCCAGTTTGGGTTGGTCACTTTGAACCAGAGGTTTAGTCTTTCCAACTTTTAAACTCATGCTGGAGCCCATCCTCAGGGAACATCTCTCTCACCAGAATGTGAAAGTTATATATATAATGGAACAGGATGTTGCTTTGATTTTCTTTCTTTGTGCACTAAAATATTGCTCATATTTATGTGGCAATATAGGTCCTTTATTCAAAGTTACTATGTGTTCTTTATTAAAGCTAATTCTAGAAAGAGGTTTTTATTATTAAGCAGATCAAGTCTGGTGCTTGTTCTATTCAACTGCAGCCAGAAAAAGTTCAAATACAGTCATTACAATATTTTATTTTATTCTTGTTCATTCATATGTCCGATGTTTCACCACTGATAAATTGGCAAAGAGGTTTTCTCCTGTTATTTGGTAAACCCAGTTAATACGATTGGCAGAGTAAATTTCAGTCTTTCTTAGAGCCAGTTACATGGGATGATTTTGAGTGAAAAGTTTCCCTAGGTGTAGTAACTTATCAACACAAGATGGTGCTCTATTCTTATGAAACTGCTGGAAAAAGGAAAGGTCAAACATTTTCAGTGCTCTGGCCATTTTAGAAAAGGAACTGCTGCTTTAGAAAGCCAGGACCGCTTGCAGCAATAACTTTGGAAACAGCAATGACTCCCCCTCCCCCAGATAACTTTCTTCCCTTATTGCATTTGTCACCTCTTGTTTTGACAGCAGTTGGATCAGGATTCCTTATTGATGGCTCCTACCTACTCTCTCAGTGTGAGTTGCCTTTTGATACATTTGTCTCCTCCTTACCAGCTGGATGTCAGCAGGACCCTGATGTCCAGCTGGAGGAAAACAACACACGTTGCTCTCCAAGGCTGCCAAGAATCTATTTAGATGATGGGTATCAAGAGGTAACTAAAAAACACATTAAAGAATCCTTCCTCCTCCTCCTCCTCCTCCTGCCGCACCTTCTCCCAGAAGGGCTGCACATTATATCTTTGCAGCACCTGGATTCAACCAGTGGAAATCTACAGGTTTGGAGATTTTTTTGTATGTTTGTTTTTTGAGCAATAGAAAGTCAGAACTTGAAGAAAACAGCCTTTTTTCAGACAGGCTCCTGCATTATGAAAATGTCATACATTTCTTTCCAGAACAAAAGAGAAGGTAATGTAGTAAAATATAATCTCTGGAAAGTAGCTATGCTTGTCCACTTTTTATAATGAAGTCATAACTTTGCATATATAAAACTGGAAATGAAGAGGTCCCTCATTTTTGTGTCTGAAAATTAAATACTTAATTCAAGTAGTGGTGGCAGAAGTCCATTGGTTTAGAAAGTTTCAACTTCTAAGTCTCTTTTCCATATGCTAGCACAAATTTCTAGGTTTGAGTGTTTTAGATAGCATGAAAGCAATTACATGCTATCTAAAACAAAACAAATATTTACTTAGATGCAAAGTAAGAACAATTAACAGTGAGGACAATAAACAGTGTTTATATAATAATAATAATAATAATAATAATAATAATAATAATAATAATAATAATAATAATAATAATAATAATAATAATAATAATAATAATGATGATGATGATGATGATGATGATGATGATGATGATGATGATGATGATGATGATGATGATGATGATGATGATGGCTTAGGACCAGGTTACCTTCGGGACCGCATTCTGCCTCACACTTCCCTTCGACCGGTTAGGACCCACAGAGTGGGTCTCCTCCAGGTCCCGTCAGCCAAACAATGCCGGCTGGCGGACCCTAGGGGGAGAGCCTTCTCTGTGGGGGGCCCCGTGCTCTGGAACCAACTTCCCCCAGAGACCCGAACCATCCCCACCCTGCTGGCCTTCCGAAAAGCCGTCAAGACATGGCTCTTCCTGCAGGCAGGGGGTTGAGACTAGTTCCATCCGAGCTCCCCCCCGGTATGTCTGGTGGTGAATATTTTTAACTTTTAAACTTTTAAACTTTGTTTTAATTGTTGTTTATTATCTAGTGTTCTTGCATAATGCTATACGCCGCCCTGAGTCCCTCGGGAGTAGGGTGGCATAGAAGAACCAAATAATAAAAAATAAATAAATAAATAAAATGATGATGATGATGATGATGATGATGATGATGATGATGATGATAATAATAATAATAATAATAATAATAATAATAATAATAATAATAATAGCAGCAGCAGCAAAAACAACAACAACAACAACAACAACAACAACAACAACAACAACAACAGAGTTGGAAGGGACCTTGGAGGTCTTCTAGTCCAACCCCCTGCCTAGGCAGGAAACCCTACACTACTTCAGACAAATGGTTATCCAACATCTTCTTAAAAACTTCCAGTATTGGAACATTCACAACTTCTGGAGGCAGGCTGTTCCATTTAAATAAATAGTGTTTATTTTTTTTAACAATAAACAGAACAATTAACCAGTGGAACAGCTTGCTCCCAGAAGTTGTGGCTGCTCCATCACTGGAGATTTTAAAGGAGAGATTGGGCAGCCATTTGTCTGAAATGGTATAGGGTCTCCTGCTTGAGCAGGAGGTTAGAATAGAAGAACTCCAAAGTCCCTTCCTACTCTGTTATTCTGTTATACTGTATTCATCTTGAATGTTTTCAGGACATGGCTATTCCTCCAAGAATATATCAAATAAATATTGAACAATATTTAGTGTCTAAATATTGAACAATATTTAGTAGAATCTTGATGTATATCCCCATCTCCAAGAACAATGAAGACGGTGAGAATCAACACCTCAAACATTCTGCTGATATTATTAATCTGGGATTGAGAACTAGACCTCAAAGCTGGCCCAGAAATAATTTATGGCCATATAGATAGATGAAGAAGTAAATCTGGCTTAGGTTCTTTTGGTTTGAAGAAATATAAAAATATCTGGTGGATAGAATCCCCACCCAAGTATGATAAAGAGTCATATGCTATTTGTGTTGCAAAGGTGTTGGCCTTCTGCACTTATTCCGTTGGTATACATTTCTAGTCAGGGGCGGGTTCCTTTTACCTTTTCCTACTGGTGCGCAATGCAACATTTCGTGCACATGCGCTCACTAAGCTTGCACGCACGCACGCGTCCCGGCATGCAATTTTAGCTCTGCGCATGTGCAGAGGGATGATTTTACTTCTGCGCATGCTCAGAGAGCTGAAAAATCGTCAAAAATTAGGAAAAAATATAGCGGCGCACACGGACCGGCACAGACAGCACCGGAGCCATCACGCCTAAATTACATCATTAGCAGGCTACTATCGGAGCACCCGCACTGGACCGCACTGGTAGGAACTCACCTCTGTTTCTAGTTAAGAATATTGGAGAAATACAAAGTGATTTAAAAAGTCCAAAGAATGGTTTCAAGGTAGAGATTTCCAGTGTCTGATAATTAGAAGTGTCTTAATCCATTTTATATGGATTAATCCACTCATCAAATGCTTAGCACGCACTAAATATATATTGGCTTGCCCTTGTTTTTTTGCCTCGCTGCATTTCCATAGTCATATTTTATTCTTAGATATTAACCATGAGGCCAAAGAAGTTATACAATAGTTTCTAGTTTATAAAAACCTAGAGGTTTCACGAGGTTATTAAACTTTAATTACAAATAATTTCATGTTGATCTTGTATGGTATAATGGATGAGAATGCTTTTCCATAATATCTGAAAAATTCCTTACTAAATTTATTTCCCACTCCTTACTCATGCATTCCAAATAATAACAATTAAAGAGATTAAGAAATGAAAGTCAGGTTTTTTACAGCAGCTTTTTCCAACCTGGAATAATCCTGATGTTGTGAACCATAGGGTCTCATAAATCCTAGTTATAATGGCCCATTGTTAGAAATAATGAGAGCTATAGTCTGCTATCATTGATTTAGAGGTTATATCAATTGCTGTTGATGTTTTCTTATACTGCTAATAGTGTTGTATAGTTTATACATTTTTATATATTGCTCTTTTCTTTTTTAGATAGTCCTTTAAATGTTGCAAGCTGCACAGTTATGTATTTGAGATGGACAGTCAATAAATAAATAAATAAATAAATAAATAAATAAATAAATAAATAAATAAATAAATAAATAAATAAATAAATAAATAAATAAATAAATAAATAAATAAATAATGCAAAAAACTGTTTTCAGGGGATTAAAGTACAAACCAAGCTCTCTGTACCAATAGTAATATTGTAATTGTGATATGACTTTGCAAATACGTTATACTTAACACATTCACTAAATGAAGGAATCCTCATGGTACAGTGGTTAAAGTACAGTATTGCAGGCAAACTCTGCCCATAGTCTGGAGTTCAATCTTGACGAGGCTCAAGGTTGACTGAGCCTTTCATTCTTCCGAGGTCTGTAAAATGAGGACCCAACTTGTTGGGGCAATGTGCAAATAATGCTTCTAAGTTGTAAACTGCCCAGGAATTGGTCTAAAGCACTGCGGGATGATATATAAGTCTAAGTGCTATTGCTATTGCTACATCATTCCAAATAATTAGATTTAAGTAAGATGAAACAAACAGAATGCTCAAGTGATGAAGCAAGAGAAGTACAGTTGCACATTTGTACACACAAAAACAGAGATGGATGATAACGTGGAAAATGATCTGCTTCAAACTTTATACAACTTTTGGCACACGTAATCATTCTATTTCTTCTCTATTTATTCCACTTCTCTCTATTTAAGCAGCACAGATGTACACACTGGCAAACTACTGATGTGTAAAGCAAACATTGCCTTTAACAGAAAAACGTGTTAGGGCATGCATTTTCTATTTTAGAAAATATGAATACGCCAGATAATTTGCAACTATGATGTACAATTGTTATTCTATAACATAATATCTATAATGAATGAAATAATAAGTTTCTATTATCTATCCTCCATATACTATTTAATTGTACTAATTCTATGGTCTTAGTTAAGCAATTAGTTTAACTAGACATAATTACATATTTGAGACATGTAATTATGATGTGCAAAGCAGTTCAATAACTGGAGTATATAAATACACAGGGTCATATTCTGTACATAAATTTAAGTAGAATTAATAGAAATATGAAGTTATGTTTGAAACTTTATCATATAATATGGCTCATAAAATAGAAAGACCTTGTAGGTCATGTTACCTGTATCAGTGATTCATGGTGGGTTTTTTTTCCTAGGAAGTTTAAATCTTCCTTAAATGTACTAATAAAGGAGAATATTTGTAGCTCAGGGTTGACATGAGGAGTCCTTGGTGCTCCCTGAGCTTGCTTGTTTTCTTGCAGATGTTTCATTACCCAAACTAGGTAACATCATCAGTCCTAGCATTACCTAGTTTGGGTAATGAACATCTGCAAGAAAACAAGCAAGCTCAGGAGCACCAAGGACCCCTCTTCCTTTTATGTGTTTGAAATTGAATTTGAAATTGTATAAAGATAAACATAAAATAAAATAGTCTATCATATACTGCAATTTAAAGGTTGAATGAAAGAAAGGAAAAGACAAAAAAAGCCTTTCATTTTAAATTATCCAGAATGTTCTGTAAGAAATATAAATGGAAAAACATAGTATATTTAAATGAATTGAATTAACATTAAAACAAGTCTGTAGGTTATCAAGAGCTTTTTTCCCTTTCTTAAGTGAGTTGATCAAAGAGCTAATTTTCTAATGTACCATCAGCCTTTATTTAACAAATGGAGTTTCTTATCTGCCTACATATCTCTAATTATTTATTACTAAAGTGTCCATCAGTGCATGCTAAGAGTTCGTTTATAAATATCAAAAGAAAAAATTCAGCAATCTTCCTTTATGCCCTTCCTTTTGCTTGTACAAAATAAATCTGTTTTTAGTTCTAAGAAATATTTATTATGGTGTCTTTGACAAAAAGATCACATGTTGTGTTGTGTTGTTAAACCCACAAAATAGAAAATGCCATGTAAAAGTTTCACCATACAGATTCGACATTTGATGCCTATCTCAACGTTTCCCTCAAATTGGAAAGGACAGAATAGACAGAAAACTTTGGTTGTCCACTTTTTCTGATTTCTCCTTGCAATGGACCATTATAATTAATACTGAATCTCTGTTTTATTGCATCTGTTCTAATCAATTCTCTCAGAAGAATTATCGACATGATTATGAAGAGATATGTTCTGAAGAATTTTAAATAATTTCTGTTATGTGAACAGAAATAAGTTATGACTGAACAATAAACTCCCATACAACCTCTATGTCACATGGCACTCTGATAAGATCTGCAAGAGCTATTTTGACTTGTTATTGGTTTACAAATCCATTAGAATACTATTTGTGTCACAGTTGCAGATGTAGACTCTGATGAAAAAGATTACACTATCACATGCACGTCCAGATTGCCAGGAACAGGAAAATAAGACAAGGTAAAAAAGCAGACCTTCCCAAAGTACAGAAGGAAATTCTGATACAAAAACCATTAAGGCAACTTTTAGGAATAGAGGTTGGACAACTAGAGATACATTCTTGGTTCTAGGTCAATTACAGACTATAATGATTTACAGACCTATGTTGAACAAATACATATAGATTCAGAGAAATATCTATTGATACATCCAGGATGTGATATCTATTTCAAAAGCAGTTGACCAAGACTCTAACTTCATACTACTTAATACCATCAAGACATTAAGCACAGGGGCGGATTGCTCACTTACCTCGCTGCCGGAGCCATGCGCGCGCATCTCCATGCTTCGGGGGGGGCGGGAGCGCGCTGTACGCGCGCTTGCCCCCTCACGCAATTTTGCTTCTGTGCATGCACGGAGGCAAAATCTCACCAAAATCTCGCACGCACGCGCGTCCCCTCATGAGATTTTGGCGCAATTTTGCTTCCGAGCATGCGCAGAAGCAAAATCGCCCGAAAATCACCGAAAATCACCAGAAAAAAATGGCGACATGCCGGGTGGACCGGCAGAGAGGGCTCCGGAGCGGTTGCAAAATCCGCCGCTCCCTACCAGAGCTGCGTACCAGGCAGCTCCAGCAGGAACCTACCTCTGATTAAGCATAGAAGAGTCATCCTGGATTTTCCCAGAGGTCAATCTAAACTACCATTTTAGAAAAATTAAAATTAAAATAAAATTAAATAAATAAACTAGCATTCTGGTACAATTGGTCAAATAAAATATTCATTCATTCATTCATTCATTCTGAAAATATTAGAGCATTGTAGTGCTTAGGCATTACTACTGTGAAGATCTTGTATCTCCTACTTGCACATCTCTTAGCAATGAGATAAAAGAGTAGAGCCTTTAACCTTATTCTTAATGGCCAGGAAGTTTCGTTGTTCACAATGATTCACAAAGCAAGCTGGTGCTGGACCTTTTAAGACTTTAAAGGTTTGCCACTACTCTTTTAAACTGAACTTATAAACAAATAAATAGCCAATAAAACTGAAACAAAATAGTGCAATACGTTCTGTTGCTGGGCACCAGTCCACTTTTAAGAACAAATGCAGTTTTCAGAGTGTCTACTCTAGCTGATAAATCAAAACTGGTCAAATGTCTTCTATTTGGAAAACCTGGAGGTCCACAGAGAATGCTGGAGTAGACATAATGATGTTGAATGGATGCAACTAAAACTATAAACAAAGGTATACCTGGATATAAAAATGATTTCATTACATTACATTATAAAGAGGCTCTTTTATAAGAATTTGGTTGAAAGATTAATTAACATGGAAAAGAACTTCTTGCAGATTTAAAATAGAACCCTGGATATCAATGGTAGCAATTATACATATTTGTGTCTAGAAAGATACAAGAAGGCAGATGTAGAATCTATTTTAGGGAGCAGCATCTTATTTCTGTCTTTGACCTCCCACAAAATACATACGAAGAAACCTCTTCTTGTGCCCAGACCAATACCCAACTTGCCAGGACACCATTTCGGAAAAGAAATGAATATAAAGGTATCGCTCACATGTTCCATGTCAGCTCTGGAGAGTGGCATGCATTCCTGTTGCCCAGCACATGTACAATTATGGAAAGTCAAATTAATCAGTTAATTGCATGAAGTGAAATTGTCTAAGTTGATAGGAGGCTACGTGCAGATATTTGTCATTCTGTGAAGAAGCCAATGTACACAAAGCTCTTTTCTCTAGAAGATAAAGAGATTTATCAGCTAATATCAGCATGATTGAAGAACCTCTTTTTTTAAAAAAAAATCAAGAACTGCATTTCCTCATGAGTGCTTATTGAAAGTCATTCATCTGTGGTAAGTGAGACTAAAGCCATTATGAGAAAAAGCCAATGGTCTAGCAACTCTTTCTTTTTGTTACCCTCTTATCATTCCCTTTGTTTGTTTGTTTGTTTGTTTTTGTCTAGGAAATAAGCAGGGGAGGTATAGATACATCCTTTTAAAAATTACATACATGTTAACAGCTTTTGTAGTGGTTTAATTAATTATCTCTGCCTTGTTCAGTTACATATGGAAGTAAGTTTGACTGTATATTTAAAGAATCTGTCTTCTCACATTATGTTCTTTTAAAAAGTACAACAATGAACTTAATATAAAGAACACTGGCAGATAATAATTAATTTTGGATAATAAGAACCTAAATATTTATATACCATATTTTTCGGAGTATAAGACGCACCGGAGTATAAGACGCACCTTAGTTTTTAGGGAGGAAAATAGGGGAAAACAATCTGCCTAACAGGTATTCATCTGGCTAGCGTCCTTAGTCTGCTCAGCTTCAGCACATTATTTTATCCCCTGGTTAGGACTTAAAAAAACCTTCTTCTGAGAGAATAACAATGAAAGAGCATGCAAGCCAGTAAGAGCTGGGAAGATCGTTAGCACCTGGTTAGGGCTAGAAAAAAACTTATTCGGAGCAGCTTCAGCACATTATTTTATCCCCTGGTTAGGACTTAAAAAAACCTTCTGAGAGAGTAACAATGAAAGAGCCTGCAAGCCGGTAAGAGCTGAGAAGATAGTTAGCACCTGGTTAGGGCTAGAAAAAAACTTATTCGGAGCAAGTAGAGCAATGAAAAAAAATTCTGCAAAGACTTAGGGCTGGAAAAACATTCTTTGGAGAGAGTAACAATGAAAAAGCCTGCAAGGTAAGAGCTGGGAAGATCTGTTAGCACCTAGTTAGGGCTGGAAAAAAAAGCTACATTCGAAGTATAAGACGCACCCAAATTTTCAGCCACTTTTAGGGAGGAAAAAGGTGCGTCTTATACTCCGAAAAATACGGTAAATGAGTATTTCTAAGATTCTTATTATATGTCATGCTCAGTTTGTAAATAGCCAGTTTATATTCACAATACTCCAGTTCAGCGCATGTATATTAAATAATATTTTATGTAAATTTTAACTGTTTTTTAAAAAGCTAAAATTTAAAACACAGAGTAATAAAATATAGAATAAAAATAGAGAGAGGTGTTTTTTAGTGATGCTTCCCTTACAGACCTTTGCTCAGAAGTGAAAAATATCATATGATACTGATGGGAATATGCAGCAGACAATCTAATTAAGGAAGTCAAAGAAGTAATTCAGGGGATAAGCTACCTCTAGTACCACATCAAATACCAGCTATACAAGAGAAAGCAGCACTTAACTTACCACCAAGGACCAAAATTCTTCACAAACCTCCAAATGCTTCAAAGGTGGAGAAGTAGGCTATCTCAAGATAGCTGTCCAAAATGAAGGCTCAAGTAAACTAAGTTGAGTCTAAACATCATGGGATGGAGGTACCCCTAAGTAAAAGGTTCTGAATACTTTTCCACCTGAATTGAATGGGTGTGATAGTAGATGGACATCCACTAGTAGTCTGGAGTGATACTAGGGAGTGATACTAGACCCATGAACTCCACTAAAAACATCTTATTTATCTAAGACCATCATTTGATGATAGCAGCTCAAGGATTACTTACTCTTCCATGCTTAAAGATCAATAACTTCCAAGTGTTCCAGTAAGTGTTTGGGTAGGACTATGAAAAATATATTACATGGATCTTTCAAGTCTCGTATGACATCAAAATATCTCCTTATAAAAGCAGAAACTTCTTGTATCTGTATATTAATTCATTCTTTGCTCTTCTTGCCTTGTAAGGTCATTCTCAAGATTGAAGGACATAGTAATGAACATATCAATGTTGACTGAAAGATCTATGTATCTTTCAGTCAACGCAGTCAAGTGACGTATCTTCAGCACCTTAGTTGGAAATGGTGAGGTGGTACTTAGCTGATGTCTCTGTCCTACTGAAAAGGTTGAACTCCTTGAATCTATTGCTTTTCTTTCTGTCTCAATTCTCTGAGAGAGAAAATTCTCCCATCTATATCAACCAGCCATATTTGGTGGAGAAATAACACCCAAACTCTGTGGAATTTGTGGAGTTTTAGAAGATAGATGCAGAATGTTATTTTATTTTAGCCAGACAGGAAATATTTCACTCATTTAATCACACAATAGCTTTCTTTGTTTTCCTTGTAACTTCTGAAATTAGTGTTCTCACCGCAGACACTGTAGATGTCTCAGGGACTGGGCTGGTCTTAGACACTTTTAGAACAGTTCACCAGAACTCGGTGGGAGAAAGGAGGGAAGCACTTTTGTATGTTTTAAACCTGACACCACCATCAAGATCTATTCAATTAAAGTGTCATGTCTCATCTCAACTGGAAAAACAAAGGTAAAAAGCCAACTGGTTCAATAGCATTTAACAGCTGATAATAGTGTTTCTGCCTGATTTAGTCTAATTACACAGATTGCCATACTCTGTGTTACAGGCAACCATGAATTATCTGTTCCCTAACTCGACTGTATATTTTTCCTCAGATTTTTGTGGTTAAGGTCCAAATAAAATTGCTGCACATAAAAGTTAACCTTTTCAAAGTGAGGTACTAATTGTTGCATTTTTCTGGTTTCTGCATCATGAAGGGTTAAGGTCTGCCTGCAATCTCCATCACATGTGAAATACAAAGTCATAAAAAGGTGAATGAAAATAATATAGCGGTTGCCCCCCAACATATTAAATTGCTTTGAGTATTAGAAACATATTCTAATATAGCCTATACCATAAATATAACAGTCTAATTATTACAAGGGCCTCCTACATTTAAGAAACAATTTACTTTCCCAAAATAATTCCAGATCATAATTTCAGTGTAACACAAGGGAGTAATTGTTAAATACATGACTGGCGAATCATCATATTACTGATATTAATGTTAATAAAAATGAAATCAAAATCAAACTAATTTTTTTCTTTATTTTCTCACCAACTTCCTGTATAGATAGATAGATAGAATTCTTTATTGTGTGATTGTGTGTGATTGGACACACAAGGAATTTGTCTTTGGTGCATATGCTCTCAGTGTACATAAAAGAAAAGATACATTTGTCAAGAATGGTTGTCATCGGGTTCAAGTAAGCAATCAGGAAACAATCAATATTAATATAAATCATAAGGATACAAGCAACAAGTTACAGTCATACAGTCATAAGTGGGAGGAAATGGTTGATAGGAACAATGAGAAAAACTAATAATAGTAATGCAGTCTAGTGAATAGTTTGACAGTGGTGAAATGTCACACGAAGACCAAATACTGGTCCCTGCCCAGAAAATATTGATGACATCATTCTTTCCATGAAATCTGCTGCCTGAGACAGTTTTTGTAGTCTGATTAATAGTAGGGCTTTGAAAATCATTTCAGGAAATTCATCAAGAATACAATTCAAAAAAAAATTCATGAAAGAATGAAAACATCTCCTACACCCTATCTCACCTTGAGCCCCTAAATATGGCATCACCATGCCAGTCTTTCACACACGCTCCTCAAAAGTGATCAATCAAGATGAATAAACCAATTTTGTGTCATGGCTTAGTTGGTTACAAACAGTTAAATCCAACAGCATATGCAATCCTCTTTTCTTATTATAGGCTGACGTCTACCCAATAATGTTCCATTTTCCCCACCCAAAAAAGCCTACTATTTTAAATGGTTGGTGTGTGTGTGTGTGTGTGTGTGCGCGCGCACACACACACACACACACACCATTTAAAATAGTAGGCTTTTTAATATATATATGAAATTATATATCTAGTTGTTCTGCATGCATTTGCCTCTTACAAAGACATGTATTCAGAGTAAAAACTTTAGGTGAATAAATCTAGTCAATAGTCAGGGGAATTTCTTGGCATTTGGTGAATTTCGCTTATTCTTCCTATTATGTTTCATCTCCACGCAGCCAGAAATTCCCATCAATATTATTAGTCTGTGTATTCTCCAGAGGCTCCCTATGTGAATTTGCCCTTGCTGATTTATTCCCATATAGATTTAACAGGAGAGCTAGGAGGATCTCAGGGGCTCAGTAATATTTAAATAGACCTCTGGGTATAGAACTATTGCTGATCTGTTTAGTTTGGGGGGAAATGGTCCTTGGGGAAGCCCAGATTTCTGCAGTTTTTAAATCTCATATTGTACAGAAATTTTATGTCTCTTTTCTCTAGAGAATGGTGACTATCATCACGCTAGTTACAAATCTTGCATTCATAAAACAAGCACCACAACAAACATGCACCAACACATTTTTAAGATTGATTCATTTAAAATACTACAAAAATACTGGTTTTTCCATACACTATAATGACATTTCTAACAAACTATGTCACTAATTATTTTTAATAATACACAACCTGGTTCCTGAGTGCCATATTTGGACTCACAGAAGTTAAGGCTTCTGAACATGCATAAGGGCCATTACAAATGCTACTACTTCACATTTTTAACTACCATAAAAATGTTGGGGTGCAGTCAGATAGACATACATCATCAGCATGACCAGAAAGTGCACAGTCCTACTTTTTTTCTTTGCTTTAGACTTTTACATATTGGGACAATGTTCCCAAAAGCTCTTTTATTCTAAGCTGGTCTAAAACATGACACAGCTCTACCTTAAATATAAAATATGATGAAAAATATAGATAAAATATTCTGGAAAATTCCTTACAGAAAACTAAGGTCATCTTGAAGATTTTTACAGGATTAACTCCAGGAACATATACCAAATGTGAAGTAAAGCAAAGTATACCTTCCATTGTGTTGATTTTAAAACAGGAAGAAACAAAACTAAGCTCCAGAAGGGGAACACTACAGTCCTAAGCTATTTTATGAAAGATCACACCAAGTTTCTGTCTTCTGTTGTGCTAAAGATATATTTTAAATGCAAAACATAACTGGGCTTGAATTCATTTTATTGTTCTGGACACTCTAGCTCCATGATGGTGAACCTATGGCACACGTGCCAGATGTGGCATGCAGAGCCCTCTCTGTGGGCATGCACGCAGTCACCTCAGCCCAGCTCCAATCGCATTTCTCCATTGCATTTCTCCATTGCATTTCTCCGTTGCATTTCACTCAATCAATTCCAACTTCTCATGAAAGAAAAAGATCTCGCGAAGTTGGAATTGATTGAGTGAACTTTTTCACTTGCGCACTTCACAATGGGGGAGACGGGGTCCCGTCCTCCTCCTGAAGCCCATTATGATGCGGAGCCACAACGTGACCCATGCGGCTCTTTCACCCCTCTGCTGTGGCTACCTGTGGCCCTGTCACGGCACAGGGATGAAAGAATTGTCGTCCTGTCTCAGCGGTGGTAATGGGCGGAGCCTTAGTGTGGGAGTAAAGTGCCCCTGTACTTGCCTTTGAGCAGCAGCAGGATACTGGCTTTGTCATGGAATTTACTGTTGCCACCAGCAAAGAGGGCTGGGAGAGAATGGCGGGGGCAGATCTTGATCAAGAGAAAGAAGATGGCGGCATGGGGAAGTGCTTCCCTCTCCTGGCCGAGTGCCAAGCACAAAAGGCCAGTGGGAGGGGGACAGCTGTCCCAGCAGAAGCGCCCCCATTGGCAAATCAGAGGGTGGAGAGGCCTGGCCCGACTCTCACAGCAGGACACTCTTCGGCACCTCCAGATGCAAGTTGCCCCCTTTGTAATGCACTGCACCTTTGAGGAAGCCGGGCAGCGATGACTGGGGCCATGGGGGGCAGCAGAGTTGGCAGGGCTGTTGCCCCTCCTCAGCAAGCCGGGCCTGTAGGAGCACAGAGGAAGCACTGGAGGGTCAGAAGGCATGCTTTGACATCACCCCATCAACACCCATTTCCAGTGTGCGCTCCTCTGTCCTGAAGTGGGATTGAGTGGGGGAAAGGAGGAAGGGAGCAGGGAAAAGATGCCGTTGCTTTCCCAAGGACAGGGACAGGAAAAGTGGAATAAAAATAGGTGTGTGTGTGTGTGTGTGTGTGTGTGTGTGTGTGTGTGTGTAAATAACAACCCGGGATAGCTTTAGCCACAAACAACAGCTGCTGTTATTTTTGCTTCTAAGCTACACAGCATTCTTTAATAAATACTAACAATAATGAATCATAATATACAGGATTAAAGGAAGGAAGGTGAAATCAAAGGAGGGGGGAAGGAAGGAAGGAAGGAAGGAAGGAAGGAAGGAAGGAAGGAAGGAAGGAAGGAAGGAAGGAAGGAAGGAAGGAAGGAAGGAAGGAAGGAAGGAAAAAGAAGGAAGGAAGGAATAAGAATGTGATGGCCCTCCAGAGTCTACTGCACTACACTCCCATCATTATTCAGGTTAAATTGCCATGTTGACACTTTGCGATAAATAAGTGGGTTCTGGGTTGCAGTTTGGGCACCCAGTCCCTAAAAGGTTCACCATCACTGCTCTAGCTTGTGTGTGTGTGTGTGTATATATTCCTGATATTACCTTGAAATATTGTTTATACAAAGGCCTTAATGGCCACAGCTGCCACTTGCTATTCTAGCATAAGCCATGAGTCCATGAGTCCAGATTGTGCACTGGGTCTGTCTGAGCGATGCCAACCTATCCAGGGTTAGTATTGGAAAAGTTTTTTCACCAGAAGGCCCAAATACCCAAAACCATTCTATCTTCTTGAGTTGAGTCACAATCCATTGCACCCCATCCTGACCCTTGAAAGCTCCAGCACTGAAATAGGACATGCATGGCATTGCTCAGGCAGCCTCAGATGGAGATAGACACCCTCACACAACAGCCTCATAGACATTTAAAAGGAAACTGAACTCTGGAGCACCCTAGAAAGTAGGAATCATAAACTAGATCTCTTCCCCCTATCAACACCGACTGGAACTGACTCCAGAGGAAGGAGGAAAACCAGCAAAGGAAACCAGCAACTCCAACTCCTGAGTCTATCCTGAAGGATAACATATAAATGGTATTTAAGGCTGTTGAGAGGTCAGGAAGAGTAAGGATGATAGCACTACCCCAGTCTCCTTCTGCCAGAAGACTTCTAAGAGTGAAATCAATGTCATCTCAGTCCTGTAACTTGGCCTGAAAATTGACTGAAAAGGATCCACTTTATCCAGGGTCTTCTGCAGTGCGATGTCAACAACTTCTCCACAACTTTTCCCCAAAAGAGGAGGTTGGATGCTGAACAAAAGCTATCCAGACAAGCCAGATTGAATGATCGTCCCTTCAGAAGAGAGCATACTGCCTCTTTAAGAGCCAAGAGAAACCTTCCCCAAGGATTTATTAATCACTGTTCAGAACCACTGCTCAGAACCAATCACACAATCACTCCAAGGCACCCTTAACAAGCCAAGGAGGGACATGAATATAACATAGAGATAGATGAATCAGCAGCTACAAGAGCACAGTCCACTTTTCAGTTGTAACGGGATCAAACTCCACCTCCAGTTAATCTTGCAAGATTTTATCCCCATGTTCTTCATCATGGAATATGCTGGGAATTTTAATTTGGACTACAATGGACTCCAGCTTTAGGGCAGAGCAATAGAGGCTATTAGGTCAAAATCTTGCATGGTTATCTGGGGTGACTTTGATCAGATCTAATAATGACTCTGGCTTGTGTTTGATCATATTCACTCCTCATCATTTGCCAGTGGTACTCTAGGCATCTCTTCAGCCCTCTTTAGCTCTCTCAACTTCTCTGTATACCATGGGAAGTACCAGGAACCATGGGTGCAGAGAGACCGCTCAAGTATGATCCTACCCAATCCTATCCTATATGGCCACCAAGCTAATGCTGTACTTGATTGTCAAATAAAAATAGTGGACTTTTTAAAATCTAATTTTGAATGGGATTTGCTGAATAGTACTGTAACTAGATCCAATTGGGGTCGGTCACCGGGACCAGGGGTTTTGTCTTCCAAGCTTTCAAGCTTGTTAACTGTCCATCAGAGAATGGAGAATTTTCTTTACAATATGTGTCAAAATGGCAAGTGAGCAGATATGAGAAAGTGAGTGCAGAAAAAATAAAAAACAAAGAACATTTTTGGTCTCTTTTTAAGTTTTTTTGCTTTCAAAATTTTGAAATAGTTATAAACATTTCCTTTTTTCCTGTCTCCCTTTTTCTTTCTTGTTAGTAATGGTTCAAAT
The DNA here is from genome assembly GCA_023053685.1 of Diadophis punctatus similis. Classification (NCBI taxonomy): domain Eukaryota; kingdom Metazoa; phylum Chordata; class Lepidosauria; order Squamata; family Dipsadidae; genus Diadophis; species Diadophis punctatus. The sequence continues at coordinate 52,883,019 of JALIGW010000005.1, forward strand.
AGGTAATTCTGAGGGACCTAAAGAATTTTTAAAAAGTCCATCACACTATTGAACCCTTTTAAAAATAAAAAATAGTATACTCATATTGACATACAGTATTTAATTAAATTACGGAATTAAATTATGTAGAAAATGATGCATTGTTTATGTTACAAATTTCACAAAACAGAGGCTCAGCAACTTCCAGTTCATATCAGAGGTAGGTTCCTACCGGTTCGGACCGGTTCTATAGAACCATTAGTAACTTGGCGGCCTGGGTCGCTGGACCCAGCAGCGACCCAGGTCTGCCACGCCCCCGAGACGGTTCTCTCAGCAGTGCTGTAGGCACCGCCATCTTGTTTTTTGCTTCTGCGCATGCACAGAAGTTTTTTTTAGTACTGTGTGAGTGCCTGCACCCACGCAGCATGTCCCTGAGCAAACCAGCAGTAGCAGAATCCAGAACCCACCCCTGGTTCATATCCCTTTCTTATATTATTAAATAAACAAACAACAAGATATTGTCATGAACCAGCTTGTCATCAGACATATCACTGTTTGCTCAGATATATTCCTCTCTTAAAGTTGTTTGGCAAATACCAAAGCTTATATTTAAATATATGTTTGTAACATTGCACCTTTTTAGACTGAACTAAATTATTAGAATAAGGTGTAAAAACTAATAGAAATTATTTCATAAGGTTCTGGAAGAAAGCAATACAAGAACAGCAAGAGTCCTCTGAGGCTGCTTCTTTCAGAAGTTTATCTCATCAGAATGCATCTAAGTAAATCTCTTTTTGCAAATTTTCTGCATAGAGCTTACATGAAATGTTTACATATCCCTTGATGCATAAAGTAAACAAAAGGGAATTGTTTTATGGTACGTGAGGTTGGCAAAACAATGAAAAAGAATGAGAAAATAGCCGACATATCATATGAAAACATTATGGATACTTTTTTTAAAAAATGCTCATTTGTTTATTGCTACAATATCATCAAGTGTTCTAAGTTGGACTCAAGTTGCACTTTAATAAAGCAAGAACATAAATAGAGGCTATGTCACTGAAAATTATTTCCTGTAGCTATTTTGTTAGAAAAAAAGAAATATGAAGCAGGGCCACTTAATCAATTCAGTTTAGAAATTCTTTTTTTATTGAACAGTTCCATTCCATAACAGAGTACCCCATTGCAACAGCAGCATTATCTGATCCAAAACTTATTCAGAAATGGCACTTACTTGAGTATTTGTATTGATAATGTAGAAAACCATACTAAATAACTTTTGATGGGTTATGCAAGACATCCTAGGACAGAACCATATACATTTTTATAGGCGTTAACTGGAATTTCATCAAAATGGATGCAGTCAAATTAAGCACATTTATTGGAAGTAAAGGAGACACTTAATATCTATGGAGATTCTCAATCATCCAGAACACGGTTGTCCTGAAGATGGTTTTCCAAAAGGCAACTGGACTTACTTTGTTTTTTTTCCCCTTGAAAACATCCAAGAAGCTTCTTTAGTTCTGACTTAATGGTGAGGAATGGAAGGATTTATATTATTTATATTCATTAGCATTCCCTCTCTGTTGAGAGAAGGCTATTCAATTTTAACATAGATGGTCTCTTTGACCCCTCTTTCAAACCAATGATTGTCTCTGTTCTGGACAGCCTCAACAGAGGGAGAAGGATACGACACCACCTATCTCCTGTCTACAACACAGTCCTTTCAAGCAGTCCCAAGAAGGTTCCTCACCCATTCTCCATAGTGGGTGGAGCTAGCCTCCAAGGAATGGGTTAAATCAGCCCTCTAGCCAATAGGACTGAGTCTTAAAAAAGGTATAAATAGTGCCCTCTGAGATTGGCACTCCCTCTTTTAATCTCGGTCTGTAGCCAAAGGGCAATTGTGCTTTTCCACCTTGGAGGCCAGTTCCACCGCTATTGATCCAGAATTTCATCTCTGTGAGTTTTTTTCCATCTTGCTGAAATTTCCATCTAAGTCTCCCCAACTGACAGCTGTCAAATAGTTTTTGGGTAGAGCACGGCTCAGGCGGCTGCCTGGGCCGTTTCTTACTGACTGCAGCTGACTATAATTGTCTCCCTGAAGAGGACACCTGATAGTCACATTAATAACACCTGCTAATTTGATCCAGGGGGAAAGCCAGAAAACGTTGCTTACCGAGCCGCAGAAGCCCGGCGCTTGGGCGGCCATCGGCTTTCTCCCTCCGGCTGGAGCGATCCTCCTATAGCCGGTAGAAATCACCTCGTCGCGTTTCGTCTGGCCGCCTCCAGCAGATCCCTATCTCTGCTAGGCCTTTTCGCTCCCTCGATCTTCGGCCGCTCCAACAGTCTTCCTGTCAGGCCGACGCTCCTTCGCAGGCCGTTCAAGCCTCTCTAAAGTGGCAGGAACGGCAGTTGCCTCCTTCGGCTCTCGACGACGTCACCGGCGGCCATTTTGAATTTTGGCCCTGCTGCCTTCTGATTGGCCGGGGCGGCATCCAATTGGAACTGAGCTGTTGTTGCCGTCGGGTGTCGGCTCGGCGAGCGAGGAACGTGTGCACGCGCAGTCCATTCCTCCATCGTCGGCAGCATCGGGAGGCTGCGGAGACGCCGCTCGTCGCTGGACCTGAAAAATAAAACGTTCCGCTTTTTTTCTGCGCCTGTTCTTTGCTGCTAAGCACCAGGAAGCAGGGAGAGCAGCCAGCCGTCACTGGGGGTCATTCATAAAGTGACAGGCAAATTGACTAAACACATGGCTGACGGGACAAGCAAGTCTGGCAAGGCCAGATCAAAGTCCAACAGACCCGGCCCTCCAGAGGAGCAATTGGATGACCTTCACCTGCCACGTACCACCAACGGTAGCAGAGATAGGTCTCCAACACACGCACCCCCACCTCCCAAGGCAAAAAAGTCATCAAAGCCTACTGACAAGGGGGATGCCAGAGGGTCATCAAAGTCCCACTCTGGGACTATGGGCACTCCACACCAGGGTACCCCTCTCCCTCAGGGGAGTCCGGGCCACCCTCCTGCAGGTGCCCAACAAGGGGCTCCTGGCCATAAGGCCCGGCACTCAACGTCACCAGGCAATGTCTCCTTGGACAATCCATCAATATGCCTGCGTGAGGGTGATGTGTGGGGGGCCACAAGGGCCACCGAACTGTCCAGTATGCGTAGGGACACCACCCCCTACGAGGATCCACTGGAGGACCCCGCCGTACAGCAGCGCATGGATGCGGCAATAAAGCGGGGCATTGAGGCCGCAGTCAGGGCCATGGCATCTCAACCGCCAGTCACGCGCAGGGCTGCCTCACCATCTCCGATCCCGGCTCCTGTGTCTTCGGATGAGCTGGAGGCGGACGACTACTCCCTCCACAGCTCGCCCATACCTCTGGGGGATCTGGAGAGAGAAGAGGGCGAAATTGATGACAGGCAGGTGGGCGATGACCATCTCCAGCCCCAACTGTCTGAGGATGAGGACTTGGCTCCGGAACCGTCAACTTCCACCGCCCTTTTCCACCCCAGCCTCTTTCGGTCCCTGTTGCACAAGGCAAGGGCAACAGCTAACATTCCTCCGTCCGCAACCGACCCTCCGGCCACGACGGATCAGGGTGACCCAATTTTTGGCGAGGCTGCTGCTTCTCCAGCGGAGGTAATACCAACTCCACGGCTCTTCGTGGAAGCCGTCACTAAACAGTGGCAGTCTCCTGCTACGGGACCTTCACCCACCAATTCAGATAAACGTTACTTTAACGTTTCCTCTCAGCTGGCCCAACACCTCCCGGTTCCAGACGTTGACCCACCGGTGTTGGCGCTTTACTCCAACGCCCCCGTCCCGGGGGACCCGGATGATTTGCTTCGACCAGAGGAACATCGGACGGAGTCCATTCTCCAACGGACTCATCAGGCGGCTGCCTGGGCCGTTAAGGCTTCCACAACGGCCTCGTTCTTCTGTCGAACCTCCCTTAAGTGGCTACACGGTCTGCAGGCCCACATCCCGCAGGCAGACACCAGGGCACACCAGGACATAAATAAACTGATCGCTGCTGCCCAATTCACGTCGCACACGACACTCCAAGCGGGGCGCTTTGCGGCCAGGGCAATGGGGACGGCCGTTGTGGCAAGGAGGATGCATTGGCTCCGCAGCTGGCCGGCTGATCTCCGCCATAAGTGGAAGCTGTCCGCGGCCCCGATTTCGGGTCAGTGCCTGTTTGGCCCCACCTTGGACCGTATAACTACGGAAACCAAGGATAAGAGGAAGGTTCTCCCCTCTTACACTAAGAAAAATTCCAATAGAGCCCCCCCTTATCGTAGGGGCTCCAGGGCATCAGAGACCCCCTATAATAGGTACCAAAGTAACTATCCATCTAATCAGGGACAGTATGGCAATTCTCAGGGTCAATATACGGCTCCTCAGAGCTCGTATGTTCCACGCCAGCGGACGGCTGCTGACAGGCCATACCGGGGTGGGCAGTCCAAACGGCCCTTTAGAGGAGCCGGTGGTCGCCCTTACCGCCGGTACAAGTGAGCCCAACCCGATCCCTCCCATTGGGGGTCGACTGGCATCATTTGCCAGTCGGTGGGAGGAAATCACCAATGACGCATGGGTTTTGCAAACCCTGTTGACAGGACTGTACCTGGAATTTCTCTCCACCCCTCCGAGGTTTTTCTTACGCTGCCCCTTGTCTTCAAACATTTCCAAACGGGTCCTCGTAGATCAGGCAATACAGCACTTGCTGGACATTAGAGCCATTCAGCAAGTGCCCGAGGACCAGCAGGGGCAAGGATTTTATTCCATCCTATTTGTGGTTCCAAAATCTTCGGGGGGATGGAGAGCAATTCTCGATCTCAAACGCCTTAACAGATACATGAGGTACAGGAAATTCAAAATGCACACCCTGCAATCGATTCTGGCGGGCATTAGGCGCGGCGACTTTCTCGCCTCAATTGACCTCACGGAGGCCTACCTCCATATTCCAATTCACGCATCTCATCGCCAATTCCTCAGATTTTGCTATGCAGGGGTGCATTATGAATACCAGGCGTTGCCCTTCGGCCTGTCGTCAGCGCCAAGAGTATTTACCAAGGTTCTGGCCACCTTGACAGCCCACCTCAGGGCTATCCCCGTGCATGTTCAGTGTTACCTGGATGACATACTTATCCAATCCTCTTCCCTGTCTCAGGCTCAGCAGGACATCCAGGTAACCCTCAACACACTTGAACACCACGGGTTCCTCGTTAATTTAGGTAAGAGCCAGTTGTCCCCCTTCACGAGGGTCACCCACTTGGGGGCCATTATTGACTCTCTGGAGTGCAGGGTCTACCTGTCCCAGGAACGGAGAGACAGCATATTGGAATTGCTCCAGCAAGTTCTGGCTCAAACTAGGGTTCCCTTGAACCAGCTGTCATCCCTCCTGGGGAAGATGATTTCTGCGATACATATCGCCCCATGGGTGCACCTGCACTCCAGAGACCTTCAATGGTTTCTTCTCCCATTCCAGCGGGCAAAGAGAAGCAATTCCCCGGCACGGGTCCGGGTTCCGGTGATGGTCAGACGGTCCCTTCGATGGTGGTCTTCGCCCGCCCTAAGCAGGGGCACCGACTTCCTGGAACCGCAGAGGCTGACGGTGACAACCGACGCCAGCACGACGGGTTGGGGAGCCCACTCCGACTCCCTGGTCGCCCAGGGAACCTGGTCCAGGTCGGAGCAATCTCTTCCCATAAATCTATTGGAGCTCCGAGCAGTCAGGTTGGCCTTGGTCCAGTTTCAGAACCATCTTTGGGACGCTCACGTCCTGGTCTTAACAGACAATGTGACGACCAAGGCCCACATAAATCGACAGGGGGGGACCATCTCCAAGGCCCTTATGAACGAAGCCTTGTCCCTAGGACTCTGGGCGGAGCGTCACTTGCGTTCCATCACAGCGGAGCACATCTCCGGGGTGAGCAACATGACCGCGGACTGGCTGAGCCGGAACACCATCGACCCGGCGGAGTGGTCCCTGCACCCGGACATCTTTCAGCGGCTGGTGGACCTTTTCGGCCTGCCGGTGATGGACCTCTTTGCCACCCCGGAGAACGCCAAGCTCCCCAGGTTCGCCACCAGGTTCCAGACCCCGGGCGTGGAACTCACGGACGCTCTCCGCTGCCAGTGGCCTCAGGGGCTCTTGTACGCCTTCCCCCCCTCCCGCTGATCCCCAAGGTCATCCGGAGGGTCCTGCAGCTGCGAGCGGAAATTATCCTCCTGGCCCCCCACTGGCCAAGGAGGACCTGGTTCGCGGACCTTATGTCCCTGTCCGCGTCACCTCCTTGGCGGATCCCATCGACAGAGTGGTCGCTTGCCCAGGGGTCAGTCCATCATCCAGAGCCGCACTGGCTACAACTGACCGCCTGGCGCTTGAGCGGCTCACTCTGCAACACCGCCTAGTTCCGGACGATATTTCCCAAATCATGTTGGCTTCCAGGAGGCCGTCGATGGAACGCATTTACTCTGTCACCTGGCGCACCTTTTGTCTTTGGTGCTCCCAGGTGGGCTATTCACCTGTGGATTTATCGATCATCAACGTTATCCAGTTCCTACGGCAGGGCCTCGCCAAAGGGTTGTCCCCTAGCACCCTGCGCAGGCAGGTTGCAGCACTTTCTACCGTCCTGTCCTGCCCCAACCTGGATTCACTCTCTGCTCACCCATTCATGAAGCAGTTCCTAAAGGGGGCTTCGAACTTGTGTCCACAGGTCGTGCACAGGTTCCCGACATGGGACCTTACCAAGGTACTATCCGCCTTGACAGTGACCCCCTTCGAGCCCCTGGACGTTGTTCCCTTGTCTCACCTGTCTTACAAGGTGGCATTCCTCGTGGCAATTACTTCCGCCCGAAGGATTTCGGAATTAGCCGCCCTTTCCGTCAGGGAGGACCTCTGCGTCTTCCATGGCGACAGGGTGGTCCTGCGTCTTGATCCTGCCTTTGTCCCAAAGGTGAATACGCACTTTCATAGGGCGCAGGAGGTGATCCTGCCTGCATTTTTTCAGGACCCGTCCACTGACTCCGAACGGGCATGGCATATGCTGGACATTAAATGCGCTCTGAACATTTATTTACATCGCACGTCCTCCTTTCGACGTACAGAAACTCTATTTGTGACTTTCTGCCCTTCTTCCCAGGGGCGCAAGGCTTCTTCTGCGACAATCGGTCGTTGGATCCGGACGGCCATCTCCCTAGCGTACAAGCACTTGTCCTTACCTAAACCACTGGGCTTGACCGCTCATTCTACCCGTAGTGCGGCTACCACAGCCACATGGAATGCTAGGGCTTCTATCACTGAGGTCTGTAGAGCGGCCACCTGGTCTTCCCTGACACCGTTTATCCGGCACTACAAGTTGGACTCCTATGCCTCCGAGGAGGCTGATTTTGGCCGGCGGGTGTTGGGGCAGGTATTGTCAGCAGGTGATTCCCCCAGCCAGATCAGTTGAGCCCACCCTAGGGACGCCAAGCTTTGGTATGTCCCATTCCTTGGAGGCTAGCTCCACCCACTATGGAAAAGGGACGTTGGTACTCACCTGTGAGACGTCCTTTCTCGTAGGGTGGAGCTAGCCTCCAAGTCCCTCCCTCATTCTGGGCCTGGCTGGGTGCTCTGCTCCATTCTGCTGTACATAGTTGTTCAATTCTCTGGGTCGGGATACGTTCCCTCTATACATAGTTCATGGCTTCTTTAATTGTTATTTGTACATAGTTAATAAATTGTCTGTTTGTTTTGGAAAAGCACGTTGAGTCTGTCTTTCACCCTCGATTAAAAGAGGGAGTGCCAATCTCAGAGGGCACTATTTATACCTTTTTAAAGACTCGGTCCTATTGGCTAGAGGGCTGATTTAACCCATTCCTTGGAGGCTAGCTCCACCCTACGAGAAAGGACGTCTCACAGGTGAGTACCAACGTCCCTTTGCACTCGTACTCAAATGTTTGTAAGCATAGAGATAAAGCCCCAAGTGGCCTCACTGAATTTCGGAGAGTTAATTTACAGTCAGGGATTTGGGATGATCAAATTATTATTACTTTTTTTTTTATTAAATAAAGCTTTTAAGGACTACCCATGCTCAAACTTCTTATTTAGTTGCACCATTGTGTCTTTAATTGTTAATGTTATTAAACAGCAAAAAGTGGTAAGGTCCAATTGGTTTATAGTACAGAGTCAGTTGCACTTAATTAAATGCAGTTAGTGTAATTTACCACTATTCACTCTAAAACAGGGCTGTCAAACTCACAGCCCACGGGCCGGATACATCATGCTCTGGATACACCCATGCCCAGTTTAGCGAAGGGGAGGAAGTCACGATACGTCAGGTGACACTGCTGTGACGACACCCCTGCTCTAAAATATCTGTGGAAAGGTGTACAGACTGGACTCTTATATATTGCTTGAATTCTTTTAAGTATTCTTTTTAAACTATTCTTCACATAATTAATCCTAAACATCTCCAGGTTAGTAAAGACAAGTAGTTCAAGTTATTTATCTCAGATTATTACTGATATCAATAGATAATTAAGAATGCCTATGAGGAGGTAGAACGTGATTTAAATTAATATCAAGTTTCTCATAGAAATATGGATCAGTGCTTGCAATGTTCTTGCAATGTAGCCAAAGAACTTCTGCAGCCATGTCAGACTGTCATGTCTGTTTGACACATGAGGTGATTTATTTCCAAGTCAGCTGTAGTACTGAAATCAGTTTTCCGCTGCATGCACTGAAGCTTTGCAGAGCTTGAGAGTGCTCATTTTCCCATTGCTGGGAACATTTATTTCTGAGGGACAGTTTATTATGCTCCAGAGAGAGAGAGAGAACATCTGCTGGAATCAATTCTGCTGCCCCCCTTTCCCTCCCCATATTTTTTAATCCGATGCCAGCAGATAGACTGTGCTATATTTGTTTAAGTGATAAGGCCTGGAAGAACCAGATGTTTGATGTGCTCACTTGTTTAGTTTTCACACCTTCCAAACTGTTTTGCTTGTTTCTGGATTGATGGACATCTTAATTATTCTGCAGCAGGAAGTGTTAATTATGCTAAAGAACTAGGTGATAATTCACATGTACTAAAAGTTCCCACCAGGCTTTTGCCAAGGTAAGTTGAGCACCCTTTACTCATTTGTATAACACACAAATGTTTTGCAAATGTTCCTGCAAGCAAAATTATCAGCCTGAATTTGGATTAGACCTAATACCAGTTGATATGATAGGAACATATTAAACAAATTTGATATGCATTTTCCATGTCTTTTCAAAATCATTGCCTCATACTGTTCATACAGTTTAATATTAAAGGTGCTGTCTGTCTGGACATTCAAATTTGTATTCCATTAGTAGTATTTTACTTGATAAGTTACAGCATAATTCTTTTGAGAAATTCTGTCCTGCTCTTGAAACAGAATAAAGCATATTAGCTGACTGTGCTGGTACTTTATTTTTTTCACTTATCATGTCCTGATTTGTCACCTTATTTTGACTGGACCAAGGGCTTTAAATACCTTTCTTTTACTGGTAAGAATTTAGCAATATTCAACTTTTTCTTCATAAACAAGATAGAAAGAAATGAAATTGAAATTAATGTAGCTAAATTTATGTATCTAAATATGTGCTAAAAACCCCAAAGCTTTGGACAAGATCCTTGGAGAGTTCCACAAGTTGTTATTAGCTTTTAATTTGTAATATGAACATTAATTCATAAACCACATATTACCATTTAAATAATCTGAAAAATCCACCAGAAGTGCAAAAAAGGATGTGGTGTTGGAATAACTATCAAACACTATACCATAGTTTCCAACAAAACAACCTTAATTCCAGGGAAAAATATGAAAAAGTTCCATCAGGAATCATAAACTAAATATTTCACTGCATTTTCTTTCTTTCTTTCTTTCTTTCTTTCTTTCTTTCTTTCTTTCTTTCTTTCTTTCTTTCTTTCTTTCTTTCTTTTCTTTTCTTTTCTTTTCTTTCTTTTCTTTTCTTTTCTTTTCTTTTCTTTCTTCCCATCCTACCATTTTGATCTAAGTACTGAGTGATTCAGTCTGGGCCATTTGGTATAAGTAAGATTTAAAAACTGTGGTAAAGTGCCTCATATAATCATAATAAATCCAGAAACAAAAAGAATATTTAAAATGGTTAGCATAAATTAAAGGTGTAATATGATGAAATGGTATATAGTCCAGAGGTTTTCAAACTTGGCAACTTTAAGACTTGTGGACTTCTCCATGCTGGCTGGAGAATTCTGGGAGTTGAAGTCCACAAGTCTTAAAGTTGCCAAGTTTGAAGACCTCTGTTATATAGTATAAAGTTTTTTATCAATATCTTTGACTAATAAGGGAACTATATGGATTTTTCATTTCACATGTAACAATATCTTATGAGTTAAACTAGATTATGCTTAGACTGAAATTGGAATTATATTGAAAAATATAATTCATCAGTTAAACAACTGGTGTAAAAGAAGTCAGTCACTATTGCTTTCCTCCCTTCAGTCTTGCTCCAACAAATTTTGGAAACATCAGAACAAATTTTCAGACGACTAGTAAATTAATTAGGCTCCTATTCACAAAAGAACAAGACCAAAAAAAAGACAATAAATGTCTAGAGGGTAGAAAAGCAGTTTTCAAGCAGCAGAAATCAAAAAAGGCAGAATGTACAAAAGAAGAAGAATAAAAGGATAACACAAAGAAAACATGCAGCGCACCTTAGAGGGAGGTAGTGAAATAGAAGCTTTAAAATAATAACACAAAGGACACACTGGGAAAAGAATTTGGAACTTTAAAGGCTCAGAAGAAAAAGAATTAAAACAAGGAGAAAGCTACAGAAATTTCAGAGGATATAAAGGGAACTTTAAAAGGTGCAGAATTTTGACTGTTAGCCCTGATCTTTGACTTACGGTAGGCAGACTTTGAAGACATAAAGCAACAAAGCATTTTGACAGAAGCATAATATATATAAATAATGCCTCTGAAATTTCAGCCCATCTGTGCCTCAGAAGGATTAATAATTTAAAACAGAGTTAATTAATTCCATTTACCTGATTTTATAGAAAATGCTTTGCATTCTTTGTTCTTCCAAATCGTATACTACTTTATAAACCAGTGCATGCAGTCTTACATAGGTTTATCTAGGTCCATACAATAGAATGCTGTGAAAATAGAATCTTGACTAGGTGTGTGTGTGTGTGTGTGTGTGTGTGTGTGTGTGTGTGTGTGTGTGTGTGTGTGTAAAGAAAGAGGGGGAGGCAAGGGGACAAGGAGAGAGAGAGAGATGGTATTGTAATCTATTGGAGAACATAGTTCATGTAAAATTTATCACTTGATAAAATAGGAATAACTTGCTTCCTGAACAGAATTTTATTGCTTCTAACATATTTTACATTTGGCCATCTTGATCAGTTGTTATTCATTCTCAGAAATTTTAGGAGAAAGATGAATCCTTAATATAGTCAAGGATCGTTCCATAAGTTCAATGGAGACATGGTAGGTATATGTTTCTGTTTTTTATATTGATAAACAAAAATTATACCTTGCTGGAAAGAGATTAAAAATAATATTTACAACAGTTGCTGATAATCATGTGTACATGGTTTGAAAAACACACACACACACACACACACAATAATATACACATATACAGTACTTGTGTGCACACACACATATACATACATACACACAGCTTTGCCCATGTTTTATAGTCATACTATATAAGGACCTGATTATGTGGATTCATATGATGGATAAGATGGCTGCGACAAGCAATCATGATGAGATGGCCACAGTGAGATGGCTGAGGTGAGTCGGCCACGATGAGTCATCCCATTCCATCCACAGCTCCAACAGATAGCTCTCGCTTAACAACCCTAAGATGGCTTGTCGCAGCCATCTTACCCATCATATGAATCCACATCATCAGGTCCTTACATAGTATGACTATAAAACATGGGCAAAGCTGTGTGTATGTATGTATATGTGTGTGTGCGCACAAGTATATGTGTATATTATTGTGTGTGGGTGGGAAAGATGGGGCAGGTAGGGCACATGGCACCCAATAGGGCATAGATGTGGGGAGGAGATTTGAAGCAGAAGCAAGTATGGTAGGGAGGAGAAGCATGACGTTCTAAGTGAATGGGCTGCTAAGTGAACAGGCATGGGGACACTGCAATAGTCATAACTTCAAGGACCAGGCATAAATACATTTGAACAGTCATTGGACAAGAGGTCATTAGGTGAGGACTACATAGGCTGATTGTACTTGAAATCTGATTACTGAACTAAAATTTCTTAGATGAATGAACAATGTGACTTGGAAAGATGAGGAAATTTTATGGAACCATTTTTTTACATGTAACCAGTGGTGGGTTGCTGCGGACCGGTTCGCCTGTACTGGTGGCGGAAATTTGCACCCGCTCGCCGAACCAGCAGCGATGGCCAGCTGTCCACGCCCCCCGAACTGGTTCTATGGTCACCGCGGCTGGCAAAGAACCCTCTGCTCATGCGCAGAGGCTTCTGCGCATGCATAGAGGGTCTTTTGCGCGATGTGATGGGGGCCCGCACTTCCATCACGATGCGAACCGGTAGGGAAGGTAAGCGGAACCCATCCCTGCATGTAACCACTCATGTACTTACTTTTCATGTGAATGCTGGCATATTGTTATATTAAAATCATTTCATGCTTCTATTTCACACCCCTCCTAAAAAAAGTCTTCCTTATCACACCTTCTATAAAAGGAAGCATTGCTTCTTTCTAGTTCTGCCCTTATTCCCTTTTTGTTTTCCAAGTACAGTAGATATCCATAAAATGAGATCTCCCTATTGGGGTCCAAAATCCAGTCATATGAAGCTGATAATATAAATGTGGAATGTAAATATGTATAGTACAAGATGATCCACACAGAATGGCCACTGGCCACTGGTGAATAATACCACCCTTGTTTGGGCAGGTAGCAAAGCTACAAATATTCATTTGTGGGACAATTTATTTTAATAATCTGATTTTAAAGGCATCAAGGCAGACAGTTATAGCTATCTTCTTTCCATCCAGTAATTCTCAACAGCGCTGCCAAAGTAACATACTGTTTCTCTGCAATGCTATGTTAAGGCTTCCTCAAATCCCAAAAATATTGGAGGAATTAAACCAATGGTCTCTGTAACCTCTGCCCTATCTGTCAGGCACTTTTCTCTTTATTAATTGGTGATTGGTCAGTGCCATACGTTGTCACCACTAAAAGATATAGCCTAAAGCAGACCTGCCTCAGTAGAGCATGCATTCAAGTATTCCATCAAATATTTGGGGAACATTTAAATCATTGTTACTGGATTCATGCAATATTTCCTCATAGGTTTTTATCTAACAATCCTTAATGTATACTTTGTTGTAATCATCTTCCTCAAATGCCAGACTCTGAAAATTTTGTAAACATGGGGGAGGGGTGATTATAGCTTCTCCAAAAACCACTGTCCCACCAGGAGCCCTGGTGGTACAGTGGTTAGAATGCAGTATTGCAGGAAAACTCTGTCCACAGCTTGGAGTTTGATCCTGACGGGGCTCAAGGTTGACTCAGTCTTCCATCCTTCCAAGGTCTGTATAATGAGGACCCAGATTGTTGGAGACAATATGCTGAATCTGTAAACTACCCAGTGAGTGCTGTAAAGCATTATGGGGTGGTATATAATTTTAATATAATATATGCTATATAGCTATATGTGTGGTTGTAGTCCTAATCTTAAACAGAGTTATATGTTAAGATGCTCAGTAGCAACATCCATGAATTAAGTGATCATTTATACCAAGGTGGATTACATTTTGGTGATTATTCCATTTTGTTAATATGAAGTAGTGCAATCTTTAACATGGTAAGCTAATAGTTTTCTGCCACTCACTATTGAATTGAACGAGAACGTATCACATTATGCAAGAATATCTTTCTAAGGGGCTAACAATCTGTTGAAAGAAATTTTAAAAAACTAGCCAATTAAAATATTGGCAGTGACCATGTGCACAGATAAGTTTTATTACTTCTTTTCATTAAATCATGGTGCCAAAACAAAGTACAAATGTTCCTGTCAGCCCAGTACAAATGCTTTAGAACTTGTGTTTAAATATATAGCAAGTCAAACGAGGTTGACAAAAAGCAAACGTTCATCTAGTTATTAAACAGCAAGACAGCAAAATGAAACACCAAGAGAATCATCTAGAGTGAATAAACTCTGAACTCGGACTGTCCTGCGTGTGAATTGCTGTGATTCTATTTATGCTATAAATTTTGGAAGGCTGAATTTGAATGTTAATTTTGATAAGCTATTTAAATCTGTTTCTTCTCAGAAGAATCATCAAGGTTTCCACATTGCTATAAATTATATTAATTCAGTGATACTGCCAATGTTTTCTGCATCAGCTAGCTCATTTTCTAGGTTGTTGTTGTTTTTTTTTGTTGTTTTTGTTTTTTGTAGATGTAAGTATCATCTTTGAGAGACCTATGATATATGCATATAAAGAGAATTTCTTCTTTTATGTATCAAGCAACAATTTAACAGCTTACTTCTGGAGCAGTTAACGTGTTTCATCCATTTCATGGACAGCTCCATGAATTGCAATAACCTAATCAAAGTATTATTACAGCACTGGCTGTGATTTCTAGCACCTGTATTTAACATTAACTGTTTGCTGCATATTCCCACACTATAAGTTATATATCTGTCAGAAGTGGGGGGGGTAATAAAAGAGTGAACAAGCAAATGATAAGAAGCTTGAATTTTTCATATTATTACATTTGGGGAGATGTGTTACTACTGTTAGAGAGAAAAAACTAAATTCACTTTCCATTTCTGGCTGCCAGCAATAGCACTTCGACTTATATACCGCTTCACAGTGCTTCATAGCCGTCGCTAAGTAGTTTACAGTGGTTTACAGAGTCAGCATATCTCCCCCAATAATCTGGATCCTCATTTTACTGACCTCGGAAGGATGGAAGGTTGAATCAACCATGAGCCCAGTGACATTCGAACTGCCAATTTACAGGCAGCTGGCAGTCAGCAGAAGTAGCCTGTAGTACTGCATTCTAACCACTGCACCACCACGGCAGTTTGATTCTCAGCAGCTCAAGGTTGACTCAGCCTTCCATCCTTCCGAGGTCAGTAAAATGAAGACCTAGATTGTTGGGGGCAATATGCTGACCCGCTAAACCACTTAGAGATGGCTGTAAAGCACTGTGAAGCAGTATATAAGTCAAAGTGCTATTGTATTTAACCAGATATAAACCAAATGCAGGGAGACCAAAAACTGATTCCAGTAAAAATATGTCAGTAGGCTGGTACACTATCCATAGCAAGTAAAGACAACTAGCAAAAAACTAGATCAATTTCTATACTTAGCTCAGGTGAGAACTTATAGCTGTTCAGTTCTTGGTGAATATTGGTAAATCAAAAATTCCTCATCTTTGCATACGCAGCTGTTGAGCATGCAATATATGGAAGAACATTAGCCTAGCGATTCATAACGTATATATAACAGTTGTGCAGATAGTTGCTTCAATCTGGCAAGATTCTGTCTGTAGGTGAACAACAATAAAGAAATTACTCAGAAGTAACTCCGCATGTCATTCATGGCTCTTTGAGTTTCACAGTTGTACAATGTGTGTTTTCAGGCTTCTTGGGAAACAGAAGATTTTCAGTTTACAATATCTTAACAATGATTATTGAAAGAAAGATATTAACAGCACATAATAATTTGCCACTGCCTCTGGCCTCTGGAATATCTTTCCTCTAGAGATCTGAATGGCCCCCCCAATATCCTGAGCTTTTAGAGGAGTTTGACCTGGCTCTGGCAACTTGCATGTGGTCATTAAGCAGTATGCGTAATCCTGGGGAAGGCTGATGCCATGACAGCCCTCCTGCCACCCTTTTTTACTTTTAATCCTTGTTTTTATCTGGCTCCTTTAATACAAATACAAAAATATATTGTATTTTTATATTTTTTTAGTCTTTCATGCTTTTAATTGTACATTGTCCAAAGTCATTCTAAGACTGAGATGTGTGGTACCTAAATTTAACAAACACACAAATAACTAAAATAATTGTAACCATTGTTTATAAATAAACAAATGAATAAGCTACCAGAGCATAAAGCTAATGGTAACATTGGTTGTCATGATTGGAATGGTATTACAGTTAATCAGTTTGAAATCCCTATCAAGTTGACTCAATAGATGGTGGTGGAACATTCCACTGTTTTTGAAAGCAATATCTCATGTTTTTGAATGGAAGACAGAGGGTCATGACAAAGATATTATAGCAGAATAAAACAATTGTGAATCATCAATGTTGCTCATACCTTGTCATCAAATATCACAGAAGAGTAAAGATAACAGTCATGTCCATTTAGTAAGTAACTGACCAAAACTTTCTAATTATAGCTAATTATCTCTTTCTTTCTTTTTCTCCTGGTTGGATGTGGAAACTTGATGGCTGTATTGGCTTGTACAAAAATGATAAGCCACTGAACTCCTATACTTTCTAGATAACTTCTCATGTATTTCATTTATCTTGCAACATAATCTAATAAATACAGATATCTTTGTTGGGACAAAGGAAGTAAGGTAAGATAGATGATTGCATTGGGAGTCAATTAGCAGCAGAATTAGTGGCACTTTTTGTAGTCAAATTACAATGCTTCTCACTAAAATTCACAACTACCGGTAACTTGTGTATGATTTGAATGCATCAGACCAGCAGCTGGTCAAGAAATGCAGCCTTATATTTTTTTATTTTTTTTATGGGAGGCTTACTGACATATTTTAAACAGGATATAATTCCAATTTGACATATAACTGACCACTATTGAAAAGAATTCTCACAAAATTTATCCTAAGAAAATATGTCAGGATATAACAAAATGACTTTTTTGTTTCACCTCTGAAAACGGTACACTCCAAAGACATTTTGATTTTAAGAAATATGTAGGCAGAGAAGCTTTTATATGTGTGTGCTTTCATGTGCATCCATCATTCCAAAATTCACAGCAAAATGTTGATGTTATAAAAATAAAAAGGATAGCAGGAATAGAGCAGGAATAAAACATATTCATCCATTTTAGTTTTACTCTTTAAAATTGTGAATAATGATCATGAGTATAAAATAAAATATTTATTTGGTTTGATTTGTTTTTTTCTTCTTTTTTAATACACAAGTTATATTAAAAATTACTATTAAAAATAAAATTAATACAAACTAAAAAAATAAAAGAATTAAAAGAAAAATAGAAAGTGCAGAAAATAAAGAATAGAAAAGAAAAAAAAATCTTATCCAGTAAAACGTGTTGCTCTTCTACAACATTTTTCAAATACAATCTATCTAGACAGACAGGTACTCCTAAAGTTAACTTATGGGCCCATTGTTCAAAAATAACTTTCAATATGTCCAATGTTACAAAAGAAATCTCCATTTTGTATTATAAGTCACACTTAACTGTTCTTCTTTCATTCTGATCTTTAGTTCCTTTTGGTTCCAAAGTGTCCAATCTTCTCCGTTTATTTTAGTTTACAACTGCAGTCTTACAGATAGGCATGGAGAAAGTGGGATTGTTTGACAGAAGTCTTATTCTCAACATGGCTTTTTTGTACTGTATATTTTACAGTATCTACAATAAAACTAAAATATTCCATATCATAACACAGTATTTTTTCTACTTCATTATTCACATTTAGCTGTTCTTTTCCCTACTGTCAAATACATTGCCCACACTTAGTACACACTGAATCTGTCCTAGTCTAGAAATTCTAGCCTTGTTACTAAGAAAGTCTAGTGAATTCATTTCTGAAGTAGCACAAAAAAACCCTTAGTAAAATAAAAATGTCAAGCTCAGAGTTCTTTGTTCTCTTTTTTTTTTCTTTTTTGAAGGAGGGAAATTATGGGGTAGGAAAACATTTTACACACATGGTAAAGCTTAGTTCTGATGACAGCACATATAAAATCTGGGCTCACAACAATGCCAGAATGAAGAAATACAGAATTGTATCAAAGGTTATGTTTGCAACTCAAGAATCGATAATGAGGTTGAGAAATCATCTGTTCCACTTTAGATTTCAATAAATTATTGTAGAATGTGATCTGGGAAAGAATTTTGACATTTCAAATGTGTTTTTAATCTTCTGCAAAAGTGAAATCTGGAAACAAGGCTCTTGCTCTCCTGTAACAGTGATTTTAACACTCGTTATATCTACTGATACCAAAAAAATCTATATAAAGATTTTACAATTTACATCAGCAAATAATATACAACTCTGATAATATGTTTAATAGTATTCTCAATAGAATCCAAATTATAAAAGAATCCTGTATCCTGCCTCCGGCACTTGAAACTAGATCTTGGCAAAAGTCAACATTCTGTTGTACTTTCTCCAGATGTTTACGAATTCTTACAGTAAGAAAAAAAAATTCATCTGTCATCATTTGTATCTTTCATATCACCTAAAGGAATGGAATGGAAATTTTCTTTACAGCTTTAGTTGTGGGTGCCAAAAAGTATTGGGGCAAGGACAGTGCAAGGTTCTGAATTCATAATTACCAACATCCGGGCTAAAGAAAGGAGGACAGGATCACAAGCTTCCTCCCCTGAGAAATGCAGGGATGCTGGGTAGGCCTTTATTGACATTTGCGTACAGAATTGAACATGCCTACCCAATCCAAACATCTAGAGAGAGTCTACTGGGAAGTCCTTCTCTTAAGTACAAATAGTCCTCAACTTACAACAGTTCATTTAGTGGCTATTCAAACTTACAACAGCACTAAAAAAAGTGACTTATAACCATTTTTCACAGGTATAACCTTTGTAGTATCCCCATGGTCATGTGATCCAAATTCAGATGCTTGGCATCTGGTTCTTACCTCACTGCTGGTTCACTTCCTCCTGCACTGCGTGGCCACCCAGTGCCAAAAAAATAAAAAAAAATCCCCCCCAAAAAAGCCAAAAACAAGATGGCAACACATGCACAGTGCTGGAAACTCGGCTTCTGTGCATGAGCAGAAGGAAAAAAGCAGAAAAAAATTCTCCAAAAAAATTTTTTTCCCAAAAAATAAATTCAAAAAAAAGATGGCGGCATCCATAGACCGGCACTGACCAAACCGGTTCCGTAACCTCATCGTGACATCACCAGCAGGTTGCTACCGGTTCAGGCAAACTGTTCCGAACCGGGAGGAACCCACCTCTGCTTATGACCATTGCTGTGTCCCAAGGTCATGTAATCCCCTTTTGCAACCTTTTGACAAGCAAAGTCAATGAGGAAGCCAGATTAACTTAATAACCAGATAACTATCTTATGAACTGCAGTGATTCACTTAATAACTGTGGCAAGAAAAGTCATAAAATGGGACAAAAGTCACTTAACAAATGTCTCATTTAACAACATAAATTTTGGGGTCAATTATGGTCGTAAGTCAAGGACTATCTGTACATAGGGAGTGAAATCATGACTGGCCCTTTTGGTGATAACCCTAATATTGGGAATTATGCCTCTCCTAAAGTTATATATGGTTACAACTTTTCTTTCATTTCACATGTTTCTTAGAACTATTTTATTTAACCTATCCCTGGCACTAGCTGGTGGTGGGAGTCCGCCCAAGCTATTTTAAAAAAAATATTTAATGTAATGTTTTTTATTCTTTTCATATTATGGTCTTTTGTGTTTTGCTGTTAATCCCCCAGCATCCATTTGTAAATAGAACACAGAACATAGAATAATAGGTTCGGAAGGGACCTTGGAGGTCTTCTAGTCCAACTCCCTGCTCGAGCAGGAAACCCTATGCCTGTGATGGCGAACCTATGGCACGGGTGCCACAAGTGGCACGCGGAGCCATATCGGTGGGCAAGCAAGCTCAGGTCCGGCGTGCATGTGTGCACCAGCCGGCTGATTTTCGGGCCTTCTGGGCCCACTGGGAGTCGGGAAACAGGCTGTTTCCAGCCTCCAGAGAGGGTGGGGAAGGCCGTTTTCACCCTCCCAAGGCTCCTAGAAAGGCTCTGGAGCCTGGGGAGAGCAAAAAATGGGCATGCCATTGCATGCTGGGAGCAGGGGGGTCATGCGTGCATGTGCGGGGGTGCATGGAATTATGAGTGTGGGCACGCACACACGTGATCCCCGCATTCCCCCCCCCCTTTTGGCACGCGAACCAAAAAAGGTTCGCCATCACTGCCCTATGCCATTTCAGATAATTGATTGTCTAGTCTCTTTTTGAAATCCTCCAGTGTTAGAGCACACACAACTTCTGAAAGCAAGTTGTTCCATTGGTTGATTGCTCTCACTGTTAGGAAATGTCTCCTTAGTTCTAGGTTGCTTCTCTCCTTGGTTAGTTTCCATCCATTGTTTCTCATCTTGCCTTTTAGTGCTGTGGAAAATAGTTTGACCCCCTGGTCTTTGTAGGACCCCCTCAAATATTGGAACACTGCTATCATGTCTTCCCTAGTCCTTCTTTTCATTACATTAGATATACACAATTCCTATAACCATTCTTCATATGTTTTAGCCTCCAGTCCCCTAATCATTCTTGTTGCTCTTCTCTGCATTCTTTCCAAAGTCTCAACATCTTATTTATATTGTGGTGACCAGAACTGGATGCAGTATTCCAAGTGTGGGCTTACTAAGGCTTTGTAAAGCGGTACTAGAATTACACGTGATCTTGATTCTACCCCTCTATTAATGCAGCCTAGGATTGTATTGGCTTTTTTGGCTACTATTGCACACTGTTGCCTCATATTTAAATGATTGTGCTCTAGGACTCCGATCATTTTCACAATTACTGGCATTAAGCCAAGTTCACCTAACCTATACCTATACAGTTGGTTTTTCTTACCTAAGTGTAATACCTTACTTTTATCTACATTGAGTATTTTGTTAGCTAGGGCCCAGTGTTCAGGTTTGTAAAGATCTTTTTGAATCTTGAGATTGACTTCTGGTGTGTTGGCTATTCCTGCCAGCTCAATGATGAGTTTGATGAGTTCCCCTTCAATTCCATCATCTAGCTTGTTTATGAAGTTATTGAAGAGTATTAGGCCCAAAACAGAACCTTGGGGTACCCCACTGCTTACTTCCCTCCATGTAGATGTTGAGGACTACACATTGAGTACAATTTTCAGCCAATTACAGACCCATCTGGTGGTGGTGCTGTCTATCCCACATTTTTCTAGCTTGCCAAAAAGTAAGTTTTTGTGAACAATTTTGTGAAATGATTTATTAATGGATTAATTAAGTGAGGAAGAATTCAAGCTAAAAGAAAGGCTGAACAATAACTTTAAATTAATAGAATTCACAGTGGAAAGGGACATTTCCTGCAGTACTTTTTTCAGCTTGTAGGTTTTTTTTTTCTTATTTAGCTTGTTGAATGCCATGATGCAGATTGTAGACCTAAACTCTGATGTTCATTTTTAAAAACCCGGAACATTGCTTCTTGCTGCTTGCTGTATGTTTCCAACTATGTCAGATTTAAGTAGCTGCTAATGAACTAAGACATAGTATAACGTTCCATTTAATTTTGTGTATGGTTTTGTGAGAGCAAAATTCATCTGTGACCTTTGCTGTGCCCTGTTTCCCCATGAGATTATCATTTTCCAGAGGAATTAGAGTATGCGCAGAAGTAAACCAGTTCTGTCCCTTATTTGTCCAAGGAGAACATTTGTCTGTGACAACTTGTTTTTATATAGCATTATAGTCAAGGAACACAGAGTTCTGAGGAAAGGCAGAAAAGGGACACAAGGAAGTCTGAATAGAGTCTTTAAAAGAATAGAAAAATAATCA
This sequence comes from Diadophis punctatus similis, assembly GCA_023053685.1. NCBI lineage: Eukaryota > Metazoa > Chordata > Lepidosauria > Squamata > Dipsadidae > Diadophis > Diadophis punctatus. Next base: position 52,904,787 of record JALIGW010000005.1, read on the forward strand.
TTCAGAAAAAATGAAGCTATAAAACATTTAAACAAGGCCTGTACCTGTAACTGTTTTTCCAATTTCTCATTTCATATTTGTTATGAAAGAGTCTACTCAGAGTTACAAGACCACCTGTCATTCTTTGTATATTTTTGTTATTTTGACACTGTGCTCAGTAAAGTAAAATGGAAACAAGGTGGTAAAAGAAATTGATGTAGACAGGATCTATTTAGTAAAATATTTATGACAATCTCAATAAAACAAGTTACTGCGATCTTCTCAGTCAGCTGCTTTTATCACACTTTATGTTATCATTAAACCACATTTCCAGCACTGAGGCTCAATATTCAATACAAAAAAAAATACTGATTTGCCTTAGAAGGTTATTGCCAAGATTATAGTAACTCCTTCAGAGTGTTTGAAATATTCAAAAGCTCTGGAATTTCACACACTGCATTAAGCCATGGTTTTCCCTGTTGAGTGACCACAAGTATAAAGCACAATGGCTGCGTCTTTGCACAATACTAAGCCAAACCCAAAGAAATTACATTATAGTAGAGACTTCACAATACTATCACAGATTTCCTTTACAAGTCACAATGATGTTAAGTACATCATGATGTAATTATGCAAATTGTGTGAATTATTTGGTGATGACACTTGCCTATAAATGCTATCATCTTGTTTGCAGGAGTGGGAACCACAAGTCTGGCTACTTTAATAACCCAAGAGGGGCCAGGATGTAACAAACATGTGACTGGACTAAAAGACAAAAGGGCCTCTTCCACTTTCTTAGGCATAACAGAATCAAACACAGTCCAGATAACATTACAAAGCTGTTGGTTGGGCAACTTATTGGGACTTGTCCAGTCAGAAGTGTCTGACAATTCATGGCAAAAACCCCAAGCTCCCTCTGAAACCTAACAAGGTCCATCAAGTAGGAGAGAGGAAACCAGAAGCGTCACGGCAAGACAGACTGGGTTTTCCCGATGAACTTCACGAAAACCCAGGCTGACAAACTGCTGTCGGGGGGTCTTCAGACCGGAACCGTCCTGAAGGGACGGTGAAGAAAGAGAGGCGTCTCAGATGACCTAGAGGAGCAGGCAAGTTCCTTGATCTGTCAGAGTCGGCTCTTCGGACTGGCGGCGGGGGCGGGAGCCATTTTTGAATGACCGCTACAAAGCTGGGGCAACCAGACTAAGTTTATGTGCATGAGCAGCATTTGGACGGAGTGCTGATGAGAGAGTAACCAACTCACAGGTAAAAGGCAACTTTGATTTGGATTTTAAAAGAATTTTCCAAGCTGAAATATCAGATAATATCGGCATCAGGGAACTGTACAGAGGAAAGAAAGAAAGCAGAGGCTAAATTACTAAAGCCCAAGAAAACTATTTGTATTTTTGTTATAATTGCAATTGGAGAAACATAAAACAATAAAAGGAAGAAACCTGGGAGAAACCATTTTTTGTGTGTGAATTTAAAGTTTGTTTTTGACAGCTTTGACAACTAGCTGGCTTGAGTATATTGTGGATTGGAGAGTGCCATCTACTGGAGAGAAGAAAATATTGCAACAATTTGTGTAATCTAAAAGAGAAAGTGTAGCTGTCTGACCTTGGCTGTAAGAAGATAATGTGGAAAGTCTGAGAACTTTTAAGGAGTGTTTGTTTTGCCTATATTGTTTGGCTTTGTTTTTCTACAGTTGTGGAAGACAATAAATTTTGGAATTGGACGGGATTGGATTAATATTTGAATTGGATATAATAGAAGTTTAAAATAAAAAGAAACTATATGGACCTTAAGTTTTAATTAAGTGTGCTTTAATATAAAAAGCTTAAAAGTTTGTTAAATTGGCAATATGGAGATTTGGATGTATGAGGAATTATTTGAGATGTTAAAAAGTGCTTGTGAAACTTTAAAAAGTGATAAAAATCAGAAATTTTGTTGGAATATACATAAAATAGGCATAAAATAGGCATAAAATAGTGCATAAAATAGGAGGAGTCAGAAATTTTGCTGGAATATACAGAGCAAGAAATAGGAGAGAAGGTGGTAAAAGAGAACACAAATGAGGAACAAAAAAACAACATTGAAGAAGAAGGGACTGAAAGCAAAAAACAATGTGATGATTTCACTGGGATTTATAGTGGCACGAAAAGAACTGAGAGAGGAAACGTCCCTCGAAAAAGAATCAATCAAAGGGTAAAGAGGGAAATAGTGGGAAGAGACAAGAGAAAATTGGGGTAAGAACCACATGAATAATATATTCAAAAGAGATAAAAAGAACTCAGGAAAAAAGATATAAGATACATAAAAATAAAAAAAGTTAAAAAGTTAAGGAAATGGGATAAAAAGAAAAAACTAATAAGAAATGGAATTTTTGAGAGACCAAAAGAAAATGGTTAAAGAGGGGAAGGATAGTGGAAAGGAGGAAGGGAAATAAGGTTCATATTAGTAGATTTAAGGAAACTGTATTAATATTATTAACTGTGGATAGTCAAGTTAAAGGATTTTTAGATTTGAATATGATGACATATATTGTTTATGGTAAAATAGATCAGCAGTAATTAAGCTATATGATGATGTATATTGTTTATGGCGAAACAGGTTAGCAGAAAAAGTGGGATGGGAAATTTGATATAATATTAATTGTGGACAGATAATTAAATTAAAGGGTTTTTATGTAAGATTTGAAGATGAAGATGGCTATTGTTCACAGTAAAATAGAACAGCAGATGGAATGTGAAAGGGTAATTTGTTTTATTTTAAAGACAATTTAAATTAAATGGAGTTAATTAAAATATGAGATGAAGTTGAAATACAGTGGGATAGAAAATTTGAGAAATGTATGTAGTAAATAAGATAGTTAATTGATGTTATTGTAAAGGATTAGGAATTTAGGGCGATTAGTAATATTGTACATGTATTAAAAGAAAATATGTTAAGATAAAGAAATATGTAAAGAGAATATCACGGCTGAAATTGAAAACAGGGAGATGATATGAAATGGATTATAATAATAATAATAATTTTTATTTACAGTCACAGACAAAATGGATTATGTATATGGAAAGATATGTAAGATTGATCCGAACAACACTTTGTTCATAAAATATGTGTGTTTGGGGGGGGGACACAAAAAAATTGCAATAAAATTTGTTTTTTTTTTAAAGGTCCATCAAGTAGGCTAGCTGAGTAGGCCTTCCTTTAAAGCCAGGATCAGATCAATAAAACTCCTAGTCTGATCTCCATGGAATTAATATAGTAGGAGAACTGCAAGTCATACTTTCAAGCATATTTTGCACTGAGCAGAGCCCAGTTCATTTTTGTTCCTGGCATCTTCAGTTTAAAGGATCAGGTAGCAAGTGAAGTGTTTCTGTCGAAAGGAAGGAAGGAAGGAAGGAAGGAAGGAAGGAAGGAAGGAAGGAAGGAAGAAAGAAAGAAAGAAAGAAAGAAAGAAAGAAAGAAAGAAAGAAAGAAAGAAAGAAAGAAAGAGACTTGATGTTTGATAAATCATTTAACTTACAGTACTTTTAAAAAAACAGAATTTTTATATGCTACTATTTTGGATACAGTTGAAAAAATAACTGAAATTCAGTGCATTTTAGGAAAAGAACTGGCTTTGCCTCCATATAATTCTGTCCAATGTTCCACTCCAGATAATTTAAAATGATAAAAATTAAATCTCCAGCAGCCTACTTCCCTCCAGATGTGTTGTATCTAATAGAACAACATGCCTATTGGTTTATAATAATAAGACTGACATTTGGGAGGCACTAAAATGGAGAAGTCTAAGTTATGTCCTCTTTCCTCTTTTATATTGCCTTTCAGCAGTGAGCAAGATTTCCATCATTGAACTGCTATAGCCTTTAATTGCTCCTCCTCCTTCTATATCAATAATAAATAACTACCCATTTTATAATGCATTTTTCAAACAAATTAACTGCATGGATGTCTAAATGACAGCAACACATTATGTTCTCTTTTTAGATGAAACACATAGATGAGTCACATCTAAATACCTATTTCCACTTCGAAAATTATGCAGGTATATCACTTTTTTGAGGTGATGATTAAAATTGGTGCCCAATTAATGTCTATGAAAGCTGAGTGTTCACCACCTACAGCGTCCCTATAAACCATCAAATTAACCCTTCAGCAAACAAGGGATATATAGTTTTGCTTTCAAGTAGGAAGATTCATGTATTTAAAAACTTGACTATAAAGCACTAGAAAAATCATAATCTAGCCAATACTGTATTATGGTAAATGGATGAGTTTTATATATATGGGGACTATATATATGAAAATAATAATAATAATAATAATAATAATAATAATAATAATAATAATAATAATAATAATAATAATAATAATAATAACAACAACAACAACAACAACAACAACAACAAAGTTGGAAGGGACCTTGGAGGTCTTCTAGTCCAACCCCCTGCCTAGGCAGGAAACCCTACCTACTTCAGACAAATGGTTATCCAACATCTTCTTAAAAACTTCCAGTGTTGGAGCATTCACAACTTCTGGAGGCAGGCTGTTCCACGGATTAATTGTTCTAACTGTCAGGAAATTTCTCCTTAGTTCTAAGTTACTTTCTCTCCTTGTTTAGTTTCCACCCATTGCTTCTTGTTTTACCCTCAGGTGCTTTGGAGAATAGTTTGATTCCCTCTTCTTTGTGGCAACCCCTGAGATATTGGAACACTGCTATCATCTCTCCCCTGATAGCAGTGTTCCAATATGAATTCTAAAGTTTTAAAATACATGAACTGATTTTTTTTTAAATCAGCAAAACTATGAAGGATAAAGCTATTTGGACTTGTCTATAAGTAATACTATATATTACTTTAATATTAATATCTGAGGCAAAATAAAGAAGTGGGGTGGGATTGATAGCAATTAATTCCAGCAAGTGCGAAGATGAGTAAAATAAACATATTTGTAACTTTAAATTTTCCATGAGTGTGCTCAGACCCAAGAAAGAATTAAATCACATTGTTGAAAATGATCTCTTCCTAGTAAAACTGGAATCTAATATATTTTCAAAAGTATTGGATTAGTTAACAGTTTTATATTTCTTTTTGCACCATATAGTGGCCATCCAGATTTTTGCAGAGCAGAATACGATCAGTGAATAAAGACTAAAGCCTGAATAGGAGCCTGCAGATGTAGTGAGGAGAGCCAAAAAAATTTCAAGGTGATGGTTATAATCAGAAACCAAACCTCTTTGTGAGGGGTGTTCATGCAAACACTAAGTGGGCAGGGCTTAATTATTTTTTTTAACCCATTATTCCAATGCCTCTTGTGTTTCTTGGTTCTAAGTTCATCAAGGAAGAGACCCCAACCAATAAGCCACAACACTCATAGAAGCATTTTAATTCTTTTCAAATCAATGGAGTTTTAGAAAAAGAAGAAAAAAAACACAAAGAGATTCAGGGGTGCTTATCAGTTTGTCCATCTGGTGGTCTGCACTCTCTTGAAACAGACAGAACAACATTTTGGCATGGGAGAAGATAGCAAAAGAAATGGTCTTGAACAGGCTGGGTTGTTGGGAAAAAATTAATGTCCCTGGTTTAAGTCTTTGACAGATAAAATCAGGACTTTAAGTTGGGTTCAAAAACCAAGCAGTATCCAATTCTAAATGGCTCGGACTTGGTATATATATATATATATGATATATTCTGAAGACTCAGCTCTACTAGTATTCCTACAGCTGCAATTTTTTTATCAGTTGAAGATTTGGAATGCACATAGAGTACATTATACTAATCCCATCCTGGATTTAACCAAGGCACATGTCACAGTGGTGAGTTCATTACATTCTGCTATTTGCTCTCCCTTCTCTTTTTCCCTTATTGTCCTGTTTTCTCGTAACAGTAATATTTATTTTACACTGTTAATGTACATGATAGTATATGATGTATAGATCCATAGCTGTGCAAAGGTAGATTTAAGTATAAAACATAATGCACGTAGTAAAATATTTCAAATTCTGGAGTCAACAGTATGATCATTGAGGCAATGATGGAACAGGGAAGCCTAGTAGCTTAGCAAATTTTTGAAAAATGTTGAAAATTGCATTCCAAAAAGACATTCTTGTTTTTTTAAGTGCAACTAATGTGCAAGCAAAACAAGAGAGCATGAGGATTCTAATCACTACATTTGGGCTTGGGCTTTGTGATTTTGGGAATAGGAAGACACTGTTTTGTTATCGGTGTCATGTGCTCTGATAACCTAGAACAGTGATGGCGAACCTTTTTTTGCTCGGGTACCAAAAGGGTGGGTGCGTGTGCACTCGCGATAGCATGCGTGCCCACACCCATACTGCAATGCTCTCCCCCACGCATGCATGCACAACCCCCTGCACTGTCCCCCACGCATGCATGCAAGCCTCACTGAAGCCTCCGAACTTCCGGTAGGCCCGTTGGGTCTGTTTTTCGCCTTCCACAGGTTCCAGAGGCTTTCCTGAAGCCTGGGGAGAGCAAAAATAGTCTCCTCCTGCTCTCCGTAAGGCCAAAAATCAGCTGGCCAGCGTGCACGCTGGAGCTGACATAAGGCAACGTCTCACATGCATATCCACAGGTGGCACGTGGATATGGCTCCACATGCCACCTGTGGCACGCTTGCCATAGGTTCGCAATCATGGACCTAGAACAATGTTACAATAACTTTGCAATATCGACTGTATGTCATCACTATTATCTCTAAACTGTCCATGACTAATGCTGTTCATCCATTTTCTGTGTTTTGATTTTCTTTAGAATCTGTGATCAGATTTTTTTTTCTGAGAAAAAGCAATGTATGTATCTTGAACTATTCTTTGTTTTTTCCTATACAATTTTCTTCACTCTTCACTGAAAGAATTTTATGAGTTACATTTCAGTTCCTAGTATCTGGTTTCAGTCACGTAACTCTGGGACAGATGGTATTCATTAAGTTAGCCAGAAAATATTAATGAATGGGACAGTCTTACAAAAAGAAAAGCCATAATTCCTTGTAAGCAACACATGCTTGTTCTATATACTAATTGCAAGTTCATTCTCTGAATGCATCTCCTGATGTAGCCAAAGTAGCATCATTCAAAACATAAAGAGGAGGTTGCAGAAGTCTTGCGAAAAGTCCAACCTTTAAAAATTTTCTCAATTTTTATGGAGAAAAGACTAAATCAGCAGGGAGGTAGCATGTTGGAAGAACTCCAGTCGACTGCTGAAAGAACAAGAAAATTGGAGAAAAGAAAGAAACAATTGAAGAGAGCATCGTGATAGAAGAATGGCTGGTTGGCTGGAATCCTCAGCTGGAATACTTCATTTGCAAGTATTGCAGATTCATTTATATTAGTGAAGGATGAAATTAATAGATCAAGTTAAGAAGATATTTAATTCTAACTATACAACCCACATCCCATTAAGTCATCATTTCAAAGTTATTTCCTTACCTAAATAGAGAAATAGAATAGCAATAGCAATAGCACTTAGACTTATATACCGCTTCACAGTGCTTTACAGCCCTCTCTAAGTGGTTTTACAGAGTCAGCATATTGCCCCCAACAATCTGGGTCCTCATTTACCAACCTCGGAAGGATGGAAGGCTGAGTCAACCTTGAGCCTGGTGAGATTCGATCTGCCAAACTGCTGGCAGCCAGTGATCAGCAGAAGTAGCCTGCAATACTGCACTCTAACCACTGTGCCACCACGGCTCTTATAGAATGACCAAGGAGAGGCAAAAATTGAATTTCTTTGTGGGAATCTGACATGGAGCATTGGAAATCTTCCTTCCTTCCTTCCTTCCTTCCTTCCTTCCTTCCTTCCTTCCTTCCTTCCTTCCTTCCTTCTTTCTCCCACTGTCATAATTATCAGTACTCATTAAATGAGTAGATCAGGCCTGTCAAACTTGTGGCCCATGGGCCAGATGTGTCAAGCTCAGGCCATGCCCACCCCAGCTCCACAAAGGTAAAAAACATTGTGATATGTCATGATACATCACATGACACGATCAAGTTTGACACCCGTGGAGTAGATTTTAAATAAAGACCAATTGTGAATCCGATTTCAAGTCCTAAGGCTTATTTGGGGACAATCAGAGTAATTTCTCCAGATTCTATACAAAGTTACCTTCGGTATTTGAAATGGTCACATTAATATTACCCATTTCAAATAGTAAAAATTACTACCCCAAGAATTCTTTGAGTACTTTTAATTTTTCCACTTCCTACTATGCTGTCAAGCTCAAATTCTGGTGATTGAATAGATATTTAGCCTACAGTCCTACAGGTATTTCCCAATATCCTAATAAATTATCATTCCCTCTTCTATTTTTTCCCCTCAATTCGATCATGTCTGATTCTCAAAGACTGCCTGAACAGGTCTCTTGACAAGATTTTTCAGAAGCTATTTGCTATTTATTTGTTTGTTTGTTTGTTTGTTTGTTATTTTATTTTATTTTTTTATTTTATTTTATTTTATTATTTTATTATTTTATTTTAATTTTATTTTATTTTATTATTTTATTTATTTTATTTTATTTTATTTTATTATTTTATTTTATTTTATTTTATTTTATTTTATTTTATTTTATTATTTATTTTATTTTATTTTATTTTATATTTTATTATTTTATTTTATTTTATTTTATATTTTATTATTTTATTTTATTTTATTATTTTATTATTTTATTTTATTTTATTTATTTTATTTTATTATTTTATTTTATTTTATTTTATTTTATTTTATTTTATTTTATTTTATTTAGTGTTCTTATAGGACTCAGGGCGGCGTACAACATTTAGAGAACAACTAAACAATATAAAAATTAAAAACAGTATTAAAAAGAATTTTAAAAAGGACATTTTAAAAAAACCATACATACATGGGGGAGACCTAAGATGTAAAATCGTCTCAATACCCCGCCTGCAGGAAAAGCCATGTCTTGATGTCTTTTCGGAAGGCCAGCAAGGTGGGGATAATTCGGATCTCTGGGGGTAGTTGGTTCCAGACAGCAGGGGACCCCACAGAAAAAGCCCTCTCCCTAGGCCCTGCCAGCCAGCATTGTTTGGTTGATGGGACCTGGAGGAGGCCCACTCTGTGGGACCTAACTGGTCAAAGGGGAGTATGAGGTAGGATGCGGTCCCGGAGGTAACCTGGACCTAAGCCATGTAGGGCTTTAAAGATGATAATCAACACCTTGATTTGCACCCGGAGACCAATGGGCAACCAGTGCAGCTGGCGGAGTATGGGTGTTACGTGGGTGTATCTTGAGTCACCCACCACAGCATGCGCAGCCGCACTTTGCACCAGTTGAAGTCTCTGGATACTCTTCAAGGGTAGCTCCCTGTAGAGCGCATTACAGTAGTCCAGTCTACTACTATTGCTATTGTCTCCTTCTTAGGGCTAAGAGAAAGTGACTGGCCCAAGGTCAGACAGCTGGCTTTCATGGCTAAGGCAGGACTAGAATACATGATTTCCCAGTTTCTAGTTTGATACTTTAACCACCACACTAAACTGTCTTTATCATCATAGAATCTTTAAAAAGGAAACCCTCAAGTCAGCTTATTGATATTACAATACAAAGACAATGGCTTGCAAACATTTTATAAGTCCCAAGGGATATCTTGTTGGTTGCTTCACCATTTCAGAAGCTAATTCCCGCAATTTCAGTTCTTAATTTCATCTGAAGCAAATGAGGAAATAAAAGAGATACAACAACATACAGCTTCGTTCAGTTGAGAAAAAGTGCAAGTTTGAACATGCGATATTTCCTGTTTTATAATTTAAAATGATGATTTAGAAAGAAAGCAATCAAAGTACCATTCTGTCCTGTATGTGGTACTTTTCCCAATGAATGTCTAATACTTTCTACTTTTAAATATTGAAATTGAGGGAACCCCTGAGATTCATACATTCTTTGCATAATAAATCTATCATGGATATTTATAAATCCCCAGACAGTCTATTTCTTCTAACAGTCTTCCTTAGAAACAGCTTGTATTTCATTCATTTAAAGAATTGTGCATGGGTGTGTGAGTTTCCCTGTCACAGCTGATCTAAGTTTAGAGGAAGAAAATTCAGCCCAGGAAACTGAGCATTTCTTGTGGAAAAGATGTCATTTTCCCCATAATCTTATTTTGGCACTCCATCCATGTCTCTTCCATCTTGCAAAGATAGATGATGTTAAGAGCTGAGTTTCTCAACCTTGGCAACTTTCACATGACTGGCTGGGGAATTCTGCAAGTTGAAGTCCTGGCTGACGAATTCGGGGAATTGAAGTCCCCACATCTGAAAGTCGCCAAAGTCAGTGGTGGGTTCCTACCAGTGCGGTCCACTCTGCAGTTCCGGTAGGGGCCCGCCGATTGTGCAACGGCTACGGTGCTTTCTTTGCTGGTCCGTGCGCGCTGCCATCTCTTTTTTTGGAATTTTTCACGGTTTTTGGCACTCTGCGCATGTGCGGAAGTGAAATTGTCCTTCTGCATATGCGCAAAGAGCCAAAATCACGCGAGGGCACACGCGCCCACACACATCACGATGCACACCTGTAGCAGAAGGTAAGAGGAACCCGCCCCTGGCCAACGTTGAGAAACAGTGTGCTATATTTGACTCAGACTGGATCAGATTTAATAAAAATAATTTGAATAATCTAAATCCATCCTATGTCCTGAACCTGTTCTGTCTCTGTTGCAAATATTCAAATGGTATATATTGTACCTAAGAGAAACAACAAAGATGTGATCATTTTGTTCCAGAGCTTGATTTCAGCAGGCCAGATTTCCTAAGAAATAGATTTTTTTAAAAAGTCCCTGCCAAACTAGAGTTTCTTATTTGCAATAAATGCAGATATTTCTGATTGGAATCCTCCTGTTATGTGACATAACCCAAGCCAGAAAATAACTTCATTTCTGATTCAGACTTTGGACTTATTCTAAACTTGCCTTATGTCAGCATCATAAACTTTCATGTACTCTATCCATCCAAGCAACCATCTATCTAGTTCTTTTTTAAAAGAACTACTGGATGAGTTTATGGTCATAATTTTCCTTAACTTGGAAATTACCCTTTCTCTATATTATTGGCTTCTGAAATGGATTGAAAGTGCTTTGTTTTTTGTATTTGCCTTGTTATAGTTAGATGGAGTGGCTGATGGGTGATAATTAAAGGATAGGGCAAAGGCTTCCTGGTGGACCCAAGCTTTGCAAGGGACTTGGTTGCAATTTTATTGGGGAAAATATATCTTTGCCTAAAACATGTTACAGATTACAGGCAGGCAAAGCTTAAGTTCTCCTACATGTTCCTTCCAGCCTCCAGTGAGTGGCAGCTCTTAGCTGGTTTTGTCTAATCTCCAAAGCTGTGTAGGTTCAATAGTATTTAGTGCTACTTCAAGTTACTACTTAGTTCTAAGTTTAATAGTACTTAGATGAAAGAACATAGCAATCCTGGGCTTTAGACCTGGAAGTTGAGAAAAATATTATGGTAGAAGAGTGGCTTCTTTTAGTACTTTTAGTACTTTTAATACTATTGCCAAGATCAGTGCATGGCCATGGATCTTGACTCAACCTTTATCTTGTATCTGCCCCTATGTGCCATTATGAATCAAAATACAAACCACATCCTCCACACTTAGTTCTGAATTAGAAAACAGTATTGTTATAGCTAATATAACAAGTCCCAAGTCCCTCGGGAGTTGGGCGGCATATAAGAAAACCAAATAAATAAATAAAATAAATAATATAATATAATATAAAAGATAAAGTATAGTTTGGATATAAGAATGTCCATCTACAATGGTAACATTTACTCCAAAAGTTTTGAATGTATCCTCCCTAAGCCTCCTAAAAGTGGTAATCAAACCAAAATTTTGACATTATGGCATGACAGATAATGGAAACAATTAAATACATGAAACAATATTCAACAGGGCATCTAAATTAAATTCATTTAATGTTTATCTTGGCCATTCCCTTAATTGGAGTGCAATCTTGGCAGACCATCCAGAGATCATAGTTTAGCGTAAATACATAGGAATTTTTCTGAAAAGAAAGAAGAGGAAAAATGGCTCAGCAGTATATCAGCTTGATTAACTTTGTGGAATTTTAAAAATGAAGAGTCATAGGAAATCATGGAATTTCTCAGCTTTAGATATTCACCCCAGAGTTCAATAAACAAAGTCTGTCCACATGCTAGGAGGATGTTGATAACCCTGAATTCTGATCAGAATTCGGAAGGGAGAGCAGTTAATACAATACTTTGGAAGGGATATGCTTATATTTAAAAAAAATGGGAGGAAGCATTTCTATTGCTAACAAGAAAAAAAATTTATTTTAAGAAATAGAAGAATCAAATAACTGTGATAAAGCTTTCCTAGGCCAATGTGTAGAGATAGTCCTCAACTTATTGGAACATGAATGTCTGTCCCTAAGCAATGCAATAAGTAAGTCACACTCAATTTTATGACCCTTTTTTGCTAATTCAAGAAGTGAATTCCACATCCTCCATTGATTGCTTCTTGGAAGCCGCCTGGGAAGGTCATAAAAGGTGATTGTATTAACCCAGAACACTGCAACTATTGTAAATATATGCCAGTTGCAAAGTATCCCGAATTTTGATCACGTGTTGGTGAGGACACTTTGATGGTTGGAAGTGCAAGTAACAGTTACAAGTCACTTTTTTCAGTTTTATTCTAACTTCAAATGGTTGTTAGACTAAAGATTATAAGTCAAGGACTACGTGTATTGGGGAACAGCTGAGTTCAGCCATGCTTGATAATACCTCAAGAAAAGCAGGATAAACTAAAGGAACACTTCTCAATCTCAGCACAAATTGCATGAACTCAGATGTAAACATATACAAATATGTGACTGCAAAGCAATATTCCACATGAGACACTGTTGTGTCAATGGAGATGTGACTATTATAATAAATACCATTAATTATGTCTAGGAAATGTGTGATAAAGTCTTCAGTAAATTAAAGACATATAATACATGGTACATGTTCAAGAAAACATAGAAAGAAATACTGTAGAATTGGATATGCTTCTCATTTGCTCAGAGAAGTCAGAAAGAAAAAGAGAAGGAGCTATAAATTATATGGTAAATATTCAACAAAGTTAAGAAATAATGACAAATGACAAAGCAATGAACTAGAAATTACAAGATGAAAACCCTGGAAACTCCATTTATTGAATCAAACGGTCTACCTGCCTAATGTTGCTGACATGATTAGTTACTAGCTTTTTGGAGTTTTAATATAATAGCATTGTGCTTGCAAGCACTGATACAGAGGCACTCGTTTTCAAAAGGATGTATCTAGTCCTATGTAAACTTGCCAGAAATTTACCATGTGACTTTTACTTTCACAGCTCTAACTCATTTTTAGCCTTTCAGCAGCAAGATTAAAAGTAAACATGGTGCCCTTTTCATTCATGACTTGGACACTTGCCTGGAACAGTTACAAATATAAAGCTTCCAGTTTCCAAGAGAGGAGAAGGATTAGGACCTCAGCTAAGCAGCTACACTACTGTCTCCAAGCCACTGTTGCCTGAGACATCTATTCAATTCTAAATAATGTTAGGGATAGCCTTGACCCACCCCATCTTTTATGACTAAATATAACTCACTGTGCTTTTATGTCAAATAGTTTCATGAGTGGTCAAATCCTCCTGGTTCTGTCCTGCACGTGTGAGCCGTTAGTGGCGGGGGTGCTTGGTTTGGAGAACCGGTAGCGGCAGTAGCACGAGACTCCGCCCACCAGCCCAGACCTCAGTTATTTACAGTTTTTACCCTCTGCGCATGCACAAAGCCTTCTGCGCATGCACAGTGGGTCAAAAATCCGGCGTGATGTCAGCGCGTGCGGGAGCATAGCACATGCACTTCCGGACTGGTAGCGAAGGTACTGTAAGTAGATTTCACCCCTGGTTTCATGGTGTTCTTTTAAGTGCAAAGTTTCAATGAACTCTTGTCTTATTAAATATTTAATATTTAAATTGCATTATTATAATATATTACATAAGCATATCACTTGCTCTAGCAGATGCTGAGCTTATTCTGGTGGGCACTAAGGCAGGCACCAAATGCTTTATTGCAATCATATGCAATAAAGGATGCTGTGAGAGCTGGAACTCCAAGAACCAGCCATAAATAAAACTTGGTTAACACAGCTGCAAGTTTGAACAGTCCCTGAATGAGTAGTTGTTAACTGAGGACACACTGTAAATTCCGGTAACCAAAAGGTTTTTCAAGATAAGTTGTAAATGAAGAACCACAATCTGGGATTACATGATTATCTTGGTCTCTGTACTGCAAAAATAGTCATGAAACTTCTGTACTGTTTCCAGAGCAGATGGCTGTTTCCCTTATGGAATAAAGTGAGCCATCTTGGTAACAGATTCACTACCAATAGAATGGACATTGGGAGACATTGCACATTGGGAGATACATAATAACATCCAGGAAACTGGTGCTGTTGGCATTATTGTGTCCCCCAAACACAAACACCTACATATCTCCTGCAGGTTTCCTCTTCCTTCCAGGGAAAGAAAGTATTGCCAGCTCAGCAGCAGCTTTCACAGCCAGTCATGGTTGAGGTAAACTATGATCCAAGCAGTGAATTACCTGTAGCATTTTATTTTATTTTATTTTATTTTTATTTATTTATTTTGTCAAGCATATATATGATTACAAAGTATAAACATGATTGTGAATACATAAGATGTATAAGCATGGTTATGAGTACATGAGATGGTTACGAATACATGGGGACATTAGGACAGGGACGGTAAGGACGCTTGTGCGCTTATGCATGCTCCTTAAAGACCTCTGAGGAATGGGGTGAGGTAAACAGTAGACAGTCTAAGGTTAAAGGTTTGGGGGTTTGGGGAAGAAACTACAGAGTCAGGTAAAGTATTCCAGGCATTGACAACTCTGTTGCTGAAGTCGTATTTTTTGCAATCAAGTTTGGAGCAGTTTACGTTAAATTTGAATCTATTGTGTGCTCATGTATTGTTGCGGTTGAAGCAGTAGTGGGTTCTAAAACCCGTTGTTACTAGTTCGCACACGGGGGGTGCTTCTGCACATGCGGAGCCTCCCACTGCCACCACTTGTTCACAGAACCGGGCCGAACCAGGAGCAACCCACCGCTGGATTGAAGCTGAAGTAGTCATTGACAGGTAGGACATTGTAGCAGATAATTTTGTGTGCTACACTTAGGTCAGATTGAAGGTGGCGTAGTTCTAAATTTTCTAGGCCCAAAATTCAAGTCTGGTGGCATAAGGTATTCTGTTGTGAACAGAGGAGTGGAGGACTCTTCTCGTGAAATATCTCTGGACAGTCTCAATTGTATTAATGTCCGATATGTGCAAACTATTTATTTCTCTCTCTCTCTCTCTCTCTCTCTCTCTCTCTCTCTCTCTCTCTCTCTCTCTCTCTCTCTCTCTCTCTCTCTGCAATACCACCTCTGCCAATTGCTCTACCAACAATGAGGTACCTAACACAGCACAAGCCCTGTTAGGCCTGAATGTAGGATCTGATGCCTCTCTGAGGAAAAAAATAAAGTGGCTTTCAGGATTCATGTCCAGCCTTCTGAGGCTGGCAAACTCAGAAAATCAGAACCACTTGAATTTCAGAAGATACCTTTATTTCCTTTAAAGAAATGAAACAGAATGTTGAAAACCTACCCAAGTAATTCTGCTACACAACCTAGACTCAGTATAAAAAAGGCAGAGTTATGCTGAATCTCTTTCTCATGCTTCCCCTTCCTGAGATTCAAGAATCTCTTCTGAAGTACCCTATATATTCCCTTAACTCTCTCACTGATTCCTCTGTGTGCCCAAGCTCTGTTAGTCATTCCATCGCAGTATTATTTACTACATTAAATTAAAATTCCCTTCATGACTGTCTTTTTTTAAAAAAAATGCCTAATAAACAAAACACCTGGTTGTTGGAATTATCTACCCACAGACTATTTTATCTATCAAAACTTAAGTTCAGAACTGCCAATAGAAAGTAATTATGTAACCTTTATTCCATGAAGTGTTTATCTCACAAGAACAGATACATCTGTGGAAATTGTAATTTAGATTATTCTAATTGGTTTTAATCTCTTATCCAGTAAGCATTTTGAATAATTTTTATACATACGGCATTAGCAGTAGAAACCATAAATAAGCAAAATAATTGTCTGATGCTTTTTCTTACCCAGACAAGTGTTAAAGTTTTCACAATCCTAAGCAATTGATAATTGCAAAATATCTCTCATCTGACTCAAAATGTAATCACTTCTATAATCTGTTGTTTTGTGAATGGAGGTGGGGATGATAAGCCAAGAGGATGTTTGAAATCTTATAGCATCATGGCTTTTGTAGATTTACAAATTTTCATAATTTCATGTGTTACTTTATGAAATAATTCATGCACTGGAAGAAGGCATGACAATAAGATGACTTTTGTTATTTGTGAACAATGTTCATCATCATCATCACATTCCTAGAGTTTTTCCTGCTTGGAGCAGGGTCTACTTTTCAAATCTTTTCAAATGAATGCCATCTTGAATGATCAAAAGTAGCGTCCGGATAATGTCGCATTTTGGCAAAGATGGCTATAGATCCATAGGTTGCAACAACAACAAAACAAGGCTTGTTGCCTGGGCCTGGTGTTAGATTTGTGGACACAGCTAATTATGGATAGTAGTAGTAGTAGTAGTAGTAATAATAATAATAATAATAATAATAATAATAATAATAATAATAATAATAATAATAATAATAATAATAATAATAATAACAACAACAACAACAACAACAACAACAACAGCAACCTACACCACTTCAGACAAATGGTTATCCAACATCTTCTTAAAAACTTCCAATGTTGGAGCATTCACAACTTCTGGCGGCAAGCTGTTCCACTGATTAATTGTTCTAACTGTCAGGAAATTTCTCCTCAGTTCTAAGTTGCTTCTCTCCTTGTTTAGTTTCCACCCATTGCTTCTTGTTCTACCCTCAGGTGCTTTGGAGAATAGTTTGACTCCCTCTTCTTTGTGGCAACCCCTGAGATATTGGAACACTGCTATCATGTCTCCCCTGGTCCTTCTTTTCATTAAACTAGACATACCCAGTTCCTGCAACCGTTCTTCATGTTTTATCCTCGAGTCCCCTAATAATCTTTGTTGCTCTTCTCTGCACTCTTTCTAGAGTCTCAACATCCTTTTTACATCGTGGTGACCAAAACTGAATGTAGTATTCCAAGTGTGGCCTTACCAAGGCATTATAAAGTGGTATTAACACTTCACGTGATCTTGATTCTATCCTTCTGCTAATGCAGCCTAGAACTGTGTTGGCTTTTTTGGCAGCTGCTGCACACTGCTGGCTCATATTTAAATGGTTGTCCACTAGGACTCCAAGATCCTTCTCACAGTTACTACTGTTCAGCAAGGTACCACATATACTGTACCTGTGCATTTTGTTTTTCTTGCCTAAATGTAGCACCTTACTTTTTTCGCCATTTATTTGGTACACATAGTCAATATGATTAATGAACCCAGTTCATGTTTCAGGATTTCTGTGATCAAAAATAAAGTGAATATTTTAGCATATAAAGCTAGTGAAGAAGCTTGTCCAATAATCCTCAACACATATGCAGTATAGGAGAACAGAGAACAGAAAAGAAATAAATATCACAAATAAAATCAGTAGTCAGACAGCAATTCACTATATTCATATGTATTTACAGACAGTGATGTGATCATATTCAGTTACTTCTTCTGCCTTACATTAATTAAAAGGAATATTAAAATGGTCAGTAGTGAATTTTATTGGTTTCTAATATCCAAAACTATATCACAGTATTGATTCCATGTCCATTTTCCTCAGAAAAATTGCTCCCAATTTCTAGCTTGATGCCTTCACCAGTACACCAAATTGACTCTCTGCTGTCTCCCATAGTATAGTATTTAGAGACCAAATATGGCTGTCAGCTTCAAAACATTATGCACTCCAGTTCTTCTTATATATCTATAATATTTCAATATTATAAAATAAATCTTCAATGACCTTTCTTCATATGAAAATCCTTATAAATGCATCAATAATACAGTGGATTTTAGTAGTATCTCACCATAACTGCCATTTATTTTTCTCCTTTTCTCAAACTGATATCCTCCATACTGATGGATTATAACCTCAAGAATTCAATACTAGTCTTGAAAAGCCACCTTTACTCATGCTGTACGAGAATATAGAACCTTGATGGTGCAGTGGTTAGAATGCAGTATTGCAGGCTAACTCTGCCGACTGCCAGTAGTTCGATCCTGACTGGCTGAAAGTTGACTCAGCCTTCCATCCTTCCAAGGTCGGTAAAATGAGGACCCAGATAGTTGGGAGTAATATGCTGACTTTGTAAACTGTTTAGAGATGGCTGAAAAGCATTATGAAGCAATATAAAAGTCTAAGTTCTATTGCTATTGCTATTTTGTAATTCCTAATAGCAACTTTTCTAGCGGGTCTAAGATTAAAAAAAACCTGCTTTATTTAAATTTCCAGATAACAACACCTTCTGAAATAGACGTAGAACGTCCAAGAATTACTAATGCAGGTATATAATTATTTTAATTTATTTTATCCAGTAATCAAACCTAGTGAACATTAATGACAGCTTTGGTGTGAATTCTGTGACTTTCTAATGTTTACTATGCTATAGGTTGTTCTTTGTTTATTCCTCTGCAAAAACAGTTTGGCATATTTTACGAGTCCCATGATCTGAATTTCTTCTGTTTTCATCAATTTAGAGTTTATTGCTGACCTTTAATGCTTATGGGAGATGAAAAAGGGAAGTTGTCCATCAGCTGTCTAGAAACCAGAAGCTTCAGTTTCTCTCTCTCTCTCTCTCTCTCTCTCTCTCTCTCTCTCTCTCTCTCTCTCTCTCTCTCTCTCTCTCTCTCTCTCTCTCTCTCTCTCTCTCTCTCTCTCTCTCTCTCTCTCTCTCTCCCCGTGTGTGTGTGTGTACTCATGCGCATATGTGTATTCCAACACTAGGAATTTATTTCCTGTTCACTGTGGGAAATATAATTATAGGTGACATGTTAACCTTAGTTTATTTCTATTTGCCTTTTATATCGTTAAATATAGTTTTGCAATGTTATTTTTTATATACCTGACAATTTAAACATTTCAGTCAATGTCCTCCCTCACTGCTTGAAAAGAAGATTTCAATATGTTGTGGGATGTTAAAATCCTTGTTGCTGAGGGAGCTTAGTTTCAGCGGAAATCAGGAGAAAATAGTACAGTTGTATTTTAAGAGGAGTATGTACTCCTACTTATTCTTCAGTGATCAAATAGCATGCTTAGACAAAAAGAGAGCCAGTTTGGTCTAGTGGTTAAGGCTAGTAGGCAGGAGAATTTGAATTCAAATCCTACCTTAGCCATGAAAGTCAACTGGTAACTTTGGGCCAGTCACACTCTCTCAGCTCAACCACTTCACAGAGACTAAGTTAAATAGGCAAAAATAGCTGGGTTAACACTCTATGATTGATCTATAATCAATCATGTTACTAATAGTGGCAGTAATAATTTTTTTATTTCATTTGTATTAATGACTAAGTGAAGTACATAGAGTAAAATAATAACTGAAACAGCAATACATTACAATGAATCATAACATCATTACAGAAAACAAGGAGCCTTTTATACTAAAAGATTCACAACATATAACAAGCTTCTGTGAATTTAAATGAGAAGTTAAAAAGGCACTTATTTTAAATCAACTTCATAGAAGCCCATGAAAAATAGTTTTAAGTAATCCGATTCCCAGGATAAGCTACCACAAAACAAGTACCAGGTGAGGAGAAGCTCTTAACCCCAACATGGAAATTCACTGTAGAACCAATTCCATAACCCCAAACTATCACCAAAATATTTGTGTTATTGTACCAGCTATGAATGGATGGCATCTCCCAATGGACAGAAAAAATAGGCTCAGATTTTGTTCCCATGTGTTGTACAGTTCTGGAAAAGCATGTGGCTTCTTTGGTCCATCTGTAAACAGGCAGTTAGTATTCATCTTCATTAGAGGATTGGTAAAAATAAAATAGTTCCTGCATATGAGGCAAGCTGGACATGCAAAAAAACCCATCTAGTTTGTTAATGTAAAAGAAGAGAGGTTGGGGTAGATGGGAGGCAAGGAAAAGGAAGGGAAATTCTCTCACTTTTGCTTTGGAGGAATTAGCTTTGGATTCAATTCCTAAACAAACTTCATCTGGACATATTTAAATCTTAGCATTTGTAATAAAGCAACTTTGCTGATAACGGAATGGACAAAACCAGAGCTGTTATGCTCAGACAGAAAACATGCACAACACATCTATATCACTAAACAGCAAAACAAAACAAATCTAAACCAAAACAAATTGCTGAAAAAAGGTAGAGACTATCAAAAGGAAAAAATACTGCCAGCTGCAATTCAAAGAGTATGCAATGTCTGCAATGTTTGCTTTGATGAATATGAATTTAAACAGAAAACTGTTTCCGCAGACATGAATCTGCTCTCACATTTTCCAAAATAATTGACTAGGATATGCTAATATTTGAAGAATATTAAAGATGTGTGTCTGATATCTAGGAAGGAAGATGTTAGTGCCTTTCTTTTCTTACCCAAGAAGTATATCACAAATAATGTATTGGCATTGCCCTCATGAGAGTACAGATTTGTGTGCATATCATAACAACTACTATATATTGGAGGGCAGTTGTACATGATTAACATTGTAAAAATTGAAACTCTCTTCTGCAGTTTTAATGACATTTTGTTTGGTAAGAGCAGCTTGCTGCAGCTCTGCAACTGTTTACACAACCATTACTCTGAAGTAGCTGTAGACTTCAAAACTTAAACTTCCTTTCACTTTCTTTTATGCTCTGTAACCACAGTGAAATCATTTAGCCAGCATGAATTTCCCACACAGCCCTGACTGAAACTTGGACAATAGTTCTTTAGTTTATTTCCCCTGAGAAAAAAATGTTTTAGTGAGTAAGGCATCAGCTCAGTGTCACATTTTATTTCCTTGAATTGTTTGTATCCTGCCCCATTTCAGAAATCAAGACATACAGTATATAAGGACATAAGAAAAGTGGTGTAGGGTTAGATCAAAACTTGTCTCATCTGACACCCAGCTTCCATGCATCCAATAAAATGGTTTAAGGAAATCCACAAATATGAAGTGAATGTAATAGGATATTTCTGCTTTCCCAGCAAGTAATATTGACACAAGGAAAGACAGAAGGAGAAAGGTCAATTCTTAAAGCTACAAAATTTCTATAGTAAGGAGAGCCAGTAAGGAGGGAGCAAGGCAAATACCCGAATGGAACAGTAACACAAAGTAACAATATCAAAACATTTAATCTCTCATCAGAGGTGATGGAATAGTTTGGATTGTTTCTTCAGCCATGCAGCCTTGACTATCTCAAGGGGCAGTTGGGGACATTCAACTTTACTTCCCTTATTGGTAATAATTAACCTGCTGATTGAGATTTCCAGGAATTATAGGAAACAAACATTCAAAATCCATAGCTTCCTCATCCCTCACAATGAAGGCAAGGGAAGGGATGCCAGGGAAAAATCTGGCTTTGATGGCTTATCAAATAAAACACTGTGGTTAATCAGCATGGAATTATTATTTGCTGAAAAATTATCTATAAAATACATAGAATTATGTGCAAACCATTTATATTTGGGAAATGTATTTCAACAAAGGAGAATATTTGTAGCTCAGGATTGAAATAACAACTCCTTGGTGATCTCGGAGCTTGATTGTTTTCATGCGGATGTTGCATTACCCAAACTGGGTAACATTATCAGTACTACTGATGGAAACGCATTCAGTAGGCAAAAATGCATTCATTTTGGAAAAGCTGTGTACCAAAATGATTTATTTGGGAAAGATACATCCAAGGTTTGTTCATTTATTAAATTTATATGCTGCCTATCTCACGCTGAAAAGTGACTATATATCCAAAATTTGTTCAAAATAGAAATATCTATGGAGAGTATCAATCATCCAGGTCATGGTTGTCCCAAATGTGCTTTTTCAAAAGGTAACTGGACTTTCTTTGTTTTTCCTTCCTTCTCATCCAAGAAACTTCTTCAATTAAGAAGCTGGAGATGCTGAAGCTCCAATACTGGCGGTTTTTAAGAAGAGATTGTATAGCTGTTTGTCTGAAATGATATAGGGTTTCCTGCTTGAGTAGGGGGTTGGACTAGAAGTCCTCCAAGGTCCCGTCCAACTCTGTTATATGAAGCTTTGATGAAAAGGACACACAATTTATTATATCCGATTTTGAATGGTTCTTATATATACGATTTCACACATTGTTAAAGCAAGTGCAAGATGGGTCAAGATAAATTATAAGCCTCTGGTTTATAAATGTAATCTGAGTTGTCTACAGAAACTTGCATGAGGGTTTCTTCCATGTTGCTTTTCCATCACCCATGCAGGCTCCTCAATATCAAAAACATGGAATACTCAAATGAGCTGGTTTTTCACCTATCTTTTCCTTCACTGGTGGAAGAAAGTATGGGCAATTGAAGCTAATCATTACAGGTGAGAGAATGGGATTTGTCTATGGACAACATAAAGATAATTTTAACATGTTCTGTTTGCTATCATGGGCAAAAAGACAATCCATAGAGCAAGATAGGATGCATTGATTCCCATTTGCATCCTGCATAGGTTACTTTTGTCATTCAGTGAAAGAAAGAGGTTAGCCTTCTCCACTTAGTTTTGCATGGACAAATTAATGGCTTCAGTTTGGGGGGGGGGATTTTTCTAAGGAAGATGGGGTTTTACCCCTCTGAAGCCTTGCTGCTTCCTGCTCCCACTTGGCTCACCAAGACAGTTGAGGAACTGGATCTCATATTCAGACTAGATTTAGTTCCCCACTTCTAGAACAATAAATGCATAACATAAAGAAGATCAGACTTAAGAACATCTCCCACAGATCTAAAGACCACTGATGGACAAACTAATTTATGTAGTTTGCAGAATTCGCAACACAATCACAAATGTCAGTCTCTAACCCACACCTTGTATTATCATCACTTTTGTAGCTGTTACTGATTTTAACTCTGTGACTGATGCCTTTCATCTACGGTAATTCTTATAACATTGATACTATGGATCTCTATGAGAATATTATTAGTAGTGTTTTTAAAATCTATTAAAATATGACTTGCATGAAGACTTGATTTGTCAAGCAAACAAAAATAAAATAAATGGTACACTAAGACTCTTAGCCATTTTCAAATTGTCTGTAGAACAAATCTAAGAAATGTAGTTCTAGAAGTTCTTTATTTTTACATTGATATAAAATTTTGCGCTTTTCATAAAACCCACAATGAACAGTGTTGGTATAGCATAGGCTATATTTCTACCACTAAATGACTCACTGAATATACAACATCAAAAGTCACTTTGCCCTCCCGCCTCTTATGTTGCTCGTTCTCTTACCACCACACAAACTTTCTTTTCTTGCATTTTCAAAATAGAAACGTGATTGCACTGATCTCTCTACAGTACTTTGTAGATGAGAGCAAACATCATGAATTGTAGAGTAAATGTAGCAGAAATGTGGCAGAGGTTGCTTCATCCCTAATGGTTGCTTGGAAATAAAAATATGGGCACGCAACATAAAACTTAATTGTTCATTCCAAAGAAAGTTCTCTCCATACATTGTTTATATATTAAATAATTTAGAAAAAACAGAAAGACATCTCTGTTCACAGTGTTTATCGAAACATACCTTAGCAAATAGACATTTTAAAAGACCAAAATAATTGACATGTTCAACACTGCATGGTAAACACTTTCAGTATTAGAAGATAATTAAAGTAAGAATGTCAAATACTTTATCATGAGAAATCATAAAAATTAATATAATAGAATTAGTAGACCATTTGAGACCAGACATTACTAGTCTAATATTTAAAAATACTAAAGCAAAAAGAAAGTTCCAATACTAATATAATATTTCCATCTTCATTCCAAAAATAGCAGGTAGTTCACCCATTTCTGTGCCTCATGGCTGCTTTGATGCCATTATTTATCATACGCCTTCTTACTTTTTTCTTATCCTGGATTAGTCAAAATACATTGTCATGGATCACATAGTCACTGGAACTTTAATGAAGAACTATTCAACATGTTACAATATGACAGCATCACTGAGGAAAACTGGTCAAAAATAAGCATAATACTACCTAGATAAATCACAGAGAAAATTCCATCCAAGTTTCTATAGCAAATAAGATGCTACCACCATTACAACAGAACATTTTTTTCTCATTCTCAGCAATTTCATCAACCTCAGAAACTGACTGAGGAATTCTGGGAGTTGAATCCCACACTTGTTACCATTGCCAAGTTGAGAAACACTGCAATTCAATCCTTACACAAGCTATGTTTTTTTAGGATTACCAAAACTGTTTCTAAAAACAGCAACCATTTTGTCATAGATCTAAATTATTCTTCTGCCTATAGTATACACAATGTTTTTGGAGTGACAAAAGCACTTTGTCTGACTATTACTTATTGACATGGACCTTATAACTATTGATATATTTACAGCAATTCTTCAGATACAGTAGAATATATCCAAAATATAAACTGGTGAGCAGATTCAACTAAAAAATCCATTGGGAGGACCATTCAGTGAGATTATGGCTGTGCTGACATTTATTCTAGATACTAACTGTAATCCTGGTCGCCAAACCCTTAGCCAAAATGTGTTCTATGGCAGAGTTTTTCAAACGGTGTTTCACAAAATCTTAGAGTTCTGTGATAACTTGATGAGGTTCCATTAAAGAGACCATGGGCGAAACGAAAAAAGGTGTCCTCTAATATGGCCAGGGACAGTTATAGAATTTTTTTGTGTGTGGGGGGAAGTGGGGCTTGTCACTGGCATTCAGAGCCCTCTCTCAGTGGTGTTTGTGCTCGTGATTTATTGCTTTGCCTCTTGATCAAGAGTTCTAGGAATTTATTTTTTTAACCAGCAGGTTCCATACCCTGAAAACGTTTAAAAACTTTCTCTGCAATAATGCATTGTTAGACACAGCAAAGCCCACAACCATTGCATCTCTGATCTACAGAATTCTTAAGAATGCTGGTTCACTCAGTCCTATTTTCACGATGACTTCAGAAAACACATTTTGCTTGCTTTAGATTTAGAGCACATCTCTAATGTTAAGGATCAAATTATCACAATGGTTGAAGTTGAGATGAACCTATGCTTTATATGTGATGTGCATACGTAAGACTGACAAGATTATACTGCAGTTGAGATTACACGACCAAATGTGGAATATTCAGGATTGAATACCTTCAAAATACTCAAATCCACTCAAAGGTTTTGGAAGGACAAAAGACAAACCTAGATCATTTCCCAATCCAACCTATATCACAATGTCCTGTTACCTACAGTAAATAAATAATTCTTATTTAGATAATTATTGTAAATCTTACCATGGGAGAAGTGAAGATGCTATCCCTAAAGACCTTTAGTGTTGAAAAGATAGATAAGAAACAAAATGCAAACTTTTTTAAAAAAAGAAAACTGCTAGATCAGGTGTATAGAATATTCTTTAACCACATTGTTTATGAATAAATAGCATACATATTTAAGGTTTGTTAAAAATAGGTAAAGATATTGTAATAAGGTTTATGCTTTGAACATCAAAGCGTCCGATTCTTCAGCTAAGAATTCTCTCCTTTAGTCTGCCTTAATGTTTTGGTGTTATTTTTCAAACTGATAAAAAAAATGCATGAAGCTCTTCTGTTCCAGGCTTCTTCTTAAAAGCAAACAATATTAGCGGCAGCAGCAATTAGTCCTTTTGAAATATTTGTTCTTAGGAATGAATGAATGAATATAGCATATAATGAAGACCTTAATGTTTCTGTTTTGCTTGCTTTCTTTTTACTAATAAGATCTAATCCAATAAACAGTTCCATTATCCTCAATGTTTAACTCATTTAAGAGCTGTCATGTTGACTATATCCTTCATAAAATCTGCATTTTAGTTTCATTTTGCAAATACAGACAAGTGCAAACTCACTTCTTGTCTGAAGATTAAATCAGATTTTGTTCCAAGTTGCTTAAAGAAAGTTTTCTACACTCTCACACTCATCAGGCAGCTCCTTTCATTTTCCAATTAGTGTGTGGTCTAGTTTTTCCGACACAGTATTACATACAGCTTCTGGAAAAGATCTTATACAAGTGTAGTCATTATTGCATAAGAAAACATGTGATTTATACTACAAATCTTAATGTACTTCATATGTTATATGCTGTGGTTCTTGAGAGCACTCCAGAAATATTGATCAACATATTACAGAGTAAGACATTATCTTCACTCAGATCACCCAATTTATCACCCAGATGCAAAGATTACATAGTTCTCTAAAATAAGTGATAGGTAAATTTCAAGGCATATCGTATGCATTATGTTTCAATCATTCAATCAAACAAACAACAAACAAACAAACAAACTTTATTATATGTCAGAGCAGAAACTTCCACACTGCAGTTGTGTTATGGGTCAGTCTGATGGACCCTTAGAGAAGAAAAGCTTGACAAGTTTTGACTATGCACCTTAGGAGCCTGTAGGCTTTCAGATATCTATAGATGAGACTCAGAAAGAGAGGGCCTGTTGGAGAGTGAATCTACAGTTCTGGAGCAATCAGTAATCAATCAAGCATCTAAATTAAACATTTTAGCCTTCTGTAAGGTTTTAAAGGTCTGGCTTTCCCCCCCCCACCCGCCCGCCCCCCAGCATAGGGAGAAGATTAGATAATATGATTAGCACAAATTGGAGCCATGTTTTTGTTATTTTAATGTTTTACATTTAAACTGGTTGAATTTTATAGTTTTAAAAATGATTTCCCCCCCGGGCTTTTAATTTTGGGTGTGAGCCATTCAGAATTAGTTGAGAGATGGGTGGTTATATAAATAATTTAAATAAACAATAAATAAATAAATAAATAAACAAAATAAACAAACAAATAAATTAAAATAAATTAAAAATTAAAAAATTAAAAATTTAAAAAATCTATCTATCTATCTATCTATCTATCTATCTATCTATCTATCTATCTATCTATCTATCTATCTATCTATCTATCTATCTATCTATCTATTTACTGTGGAAGTAGAGCAGCAGTTACCTGAACAAGGGCAGGAAAAGATATACGGTGTCATACATACAAAACAAAAAACAAAAAAAAATCAAATCAGTACAATGATGTTCTATGAGACTCCCTCCTCCCCCCCTCCAAAAAAAAAAGAAAACAGGAGCAGTATTTGGTACTAATAAAATATCACTCCACTCTGATTCTTGCATTAGTTTGCATAGAGTCCCTCCTTGGTTCTTGGGGGGGAGAAATTAGCTCCCTCAGAACGGGTCCGCAATTTGGGTGTCCTCCTAGACCCACAGCTAAAATTGGAGCAACATCTTTCAGCTGTGGCTAGGGGGACCTTTGCACAAGTTCGTCTTGTGCACCAATTGCGACCCTACTTGGAGAAGGAGGCACTTCTCACAGTCGCTCATGCCCTTATCCCCTCACGGCTGGATTACTGCAATGCGCTCTACATGGGGCTACCCTTGAAGAGTGTCCGGCAACTGCAATTGGTGCAAAATGCAGCTGCGCGAGCTGTGGTGGATGTACCTAGATGCACCCACGTAACACCTATTCTCCGCCAGCTGCATTGGCTGCCCATTAGTCTCCGGATCCAATTCAAGGTGTTGGTCGTTACCTTTAAAGCCCTACATGGCTCAGGGCCAGGTTACCTTCGGGACCGCATCCTGCCGCATACCTCCCTACGACCGGTTAGGTCCCACAGAGCGGGTCTCCTCCAGGTCCCATCGACCAAGCAATGCCGGCTGGCGGGGCCGAGGGGGAGAGCCTTCTCTGTGGGAGCCCCCTCCCTTTGGAACCAGCTCCCTCCAGAGATCAGGACTATCCCCACCCTGCTGGCCTTCCGTAAAGCGATAAAAACTTGGCTCTTCCGGCAGGCAGGGTATGAATGAAAGTTATTTTAAATCTGGACAGTATTTTTACATGGTTTTTTAACAAAATTGTTTTTTACTTTATGTTTTCTATACATGCTGTGAGCCGCCCAGAGTCCCTCGGGAGTTGGGCGGCATAGAAATTTTAATAAATAAAATAAAATAATAATAATAGAGCTATAGCACTTGGAGTCAGCTTGTTTGGTTTTCCTGAATTCTTATATTTCTGCAATTTACAGTGAGATTTACAGCTACTATAAAGACCTCTGGCCTCCTGGACTTGTAATTGCTGGCACAGAGCCATTTTATCTGCTTTGAACTATGATAATAAATTTAAGGGTTATGCTCTGTATCCCAATACTGAAAACATTTATAATAACATACTACCTTATGATTTCCTTTCAGCTTTATGTTGTCATTGATTCTCCCTTAAAGCTTAAAATAAGATTGAGAAAGCTATGTTTCAGGGGGAAAGGAGTAGAATTATCAAACAGGAGCTTCTCTCTATCCTTTGCTTCTGCTCTCAAGTGGTTCTACCATAGCCTGAGGGGGAAATGTCATTGCTTTAAAGAGCGGGAAGCAAATACTTGTGACTTCTTATTCTCTGAAGGATAGAAGTTGTATCTAAAACACTGCATAGTTCTAATTAAAAATATACAATGTTTGTCCTTTTGTTATATACCAAATCTACTATAGCTGTGATGGCGAACCTATGGCACGCGTGCCAGAGGTGTCACGCAGCACCCTCTCTGATGGCATGCAAGTCGCCGCCCCAGTTCAGCTCCGCAGTGCATGCGCGTGCACCTCCCACCAACCAGCTGGTCTTCAGGTCTCTGCCGTGCATGCACGGGGAACAGGGAGCGTGCGGGTGGCGCGCATGTGCAGGGGTGGGGTGCATGCAGGCGATGCACTCTTGCACAGGGGGCAGGGGTCATGCAGGAGACCAAGCATGCATGTGCGGGGGCAAGGCGCATGCGCATTGCATTTTGGGGGTTCAGGGCATGCGCCTGCATTCACGTGCACACACACGCACTTTGGACACTCGGTCCGAAAAAGGTTAGCCATCACTTTACTATAGGGTTGCTTTATGCTGCTTACTGATAGGGACAATCCTGAACCTGGCAGCTAATTGATTTACAGTGCTTATGTTGCATGTTAGACTGGACCATTTCCAAAGGTTGTCTTGAAGTCTCTGTCTGTTCTGATTCTACATAATGAATAATAGTTCTCTTTCTACATTCTTTATTTCTGCAAATTGAATTAGCAGATGTTCACCATGACCAAGCAAGTTTTCAAAAGAAACAAAATTCTCAGTTGAAAAAAAGATTGGGGGGAAAAACATGTAATTTCACAAATTGAATTAATCTGAAGATATTATCATTGCTCATACTTTTGCCCCATGATCTGCTGTAGTGGAATGACAGATTGATGATTAATTTCTTATTTATTCTCATGGCAGAAATAAAATCCTAACACTACATACATACTGTGAGGAAAGGTTGCATATATTCTATAACACAGGAGTCCCCAACCTACAGGCCACAGACCCACACCAGTCCATGGTGCGCCAGAAACTGGGCAATGCAAATGAGCAAAGCCCCATCTGCACACACACGAGATACAGGCAGCACTCAAAACCACGCCCTCCCCCTCTCATCCATAGAAAAATCTATCCTCACAGAACCACTCCCTGGTGCCCAAAAGATTGGGGGATGCTGCTACAACAATCTAACTTCTGCTAATATAGGAGTCTTCCGGTTTCAGGAGCTGGCCTTATTCCAAAGATCGCATTGGGACTTCTTCAACTTCTAGTAAGCTCTTTAAATAAAACTAGCATTATCTCTCCCAGAATCACAACTTGGCAAAAATGAAATAAATCCCCTCTAATCCTTATTTTTGAAAGACAAACTAGTGAAATTGCAACAGGATGGTGAACAGAAAGAGATTTATTACTAATTTGACTCTGGTTATACTGTAGAAATTAAAGTGTCGAAACATTAATACTACAGCATTACGACAGTTCCCATTAAGTTATTTTGCTATTCAGACAAAAATTATGCTAGCAATTCTGTTCAGTCTCTATTGCTCTCTAATTCACCCATTGGGAGATTAACATCGCTTTGTTTTTAGAAGAGGCATGCACAAGAAAAACAATGTTTTCAATTTTCTCATATTTGGCAGTTTAGAGCGATGCCTGAATAGTGACCCATAACCACAACTTCATACTTCTGTTGTTTTGAATATTCTCCTGAACTTTTTCCGCCTCTTGCTTGCCTTTTCTTCCTCTGTTTGTTCCTTCTCATTCTCTCTCTCTCCAACTTGGCTTCTCCTTGTTGAAGTTCTATTTGGATTCCTCAATTCCTGATCTGCCCTTCTGCACCTTTTCTTTCTCTCTCTGCCAATCTCACCTGTTCAGGCTCTTCCCTCACGGATACTGCTTCTTTTGTAGTCTCTTCTTGCAACCAACTCTTCCTTGCAACATCCAAGGAAAGGTTGCAAAATATTACCTAGGCTTGATCTATATTTCAATTTGACCCATTTTTATCATATTGGCTGATGTAGATGCTTCAGTATTAATTTTGTTATCTTTTTAAAACTTTAGTTTTAGTTGTAAGGTTTCTTGAAGGATAGTTCAATAGCTTTATATGATTTAAACAGGTTAAGCTGTAAATGGTATTTCTTAATAGATTTTAAAATTAACGCTAATGTTATATTTCTCATCTTACTGTTTTAATCTTTTATAATATTGTTTTATCAGATTGTAAGCTGCCAAAAGTCACCATAAAATGGGTGGCATATAAATTTAATAAATACATAAAAACAAAATGAATAATCTCTTATTTTGTAAGTCAACATTCTAGCATTTGAAGTCACCCATAATTCTGTGATTTTCTTGATGGATCTGTTTCATTTTTGTCTCTTGGAGAATTCTCTAAGTGCCCTTGGTTTTGTCTTATCCATCCTTATTCTGATTGGATATACTTTGGTAGGGCTTAAAGCTGTTGTGGCTATTAGCATAGAATAGTCTTATTCCAAAGCTCACTTAATGAAAAAATGATTATATATAATAGAAAGATTGCACATAAACTTCTCACTACATAAAAGGATATTAAATGCATTGCACATATTAAACAAAAACAAAAACATAATTAAAAAGCATAGTGCTGCAAGACTAAATACAAGCAATGATGATGAGACATAAGGTTGCTTGTCAGGAAGACACAGAAAGAACAGAAAATATTTTGATTGTAATACAGAAATTTGGTTATATGCAAGGAAATGCTACTTTATTTGGAGATCTAAAGGGAATGTAATTTATGAATTAAAGTGTATCATAACACTGTCCTAGAGATCAAATATTTAATTTCACCCACACTATTAAAAAGAACTGTTTGGACATATAAAAGTAGACTAATAGAACAGTCCAATGCATATTCCTTTGCAAATAACTGGAATAGTGTTCAGTAATGTTTAAAAATTTACTCAGAATCTATTAACTGTGTAACCATAGTTTTTACATGATATTTAATCCAAACCAGATGCAAAAATATCCATTTGGTAACAAAGAGAGTTTATACAATGTTTTTAACATATTAAAACAGGCAATTGCCTTTACAATCAGTTGCTATGTTCTTAAAAGCACTTCTGCTCAGCAACAGAAAATTTAATAACTACACAGACACATATGTGGAAAATGTTCACTAGACTCTGGGTCAGCAGAATACAAAAGAGCTCCAAACCAGGCATGTTTTAGGAGTTAAATTCCCTAAGAAATGTTATAAGGGAATGATAAAGAAAGCTATGTATATTAAACAGTGACCTTTACAGCCGAAATGTAATAGCTAATAATATAATGGAATGACTCTCCACGTGCTTCTACATTCTTGTCTCATCATAGGATTCTATCCAGCCCTAATGGCAGATAGTAACATCATGTACCATAAACAGTGCCATTTATTGTGCCCATATACTGCCTCCTTTCTCACCATAGTCTGGTTTCTGTTATCTTTCTTTTTACCAGAAAGAAAGGCACCCTCTGCAGGTTCAGAGGGTGCCTCTGATGTGCCAACTGCTTGGTATTCTATGCCTCTCCTCAAACCTATGACATGTACAGGTAATCATATACCACAGACCTCCACAAGTTGAAATGTTAAGGTTTCTATGATAGGATAAACCACACATTGAACAATTGGGCAACTTATTTACTAACAAAAGCACGATTGTATTCTCATCGGAATCTAAACAATAGGAACTTAATTATTTTTCTAGAAATACATATAAGAGACACCAAAGCAAATAATTGAAGTAATCTGAAGTTGGTGGATTACCCAAGAACTTTATGCCAGTAGAACTTGAAGATATTCATCTATCCAGTAAGATGGCAACCAAGGCAGACGCCTAGCCACTTCGCTGGAGAATAGTAATAGGGAAAATACCAAAAATCTTTGGGCTAGAGACAAGATTAGAAACAACTAAACTGAGAAAACAGAATTAGATTAAGTCCTAAGTATTAATATAATAATAATTAGGGTCTAGGACCAGTGGAACCATATTTTAAAAATGAAAAACGATAAACCACGAGGAAGTCGAAGCCATCTGAGAAAAAGGCCGGTGGAAAACTGAGACTACCTTGCTGACACCTTCCAAGCGCCAGAGGCCGAATACTCCGACACGACGGAGAGAGACCAGAGCGCTAGATTACATGGTGATTCCACAGTGATTCCTGCGAGCACTTCCCATGAGCATTGTCCCAAAAAAGATCCCATGGCAGTGCCTGGTGTGCGATCTCCCAGGGGTGACTAATCCCCAATGCCCTGCTGAATTCTGCCTTGGCAAGAGAATCTCCCCCGAAGCCCAGAGTGTGAATTCCTGATGCTCAGCTGAATTGTGCCCCGATGCCCAGCTGAGTTGTGCCCCAGCAAGAGAATCTCCCCCGGAGCCCAGCATGTGAATTCCTGATGTTCAGCTGAGTTGTGCCCCAGCAAGAGAATCTCCCCTGGAGCCCAGCGTGTGCCAACAGCCCTGCGAAGCCTGGAGAGTGATACACTGAGGAGCCCAGCTAAGATCTACCCCCAGTGTGGAAATCTCCCCCAAGTTCTGAGGAACCCGGAGAATGATTCCCTGAAAGATTAACCTGGAGGAGGAGAGTCACCACATGGAAGGACCTGCAGGAGTCAAGGAAGGCTGCATTGTTCCAGCAACTGGAGGCACAGAAAAGAGCCTCCAAACACCGCGTGGAAGGACCGACAAGAGCAACGTTGCTCTGGCGATTCATTAAGTACAGTCCAGTTTATTGACAGAAGTACAGAGATTAATCAAATAATGTCTGCCATAGTAATTTATTGACCTATAATTGTTAGTGATTAGTTAATTGATTAAACAATTGATTTATTAATTGGTTGGTTGATTAAATGATTGATTGTCTAACTACCGTATTTTTCAGAATATAAGATGCACCTTTTTACCCCCCAAAAGAGGGTGAAAACTTGGGTGCATCTTATACACCGAATGCAGCCGCACCCACCCAGCAACCCCCACCCTTTGGCCTCTGTCTTCCAGCAATTTACCTGCTTGCAGCAAAGAGGGAAGAGCCTGTAAAGCCAAGCAAGTCAGTAGCAGCTTCCCGACCTACAGCTGATTTGCCATGTGAGAAAATGAAAGTGAAACTAGCTGCAAAGAGGCAAATAGCTGAGAGAGACACGCAGATTTTTATTTTATGCTGGATGCAAGAGGGTAAGTGAATAACTATAAATGTCTGTAGAATGTTCAAATTATTAGACTTATTTTTTAAAGACTGCTTTATTATTGTTCTAGCCAGGGGTCTCCAACCTTGGCAATTTTAAGACTTGTGGACTTCAACTCCCAGAATTCCACAGCCAGCTTTGTTAGCTTTGCTGGCTGTGGAATTCTGGGAGTTGACGTCCACAAGTCTTAAAGTTGTCAAGGTTGGAGACCTCTAGACAACTTAACAAAATAAAGAAGCTTTTTAAAATAAATGCTTGCTCTGAAGAGGTCCAGTGCTATTGTATCTTCTTTTAAATAATAGAGAATAATGTATACTTCCAGAAATTTTAATTAATTTTAACAGCTCTGTACAAGTATAGTCTGAAATGTAACAGTGTCCTGTTTAGTATTAGAGTCAAATCCTGACTTACCTTGGAGTAGATCTATTTAAATAATTGGGAGGAGTTAGTGTGACTACATTTAAGAAAACTTTCTGGCATAATGTACATTTCTCCAATTCTTTGCTATTTCTATGGGCCAGGCACACATGCACAAAAATTGTATATCATTTGTGCTGTTTGCTGTTTGGCAAATTGCTTTGAGGCAGAAGCCTTTTTTCCTTGTTTTCCTCCCCCAAAACTAAGGTGCGTCTTATACTCCGAAAAATACGGTAATCAATTTGTCTAACTAATCAATTTAATTAATTGACTGTCTATCATAGTGAATAATTATTGTTATTTATTATCTAACTAGCTACTGTTAATGACTAGTGTGACATACATTAATAAGTGATCAAATAACACATACCAACAAATAAGAAATATATACATCCTCACAAAAACTCTGCCATGCCAGGCAAAAAGTTCCTAAACCTAAAAAACATCCAAGTTACACACGAACTTGCTCTACCTGAGACCATCATCTGTGAGCTATCTTTAAACACCACCTTATGATTTCTACTATGTTACAGAGCCCCAGACTATGACATCGAACATGCCAATAAGTTAACCTCACTTCTAATGTGGGCAGCCTCCAGCCCATACCCTCTCATCTTTCTTGGTGACCTAAATCTACCTCTTATTAAATGGTCCCTTAACAAATTTTACAACAGAACCTATATATTCAACCCTGTACAATGCTGTAACTAATCTGAGACTGGATCAACTAGTAACCAACAACACTAGACTCAACAACTGCCTTGATCTCATCTTCTGCAACAGTTCAAATTCAATTTACCCTTTTTCAGCAGTGATTACAGCATGATAGACTTCTGTCTCAACATACACCCTTACAAAAATCATCATAATGATAGGATCCCCAGTTACAATTTTTAAAAAGCCAACTATGATCTCATAAACACTGACCTCTCATCTCTTGATTGGCAAACACTGTTCACTGACTGTATTACTGCTGAAGACCATTATAACATTTTCTTACTTGAAGTCAAAAGAGTCATTAAACTATACATACCACTAATAACTCCCAAAAGCAGGAAAAACAAACTACCCATAACAACAAGGAAGCTCCAAGCAAAAAAAAAAAATCTATTTGGCGGAAAAACAAAACTGGGTACACAGCCAACTTCAAAAACCGCTACAAAAACTTATGCCAACAAATAAAGACTGAATGCACCAATTATCATATCAATCAAGAGAAAAACATCCTGAGCACGAAATCCAACCATGCATTCTACAATTTCATAAACAACAAACTTAAAGAGACGAGAACCATTCCACCCCTAAAAGGACCTAACAATAAAGACTGTAATGATGAAACCGTTAAAGCCAACCTCTTTAATACATTCTTCAGCTCAGTCTTTGTAAACAGCAACAACTTATGTCCAATGTTTCCTAGTCGAACCACAAACAATTACAATGATCTAATACACACCGATTTCACAGAAGACAAGGTTGGAAAGGGATTATGCAATCTAAAACCATCTCTATCCATTGGACCAGATGGACTATGTGACTACTTCTTTAAAAAAATTTCCACTGCCCTAGCAGAACCACTGAGCATAATTTTTGATAAATCTTTCAGGACCAGCTCCCTACCCAACCTATGGTCACTAACCACAGTCATCCCTATCTTCAAAAAGGGAGACCCCAGCCTAGTCGAAAATTACAGGCCAATCTCTTTATGTTGTGTCACCTGCAAAAGTCATGGAATCAATCATTAACCAATCCATTACCCTCCACTTAGAGACAAACAACCTACTCACAAACAATTTGGTTTCATGAAAAATTTATCCTGAAATCTACAACTCCTACACTGTAAAAACATATGGACTACACAACTCGATCAGGGTAAAGCAATAGACGCAATTTACATAGACTTTTGCAAAGCCTTCGACTCAGTGGTACACGACCAACTACTTCTAAAACTAAAATCTTATGGCATTTCTGGATCCCTGCACAAATGGATTACTGCGTTCCTGTCAAACAGGCAACATGTGGTCAAAATAGGAAACGCTTTATCAAACCCTGTACCTGTTAACAGCGGAGTTCCCCAAGGCAGTGTTTTAGGGTCAACTCTCTTTTAATCTTTACATAAATGACCTTTGTGACAATATAAACAGCAACTGCTTCCTCTTCGCAGATGATGTAAAATTATTCAACACCACTGACAATACTACTATCCTTCAAAAAGACCTTGACTATGTATCAGAATGGTCAATCAAGTGGCAACTTCAAATCGCAATAAACAAATGTTCAGTATTACATATTGGCAAAAATAATCAGAACACAAAATACAAACTAGATGATCACGACCTTGTTGACGATCCTCACTCAATAAAGGACCTTGGTGTACTCATCTCTAATGATCTAAGTGCCAGAGCTCACTGCAACAGCATTGCTAAGAAGGCATTAAAAGTTGTTAACCTAATATTTCGTAGCTTCTTCTCTAGTAATATTGTACTTCTAACCAGAGCATATAAAATATTTGCTAGACCAATTCTCGAATACAGTTCATCTGTCTGGAATCCACACTACATATCAGACATTAATACAATTGAGAATGTCCAGATATATTTCACGAGACGAGTACTACACTCCTCCATTCGCAACAGAATACCTTATTCCACAGACTCAAAATTTTAGGCCTAGAAAATTTAGAACTTTGCCGCCTTTGATCTGACCTAAGTGTAGTACACAAAATTATATGCTACAATATCCTACCTGTCAATGACTACTTCAACTTCAACTGAAACAATGCATGAGCTCACAATAGATACAAACTTAATGTAAACCGCTCCAAACTTGATTGCAAAAAATTCAACTTCAGCAACAGAGTGGTCAATGCCTGGAATACATTACCCAACTCTGTAGTTTCTTCCCTAAACCCCCAAATCTTTAACCTTAAACTGTCTATCATTGACCTCACCCCATTCCTAAGAGATTTGTAAGGAGCGTGCATAAGCACACCTGCGTGCCTATCGTCCCTGTCCTAAAGTCCCCTTGTATTCGAAAAATATCATGAACTCAAAACCATGTTTGTACTTATTATACAGGGCTATTTAAAAAGAATGAACTGATTTCATGACGCATTACTTCAGTTCTCAAGCATCGTCATGTAATGAGTCTGTGACCATTTGAAAGAGGAGTTATCTAAGTTTTGAATGGCTGCCACGGGGGCGATGTAGTCGCGTTGTTCTTCCGGCAACGTTCAGTTGTTTGTTTACCCTTGGAATGGCGAGTCCTCAGGAAAAGGCGTTCTGCGTTCTCAAGTTCACAAAAACAAATTTGGTTATCAAGGTGCAGCATGCTTTTAGAAGGCGATTTGACATTAACTCGCACTCTCCTAAGAACATTTGAAGGTGGTTTCGACAGTTTCAAGAGAGTGGGTGTCTCTGTAAAGGAAAAAGTTTATGTTCCACCACTACCCACTAACCTCGATGACCTTAAACATCGAATAACAACAGTGATCAACTTAGTGGATTGTGATAGTGGAGCCGAGGTGGCGCAGTGGTTAAAAGCAGCACTGCAACCTACTTCAGCTGACTGCTAGTTCAGCAGTTCAGCTGTTCAAATCTCACCGGCTCAAGGTTGACTCAGCCTTCCATCCTTCTGAGGTCGGTAAAATGAGGACCCAGATTGTTGGGGGCAATATGCTGAACTTTGTAAACCACTTAGAGAGGGCTGTAAAGCACTATGAAGCGGTATATAAGTCTAAGTGCTATTGCTATATGCTGATATGCGCCTGGGGGGAATTCTCTTATAGCATTGATGTTGCATGTGCTGCAGGTGGTGGCCACATTGAACACTTGTAGGACAGGAAATAAAAGTTGATTGTGAGTAGAATACTTGTGACTTGGCTGGAATTTTGTATTACTTTTCCTTAATAAAATATTGGGTCATGAAATCAGTTCATTCTTTTTGAATAACCCTGTATATTCATATTAATGTTTATACTTTACCTGTAATCATATACATGCTTGACAAAATAAATAAATAAATAAATAAATAAATAAATAAATAAATAAATAAATAAATAAATAAATAAATAAATAAATAAATAAATAAAATTATTTCTTTGTCATTGGCATGGAGTGAAATCTTAGGGCTGAAAAGTTTAGCACAGTTAATATAAAATTATATTAATTGGATATGCAATTCAGTGCTCTTTACCAGGTCTGGGTGGTTCAACACATATATACTGTATGCGTTTAGAGGAGAGTATCATCAGAATCAAAGTCCAATTTACAGATCTTCTGATGTTTCAGTACTTCGAATCATTGATTAGCCCATAACTTTCTATCCAGCAGCAAGTACATCATCACATATTAACCACTTTTATTTCACTAAAGACAGGTCGAGTCCTGCATAATTTCTTACTGGAAGCACCAAATGATTTTTTTAAAAAAAGCTATATTCTATATAGCTTCCTTAGCTTGAATAATTTGATACTAACAGAATAACTATTATTCTGTTAATGTAATATTCATATGCATATGGAATAAGATCTTTCTCACTTTTCAAGTTCTTTTGGACAATATAATTTTAAAATAAGACATGTTTTTGATGCTGCCATTTAATATAGTTTGAATGAGCACACCAAAATATTGTCTGACTGAGTTCAGTTTT
Organism: Diadophis punctatus similis; assembly: GCA_023053685.1. Classification (NCBI taxonomy): domain Eukaryota; kingdom Metazoa; phylum Chordata; class Lepidosauria; order Squamata; family Dipsadidae; genus Diadophis; species Diadophis punctatus. Next base: position 52,943,613 of record JALIGW010000005.1, read on the forward strand.
ATGACAGTTCCTTGGATGGAGCACTTTAATTTGTTGTAGGATATTTTTATATCTGGTCAGATTTACTCACTCTAATTTTTGTTAATGGAAGGAATATTATGTTACCTACACAAAGTAGAATACAAACTTTTTAGAGCCCATTGAAAGAAGGCAAAAATCTGGTAGACTGAATCAGCAAAAAGTTACCCTAAATTTCCTTGTCCTGTTAGTGTTATAGCAATAGCAATAGCACTTTACTTATATACCGCTTCATAGTGCTTTACAGCCCTCTCTAAGCGGTTTACAGAGTTCAGCATATTGCCCCCAACAATCTGGGTCCTCATTTTACCGACCTTGGAAGGATGGAAGGCTGAGTCAACCTTGAGCCGGTGAGATTTGAACAGCTGAACTGCTGAACTAGCAGTCAGCCTGCAGTCACAGCATTTAACCACTGCACCACTTCAGCTCTTTAGATATCTGGACTTCCAGTTAGGGTCTAATTTTGAATCCTCAGTAATTGTGTGATTATTTTCCACTAGACTATTCCAATCACCAGTTAATGCAGCTGAAAGGAAGAGAATGATGTGGTTAACAAAAATGAATGTAAGTAGTATAAGATTGGAAGGGAGATAATTTATTCAGACAGAGGGATGAAAGGATGAATGAAATTTTAGATAGAGTTTTACAATAAATAATATATTAACACTTTTGGGAAAAGATTACATGTGGGCATGTCACATTCATTATCCCACACTGTCCCTCCAATTACAAAGTCCAGTCTTTGAAATATTTTGAAAAAAACAAAATCAAACTGCCTTGTTAATATTGCATTATTTTATTTTATTCCGAAGATAATAAAAACATGTCTTTGGATAGCTTCCCCCCCCCCCGAATTGCTCAACTTTCTTTTATCCTAATTAAATTTTAGATGACCACAAGTAATCCCAGAATGCTTAACAACAAAATAAAATGTCTAATCTCAATTCAATAACTGACCATTTCTTTTACTTTCTTATAAAGCTAGATAAGATGTTATTTTCTGAAATATATCTCCAAGTCAGGACAAAAAGTATTCTGAGGCAATTAAGCTATGGGGGAGGGGGGAGACAGAAAAAGAGGACATGATGGTAATAGCCAGTTGGGTCCCATGGTTAAGGCACCAGGATAGAAACTGGGAGACTGTGAATTCTAGTCCCACTTTAGGCATGAAAACCAGGCGGTTGACTTTAGGCCACCACTCTCTCTCAACCCAACAACTTGTCACTGTGTGGAAAATAGATGAAGGAAGGACTATTAATATGTTTATTGCCTTGAGTTTTTTATAATATAATAAGAATGTAAATATAATAATATTATATAATTGTTTATAATATAATAAGAATATAAAATAATAATTATTTATATAATAAGTTTATATAAATAAACTTAATAATAATTGTAGTGGCAGCAGTAGTGACAATAATGGAAATCTTGTGGAGACTTAATAAAATAATGGTGTATTTACTAGAAAGAGAATCAGGGAATAATCTGAGACCAATTGATATATTCTTCTAAACCATATTCCATTAATTTAAAAGTTAACACATTATAAAAACTTGAATCAGTTATGGTTTATTCAATAAACTGTGGTTGACCCAATCAGAACAAGAAAATAATACATCAACCTTATTGAAAGAAAATAAGTCTTGGTCTTGTAATACCCAAATAGGAGATAGCCCAGGGACCTTAGATACATAAAATATATTAACATTCATTGGATGATTTACATGTTAATAATATTTTATTAATCACTAATTAAGTTACTATGTACAGCAGTTTGTCTTTTAATTAACAGTCTCAGGCCATTGCCAACTGACTAAGTTGATTTAAAATCCCATATTCTTAAAGGAACATCTAGTCATACTTGGCTGTCTCAAAAAGCTAAGCATGTTTCATTCTGAAAAATGACAAATCACTGAGAAATCTTAGGTCTGTAAATTAGATTATTTGCAGTCAGTTGGAACTGAGTTTGATTGGAGGAAGACTTTATTTTGACACTTAAACTATTTGCAGTATATATGCCTTTTCTCCAGGAGGTTCAAGGGCAGAAACAATAGTTGTTTCTAAAGCTGTTTTGAATACAATAATTTACAGTGGAAAAATATCAGTAAATTGCATTGTTAGGATAGGCTATTAAAGACACAGCTCGGAGTTTAGTTGCATCAGTTCTTACAAAGGGAATATTACCGTAGTAGGGTTCTGCTTTTGAACTGTGAGTATACTTTCTGCATATGCCTAAACCAGGACCTTGTGTAGATATCATCCTGAATCAATCAGCTATTTTTATATCCTTAAATTGCAAGCACTCTGACAGCACATTTTCAGATTAACAAATGTTATTAAAAGGCATATGTAACTTCCCATTTTTACATTACACTATTATATGCATAGCGTCAAATATAATTGCATTTAATCAAAAGGGAGTCCTATCATTTCACAGCCTTGTAGCCTGTTTCATTGATTCCCAGCTCCATTTCCCTCCTTTCTGTCTAAAACAAAAATGTTTATTTACTGGGGGGAAATGAATTTATGTCTCCTTTTTTCTTCACAAGTAAGGAAATGCAACTCTGAAACCATGTGTCAGCCCTGGAAGCTATCTTTTTCTTTGGATCTTCAGGGCTGCCACACTTAGTGCTGTGGGAAACTGGGAGTGGGGGGTTGCAGGGAGTTGTGGGGGATATCTAGCCATAACAACATTCCTTTCTCTGAGAGCCAAGGACATTCAGCCTGCACCTGGAGTGGCGTGACTGGGAGGCATCTCCAGTTGGGATGGTGCATTGATTGGACCATGTGATGGACATGTGGGCAGAGGTGGGTTCCTCCCGGTTTGGATCAGTTCGCCCGAACCAGTAGTGACCCACTGGTGATGTCATGATGACGTCACCGAACCAGATCGGTCAGTGCCAGTCCGTGGGGGCCTCCATCCTTTTTTAAAAAAACATTTTTTTGAATTTATTTATTTTTTTCTTCTGTGCATTCGCAGAAGCCAAGTTTCCAGCACTGCGCATACGTCGCCATTTTGTTTCTGGCGGTTTTTTTTTACAAAAATTGGGGGTTTTTTGCACTGTGCATGCTCATCCACGAGGCACGGCCACATGGCATGGGAGGAAGCGAACTGGCAGCAAGGTAAGTTGGTAAGTTGCTGTACGCCGCCCTGAGTCCCTCGGGAGTTGGGCGGCATATAAGAAAACCAAAATAAATAAATAAAATAAAAACCCACCCCTGCATGTGGGTGAAGGGGAAGGGACTTGGGCTTTCTTTTGGGTGGGGAAAACCTGGAAGCTTTCAGATTCGGAGTTTTCCAGATGTGCCAATATGACATCTCTAATAAAAATGGAACTTTGAGTAACTTCAAGCCTCAGAGTCTTCTTTCGTTGGGGGTGTTACTTGGAACCCTGACACCATGCTTTAGATACAACACTTTCTTTTCTAATACTGAAAAAAAACTCAAATACTTAGAATGCTTTCTCAGTGAAGTGTTGCCTTCCTTGAGTATATCTGAAAAAGTTAAAATATTAAACAAAACACTTCATGCTTACAACAAAATATTTCATATATCTTGACTTATAATGTTATATTAGTTTTCCTAGATCATGAGGATGATATAGCAAATCTGATCAACAAATTGTCTCTGTTTTATCAAAGCTGTGACAATTTAATCAATATGATGTTTACATTTGACTTTTTCTGTTTAAATCTACAGTTTCATCACTAATTCTTGAATGTGGTATATGAATGCCTACATACCATTTCCTTGTGACTAAGACTTGGATGAGAGTATTTGGATAATAGATAATTTGTATAATATTTAAAAAGGAGAAGGAATCCCAAAATAATTATCTTTCATCCTTGTGAACTCAACATGAAGAGAGCTAACTAAAGGCATCTTTAGCTGAAACTATCTAAATCAATTATTTCCTGGTATAGCTTGCCTCAAAGGTATTGTTTTAATTAGGATATCAACATTAGAAAAGATTGCAGATTATATTTCATATGAACTTTTTTAACTTTATAAATCCCTTTTGGATATTATGCTTGTTTTCTGCTTTTATTTTTTGTCCCCCTCCGATTTGTATTTTTGGATATTAGGTGTTAAATGTATAGTATTCAACACTGATTACAGCACATATAATAGTCTCACAATGACATTGTTAATGAAGAACATCCGTTTAAAATCTTTAAGCACATTAATTGTGTTTGCCAGTATGGCAATACATATTCATTCAAAGCCATTTTGGAGGTATTCCATGATGTTTTCAATATGAATTAGAAGCTGCTGAAATCTAAAGATAATTAGCAAGGTACATGCATATTTATAGTATGTAATATGTATAAATCTCAATATATCGAATAGGTATGTACACATATAATTCATACACACACACACACACAAACACATGAATTGTTTTAATAAAAAACAATTTAAATAAAAAGAAAAAAATATGTTTTGGAAGAGAGAAACATCAAATGCTTAGGAACAAAGCTTTATTTCTTTTCATCTAATAAAATCAGGGAAGAAAAAGAATCTGATGCTACAAAACAAAATAAGACAAATAGAGGAAAATGCAATAGAAAATTGAGTGCTTTAGTGATTTTAGGATGGGAACAAATTTGAGTATTTTGCAGTCAGTGAATCCATGAAGAAATACGGCTGACATTCATCTTTCACTTTTAAAATAATCTGACATATTACTTAAAGTGAATGAACTGGTCTGGAGATCATGCTCTTTTTTTTTCTTCTACTGTTCAGGTAGTCCTAATTTAGCAATCACAGCTGGAACTAGCAACTTAGTTATTCAGTGAAGCGGTCACTAAGTGGAATATCACCTCTTAGTTCAGCTTTCCTTTGCTTTATTGACCTGCAAAGGCCATAAATTAATTATACCGTTACTTTTTTCATCATCATCATACTTACAAACAGTCACTAAGCAAGGCAGTTACTAAGGGGCCATTCCCTGTAAAAGCATCTCAATTATATCAATGTTCGAGTTGTCTTCGCCTTACCGCCACAATTGGGACCACAAATTTCATTGCTTAGCAAGATGGTTAAGTGAGTTGCACCTGATTTTACAATCTTTTTTATCACAGTTAAGATACATCAACAATAGGGAAGATATAAAAGGATAAATGAGTAAACAACAATCTACATTATCTACATTATCGATCTATAACTATAGCAAAATGAAAGAGTTTCTAAAGCCAATGGAAACAAAGTTGCCTGTAATTAGCATGAACAGTTCCAAAGGGATACAGGTCTTTAGTTATGTATGTAACAATAGAAAAATAGAAGTGGAAGCTACGACTTAGTTGATCTTTCCTCTAATCTGCAACACCAATGAACAATTTGGATGATGTATTCAATAGTCATCATAGTTAAGAATTGACCCTTATGATCTAAGAAAAAGGTCACAACAGTATATTCTATGATTTAAGCTACATACTGGAGAACGCATTATTACTTTCTTTCATTATGTTCATCATTAAAACCCCCAAAATTTTAACCTTAGACTGTCTACAGTAGACCTCTGCCCATTTCTAAGAGGTCTGTAAGGGGCATGCTTAAGCGCACCACTGTCCTACTGTCCTCTATTATCGGTACTTTTTACTTATGCTATGTTTATACAAACAACTACTATCCTGTACATGTTTGATAAATAAATAAATAAATAAATAAATAAATAAATAAATAAATAAATAAATAAATAAATAAATAAATAAATAAATAAATAAATAAATAAATAAATAAATAAATAAATAAATAAATATTGCACAGCTCAGTCAGCAGGTGCCTTTTTTCAAAAATTTACTCTGGACGTTCTTAAATACAGGTAGTCTTTGATTTATGACCACAGCTGAGTCCAAATGTTCCATTGCTGAGCAAGACAGTTAAGTGAGTTTTGCCCCATTTTACAACCTTTTTTTGCCACAATTATGAACTGATATAGTCATCTAGCTTCTCCCATTGACTTTGACTGTCGGAAACCAGCTGGGAAGGTTACAAATGGTGATCACCTGATCCCAGGGCACTGGAACCGTCATAAATACATGCCAGTTGCCAGCTGCCTGAATTTTTTCACATGATCATGGGGATGCTGTAATGGTTGTAAGTCTGAAAACCGGTTGTAAGTCACTTTTTTCAATGCTGTTGTAACTTCCAATGGTCACTAAACAAATAGTTGTAAGTCAAGGATTACCTATATAGCACAACCAAGGTTTTACTTGTTCTGCATTTATAGAAGCATAGAGTTGGAAAAGACAGTTGAACTACCAAGTCAATCTCTCCTCGTTATAGTTAAAACATCCCTTGCAGATATTTATCAAGTGTCTCTTGAAAACATTTAAAAGAGGAAGTTCACCACTTTCCTTGATGGTTGGTTTTTCTGAAATTGTTCTGCCTGTTGGGTTTTCCCTGCTAACATTCCAGTGAAATTTGCTTCCCTGTAATTTAAAGCAATTACTCTGTGTCCTGCAATCTGGAGTGAAAATGCGCCATTTACTTGGCTTCAAACATTTTACTAAAGATTTTAAAAGGAGCAAAGGAAAACTAAAGAGAAAGGGTTTCTATATTCTTTTCTTGAACCCAAGGAAATCACTGCAACTCAGATATTAATGGCTCAGTTTTATTCTATTTGCAATCATTACTGTAAGAGGCAAAGTTGTTAGGCAAAATGTTTGCCTTAAGCCAGCAGTATTTCTTTAAATATTTATATATTTATATGTAGATGCATAATCAGATAATTTTATAACAACAGGGCAGTTTAATCTCATTCTAGTTTTCAAAGTGGCTCTGTTCATTGCCATCAGCCATTTGACATTTTCAAAATACACCTCTAATTACATCTCATAATTAGTTAATAGCACAATTTCTTAAAATCTTTAAAGCCAAAATTCTTCACTGTTTTTTCTTGGTAGCTCATCCACTACATTAGAATATATGTTTATAGATGCCCATTAGGGAAGGAGAGGAACCAATGAAACACAGGCTCTCCGATTTCCAATGGGAAGGATACCAAGATAAATGATACTGAAGACCACTGAGAATTTCAATATGATGAGGGCAGGCTCATTCATCAGCTAGAGCAACTAATGTCACCTGTGTTCTATCCAGTTACAAATGTGGATGGACAAATACAAGATGCTTATTCTGCCTTAATTCGGGCATCTCTCCCAAACAAGGGTTTGTCCCTGCAGCAAACCTGTACTGTGGCATTGTGCCAACATTTGGGAATACGGTTGTCATGATTTAACTAATATCATTTCAAATATCTTCTCTACAGAGACAGAGTATTTTGAGGGCAGCAATTAGCTAATAAATAACCAATACCTAGATTGTTTAGATCAGTGGTTCTCAACCTTTCTAATGCCGCGACCCCTTAATACAGTTCCTAATGTTGTGGTGACCCCCAACCATAAAATTATTTTCGTAGCTACTTCATAACTGTAATTTTGCTACAGTGATGAATCATAATGTAAATATCTAATATGCAGGGTGTATTTTCATTGTTATAAATTGAACATAATTAAAGCATAGTGATAAATCACAAAAACAATATGTAATTATATATTGCAAAATATTTATTTCTAATTACAAATAAATGAAATTTTCTTCCTTCCTTCCTTTCCATCCTTCCTTTTCCACCCTTCCTTCCTTCTCTTTCCTTCCTTCTCTTTCCTTCCTTCCTTCTTTCCTTTCCATCCATCCATCCTTCCCTTTCCACCCACCCACCCTTCCTTCCCTTCCCACCCTTCCTTCTCTTTCCATCCTTCTTTCCTTCCTTCCTTCCTTCCCTTTCCTTTCCATCCATCCATCTTTCCCTTTCCACACACACCCCCACCCCCCACCCTTCCCTTCCCATCCTTCCTTCCTTCTCTTTCCATCATTCTCCTTTCTTCCTTCCTTCCTTCCTTCCGCCATGGCTTCTCCCCTGTCTCCTCCCTCCATTCATATGACGCACATTTCTAAGCCCTTCCCCCACCCCACCCCTTCCACTTTCCCCACTCCACGATCAAATCTGGGATCGCGTGAGGGACTCAGAGGGAGCACAGGCTGGCTCTCGCTCTTGCTCGGCAGCTACTTGCCTTGAAAATCTCACCTCGCCGTGCCTTGCCTCCACCACACACACACGCCCCCCCCCCATGCCCTGCCACCAGCCGCCCCCCTTTCGGGCCCTTTCAAAAGTGGAGAAGAGAAAGAGGAGGAGATCAGAATTGAAAAGGAGGCGGAGGGACATGGAATGGGAGCAGGACCCAGACCTGAACTGCTTTCCGCACTTCCTGAAGCCGATGCCACCACCACAGCACCAGTAGCCATGCCGTGCTCTGGGTAGAAGAGACCAGGAATGGTAGTGGGGGCGGCCGGAGGCGGCGGCAGGGAGGCGGCGGCTGCTGGGGGGCGGGGGCGAAGGGGGCGGCAGGGATGAGCGGCACCAGCATCACCATGGTCACATCAGAGGAGCCGGGTTAAGGCGAGGGGTGCTCTGGGCACTGCCCCGCCATTGTCCACGCCAACTTGAGCCCAGCACCGGCTGCTTCTGCTGCTTCCTGTGGGACCCGCTCGTGTTCTTTTCCCCAACAGCCTTTTGTTTCACTGCAGGCTCACAACTCTCAGGGACTCTACAGCAATTAACTCTTTCCTACCATTTTCAACTTCTTCCCTCCAAAGCTTCGCTTCCCACTTGCTTGAAAGTCTCTGCTGATTGGCTGTTGCAGTGAAACTGGAATGACAGGGCGCATGCACGACCTCTTCTTCTCCCCATTTGTTACCTAATCTATAGTATGTGTTACAGAGTAGCTCTATAAATTCCTTCTTCTTTTGCTTGTGTTCGCCTGACTTAGGTGACCCCTGTGAAACGGTCGTTCGACCCCCAAAGGGGTCGCAACCCCCAGGTTGAGAACCGCTGGTTTAGATGAAACATATAAATATATAAACACATTTGGGGGGGAAAGGGAGGAAGGCTATTAGTTTATGTTATTTATTAAATTTATATGGCATTTATTTAAAAAGCAAACATTACATTTTAAAGGATGCAATGTGGCAGTTTAAGAAAGCAAGTTTCAGTATTTTGAAGATCACTGTCACGGTGTGATTTATTGCCTGTTACATGTATATGCAGGGAGCTGCATCCCTATCTAATATAATGGTTTATTCCTGAGCACGTGATTGATATGTTCTTGTACGCATGTGTGCATTCCTGAATCTCCGTTCTACCCTTCTTCTTCTGGCTTCCAATGGAGGAAGTCGCATTTTATAGCAGAGATGTAAACAAATGAGATTTTATTGTTTTTGTACCGAAATAAATATTTTAATTAGAACTTTAAAATTCCGGGGAAAAGATCAAACATCACCTCTGTGAGATTTATTCTCACTCTGTCAATCACAAAACAATTGGATAATAAGATTTAAAGTATGGGCCAGGAACAAAATAAGGTCATCATTGTAAGAGTAAAATTAGAGTTGTTAGGTCATTCAGGTGCTATTTTAAATTGCAAGCAAAGAGGGCTTAATGATTGGCATGCAAACTGGCATTCTTTTTCAAGATTCTTTAAAGAAGAAGTACACAAATTAAATGTGTATTTTTGTGTCAGTGTGTTTATTCCTGTCTTACAGCAACCCCAATTTTTTTCCATGCACCAGGCATTGTTTAGAGAGAGGTTTTCGCTAGCTGTTTTAATTAGAAGCTTATCACTTTCCTGGAATGGATTTATAAAGAACAAAAAGTTCTACATCTTGCTTTTTGCAGGCCTTCTAAGACTCCATAGAAACGTCTCAGAAAAGCACAATCTAACGTAGCTTCCTATAATTTCTTTTTAGCTTGGTTGTTTGCCATCTTTTGCATTTAATTGGTTGTTAATAACAAAGCAGTGGTGTGTACTGAACCAAATGTTATTGTGGATGGACAAGAGCATTTAAACTGAGCAAATTCCCAGTTTTGATTGCTCAAGAGTCTGGTTTTTGCCTGCTTTTTTTGTCATTTTGCATCATCATTAAATTAATTCTGAACAGAAAAAGGGTATAAAAATATTGCAACAAATTTGAATCATCGTTAAATTAATTCTGAATAGAAATAGGTATAAAAATATTACAACAAATTTAATCAATATTATTAATGGTGGCATTCATAAATATTCAAAGAACATAGCATAATGATATCATTATGAGAGTAGGATGAGAATTTGCTATTTGTTTTTTCCTCCCATGGAAAATGATTTTTTAAAAATGTTTTCACATATTTAAGACAATTTAAGTAAGGAAAAGAGTGCATACCTAACATATGTTACCAAGACTGGTTGGGCAAGGACAGGTCATACGAAGTTTATCCATAATAGATTTTTGGATGCTACTCTGGTCATAGGTACAAGGCTGGAAGTGGGAAGGAACAATGAGCTTTCAAAAAACTTTAGTGATAACCAGTTGATCTAGTTTGCACAAGAGCAGAATATGATTCCCTATATTTCAAGCTGGGCATGTTTTTAATGTACCACCTCGTAGCCCAGCTATTCACAATGAAATGTATAACACATTGGGTAATGAATATCTGACCTTTGAATATCTCTGGTTGTCATCATATTTATCAGGCAGGAAGCAAGAAGAACAGAAGCAGTGTTAGTGACAACACAGGTGACAGGTTAATGTGTTCCAGTTGTATCATTGATTTGTTTAAATTGAATCAAACAGATAATCTGAACATCCATCTAATTCTGCTGGAGGTGAACTAGATTCTTACACCAGAGGAAGGCATTGGAAACTTATTTAGCAATCAATCATGTTTTTCAGAAAATATGATTAAAAACAATGAATCCAGACTTCTCACTTCAATGCTTTGAAGAAATGAAACTTCAGATAACATAAGAATATCATGGATATACTGTAGCTGTGTTTAGGGAACTGTGCTAGGGAACTGATATATCTTTCATGAGTTTAAGACTCACAGGTAGGTCATCACAGCTTATAAATTTGCTGAAAAAAGACCATCAGAAAATTGGTTACCTGTTTAATATAATTTAATATAAATTGTATCCTAAGATTCCAAAGTTATATCAAGCCATGATCAATAGAAGGAAACATCACATTCTATTGGCATTGATTTGCTATTTCCAGATTGAAATACTGCTTCATTATTTTATTGATTAAATACATATCTACTTTGCTGCAGTTTACACAATCTATCAAAAATAAAAATCTATCCAATTACAACAATAATAGAGTAGGAACATTGTCAAAAGCATCAAAAACAAATAAACAGTACATAACAAGAAAGATAAGTGTAATCAGTGAAAAATAAGGAAAAAGAATAAGATGACATCAGTTAGAAACATAAGAAAAGTCCTCCCAAGATAATTCACTTTTTAACATATATCTAAAAAACAGGAGAGGGGTTAGCTCTACCTCCATTGGGAAGTAATTATAATTTCTCTGAACCTTTCAGTAATGTGATACTATAAGTATTTTCCCCCTAAAAGTATCCTAGCTAGGTCAAACCAATCCTGATTGGAGAAGGTAATCCTGTAGATACCCTGGAAAAATGGCAAAAAATACTAAGGTGTTGGATTCCTATACAGTAATCTAGATTCTGATCATGATATGCTCCCCCATTTTATTGCCCCGTGCTCCGCCCCACCCCCCCAAAATTGCATTCTTCCTTAAGAGTTACTTACCGTATATTTTCAAAGCGGTGTCGTAGTTTAGGATAACTAAGTGACGATCACAGCAATTGATAGTAAAGATTATTTCACTTCATGTGGTGAATATATTAAATTAATTTAAATATAACTAACTTGCTTGTTTTGCATTTTGCTTTGTTTGAATGTCATATACTAGTTGACCAGATTTCAAAGAAAAAAAATGGAGACATTAATATACTGTATGTCTTTTAGTCAGTCTTAACTCCTAGCTTGGACAAATTCCTGCAGGTATTTTTGGCAACATTTTCGACAATGATTTGTCCTTGCCTTCTTCGTCCTAGAGGTTGAGAAAAAGAGACTGGCCCACAGTCACCCAGCTGGCTTTATGCCTAAGGCAGGACTAGAACTCAGTGTCTCCCAGTTTCTACCCTCATGCCTTTAACCACTACATAAAACTGTCTCTCTGTATAACTGGTTTTATTAATTAATGTGCAAAAGTGCTCAGGCAGGCACAATTTAACTGGGTTGCAAAAATGTTAATGATCATTATATGATAGCAGACACATTAATAAGTAGGTCTTTCCTCTAATGTAGTGGCCAATTGGGGTTTTGTAATCCCAAATACTGTTCCTATATACAATGAATTATGATTCATATTATGACTTGTTTGAGCCTGCTAATGTTACTACTATCAGCCAGCTGGGGATCTTGAAATCTGGAAAATGTTCCTGATTTGGGAGGATGTCTCTTAAAATGTCTCTTCAAAAGCTGGGCTGTCTGATTACCTTGTCGTGTAAAGTTTATGAGTATATGCTAAATGCATGTGATGGTATGTATCATTTAAGGTAAGTTGCTTTAAGATTCATTGGTAAAAAAAAATTGCACACAGAGAGGGCAGCGTGTCCTGCTAAGACCATGATGCTTTGTAATAGAGAGATAAGAGAAGTTGCAAAATTGCAACTCATGGTGATAACACAAGCATTTGTGGAGTGGGAGGAATCAATTGTTTGCTTTGGTAACTCTGCTACATTTTCTAGTTGTATCTTGAGAAGTCAATGGCCATATTGGGTGTTTTACAATTGGCACAGAATAGGATATAATCACATTTTTATTATATTTCTATGGAAATTTCCAGAGCTTACTCATCTCTAAGAAATATTGTTGGAAACACTGGCTGGAAAAATGTACTTAGGTTATTTATAGCCAGTACCCAGCCCATAGGCAGTGAATGTGAATTTAAAATATGCATTCTCTTGGACAGATAAACACTCTTCTTAGATAAGAGGCAATTCTAACAATAGAACTAATGTGCCATGTGTTATAAGTCTCCATGTAGCCCAACAAAGAAAAAAAGCCTTAGTCATTCCTCTTAAAAAATGTGGATTAAGAAGGAATTATTGATTATTGATTATATGCCATCAAGTCATTGTCAAATCATAACAACAATATAGATGGATTTTCTCCATGATGATCTGTCCTTAATCTGTTATTTCAAATCTTCCAGATGTGCACTTATCCCCACTGTAGTTGAATCTATCCATTTTGCTGCTGTTCTTGTCCTCTTTTTCTCTTTTGTTTTAGCTTTTCCAGCTTTAGACCCTTCTCAAGAGACCTGGCTCTTCATAGAATTCTGAAAGAGAATAATTTGAGTTTGGTCAGTTGTGCCTCAAGTGGGTTTTCTTGAGGGTTGATTTGTTCAATAATTCATTTCTTTGGAATTCCCATGAGTCTTCTCCAACACAAAAGTTCAACAGTGTCAATACACTTCCTATTCCACTTAGCATAAAATTCATAGTTAGGATAATATTAGTCTTAAAGTAAAAGAATTTCAAAATAATAGTCCCCTATGAAATGAATGAAGCAAGCAATGAACTAGAAGACTAGTCACACTAAAGAAATGTGCCCCCCAAAAGTGAAGCAAGTCACTCATGTGAAGACTTGAAAAAAGACATGAGAAGGCAGAGATACTTCCTTCCTACTACAGTATAAATAATACTATATAATGACTTGCATGTGCACAAGTACAGTATTCTTGCTGCCTGATCTACTCCCTGTGTTTTACAAAAGCTAACCATGCCAAATTGTGTAGTAACCTATCTTTACTAATAATTTGCTACATTTTTATAAAAGAATACCATTTAGGCTTTCCAGTGCTCCCAAGATGTTCCCAATGAGTATGTATACAGCTGGTGAGAATTTTTGAATTTTCAGGGTTAATTTAAGATGAACCTCTCCAAAGACTTCCCAAAGTTTGCAAGTTTAAAAGCTGCAGATTGAAAACTAAACACAAAAAATGCCCCTTATCACTAAAAAAAGAGAACATATATCAGTGTCATTGCATAAATTAACATGGAGTGAGTCCTCATTGAAAGAAAGTTGAAGTATTTTAGGAATTAATACCCTCCACCCCCCACCATCTGTTGTTGATTTAAAGGAATTAAAGGCTATGGTGCAATGCTTTGGAATATCTTGTAGGACATCCTGCACCCTTTAAATGAACTGCTTAGAGTAACTGTATTGAGCAACAAGAACTATTTGGCAATGGGAAAAAGATGATGCTTTCATGGAATAGAATAATTCTTAATGAAAATTCTGATATTGACACTCTTTATGAGTGGGGTATTGTCAGTTCTGACAGAAACACCCATAAAGGAGTTAAAATACATTCATATTCAGAAAAGATTGCCAAAGCTAATAGAACATTTATAAATCCACAAATACCACATGTTCAAATCGGATGGTGTAGCAATGTGAACAATTTTCTGAGCTTCCTGTTATTGCACCTGAGATGCTACCAAAAATATTGGAGGATTTGCTGGCCATGATTGAGTCAAAGGCTCTTTTTTCTTAGATAAGTTTATTAGATTTTTATTATATATTTAAAATAATATTATATATATATATATATATATATATATATATATATATATATATATATATATATATATATATATATATATATATATATATAATATAGATGATGATGATGATGATGATGATGATGATGATGATGATTATTGTTGTTTGTTTGTTTGTTTGTTTGTTTGTTTGTTTGTTTGTTTGTTAAATTTAGTGGCCCCTTAACTCCAGTGGACTCTGGGAAGAGTATAAAACTGAAAGGGGGGGAACAGCTAAACACATTAAATGAAACATACAGCCCAGAATAATCTCCAGGTGTTAAGAAAATGAATATGTTTAACATTTTCTTCATGTCCTGTGCTAAGCATATTGGGCTACAAGCTTATTCCACAGTTCTTGATCCGCAGGTTAACGTTTTTTAAAGTATATTTCTAAATTTTTACAGCTTATCATTCAGAGGAGATATAGTAAAGTGTGATTATGATATATGGATAGAAAAGGAGCAAACTGGCGAATCCAAGGCAGAGTTCCCCAACCTTTCCGGCCTTGTGGACCAGCGGTGGTTGGGAAGAGAAGATGGATCTATACAAGTGCCCAGCAAGCGCGCATGCACGCAGCTTCATTTGCACAAGTGGTATGCACGCATTTCACTCAAATGGAGCTCACATGCACATGCTTACCCGCTGCCCTGCATGTGGGGATGTGCATGTGTGCGCGCTCACCACCATTTCTGCAGCCCAGTTGCAAACACCTCACGGCCCACTAGTGGGCCACAACCCAGAGGTTGGGAACCCCTGTTCCAAGGCATATTATAATCATCTTATCAAAATTTCCAAGAATAGGATCCATGCCCACTGCCACATATAGCACATTAGCTGTCACATATTTCAAGCAATATTTGGTTGCCCTGCAAGTGAACCATGACCTGTTTGATCTGTGCCAGATTTGCCCTAATCTGATAGTTCTTTTATGACGTTACCAACACATACTATTGCCAGCCACCTTTGAATTTAAAACTTCGGATTGATGATAACTAAGTGTAATAGCAATTATCTTCAAATAGAAAAAGGGGACGTGGTGGCTCAGTGGCTAAGACGCTGAGCTTGTCGATCAGAAAGGTCGGCAGTTCGGCGGTTCAAATCTCTAGCACCGCGTAACGGAGTAAGTGTTCCTTCCGCCACATGACCACAGAATTGTCATCAGACAGCACTGGCTCTTCGGCTTAGAAACGGAGATCAGCACCTCTCCCTAGAGTTTGGAACGACTAGCACGTATGTGCGAGGGGAACCTTTACCTTTATCTTTACAAATAGAAAACAATATATTTAGATGCAAGAACTAATATAGTAATGTAATATATTTATGTCCATATGCTTCATTTAGTTTTTAAAAAATCTTATCAGCTCTTAGTTTGGGAATTTAATTTGTAATTACTGGTTAAACAATGTAATCTTCATCAGTTATTATTTTGCATATTTTTACATTTCCATGAATTTTATATGATTCTATTTTATAAAATAAAACCCAAATGCTTATAATTTTTATAATTTTTTATGAATCAATATAAATCAAGATGCCTGTTGATTATTGAACAATGTATATATTCTAATCTGATATTTCTATTATTCCTTATATTTATCCAGCTACCCTTTCACATCGTTTTGTTATTGACAAGTGTACATACAGCAACTCTAACTTGGCAAAAATAAGGAAATAAATAACTCAGCATGGATTAAGAAACAGACGGTCTGTTTCAAATTCTTGGTCTAAAAAGAAAAGTAAAGATAAAGAACAACTTGACTAATATAGATTTAATTAAATATGACTACTACTTATTTAGTAAAATTACTCATGGACAGAGAGATCTGGATTAAAGAACTGGTAGATGGAAAGGAAAGGGCCTAGAATGCATTTTGTCCCCGCCATTTCTCTCCAACTCCATTGTGCTATATCCGTGTGAATCTTGAATTGAGCAAGAAATAACAGCTGAGGGAGATGTAATAGACAAATGACCAGCAGGGAAAAGCATTAAGAGCACACACTGTTCTCCCCTTCCTTGGCGACATCTTGGTTCTAAATTACTCCTCTTGAAACAGAAGCATATGCCAAGAATTCTGTTACATATTTTATTGGATAACATTCAGTTTAAGTTCTCACAGCACAGTCTTACACATATGTCTTAAACATATTTAAAGGTACTTTGAAATGAGGTTTAAAATAATCTTTTTAAAAATATGGTAATTTCAGTTATCTTCAAAGTCCTCATTATAAAAGCTTTGGAAGAAATAGTCAAAAATGTATCTAAAGTAATGAAAAAAATTCTTCAGTTTACTCCTGCATTATGCAAATTTCACTTCGTGGGAGAGTGAATTCTATTTTTGCAGTTTACTTATTTTTCTTACATTATCTCATAGTGTGAATTTTTTATAAATAAAGCATTATTGTTATTAGGGGCGATTTATCCTGTTAAGTTTTCACTCAGATGGAGATAATACAATAAACATTGGAATGATTAACACATGGAGTTACTTGCATCTCTAAGTGATTTATTTCCATATTTACCTCCCTCATTCACAACAGCTTCAAAATGGCTTATATAAAATGTAGAAGTATAAAAAAGATTTAAAAAAATAGAATGCAAACAAAAACATGAATTAAAAATAAAATAGAAGATCAAACAGTTAAAAGAGATTTCTCATGCTGAACTCCAAGAAGATGACACTCCACCCCCTAGGCTTAAAGTAAAGTCACCATATATGGAAGCTACCAGAGAAATATAATATCTCTGATAGCCGTCCATCTATTCTCCAATTTAAAAAGTGTAAGGAGAAGTATGTCTGAACATCTTAAAATTGCACCTTGTAAATGCATGATTCATACGCCTAATTAAGGCAGACACAGCAAAGATCCTCAGGAAAAAATTATGTCTATTATTTCAGAACAGTTTGCTCTTGACAAAGTGTTCTCTATAGCCTTTTCAGGCATCAGATATCCTTATACAAACTTCTGCAATAGTTTGCCTTCTCTCAAAACTAAAAATATCTGAAATCTTCTGAAATCACATCTTATGAAATTTCAAAGATTTTAGCCCTGAAATATTATGAAGTCTCATGCGATAAAGCCCAAATCTTGCAAGATTTGATCATTATTCCATGTTCTGTATCATGGGATGTTAGAAACCTGGGGCTGGCCCTTTGCAATATAACAGGTCTTCAGGTACTTGATGAGGACTATCATAGCTCCGCCTTTCATCCTGGTTTCTTCAATTTCTCCTTCAGCACTTTTTCCCCCAGTTTCCTGATTATCAATGGTGCTCTTTTTCAAATTGTTTTTACGTTTGACTACTTTTTTAAACCTCATGCCCAGAAGAGACACAATATTCAAGGTGAGATATAACAAAAGAAGAATTACCGTATTTTTCAGAGTATAAGACGCACCTTTTTCCTCCCTAAAAGAGGCTGAAAATTTGGGTGCGTCTTATACTTCGAATGTAGCTTTTCTGAAGCTTTTTCCCCCAGCCCTAAGGAGGTGCTAGCAATCTTCCCAGCTTCCTACTCCATCTTTGCATGCTTGTTTTCATTCCTACTCCCTCTGAAAAAGGTTTTTTCAGCCCTAACCAGGGGATAAAATAATGTGCTGAAGCTGAACAGACTAAGAATGCTAGCCAGATAAATACCTGGTAGGTAGATTTTTTCCCCCTATTTTCCTCCCCCAAAACTAAGGTGTGTCTTATACTCTGGTGCGTCTTATACTCTGACAAATACAGTAGGTTAACTACTATTTTTTAAAAAATGGGATTCCCATGCAGGGCTTCTACATCCTCTTAGAGATATCCATCTTACTGAGGTATGTTCCTCAACTTTATTTTGACATTTCCATACTTTATACTGTACAATATAATTGTAAGGAGCAGAACAAATGGATCTTGCCTCCAAGTAGCTTATTATCTTAACTTTAACAAAAAGGAAAAAGAAGGGAAAGAAGAACAAAATAAGGAACCAGATTATGGGAAGCAATATAGCAATAGTACTTTGTGTTATATACCGCTACATAATGCTTTATAACACTCTCTGAGTGTTATGCAATGTCAGCATATTGCCCTCAACAATCTGGGTCCTCATTTTACTGAACTTGGAAGGATGGGAGGCTTGAGCCAATCAGGATCGAACTCCTAGCTATGGGCAGAGTTAACATGCAATACTGCATTCTAACCACTGCACCCACATGACAGAGTATGGTAAAAAAAAAACCACAAGATGGACACAATGATGTGATTGGTGCTTTTATGTGCATTGTGACCCAAATTAACTTTTTTTTAACATACTCGGAAGCCATCCCTTTCTAATATAAAAAAAATTAAACAAGAAATATCTCATATATATTTTTCTACATGTCTATATTTGGTGAGTTGCTGAGGTGGTTCCACTGTTATTAATATATGTTGCTATCTTCCTGTCTTTTAATTGTAAGATGAGTATTTCAATTTATCTTTTAGATTACTGTTTTATGTAATATTAATGTTCACTGCCCAGAATCAATTTTGTGAGAAGGGCAGCCATATAAATATGATGACTGAATCAATGCAACAATCAAGAGACTGAATCAATGAATATCTCTATGCAACTTTGTGTTTGTATATACACTGCACACTTACCCAAGAGAAAACCCACTGAAAATTTGAGAAGAACCTTGCTGAATAGGCTCTTGACCTAGGCTCTTCTAGGCAGCCCTCCATTTCACATGGTAGACCACTAAATGCTTCTAGGAAGCTCACAAGTAGCAGATCAGAGCGTACGCCAATGTACTACTGAATATGAAGAATCCCACTATTGCAAATTACACATCCCAAATTTAAAGTGAGGAAATACAGGAAAAGTTACATAAAGAAACAATTGTCCATCAAAGAACAGTCTCATTTCTTACGATCTAAAATGTTGGGAATAAAAAGTTAACTGTACATTGTTCCTTATCAGTTTGATAAAGGATTTATTTAAATTTATTATTAGAGTTGGGAGGGACCTTGTAGGTCATCTAGTCCAAACCCCTGCTCAAGCAGGAGTTCCTACACCATTTGAGACAGATGGCAGTCCAGTCTCTCTTTGAAGGTTGCAAGTGTTGGGGCTCTCACAACCTCCGCTGGCAAGCTGTTCCACTGGTTGATCGCTCTCACCATCAGAAAATTTCTCCTCACTTCCAGGTTGAATCTCTCCTTGGTCAGCTTCCATCCATTATTCCTTGTTTGGCTTTCTGGTGCCATAGAGAACAGCCTGATCCCCTCCTCTCTGTGGCATCCCCTCAAGTATTGGAACACTGCTATCATGTCACCCCTGGTCCTTCTCTTTGCCAGACTGGCCAAGCTCAGTTCCTGCAACCGCTCTTTGTATGTTTTATTTTCCAGACCCTTTATCATCCTGATGGCTCTCTTCTCCACTTTCTCTAGAGTTTCAATGTCTTTTTTGTAGTGTGGTGACCAAAATTGGATGCCGTACTCTAGGTGTGGTCTGACCAAGGCTTTATAGAGTGGTACTAGTACCTCCCTGGTCCTTGATTGTATCCCTCTATTTATGCAACTCAGGACTGCGTTAGCCTTTTTGGCTGCTGCTGCACACTGCTGGCTCATATTTAGTTGGCTGTCTACCAAGACTCTGAGATACCTCTCGCAATCACTGTTTTTGAGTCTGGTTTCGCCCTGTTTGTATATGTATTTTTGATTTTTCTTACCTAGGTGCAGAATTTTTCTTTTCTCCGTGTTAAATTTCATTTTATTAGTTTGGGTCCAGTGTTCGAGTCTGTCGAGGTCCCTCTGGATTTTGAGTCTGTCCTCTGGGGTGTTTGCTACTCCTGCCAGCTTTGTGTCATCTGCAAATTTGGTTAGTTCTCCTGCTATTCCCTCATCTAGGTCATTTATGAAGATATTAAAGAGTACTGGGCCTAGGACGGAACCTTGTGGTACCCCACTGCTTACTTCGCTCCATGTGGACTTAGAGCCATTGAGGACTATTCGCTGAGTACGGTTGGTCAGCCAATTGTTAATCCATCTGGTTGTGTAGCTGTCTATCCGGCTTTTTTCTAGCTTATGAAGGAGTAGGTTGTGGTCTACTTTATCAAATGCTTTGCTAAAGTCCAGGTATATTATGTCTACTGCATTTCGCTGATCTACTAATTTGGTCACAGTGTTGAAGAATGAAATGAGATTGGTTTGGCATGACCTGTTCTTAACAAATCCGTGTTGGCTGTTGGTTATTATTTGGTTTGTTTCTAGATGATGGGAGATCTGGTTTTTAATTATTTTTTTCAGTATTTTCCCAGGTATTGATGTTAGGCTGATTGGTCTGTAGTTTCCTGGGTCTGTATTTTTACCTTTTTTGTAGATGGGGACCACATCAGCTCTTTTCCAGTCCCCAGGTAGTTCCCCTGTGTTCCAGGATTTGTGGAAGATGTGGTGCAGTGGTTCTGAAATGACTTCTGTTAGTTCTTTTAGGACTCTGGGGTGTAATCCGTCTGGTCCTGGTGCTTTGTATTCATTAAGTTCAGATAGGTGATCCCTTACTGTATTTTTGCTTAGGTTGAGTCTTGCTTCAAATCTGTTTTTTATGTTTGTGTTGCTGGGTAGTTGAACTGCAGTTTCCTTTTGTGTAAAGACTGATGCGAAAAACATGTTCAGTAGCTCTGCTTTGTCTGTGTTGTCTGTTACTTCTTTGCCGTCTTCCCTCTTTAGTGGACCAACTGTTTCTTTGATTTTTTTCTTGTTGTTAATTTGTTGGAAGAAGCTTTTTTTGTTGTCTTTGACTTCTGTTGCGAAGGACATTAAGAGTCACTGAAAGAAAAACGTTCACTTTGAGAAATCTATGTGTATGATTATCAATGTTTCAATAAGCAATTTGGCAAATAGGGCAGATTAGAGATAGAATGACAGTCACTCCAGTTTCTCTAACAGGCTTTCATCTAGTATTAGTTTAGCCCAGTCTCATTTACAAATAATGGATGCCCTGTTTAATTCAGCCTCAACAGAAAAATAACAGAGTGAACCAGACCAACCACAGTGAGGTGCAAGGAAACAATTACAGCAATTATTCCTATCTTCAGGATGTGATAAAATAAAGGTTGAAGCAATTGTCAACAACTCTGCATAATACCAATACTGGGAAAAATACTTTAAATAATAATCAGAAAATCACTCCAGAATAAAATATGAGAGAACATATTACCGGTAATTAATTGAAAACAATGCAAATATATATATATATATATATATATATATATATAGAGAGAGAGAGAGAGAGAGAGAGAGAGAGAGAGAGAGAGAGAGAGAGAGAGAGAGAGAGAGAGAGAGAGAGAGAGAGAGAGAGAGAGAGAGAGAGATGATAGATAGATAGATAGATAGATAGATAGATAGATAGATAGATAGATAGATAGATAGATAGATAGATAGATAGATAGATAGATAGATAGATAGATAGATGAAAGCTGTTATGCTTTCTCCCATATTTGGGTACACCAAGATAATACGACAGAAAAACATATATAACCCTTTCCTGGTGAAGAGCTGATAGGGAATAGAGCCTGTGGCCTAATGGCTAAGCTGCTGCCTTACAAGATAGGCATCCCAGGTTCAAATCCCAGTAAGGGTATGGCTATCTGACGAGAGCTAAGTAGCTCGAAATAGATCAATAATAATCTCCCTTTATTTTCATTTATCAGCAAAAAATGCTACACATATAGAAGATAGTGTGTCGGCTATAGAAACTGCCTGGATGGACCCAGAGAGGGGCTGAAAGGCAAATGAAAGCTGTGATGCTTTCTCCCATATTTGGGTACACCAGGATAATACGACAGAAAAACATATACATATACATATACATATACATATACATATACATGTATGTATGTATGTATGTATGTATGTGTATATATATATGTATATGTATATGTGTATGTATGTATGTGTATATGTATATGCATGTATGTATGTATGTATGTATGTATGTGTATATGTGTGTGTGTGTGTGTCGTATAAAGTCTCCCTTTATTTACATTTATCATCAAAAAATGCTACATACACACACACACACACACCATGTTTCCCCCAAAATATGACCCTGTCTTATATTCTTTTGAACCCTGAAATAAGCGCTTGGCCTTATTGCCACGCACTCAAAAGGCCGATTGGGCTTATTATCAGGGGATGTCTTATTTTGGGGGAAACAGTGTGTGTGTGTGTGTGGGTGGGTGGGTGGGTGTGGGTGTGTGTATCAGTATTCCTGCTGAAGCTGAGCACATCCAATTGACTGCAGTGGGAGAATTAAATCAATGTCTAGTTCATTCTTATTCAAATAAATGGAATGTGTAAATTCTTAACATTATTCGCAATGTGCCCTTCATGTTTTTAATATATATTTGATGAAAGTTTTGGTCTTATGGTTCTTAACAAAGAGGAATACCTGTCTGAAAAAGCTGCTTAGCTTTCTTTATGCCAAGTTACCAAGGCATCTAAGAACAGTAACAGAACATGTGGTTTATATTAAAGAGAGGCCAGATTTGGGAATAAGGATTTCTTCCAGTGCTGACCTCTGAATCTGATTACAGTGGACTAGATGGACAAATAGAGTTTCTTGGTACAGAACAGATTCCTATATTCTTAAAATAAATGCAAAAGAAGTATGATTTCAGAGAGTCTGCCCTTTAGCTCACCCATTCTTGGTCCTAATAAAATTCATGGGGATCCTGTCTCATTGTGTGCATTCAAAAATCCTTACGTTCATATCATTCTGGATCCACTCAGTAAAAAACACATATGTAACGTCTTTAAAAACCTATCCTGATAATTCTTAAGGTCAGTATTATTCATATGTGCATAGCTGAATTACAAAGTAGTCAGCTACATTTTAATCTAGGATGCTACATTAACCCATATAATTTGGGGAGTTTATGGTCCAATGTGCTGGGCATATCTAGGAAACAGCTTTCATTCCATGAATCATTGTTAAAATAATATGAATAAACATTCATATAAACATGATCTCTGGGTCTTACATAGAAGAACATTGTGAAAAATGTGTCTATGACTTTAGATTCATCTGTGATTTTTTAAAAAGAAAAGTAAGCATTATAAGCCAATATTTGAAACAACCATGGCATATGATGGTTGTATAGTATTACTATGCTATATAGTAATACTATCATATAGTATTTTCATTTCATAGATAAAAAATTAAGGCTGAATGAAGGTCAGACAGTGAGTCTGTAGATGATTTAAGATTGAGCACTCTAGGTCAAACCTGTGGACATTGTGTTTACCACACAGATGGTTTGGCCTGGTTAAATTTAAAATGTTTAAAAAGCAGTTGGAGGCGGAGAAATCCAGACTCAAACTGTAGTAAGAATATTTACGGTCATGTTACACTGTGATTATGGAGCATAAAAGGGAAGGAGCAATATTAGAAAGAACATTATCACTTACTTTTCTCCTTACCAAAATTACTATTATCTTTTTAAATGTTTCTTAAAATTCAGGAGGAAACATGCAGAAACACCATTGCTTAGCTATGATACTCAGTGTTACTAATATTTCAGGTTTCTGTTTCTAAAAATTTTTTCTTATACCAAATGAGGTTTTTCATTCTGCCTTTTTTTTAATGGAGGGTTGGGTGAGAATCCAGACCCTTGTTTTAAAAAATGAGTAACACTTAAATTTCCAAGAGTTTGGGGGGGTATTCTTTTCTTCAGAATACTAATACCTAGTATGGTTTGATTTTTGCCCATATAAAGTTAATATTTAAGCATACACAGAATTTGTGGCATAACCAACATTTGTTCCATAGTTACACTGATTTCACTAAGGACACAGGTGTTCTGTAGAGAGAATTCATGAAAGAAACAACTGCTAGCCCCAAACCACACATGGTCACACTTTTTGTGAGTGAATATTAACCATTTTTGCTTTAGGGTAATCTATAAATTTCAAAATTCCAATAAATTATGTCTTACATCTTTCCCAAATTCTGTTTTAATATTTTAAAAATCCACACCATCATTTACAGAGCATCTGTAATTTTTCACTACGGTATATATTTGATTTGAAGAATGTCTGTATATTCCCATGATTTACAGAAATTATCCAGAGGGATTTTCTTGATCAGTAGAGACTCTTATTTTCATTATCTAACATTATATGGTAACTTTCAGTACTTCTCTCTTAACACATGTTCTATCAAGAAAATCTGAATTATTCCTCCTCAAAACTGAAAATATGTCAAATTCAGTTCAGATCATATTTTGAATTTATATTCTTGTCTGGTTACTTGAAATATGGAGATGACTGATAGCTATCATGCCAAAACCATTATCTCTATATAAAGCCATAGAACAATATCATATTCAACCCAAGGAATTCAGTGCGACCAAAAAATAATAAGAGAAAAATATAAGCTCAAGAAAATTCCTGTCCCACCCTGTCAACTTGGAGTTGTCAACTTCATGTGAAATCAGTCCTAAAATACTTCACTCCATTAGATGTTCAATTTGACAACCTACTAAAGGTGTAAGCAAGTAAGTGCATGTGTTTTTATACAAAATTAATTAACAAAGACAGCTATGACCTGCATGACTGAGAATCTCCAGAGACAATGGACTGTGCTGAGATGGACAAATTAACAAAGGAATTAAAGGATAAACAAGAATCAGATTTTTATATAATATGGAACAAATTTTATGATTGGTTAAAAAAAGAAGGAATGCATAAAATATGATGTATATCTGTCAACTTTGAATAATATAAGATATTAGTGTGGGAAAATTCATATTGGTACCTATGGAATAAATGTAACACGGTATATGTAACTTTTTTGCTGATAAATGAAAATAAAGGGAGACTATATATATATATATATATATATATATATATATATATATATATATATATATATATATATATATATATATATATATATATATATATATATATAGTCTTCCTTTATTTTACATATATATATATATATATATATATATATATATATATATATATATATATATATATATATATATATATATATATATATAAAATGTAAAAACTATAGATTTAAAAGGCTATATAGATAATATAGATATAGTTGTTTATTGTGGTAAAAAAATGTAACTAAAATTATGTAAAGTTCCGAGGATAGCTTATTGGAGTTAGGGGATAAGCAGAAAAACCCAAAATGTTTATTTGTTGTTGTGTATGTCAGTGTTGTATTGCTGTATAGTTTTGTGTATTTAATTAAAAAAATTAAAAAAAAGAGAATCTCCAGAGACATTCAGCTACAGTTAGGAATAGATAAACCATCTGACAAGCTCTCCCACAGCTTAATGACAGGCAAAAATTTCAGACATGTGGATTTTGATGCATCTTCCTTTCTCCTCTTCTCTTACATGCACCCAACATGACTTTAGTCAGAAAGTGCTGATCATGCAGAGACAATAAAGAAAAAGAATGTTGGCACATTCCTTTTTCATACCAGTGATATCGCTAACAAGAAATTCAACCACATCTGCAGCTTTGGATAAACATTTTCACATTACTATTGTATGGAAGCTAGTTACAAAGATGAACCTTATGGTACTGACATATTTTAAAGAAGAGGAAGGTCTTTTTGTATAATTCTAATCTAATTAGTATATTTTTGTATAATGCTAGTCAAAATTAGATACTTTTTTCACACATTTGAATATTATGCCAGCCTTATATTGCACAGTGCACAAACCAGACAATTCTACTTTCTGGAATTCGTCATGTGAAAAGATATCCTTAATTTAGCCCAGTTTTCTGGAGCATCATAATGTTAGCTTTGAAGAATAGAGCAATGGTGCTTTAAATTGATAGGTAGAATCTGAACAAAATTAGGCCAACAGTACCTAGTTATGACTTGAAGTAGTGTGTGTATACTGTTGAGGGAAACCAAAAAAAAGCCCTCTCCTTAATGCTCTTTGGACGTCATTCTGAATGCCTTTGAATTTCTGACTTGGTAAACAGATGTGCAAGCACACAACTGCCAGACTGTTCTCCATTGAATATACATGAACAGCTGCTGAGAAACATATGTCACTCCTGTTTCAAAATTAAGAGGAAGCTGAAAAGGTGCACTTGCAAGTGCATAATAGCAACCATCTATCATCTCCACAACCACCACCATCATCATAATTATTAAGTTTAGAAATAATTTAAGTGTTCATTAAAGAAACTTTATCTAATATAGCCTCGAATGGGGACCAATCAGATGGCTTTTAATTATCTCTCCCTCTCCCTCCCTCTCTCTCTCCCTCCCCCTCCCTCTCTCTCTCTGTGATATATCTTCCTCTTATGGGTTGAATGCAATATTATAACCCCAATAGAAAAGAGCAGTGGTTTGCATGTCAAAGCTTGTGTCTACATTTTGGTACAATTTGGTACAATTAGTATCATCTATGGTTAGAAACACCAATGATACTGAGACAACATCTGAAATATTTTTTTTTCTAAATCGAGAACTAGAGTTAAATGAATCTATCCATTTAGGGAATTTTTTTTCTTTTTAATTATATGATCTGTTCCAGAGGCAGCATCTGTATTACATTGACTGAAGGTTTACAAATAGCTTTCACATTACTGAGTTTTCAAGTACTTGTCACCAAGCAAAATTTTAAAAATGTAAAAAATAGATGAAGGAGTGGGAGAGACAAGATTGATGTTCGAGCCATGTCATAGCATGTTATGATTTTAATATTCCAGTAATATTCTCAATATAGACTCTGGGATTTCCCATAAGATTCGTATTGTTATTTTAATGCAACTCTGTATTTTCCTACAGTATTTTCTCTTTGTATTTCATTTACACATTATAGTAGAAATAGAAATAGTCCCCCATTTATGACCATAATGGAGCTCAAAATTTCTTTTGCTAAGTGAAACATTTGTTAAGTGAATTTTGCTCCATTTTAAGACATATTTAGAAATAATATATCTCAATGTATGTTTTTTCCTACACACAATTCAGTATAATACGGTGTTGCAGTTTAAGAATTGGAGTTCAGAGGATGGAAGTTATACCGATGTTATCAAGCCTCAATCCAGGGCTCGACACACACACCTGGGGGGAACAGAAGACGCAGAGGCAAGCACATGGAGACCGGAGAAGCACGGAGCATGGGATGGTGGGAGGATGCCTGGGAGGCGAAGGACGCTTGCGATACAGCTTCCTGGTGACGGCGGATGACTTCATAGCAGCCGGCGGGCAGCAGAAGACCAGGCGGGCCGTTTTCATCGATCCGAGGAACAGCTGAGAGGGGGGAGAGCTAGGGCGCCAAATGGTGGTTTGGTGGGGGGGGGTTTCAAAGTGTTATAAAAGGCGCTGAGAGGAAGAAGCCCTCAGCGCTGACTTTATTCTGTTATGGTGCAGCGTGGACTGAGCATTGGCTTGTACCCATACATCACAACAACAAGGATTGGACCTGTGAGTTATTGCATTTTGTCCGCACAGGTCTGGCTTATAGCAATAGCAATAGCACTTAGACTTATATACGGCTTCATATGCTTTACAGCCCTCTCTAAGCAGAGTCAGTATATTACCCCCAACAATCTGGGTCCTCATTTTACCAACCTCAGAAGGATGGAAGGCTGAGTCAACCTTGAGCCGGTGAGATTTGAACAGCTGAACTGCAGCTAGCAGTCAGCTGAAGTAGCCTGCAGTGCTGCACTCTAACCACTGCACCACCTTGGCTCGGCTTAGCCAGGCTGAGAGATGCATTGTTTTAATTCACAATTTTATATATGAATGTTTGGAAATAACATTACCAAATATATTTTTTTGGCAGATGACACCAATTTGCCAAAGGTGGTTGTTGTTAGTTGCGAAGTCGTGTCCGACCCATCGTGACCCCATGGACAATGTTCCTCCAGGCCTTCCTGTCCTCTACCATCCTTGCCAAAGGTATACGTATATTACATTTTAACCATTATTTTTACTATGTTTTCTGCTATGTACTTTTTTTCTTTCACTGGTAAATTACATCATGACATTTGAATAAGTGAAAATTTCAAAGAACTATATTCTGGCTTGCATTCTCATTTGTAAAAATGTATCGTTGGAATAGTTTTCAAAAGGATGGGGATGGTCCAAGTTCACTTGTTACAACTATTGGAAGGTAAAAACCTCTATGACAACTCTGCTAGTCAGGCCACACATCAACCTGAAATATAAGTTGTTCTATTTGTCACCCAGGGCAGTTCCACTTGTTGATCTCTCATGCCTTCCTTATTTCCACTGCTGCTGATAAATCATGTCAGTCTCATCTTTCTGGCTCAACATCAAACTTTTACAGTGTGTTCACTCTTCTATTATCTATTTCTATCATTTTTCGTATCTACCACATTACCATAAAGATTTTGATTGGTCCTTCTTCCTTGGCAACTCTTCTCCCTGGGCAGTCACAGTTCCAGCATCTCTGATTGCTATATAAGCAGTATACCATTTAAAAAAAAGAAAAGGGGAAAAAACCCTGTGTTGCTTATTTAAGATCTCAATGCATTTATTCTTGCATTTAGAATAAATGTGAATATACATACACATGTACACATATATATATACTAGTGCCAATTTTCCACATCATAACCAAGTTTCTCATTTCATGAAGGGTCAAAGTTGCATGCTCAAACCAGAAGGAATGCCTTTACCATTTATTTATGGTATGAATCAGGGGTGTCAAACTTGCAACCCCCGGGCTGGATGCATCACACGCTGGCCATGCCTACCCCATTTAGTGAAGGGGGGAAAGTCATGATATGTCACGTGACTATAACGTGATGCCGCAAGTTTGACACCGCTGGTATGGATAATATCATGATCTTTTCTTCTCTTTCCTAGCCTCTGTCATTGCCTGGTTGAGCTAAAAATGATGCAAGAACATCTTTCTCTCCATTAATACACAACTATTATATGAATTTGTATTTCATACCGCAGGGTCCAATGGTATTGTTTAACTCCACGACTTCCAGAAATCCACTGCCTTTTTCTTTTTTCCATCCAATCCTTTTTTGGTAAGTTTTTTTAAAAAAACACTCCTCACATAAACATCAGCACATATACCATAAATCATTTCAAGCTACATAATTATACATTGCTATCCAATAAACATTAGCAAACATCCTAATCTTGCACCTTTTATATTCTTGTTACCTGTCTGTTTTTCACTATTTCTTATCACTCCCTTCCCTCTGCCTCCCTCTCTTTCCTCAACCTTTTCTCCTTTTCTCCCCTCTTCCTACTTCCCTCTTCTTCCTCCCCATCCTTCCTTCCAGCCTCCCTCTTTTCTACATTCTTCCTTCTCTCCTTCTCTCCTTCCTCTTCCTCCCTCTTATTCCTTCCCTGAATGTATTCATTTATAATCCATCTTATGATTAACAGACAGGTAGTACATCTCCCTAACTTCACTTAATTAACGGCACATCTCTTAAGCTTATTTTTTTTCTATGCCCATATTTATATACATATTATTTTCTCTAGGTATATTTTTATTATTATCTTAATACTGCCTCCTTAACTGCCTCATTTTGTCACCTGGGTCTAACAACTTTAACTTTTTATTTTCTTCAACTTTGTTCGGTGTTATTTATCTTCTATACATATTCATTTTCCATCCAATCATATTCCTGTGAGTATTTCATCTAATTCTGGTTTTTTTCTAAATTAATACCCTCTGTTTTAAAGTCCCTATTATTGATAACCAATACAATATTTTCAAATAATATTCCTTTTATCTTTTCCACATCACATATGAAGAATTCCTTATGCAGTGTCTCTGGAAATAGCTGTGTATTTTACTTCTTCCATACCATAAAGATGCGTGCCAGCCTATGTAAATTATGTTCCTCCAAATTTTATAGCCGAATTCAATCCATTTATATTTATCAAAATCATCTTAATCTCTTCTTCCATGTTCATTTCAATACCTTAGCCCAGGGGTTCTCAACATGGAGATTGCAACACCTTTGGGGGTCGAACGACCCTTTCACAGGGGTCGGGAGACTTCGCCCGGACGCCACCACTTGGGTTCTTTTACCCTCTGCGCATGCACAAACACTTTGCGCATGCACAGAGGGTAAGAGAATCCAATGGCGATGGCTGGTCGGGGGCGTAGCGGCGGGCGCAGCGGCAGGTCAGGTCATGGTGGGGTCGCGGCATTAGGAAGGTTGAGAACCACTGCCTTAGCCGATCTCGTCAGCCGTATATTTCTTTGGTCCTTTGCCTCTTTTGCCATTGCTCCTTCTAGTTCTTTCTCTTCCGTCTCTTTGGTGTGTTGACTAACTTGTTGTTTTGTCTCATCCCTAGTGTCTTCTTGGAATCTAACCTCTCTTTCTCTTCTCGGTCTTTCTTCGCCTTGTTCAAAATGCTGGTAATAAAATATTTCAGCCTTTTCTACTGTATCTAATTTGTATCTTTGTTCATGCTAGACCACCATTATCCCTTCTGGTATCAACCATCTGAAATTTGTTCCTCTTTCAATCAATCTCTTCGTCAAGAATTGGTATTCTCTTCTCAAGTCTCTTACCCTTCTAGGGATTTGTTTCAATGTCACTATCTCCTTTTCCTTATACTTGATTGTAGTGTTTCTTAACTTCTGCAAAATTTCTATTCTAAGCGATTTCTTTGTGAATCTAATATGAACCTCTCTGGGCAGCTTATTTTTCATTGCATATCTGGTATGGACTCTTAAATTTCATCAATATCATTAAGCATCTTTTTTTGCTTTCCTCCATTGCATCTGCCAAAGTTTTTGCCCTTTTCTTCTGCCACATTTTGAAATCGTAAATAATATTCAGATCGATCCATTTCCAGTGTTACAATTGTCCTCTCTTGTCTTTTGTCTGTTTCTGTAAGCCGATCGTCCATTTCTTCCATCTTCTTCTCAGTTACTTCCATTTTCCCTTCAACTTTCTGTAGACGTTGTTCATTTTTTTCCATCAATCCTTTCACCTCTTCCAATTCCTCTTTCACTTTGCCAATACTCTCTTCCATTTTGCCAATACTTTCTTTCAGGTCTTCCACTGCCTTTTTCAAAGCATCCATCCATGGACTATCCAATTATTGTGAACCCTGTCCTCTGCTTTATAGTCATAGTGTCAACTACTCAGTTTTATATCCTGTTACAAAAGGATTTCAATAGAGGTTGTGCATTTTTGTCATGTTTTTGACAATTTCTAGAGGGTGACGGTCTTCTCACTCTGGGCTTCTCATGGACCACAGCTGTTAAGACTGGTGTGCATTGGTAGTTCCTCTTGTGGTTGGTCCTGAAGTCAGTCTGAATGGCATTGCTTATTACCAGCAACCAGCTACTCTTTCTAGGTGAAGACTGGCACATTGGACATGATCTCAAGAGGGAAGTCTTTGAACAGATATCTCTGCAACTCCAGATGAATTTTACATGGTTACAGGCAGAGATGTGCAACTTTGTAGTAGAGGAAGCTACCACTCATCCACTAACCCTCATGGTATTGTGTGAAGCGGAGGGAAGGGCAGTTGACAGAACATTACAGATAGTCCTCGACTTACAAAAGTTCATTTAGTGACTGTTTGAAGTTGAAGCACTAAAAAAGTGATTGCTGACATTTTTCACACTTACGACCATGGCAGCCTCCCCGTGGTCACGTGATCAAAATTCAGATGCTTGGCAACTAACTCATATTTATGACCATTGCAGTGTCCCAGGATCACTGTTGTGGCCTTCTAACAAGCAAAGTCAATGGGGTAGCCAGATTCACTTAACAACCGTGTCACTAACTTAACAACTACAATGATTCACTTAACCATTGTGGCAAGAAAGGGTCGTAAAATGGGGCAAATCTCCCTTAACAAATGTTTCAATTAGCAACAGAAATTTTGGGCTCCATTGGGAGGACTATCTGTACATTGCTGCTTTCCCATTTCTGTGATAATAATAGCCAAAAGCGGTCTATGAGGCTAGCATGTGCTGTTGAAATCAAAGCAGTGCTTTAAACTGCCCTGATTAAACCCCAGAGTCTCCCAGTGTGCTTTTTAAAAACAAAACAAAATCCAAGCCAAGGGTAGGGCACAACAACAACTAGGTTGCCTGATGTTGAACCCAAGATAAGATGGCTGAGAAAGGAGAAATCAAAGCAAACAGATGACAAAAGCTCCAAAGGTCCAAATATGGATAAGATGTAGGGCACCTGAGGCTTTTGGTGTTTCACAAAAGCAATGAATAGTTGGTTGTGTCTGTGTGTCATTTCCCCTTTTTCCAAAAAGAGAATAAAAATATAGAGATGTCCAAAACACGAACTTCCCTGGCATGAAGCGCTCCACTTGACTATACAGAATAGGAACACCAAGGAGCAGAGAAAGTAGTAAAGGACCAGAGTGTACCATGGCAAGACCAATGGAAGAGATGAGATAAGTATCCTTCCATCCTTCCAAGGTGGGTAAAATGAGGACCCAGATTGTTGGAGGACCCCGATTGTTGGAGGCAATATGCTGATTCTGTAAACCACTTAGAGAGGCTTTAAGGCACTATGAAGCGGTATATAAGTCTAAGTGCTATTGCTACCTTCCCAACACCCATCAATGCAGGATTCATTGCTTCCACACAGTGACTTGAAAAATTAAGGGTAGAAACACCACTTTGCTGTGGACCACAAAAGCCTGTCCTAGGAGATGATTCTGCAGTGGGATACATGCAGAAGTTTGTGGATACTTGGGCTCTTAAAATGAAGGATGAAGCATGCTTGCAATGGAGCAAGGCACCATATGGTTTAGTCTAGGTTCAAATCCAAAATGAAATCCCTGCAGAGTGCAAACCAGAACTAAACTGACCAATCAAAAGAAATGTCCAGTTAAATTGTATGCTTTGTATGCTTTGCGGCCCACTATTTGCATTTGATTTGAAGGTGATGCTGAGTGAGGGAAAGCAATCCGGTATCCACCAGGTCTTTTGGATAGTGTCACAAACCTTTTACATTGATTCCTGCCAACAGCAGTGAATGGGTTAATTTAAATCCCAGACATCTATAAGTTATGGAGTCAAGGTTTGAGAACTATCAAGAAAAGTTTTGAACACAGTATATCCCCATGTGGGAGGGATATCCCCGCCCACAAAACACAGAGGCACATATATGCATACAATGAATAAAATGAAAACTGTCCTATTGTCCTCATTTATCTCTACTTACTTTGCTTATGTTTATGTTTATACCTATACCTGCCATCTTGTACATGTTTGACAAACAAACAAACAAATAAAATAAATGTTAAGAATTGCGGAAATCAGTGAAGGGAACTGTGTGAAATTCTCTGCAATTCACACACTCCCGGCGCAACGCCCAGACCATACTGAGCTGTGCCTCAAGTGATTGCTCCCATGAGGACCCCATAGAGGCCCCCGAAAATGTGAACAAGCTGTTCGCTTTCTGGTGGGGAGGGCCTCTGGAAATGCGGGCATTTTATCAAAGGGGAAAGCGCTGCTTCCGTCGGATAAACGCAAAAAAACACAAAAAACCACCAATTGAAACTTTAGTTTTCCCACCGGTCGAAAGAACGTAAAACTTTGCAAAGAACTCTCTTCAAACCGTGGGAATCGTTCCCGACTTTATCTCCTTCTTCTACGTCTTGAAGATGCAGGGGGGAGGGAAGCGCGCTGTTGGATACCTTGGCTTCAGGCGCTGAGAAGGCGAAGCTGAGGCACACGCGTGTCCTTCCACGCAGCGATTTCATTACCGGTGGACTCCGGGGGCGGGGAAGAGAATCGTGGAGGTTGGAAGGCAGGCTGAATCACGCGCTGGGAGGGGCGGCGGGGCGGGGGCAAGCAAGCGAGATGGCCAGAAGGGGGTCTCCTAGGAGGGAATGGGGCGGGTGGAGTGAGCTAGATGGGAAACAAGCGGGCAACGTCCCTTGCTATAAATCCAGAACTAACACCGGACAAATCCAAGCCTCATGACACTCCCTTCGAGTTACCCAGGGGACTGGGTCGAGCTGAGCCTCCGCCTTCTAGCAATAGTAGCACCAGCGTGCTCAGGAGGCGAAGAGAAGGGCTCGTGGCGGCCAGAGAGACCGAACTAAGGGAGAAGAGGGAAAGCTCCACCAATCCGTAGGCGTACTACCGCGGCCACCTCCTCGCCCTGCGACACACCCGCGGAGGCGCTCCTGTAAGTTTCTTTCCCCTCCACTCTTTCAGCGCTATTTCAACTTTCTAAACACCCCGCGCCCATATCTGTAGGATCAGGTAAGGTGGGAAGGTCTGAGTAACTATGACTTGAGGGATACTGATGATGTTGCAACACCGGTGAGCGGAGGCTGCTCCTGCGAGGTGTAGATGCGGTAGTAATACTAGGAGTTGGGTAGTGTTATTTCCTCGTCTCCATTCTTTGCTTTTAAAAAAATCAGACAGTTTCAATCAAAATCCAGCAACTTTGATTTCTGAATTTCATAGTACTTGGCTAAACTTGGGTATTGTATTGTATCATAATTCTGGAATACTTAAAATCTAAAAAAATTGGAGATATTTAACTTTCTGCGATATTTAAAGATTTACATTGTTTCTAGGATAAAGTATCCCCTTTGAGATTTATTATTATTTACACTGCTACTTCTTTTTCTGGTGAAGCTCAATACAAAATATATCTTTCAAGGTGCATATGTACATCATTATATAAACACTTTTTGGGAGGTTGTACACTCTGTTCAGAAAACTTTGAAAGTGGGATTACATTAATCAGTTCACAATAACAACTGGGCCCCTCAATGAAGAGAGTAGTGCTGTTCCAAGGCTAGCTTGAAACACTGCCATAGAAACAATGCTAAAGGGTCTCTACACTTCTGGCCTCATCACAGTGAATCCTCTTGTCTTTGTCCTCTTATCAGCATCTCCAAACCATCACTTAACATTGTAGACTACCAGCCCATTACTGTACAAGGGGCAAATTTTCCAACTTATCACAACATCCAATGGAAAAAGTTATATTCTTGCTTGGATCTAAAAAATAAACAATTGAGTTCACAGTCTGTTCTCTTCTGAACATTGAAATAATTTCATGCCAGTATTGTATCTTAACTATTGCTGTGTTTTTCTTGATTTTCTCTCACAAGATGTTTATAAGGTACTGATTTCTGGGGGCTTCAGTGCATTAGCTCTGTGTATTGGCTCTTTGCAGTTAAACGCTGTAGTCCCGGGGAAGCTCTTTCTATTTGGTTGGGTTGGTTAAAGTCCATTGAATTCAGTGGCATTTGAATAGCCAAACTATGTAGAGGATCACAGTCACATGTTCTGGTTAGGAAA
Source organism: Diadophis punctatus similis (assembly GCA_023053685.1). Classification (NCBI taxonomy): domain Eukaryota; kingdom Metazoa; phylum Chordata; class Lepidosauria; order Squamata; family Dipsadidae; genus Diadophis; species Diadophis punctatus. The sequence goes on from JALIGW010000005.1 coordinate 52,979,408, forward strand.
CTCACTCCATTCTATGACCTTCGGTGCCTTCTCTTGTCCCCTGATTATTATCAATGTCTCACGTAAATAAAAGTCCAGCATTTAACTAATAGACTCTGTACTTTAATGTACTTTGCACTTGGAAAACTCCATGGATATGTTTTGTTTAGTTACCCGTTACTACTCTTGACTCTTCCAAACATATTTTATCCGCATTTGGCTGCTTGGTATGTGTACCCTGTATTGTAGAATACATAAGTTGGTTTATGTGGGTAGAGTGAGGAATGATTTCTTAACACTCCAATCTTGCTAAGCGGATTGGAATTGATAGTATTAATAGAGTCATAATAATTGGAAGAATCTGTCATTTATTGCAAGTGTAGGTCAGAATTTAAAAATATGTAAAATTCTGATTAAGAAAAACTGAGGATTATACTAATCTTGGGTCCCTCAACATAGAAATGGTAATATTTGAGACCAGGTGGAAGAAAATTGTAAAACAACTCTGCGTGTCAAACATTACCAGTATGGGGCCTATCTATGTGGATATTTCCATTACCATACAAAAGTGAAGAGTGAATCACGCTACATAAAGTCTGCCTAATACTGGTTTTTTTGCTATGTGTAAAGCAGCCAGAATAAACATGATTTAGGATATATACAGATAAACATGCATGAAAGATTAAAAACCAACTCTTGTCTGTCTCTGCTTTTAAACTGAAATTAGTGCTATTACTTGAGTAGACTTGGGAAGATTTGCTCCATGACCTTTGGTGTATAATTATGGAAGAGGAGAGGAGAGGAGGAGAAGCAGACATTTGAAAAGGGAGAAAAATGCTTGGGAAACATAGACGGAGAAAACGGTGGGAATTTCCAAATGGAATGTTGATCACTTTTGCATCTGTGGAAAGTATGTGTGTGAACATGATAGGAATCTAGATAGGAAAAGGATTGGCTATGATTGCAAGGGGCAATACCAGAGACCCCTTAGCTTTCATAATATATAAAACAAACTTCTCACAAGAACAAAGGAACAGCTCTGGCATGTGAAGAGACCATCAGCGTACTACACCTGAGATACTGAGGGAAAAGGAAATTGAAAGAGAAATGAATGCAGTCATCCAGTTCTCACCTCCTACAATTTGTATGGATACAAAGCAAACTTGATTCCTTTTGATATTTTTAAGGAGTCATGAATTGGACGAAGTAGGTGGCTCATAAACACAGTTTTGACATATTAACTGTGTTTCTGAACCTAGTTATCTCCCAGGTAGGATTTTCAAGGGGTTTCCTCCAAGACTATGGCTTTTAGGCTCACTAGCTTTGTTATTATCCTATAGTTATTGTTGTTATCCTTATGCATAAATGTAATAGGATACTTTCTTGTCCATTGGTTTCATCTCTCCCACCTGGTGGGTCCAGGGCAAAAATGAGGGTTCCTTTTACTGTCTTAGTGACTTCATAGCAAACATTTTTGACCTGATACCCCCATTTAAAATGAGAAGATATTTTTGCTTTTCTATCTTATTGCTGTGACTAAACGTTGCAATATTTAAGGTTGTAGAACCAATGTGTGCATTTGGTAACGTGTTGAACTGGACTGGGAAGAGTTGAGTGCTACCCCGTTCACAGTCATAGGAATAGATTTGAGGTAAGTTACTCATCTTTAGCTCAACCTATTTCCTCATGAAAAAATAAGGTTACAGTGCTGATGATATCTAATGTTTCCTACTCTGTTCTTAATCTACGGACAATATGTCTAGGGACTTGGTTGACTGGGGGCTATAGTCACTTCCAAAGGATGCCAGGGAAGGGAAGTTATGGTCTAACCCCTAAACTATCCTGTTGCACTAATTAGAATTTCTATCACAACAGTCATAGATAAAATTCAACTATCAGAATAAGTTTCTGTTACTCTGAGTTTCTGTTACTCAGACCAAAAAAATGTACTGAAAAGATCCTCTTGACCCAAACCCATGTAGAAATTTATCTGGACTTCAGAAATTAAATAAATATTAAATAGTTAATAATGGGTTTCATTATGGGGAAGAGAAGATTAGTAGTAGAGCACATGTTTTATATATAAAACAGTAGTTTTATATAAACTTTGCAGTGTTCCGTAAGACCTCTGTTTAAGAATTGCTCCGGGTAAAATACACAAACTTGAGTTAGTAATCTGTATGATTTCATAAACTGGCTTCTTAAAGAACTATAGGGATGAGATCAATGTCAGGCAAGACAGAAACAACATCAAGCCTTGTTGTTTGGTCAGCTAGAATAAGATAACTGGAAAGTTCTCCGCCTAAGTTTTATGAAACGGATGCACATTCAGTAGCATTTTATTATCTCTTCAGACAATATTGGTTACACAGCAGGCTTGCCTCATCTACCCTAAAAATCTTGCATTCCAAGATAGATAGGTAGGTAGATAGATAGGTAGATGATAGATAGAAATTAGAGACATGAGAGATGAGAGAGAGAGGGAGAGAGAGAGAGAGAGAGATTTCCATGCCTTTTAAACGGACTCTGATTTTATACTGTTTTAGTTTGCTGGATTATTTTTCTTCACTGAGTTTTAGGCTGACGTTATTTCAAAGTTCACTTCATTGCCCTGTGTTTAAAACTAGTGTGCAGATTTTATAGAGGCATTACTATGAATTTGTTTATCCTACAGTTCTTCCCGACAGCTGAGCTAAAGTGCTACCCACCTGTCCTTGAGTTTTTAGAAAACTATAACTTGCTGTGTCTATTGACAATCCTACTCTGCCAGAGGCACGATGCCAGCAAATAGTGCTGTTTTTATTTAAGGTGTAGTGCACATTAACGACATAAATTGGTGGGCTCCTCATCCATTCCCATCAAATGTTCCCTTCCAATGGAAAAATAACCATTAATTAACATGGGATGGCATTGGGGAAGAGACAAGATTTGAAGATGGCCAGACGAGTACTTTTAGCTGTCTGTCACCATTCATTCTGGTTGGTGCAAGTGTTTTGTGTGAGTGCAATCAATGATGAGCTTCTAACCGAATTCCTATAAACAGGGCTTTAAGCTATTCTGGAACAGGACTAAACTCATGTCTAAAAGAGCCCTGAACATCAACTGCAAAACCATTTGCCATAGCAGAGATGCTTATTGGGCTCCTTTTAGATACCACTTAGTAGAATTCTAGAAGAGTTTTTTAGTGGGCAATAAGCTGTGCAGTTTTGCAATGAGCACAATCTAATACACTTCACAGATGATTTGATCACTGTTGAGTTCTAGTGAACTTTATAGGGAAGGATCCTTCTGGCAAATCTTTGTTCAAAAACTGACGCTGGGAAAAATTGCACTGGGAAGTTGCAGAAAGATGACCATCTTATTTCTCCCAGCTTTAACATACAGCCTCTCTCTCACTCTCACAGCTGCTTTGGGGTGATTTATATCTCTCCCACTATTCACCCTCTATTCAAAGCAGAATGACCTTGGAAAATACTGTCCAGGGATTATGAAATATGCCCTCAAAAGTCTCAACTTGGTCAAAAAGTGCCAAAAGGATCCTTCCCTGTAACGTTCACTAGACCTCAACAGTGATCAAATCATCTTTGAAGTGTGTTAGATTGCAAAACTGCACAGCTTATGCCCACTGAAAAGGAATACCTGAAGATGAGATGATTTTAACATCATGAGAACATGGCATGTCCATGTCAAGAGGTAAGTGGGCCCTTCATTTCAGCTATTTGCCCAGAGAATTGCAGAGAAAGAAAGGGAGAAGGAGAATGAAAATTATTTACTCTGCTTATGAGATTTGTAGTCCGGCACATCCGAACAACATTCAGTTGAAAAACATGAGATGGCTGGATGAATAGACAGGTAAGTCTTTACAATAGTTTTCTAACAGCCATAGTTTTGTGCTAAACCAGTAATATCCATAAAGTAAGCCATAACACAGAAGGAATTACTATTGGCAGGAGATTTTTGTCAACATACAGCCTTGTTAATCTCCCACTTTTATCATAGCAATGTTAGAAACAAATCCTAACTGTGTAGCTTTCAAGTGAATGTGTATAAGTTTGTCTCTTTGATTTGGGAAACAATATTGCTATGTATTACATTTAAAAACACATTTCTTGTTTTAGGTTTATATGTTGCATTGCTAGCCTCCTTGCACATTTTATAATTAGAACTGCTGTGAGATATTTCTCTTAAATGAACTGTAAACATCTGGGCTTCCTCTCAATAGCAGCAAAGAGTCAGAACTTTCTTTGTAGTTGTCATCAGGATGTTTGTAACCCAGATTAAATGATCTTATTTTAAACCTAGAATTATTGCTTACAAGTTGTTCTATAAAAACAATGCCAATCATGTCTTCACATTGTTTCAGCATATCTTCATTGAATTTGAATTATATTCTATTGCCTTCTGCAATGTCACTAGGCACATTGTGAAGCACTAGTTAGTAGAATTAAAATCTTTATACTCTTCACACTTCAAAAATTCCTCAGCCTATTTTTCTTGCTACATTGGCTAAAATAAAGATGATGTCTGGTAACACACAGTGGTACAAAACTAAGACATTCATCAGGGTGACTTTTTTTAAAGGAATGTCCTGCTCTCTATTTTTGCCAAAATTCTCCTAATTTTGTGGAAAACATGACAACTCAAATAATAACTCTGGCAAATAATTTCCTGTGTCATCTGATCATCTTGGAAGAGATCTATCTAAATGGTGGTTAAGAGTTGACACCAAATTGATGACATGTAACCAATCAATCAGTCCAAGATAATGATAACAGCTGCTAATGGACATGAGATGTTTAAAATCAATAATGATGAAATTTTAATTAGTTTGAGAATAAACAAAATAAACAAGGTGGCTATATTTACTGAAGCCCACCAATAATGCATTCTTCTTTTATCTTTAAGGAAATTACGTGAAAATTACCAAAAAGTGAGTTTTTCAAAAAAAAAACACATATAATATTGATTGGTTGTTGTAACCATTCAGTCATGTCAGACTTTTGGCAACTTTATAAGCAAGTGCTCCGCATGCTTCCCTGTCAAGCACAACTTCTTTCAGTTGTTGGATGCTCATCTTTGTATTAGATTTGATGCTATCAAGCCAGCTTGTTCTTTGCTTATCCCTTATTCTTTTCCACTAACCATTCCTAACACTGACTTCGCCAATGAATTTGCACGCATGACATGGCCAAAGTAAATCAGACATAGTCTTATGATTTTAGCTTCTAATGATGTGTCTGGTTTTATATGATTTAGCACCTCTCTGTTAGTTACTCTGGTTCTCCATGATATATGCAGTAATTTATACCAGCACCACAGTTCAAAGACTGCAATTCTTCTTCGATCAGACATTCTTAGTGTCCAACTCTCATACCCATACATCATTATAGGGAAGACTATTGTTCTAACTAGCCTGCTTTTTATATTTATATTAGTATGTCTGCTTTTCCAGACCATATTCATGTTAACCATTGCAAAGTGGCCTAAAGTTATCGTGTGTTTGATTTCAGAATTGCCAAAGTGAACAATTTTTGATCCAAGGAAGCTAAATTACATTTACTGTATATCCTATCCGCTCAATGCTTAGATAGAGATTTCCATTCATTTTATCACAGCAACAGCAATTCTGTCTCTTTTGCACTATTTCCAAAAAGACTTTAGGGCTGTCCTTATGTAGTCATTAAAAACTGAACTCAGTTTTGGTTTTTTTTTTACTCATTCAAGCAGGTATGCCCAACAGGATATATGCCCTCCCACCTAAAATAAAAGAGAGGAAGCATTAGAAACTCTGTTTAAGGATTCAGAAGATTGTGCCAATAGTGTGCATGTTCCACTTGTATTTGGCTTGGGATGCAGGGGAGGGAAGAAATGGAATGAGCTTCGAACAATACTTTCTGAGGTAAATGAGACAAGTTTGGGGGATAATCCCCAACTGTCCCTGTTTCCCCATCATTCCCCTTGTGAAAGAAGATGTTCTTACGAACGTTTCCTTTGGAAAATGAAAATAATTTATCGGGTCTCCAGCGTGTGTTATGATAACTATTTAATGTATATTAATATTCCATTTCTTTATAAGTGCATAAACGTTTATAAAACATACCACACTACATTTATTTGGTTGATTTATATTTCTATAACCAATCAGAACAAACTGAGGCAATAAAAGCCTATCATTCAAAGACAATTGTAAAACCACCATACAGCCCAAGCATTTCACTGATAGGATTAAATTTAAAGTGGAAAAGAAGGAAAATGAATTTTACATTCAGTGTTACAAAGAGTCCCCAACTGGATGCCCTGAAGTTACATTAGACAGCAACATGGATCATCCAAGGCAAGATTACTTAACCAGGCAAGATCCCAGGCAAGACTCTTACACAATTCAGAATTTACATTAAAAAATATAGAGAAGGAGATCATTTCAGGGTTGTCAATCACAAACCTTTGTTGTTGAATTTTTTTTTAAAAAAAAAGCTTTCTTGAATGTCACAGATGTGCAAATGAAAGGAGAAGCAAAATTACTTTCTCCTTAATTTTAAGGCAAAATAAAAAATTAATCTTAATTTCAGTATTGCATAATACTGCATAGTTATATTTCATAAGTTGGATATGAAAATATTCATTTATAAAAAGGAAAGTAAATGTTAATTAAATACTCCATCATACTATAAACTATGAAACTACCTGCATCATGCCTTTTCTGCAAGACCTAATGGAGCAGGCTGATGTAACCATGGAGAAGACATCCCTCAGATAGGCCATGCCATGAAAGGCTTTAAAGGTTAAAATCAGCATTTTGAATTGGGTCAGGAAGCAAACTGGCAACCAACCAGCTCATGGCGAAATGAATTTAAACCAATGAAATCTTTCTCATGGACAAGGCTACTTGTTGGAATGACCTCATATAATCCATAAAAAATCCAGAAATTACTTCGTTTGAAAAAAGATGAATCCTTCTGCTGAAGACTATACACCAAGCTGTCTGCTGAAGACTATACACCAAGCTGCTTCACATAAACAAAAATCAAGAAATTCATTATAATTGTTGGAACAAAGCTGGAGATATAAAATGAATATCAAATCTGAGGAAGAGATGGATGGATGGATGATGGATGGACGGAGAGAAGGAAAGAGAGAGGAATAAATAACATATAAAAGGGAAAATTATGTGTTCTTCATAATTTTAAGTATTGTGTCACAATTGTTGACTACCCCATATGCTGAACAGTGAAGATATTATGCATTATTCATCCTCACTTCAGCTTCATTTAGGTGGGGCAACATCTGAAGGAGAAGGTAAGATGAACTTGGATGTGTGAATATGTACCACACCAGGAAAAGTTTAGGGATAGACAAGAGAGAAGATACCTACCGTATTTTTCGGAGTATAAGACACACCGAAGTATAAGACGCACCTTAATTTGGGGGGAGGGAAACAAGGGAAAAAGGCCTCTGCCTCCAAGCAATTTGCCAAACAGCAAACAGCACAGATGATATACACTGTTTGCTGTGTATTTCTGTGCGTGTGTGCCTGACCCATAGAAATAGCAAAGAAATAGCAAATGTACATTATGCCAGAAAGTTTTCTTAAATGTAGTCACACTAACTCTTCCCAATTATTTAAATAGATCTACTCCAAGGTAACTAAACTCTAATACTAAACAGGACACTGTTACATTTCAGACTATACTTGTACAGAGCTGTTAACATTAATTAAAATTTCTGGAAGTATACATTATTCTCTATTTAAAAGACGATACAATAGCATTGGGCCTCTTCAGAGCAAGCATTTATTTTAAAAAGCTTCTTTATTTTGTTAAGTTGTCTAGATTTACAGGGATCTCCAACCTTGGCAACTTTAAGACTTGTGGACTTCAACTCCCAGAATTCCACAGTCAGCAAAGCTAACACAGCTGGCTGTGGAATTCTGGGAGTTGAAGTCCACAAGTCTTAAAATTGCCCCTGGCTCTAGAACAATAATAAAGCAGTCTTTAAAAAATAAGTCTAATAATTTGAATAGTCTACAGACATTTATAGTTATTCACTTACCCCCTTCCATCCAGTTCAGCAAAAAATAAAAATCTGCCTGTCTCTCCCAGCTATTTGTCTTTGTAGTTAGTTTCACTTTCATTTTCCCACGTGGCAAACCTAATCAGCTATCGATCGGGAAACTCCTACTGACTTGCTTGGCTTTACAGGCTCTTCCCTCTTTCCTGCAAGCAGGTAAATTGCTGGAAGACAGAGGCCAAAGGATGGGGGTGGGTAGGGCTACATTCGGTGTATAAGACGCACCCAAGTTTTCACTCTCTTTTTGGGGGTAAAAAGGTGCGTCTTATACTCCGAAAAATACGGTAACTGCCATTTCATTTTGAATGGAAAGGTGCATTTGACTAGGTAGTTGGTAAAATAATTTACTGATTATATAGTCAAGTGAAATGTTAGTCATTACAGTGAGCCTTTATGAGGAAAAAGATTTTATTCTCCATTTTCACACTTTCCATAATCTGATTCATGTATATATCTGTTTGTTTTGCATGATACAAGGATGCATTGCAATAAAATAAAGGCTTTCTTGTTTGAATAAAAACAGATGTTAGGATAATATGTGGTGTTATCTTAACATCTGGTAGGAATATATATTATATTTTCATAGATTCTAAGGTTTATTGTAGACTGCACAGTCTGTCCACATAAGATATTATCCAAACATCTGGTAGGCAACATCTGTGAAATACTCCATAGACTTCCAAGCTTTCTTAAAGTGTATCCTTGTTTGCATGTTCTGCTTGCCAGAGTAATTGATTGATGATTTTCTACATTCCTACCCCACTGCAGTCAAGAGACTCTTTGCGATTTACATAAATTATATAAGCCAAATAAAACACGCACAATATAAAAACTATAAACACCTCCACCCAAACAAAAAACAGAGTTGCAGTTGCATGTGAAGCTGAAAGAGAGCTGGTTCCATTTTGATGACATATGCCTAGTGAGTCCTGTCCTGAAAAAAACAACATAATCTGAAAGCATGTCTCTATGTGATTGCCAGTTTATGTATTTTATTTATTTGTATTTCCTATACCGGTGTCTTGATGACACAGACCTAGAGCCTTTCCAGATGACTGGACATATACCATTGGAAGCAGACACTACTCCTGATTCAACATCTGAATGCACTAGTGCAGGGGTAGGCAAAGTTGGCTCTTCTATGACTCGTGGACTTCAACTCCCAGACTTTCTGAGCCAATCATACTAGCTCAGGAATTCTGGGAGTTGAAGTCCATGAGTCATAGAAGATCCAACTTTGCCTACCCCTGCACTAGTGACTCTTGAATTAGATTTTGGTCAAATAGTTCTAATTCAATCATACCTGGAGGGAAGCCACTGTTTTTCCATCCCGTCTCTATCTGAAGTATTCTTCAGTCAATGTTTCATTGCAAGATGAAGAACCATAAAAATTGATGGTAAGGGCTTTATCAGGACAAATTTAATCTGGAGTGTGATAAAATTAACACTAAGATTGTAGTCATTATTGACATAGATTTTATTCAAGTCCATTCCCTACTTTGTTCTCTTTTTGTAATAAAATTCCTCTTTTATGTTGACGTATGACTATACTCTTCAACGCTGTTTTTTTATTTTAAAAAAATCAGATTTGAAATGTGGATTTAAAACTAGATATATTCACTATTCAATAGCAGACATTAATGTGCAATTCATTGCTGATAATTTATTAGACTTATTATTTATACTGTACATTTAGGCATTTTCTGTTTCAAAATATAAAGAGCTAGAATTTTGTACTGTACTTTGTCCATGGGCTAGTAAAATGATAAATTGCAAAAGACTTAATTATCAATAGCAAATTACAAGTGTAGTAAATTTGTAAAAATAAGCAAAAGTTGTTCGGAATGCTTAGTGAAAGAACATTAAATATTCAGTATATGTCAATGATAATGATGAGTGATCTAATTTTGGTTTGTTGGAGTGGCTATAGCAGAAATCCAAGGGTTTTGTGGTACAAAACATGCTGAACCCAATTTTATAAGCTATTTCTCTATGGAGATTTATAAGCTATAATTTAAGAAATGTGATCATTTAGGTCGTCATTTGTGTATCGATGAAGGCTTCTTCTCCGGTAATATTGAACTGCAAACTAGGGCATACAAAACTTTTGCTAGACCCATTCTTGAATACAACTCATCTGTCTGGAACCCGCACTGCATATTAGACATTAATACAATCGAACGAGTCCAGAGATATTTCATGAGAAGAGTCCTCCACTCCTCTGCTCACAACAGAATACCTTATGCCACCAGACTTGAAATTTTGGGCTTAGACAACTTAGAACTTCACCATCTTCGATCTGACCTAAGCGTAGTACATAAAATTATCTGCTACAATGTCCTACCTGTCAATGAATACTTCAGCTTCAACCACAACAATACACGAGCACACAATAGATACAAACTTATGCTAAACCGCTCCAAACTTGATTGCAGAAAATACAACTTCAGTAACACAGTTGGCAATGCCTGGAATGCACTACCTGACTCCGTGGTTTCTTCCCCAAACCCCCAAAACTTTAACCTTAGACTGTCTACTGTTGACCTCATCCCATTCCTAAGAGGTCTTTAAGGGGTGTGCATAAGCGTACAAGCGTGCCTACCGTCCCTGTCCTAATATTCCCTTTTATTTGTATCCATTTCATGTATTCATAATCATATTTATACTTATATCTGTTATATAATACATGCTTGATGAAATAAATAAAATAAAACAAACAAACAAACAAACAAATAAATAAATAAATAAATAAATTGTTGATGGCCTGAAAGGGGAGGATGGAAAATAAAACGTTGTATCTTAAAGAAACATTTTTAACAGGTTCAACTTGTTCTCTTTTATTTTCAATGGTAATTCATGTTATTAATAGTTTTTAGAGTGGAGACATGTTCCGCAAAACATATTATCTCAACGAATGGCATGCATGGGAAAAAGTTGGTAGCATATAATCTTTTTCTCATAATTTTTAAAGGGTTGATTCTGAAATTACTATGAAGGGAAACATGCTTCAAAGACATTTCCTATGTATTTCTTTCTGCTACAATATGAAATGATAGGGTGGAACATAGACAGGTGAAGGATGAGGGAGGCTTGGTCTAAAATCAGAAAAAAGAACCTTTATTAGATGCTTTTAGTCAGTCTGGGGAATTTGTTCTTCTTCCAGCACTTTCATGCCTTGGTTGGTTGGTTGCTTGCTTGCTTGCTTGCTTGCTTGCTTGCTTTTGTACCATCAAATCATCGATTTTTAATGATCACAAATATAATGTCCCTAATTGGTCTTTCAGCTCTCCCAATGGCACATTCATTGCCACTGTAATTTTGCTACTGGTTGTTCTCTTCTTGTCTTTCTTTCTACTTTTCCCACCATTAGGGCCTCATCTAGAGAGCTAGGTGTTTATGTAATGTGTCCAAAGTGAGATAATTGAGCCTGGTCCTTTGTGTCTTGAGTGGAATTTAGGTTGATTTGTTCAATTATGTATTTGTTGGGGGGGGGGTTGTATTCTTCTCCAACACAAAAATTCAAAAGCATCAATAGTCTTCCTATCCATCTTTCAAATCCATCTTTCTCCTATAGCAGTGATGGGGAACCTTTTTTTGCTCGGGTGCCAAAAGGATGCGCGTGCGATAGCGTATGTGTATGTGCCCACACCGATAATGCAATTCCTTACCCCGCGCATGCGTGCACAAACCCCCATGCTGCTCCCCGTGCATGCGCGCAGGCCTCACTGAAGTCTCTGGTCTTCCGGTAGGCCCGTTAGGCCATTTTTCGCCATCCACAGGCTCTGGAGGCTTTCCTGAAGCCTGGGGAGGGCGAAAACCGCCTTCCCCCGCCCTTCGGAAGGCCGAAAATCAGTGCACACATGCACGCTGGAGCTGACATAGGGCAGCGCCTCACGTGCCCTCAGATATGGCTCCGTGTGCCACCTGTGGCACGTATGCCATAGGTTTGTCATCACGGTCCTATAGAGTGTCATGGGGAATACAAATGCTTGCACTATTCTAATCTTTGTAGTTGTAGATCTATCAGGCATCTGAATATCTTCAGATATTCTGAAAAGCCTTATGACTTCCCTTCCCTATAGCATATTTCCTGACTATTTGTCCCCTTACTTTAATGAAAATGGCTTACTTTTTTAAAAAAAAAAATGATTCATCCTCCAATCACAGCAGGCAGAGAGCAGAAAGTCTTCAGAGAGATGTAGGTAAACAGAGATTTTGAACATCAAGGCAAGACCAATAAAGTTGGTCATTAAAAACCTCTGAGAATAAAAACAGAACAAAGTAACTAAATGGAATCTGTTTTTGAAGTTATAAACACATCTGTGTTGTCCTCACACAGGGGCAAAGCTACTCCATAAAAGATATGGCACCACCTGAGACAACCTTGTCCTTTGTTGCCACACCCCTGCCCTCTAGTGGTGTAGACTTTTGTGGTTGGTCTCCAGCTAATTCTCGTAAACCTATTTATATTTTTGTATAACCTGAATGTTTTCTTCCACCCACTCTTTAATTTTAGGACCATAACAAAGAAGCCATTAAGAAACCCCTGGTTGATTCTGCTGCTCTTATTTTTTTTAATGCTTTATGCTTCGGGCACTTTTAAACAGCCTTTTTATCATTTTTAGAACATATATTTAAGTAAGGTCCCTCTAACTGAGTAATTGTCATATGTAATAAGGCTAAAGTTGCTAGGAAGTTCATCTTGCATAGACATCTTATCCATCTCTTTTTATTCAGGACCTGATGGGAGAAAAAAAATGTTGAGGGATTGTTTTGCAATATTATAAATATCTCCTCATGCTAGAATTTTATTTTAAACTGATTTAGCTTACTCTTCCTTATAAGTGATCTACAGTATGGCATGATAGCACAAAAAAACCAACAGTGGTGGGCTGCAAATTTTTTAACAACCAGTTCTCTGCCCTAATGACTGGTTGGGTGGGCGTGGCTAGGTGGGCATGGCCAACTCGATGTCACTTATGTCGAGGGGCACTTCACCTCACCCACCCTCTCATGACCGTGGGGATACTGCAATGGTCATAAGTGTGAAAAACGGTCATAAGTCTTTTTTTCAGTGGTCACTAAATGAACTGTTGTAAGGCAAGGATTACCTATACAAAAATACAAAAAGCTGCTTTGCTTTCAAAAAGCTGCCCTAAATACCAGTCATTAGATTAGAAATGGGGGAATACACACTGAAGATTAATGAGTCACAGCCATCATGGAAACCTAAACCATTCTGTCTGAATACCTTCCTTTTCCTCAGCAATACCTGCAACCCGGAGTTACAAATCAGGCAGGTTGCCAGAGGACATTGAGGAATTAAAATAGTTAAAATACAATGATAACTATCAGCAGCCAAGTTACTCTTGCTCATAAAGTGAAACCCTTTAGCAGAGAGGTAATTTAAGCTCTCCAGAAAGTGGGTGGGCATATTTTGGCTACAAAATGCCGAACTAAAGAGACAAATTAATATCTTGAGTGAGGGCTAATCCCATTCTGTCTTTGTTTAGATCTTGCTGCAGGGAATTTTTGCCTATGAATATAGCTATCTACCGTATTTTTCGGAGTATAAGACGCACCGAAGTATAAGACGCACCTTAGTTTTGGGGGAGGAAAACAAGGAAAAAAGGCTCTGCCTCCAAGCAATTTGCCAAACAGCAAACAGCACAGATGACACTGTTTGCTGTGTATTTCTTTGCATGTGTGCCTGACCCATAGAAATAGCAAAGAATTGGAGAAATGTGCATTATGCCAGAAAGTTTTCTTAAATGTAGTCACACTAACTGCTCCCAATTATTTAAATAGATCTACTCCAAGGTAACTACACTCTAATACTAAACAGGACACTGTTACATTTCAGACTATACTTGTACAGAGCTGTTAAAATTAATTAAAATTTCTGGAAGTATACATTATTCTCTATTATTTAAAAGAAGATACAATAGCACTGGGCCTCTTCAGAGCAAGCATTTATTTTAAAAAGCTTCTTTATTTTGTTAAGTTGTTTAGATTTACAGGGATCTCCAACCTTGGCAACTTTAAGACTTGTGGACTTCAACTCCAGAATTCCACAGCCAGCAAAGCTAACAAAGCTGGCTGTTGAATTCTGGGAGTTGAAGTCCACAAGTCTTAAAATTGCCCCTGGCTCTAGAACAATAATAAAGCAGTCTTTAAAAAATAAGTCTAATAATTTGAACATTCTACAGACATTTATAGTTATTCATTTACCTCCTTCCATCCAGTTCAGCAAAAAATAAAATCTGCTGTCTCTCCCAGCTATTTGCCTCTTTGCAGCTAGTTTCACTTTCATTTTCCCACATGGCAAATCAGCTGTAGATCGGGAAGTGCTAGTGACTTGCTTGGCTTTACTGGCTCTTCCCTCTTTGCTGCAAACAGGTAAATTGCTGGAAGACAGAGGCCAAAGGGTGGGGGTGGGTGGGGCTACATTCGGTGTATAAGACGCACCCAAGTTTTCACCCTCTTTTGGGGGGTAAAAAGGTGGGTCTTATACTCCGAAAAATATGGTATCTCTTTATCTTTTAAGTGCTGACATCTTCTGTAGGATATTAAGGTAGGTGTCGGCTGCTTTCTCCCTCTAAGAAAACATGTTTCTCCATTTCTCATTCAGGGAAATACATTCTTCCTTTTTAATATTTCTCAAAATATTTAATTCTTCTAGGAGAGGAGTGGGTGCTAACTTTCTACAATTGGTGCCATGTTACTATGCCATATTACCATGAGAGAAAACTAAAACAAATTGGAAGGAGGGTCTACTTATTATCAGTGAGCAATCATGTGCCTTGCCCACTCCGAAGTAATTCAAGAGACTCCTGTCTCAAAGGTGCTTTTTCAAGAGGCAACTTGAAAAGGTAGCCCAAACCTACCTTTTTGGAAACCAAGAAAATCCAGTTGCCTCTTGAAAAAAGCACCTTTGGGACAACCATGACCTGGATGACTGAAGAATCCCCATAGACAAGAGACTCCTGTGCTCAGTGAACTGACAAAGCAGAGTTTCCCACCCAGGAGAAGCAATCATTAGATCCATTTGCACCACTTAAAGATACCAACTGGTCTCACTCGCCTCACAAGATATCCTTAGGTAATCATCCAGATTTAAGGAAAGATCACATGCCCCCAGAAAGGCAGTAAAAAAATCAAAATAGAATGCCAAGCTTGCATCCTGCCTCTCAGCCATTTCTTCTATGGCTATGCCAACCCTTCTGTAAATTGGAAGTATACAAAAAGCTTAAAACAACCCTTTAACAATCTTTAAAAAAATCAAGCCCCAGGAATAAAAGTACCACAATAAAACTGGGTGGGGGGGACTCCAGAGAAGCTCAGTCTACAGACAGAAAGTCTGGGCGTAAGGCTTACAATGTAACAAGCTTAACCCAGAGGCAGTTTCTGAAAACACTTAAAGCAGCAGGGCAATTAAGATAAGGATTAGGCTAGAAATACAGGCATACCAGAATGTTTCCTTCCTGCCTCCCTTGCAGGATTAGCCCTGTAAAGTGGGAAAAGATTTCTTCCAACCACCAGTTCTCCGAACTGCTCAGAAAATTAACATCCAGTTCAGGAGAACCAGTGCGAACCACCTCTGAAAAAAAGATCTGAAATTTGAAAGTTTAAAATATACCAAATTATATAGTTTACAATCTACCTGTGTATAACATCAGTTCTGTTTCCTACAGTGTAACTGATTTTGGGGAAGAAAAATTGTACATTACATAATTTCATTGAGTTAATCATATATGATTTATGACAGCAAAAAAATCTAACAGGCTTTTAATTATTGAGTGTGGAGTGCCATTGCAGCAGTTTTTTGCTTTATAAATTTGCTTTCTCTTTCTACAGAGACAGCTAGAATCCTTCTGAAATATGATTATATTGTTTGCTTGAATAAACATATATACAGCCCTATCCTATGCATGTTTACCTCTTTTGGATTCAATGATACATAACTCTCAAAACTTATTCCTTAACTTCTTAAAGAAATCCAGTGATGTGTACAAAATAAAAGCTATTTTTTTAAATAAAAAAACCAATGTAATATGTCCAGGTATACAACAATAAAAATACTATCAAAGAGAAAGTGTCACAGAGTTAACAAAGAGGGCATAACTGTCATTGAAACCCCAACCTCTTTTAATGAGTTGCATGTTGTGCATGTGAGGTTTAATTCAGTCACACATGTCACCTTGACTTTTTTTATGCACCTTGCAGATGTCAACGTTATGAGCACTAAAGGATGATGTAGATATTATTATTTATGCACTCTCTTGCTTTCTCGAGTGCCATATTTCTATAAACACCACTTTGCATTCTGCATATGGCAGAATACAGAATGTTCCCTGTTACAGAGCATTCTGTGATGAATTTGTTCTTGCTATCATCCTCAGAAAATATTGAGAATCTTTGGAGACATAGTCCAATAATTTCTGGAGACGCACATGCTGCCTTACCATACGAAAAAATTGAAAATATTTTTTTCAATTTTGCATTAATTGCATTAATGTGTGAATAAACTAGGGGCGGGAGCAGTCTTTTTATACATTTTATTTTTCATCTTGTTTGCTATTTTTACATTATTTTGAATTTGAGTCCACATAATACTGGTTATTGTAGCATGAATGTCCATTACGTTGTCCTGACTTTTGTTTTTAATGAAGCTCTCTCATCACAAAAGCTCAGTATTTATTATATTTTCCAGTGGTCATCAGTATTTACAAGTATAAAAAGCAATTTAATGCAGTATCTATATTTACAGTATTTTATTGCAGATACATCTTCACTGTAAATGTCACGTAGTGAATATTGTCAGTTGTATGTATATGCAGGGTGATGCATCCCTATTCTAATATTATGGTACATTCCATTACAAGCAGAACACGTGATGTGATCTTATGCACATGTGTGTATTCCTGATTCTCCATTCCTTCTTGTGGTTTGGCTCTGACCGGGAGCGGTCGCATTTAATTAGCAAGAATGTAACTATTCAGAATTTATTGTTTTTGTACCGAAATAAATATTTTCTATTAGACTTTTAACTTCGGCTTTATTTCTAAATGTCTGAGTTCCGAGAGAAAGATCAAACATCGCCTCTATGGAGATTTATTCTCCTTAACAGTAAAATATGTCAGTACCTGTCATTCTGGACTTTATAAACACTTTTATACGCTATCCTTTGCCAAAATTCTCAGCTAATCCTCATGCCAATCCATTTCGGATCCTATTAAAGATGTGTGCCTAGTAGAGAAAGCTGAGTGGAAGAATAAATGTTCTGCAGTGATGTTCTGCTTTTCCTGACTTTTGTCATCTTGTGATTTGTTCATATTTAACAAATTCTTTCTCACTGAAACAAGAGAAGAAATAAATTTATCTCAACTATAAGGCTAAGTAGTTTATTGGTGAGGAGAAGCAGGTTTCAGTCTGAAAATCCCAAAACCTTTTGTGTGCACAACATATATATATAGAGGATGGTACCACTGAACCGCAATATGCATGGAAAGACCTGGCTGAACTTTCCCATCCTAAAAACTGATCAGAGAAAAGATGATGTTGGATTGAAGTTTTCTTTGGCAGTGCCGCCAACCCTTTTAAAGAACAAGAAAGAAAAGGCTTGATCTTGATCTTATTCTTGTTAACAAAGAATAACAAAGAACTTGATAAGGAGTATGGGAGGAGAGAAGTAGCAAAGTGACACATATTGTATAACAAGGGAGGAGGAAGAGAAAAATGGAGGGGAGTAAAATAGCATTTCAACTATATTGGAATATTTATATGTATTTGGAAGGCCACGTGCAAGGGAAGAAATAAGAAACTGCAACATTTTATATGGGTTTTAACATTTATTCAGTTCAATTTTCAGTACAATTTTAAACAATTCATGTCACTGTATATGGACTCAGAAAAACTATTTATGTTTGTACTTTCCTCTGGCCTTTACGTTAATGAGTCGGAAGAACTGTTTTACATTTTTCATAGTAAAATTAATAATTTTAGGAAAATGGATCTTAATAGTTGCAAAAAGGAACAAGGTTTTCAGCAACAGTTTGAGAAGTAAATGGATACAGTATTTAAAACATCTGCATGGAAAAATGAGAAACTGCAAGAATGATAAAATCTACTTTGATCAAAGTCTATGAAATACAGTGATTGTTTATCTAGGACATTTGAAAATCAAGAGTGGTATTGTCTAATTTTCCAAAATTGCCTCCAGGATATTGCTAGTAGACAAAATAATTTTGGGATTATTGTTAAAAAAATTGACGGGAAATTTTTCTCTAAATATGCTGCAAACATTTTGGCACTTTTTCATATGTTTGTTGCCCTGGTGGACAAGATAACCCCTCCCACAAAAAAACCCTTCATATTCAGCTAACATTTCCAATATGTAAACAAGCAGGTTACAATGTATTTATTTATTCATCATTTTGATATAGCGACCCAACTCTGGTGTCTTACAATGTGGAAAATTTATACTTTATGATGTGTCATGATCAGTATAAAATCTAAAACTATGACGGATACAACTAATTTGCTTTAGTCCAGTAGAATGCACTTTAATTTAACTTAATTGGATCTAATCAAAATGTTCCATGTTGATTTATGAATACTTAGTAAGATTGGTCTATTTGTTGTTAGCAACCCCCAAAATATTTCCTTGTGATAGAATTTGACTATGTACCAGCAGAATACATCACAGCTATGCTTAAGAAAATATGTTTTAGCCTGCTCTCTCATTTGGCATTTGGCAGTGACATTTTTAAATGAGAACTTTCAGAGCTGAAGTATAGCATGGAATCCAATGTGGTATTGGTCAATTTAAAGAGTTTCAATAAAAACTAGATGAATATTTGTGATTACAGTGGCTAATATGTCATTATAATAGATAGTATCTATCAATTATCTGATTTATATGGCTGCTCATCTCACTGTAATGACTAACACTTAATACAAACATAATATAATAACATTACATTACTGATTTTATGACCATTTTACCACAGATGTTAAGCAAATCACATGTTCATTAAGTGAATCATGCAATTATTAAGCAAATCTGACCTTCCCAGTTGACTTTGCTTGATAGAAGCCAGGTGAGGCTGTCCTAATTTTGAACCATCATTAAACAAACAGTCATGAGTCAAGGACTACCCGTAATTAAAAGTATGCTATTCCTAAAAACATCTGAGAAATGTTTTCTGCCCACAACTAAATACTGAAATTGCCATTTCAGAATGTTGGCAAATTTGGGATGGAAGAGCACAGTCAATTTTTTATTACTCATGAGGAACATCTTCCAAAGCAAAGTGAGCCAAATATGTCATGCTTGCTTGCTTGCACCTGCAGTGTGGAATTGTTTTTCATCTGAGCTACCTAAATTTTTCTTTGTCCCGTTAACTTATTTCTTTTGCCGGCCATTGGCTATAGGTCAGACTTAGCACATTGGAGATTAATTTTCTCTTGAAATCTTTGTTTATGCAGATAATCTGAATAGGATTCAGTTGGCAAAACAGCAAAAATAGGGGATGAGCAAGGGGAGCAAACAAATATCTGATTTATTTACCTAAAACCTAGCATTGAAGATGAATCCATCCTGCCAAAAGAAAGAAAAGACAGAAAAAACTCTATTGCCTTCTATACTATTTTTCAGTAAGCCTCAGCCTATTCTCTCACAGTAATTTTTTTGTGGGGGAGGAGTTGGGAAAAAAGTCTAGTATTCCTCTAAGATTAATGTAGTAGATTCAGTGCAGATGATGTGACTGGAAACAACTGCAATCCAATATAGGTAATCCTTGACTTAAAACCGTTTGGAGTTACAATGGCACTGAAAAAAGTGACTGATGACCATTTTTCGTGGTAATAGGTCTCACAATCAGGCAAACCGAATCCCCCTCTTTCTCTCTTATCTTGTAGAGCTTTTAATTTAATTCGTGGTTTTTTCCCCTTGCCAAATATAGTCCGTTATTGTTTTATTTAACTCATTAAAGAACCCTTTCGTTAATTTTATTAGTATGACCTGGAATAAAAATAGAAATCTGGGCAGTATATTAATTTTAGTAGAAGCTATCCTACCTATAAAAGACAATTGGAGCTTCTTCCACATTTCTAAATCTTTTTTTACCTGTTGAACTAATCTATCATAGTTATCCTTTTAGATGTTATCCAAATTCCCAGATATTTTATTTTTTTTGTGATCTGTATACCCATTTTCTCTTCCCATTCTTTTTCTTGTTTTTTCATGAGATTTTTTGTTAATGCTTTCGTTTTGTTGCTATTAATTTTAAGTCCTGCTACCCTTCCGTAATCTTCTATATAGTGGAGTAGTTTAATTCCTGTCTCTAATGGCTGTTCTAATATGAATACTAAATTGTCTGCGAATGCCTAAGTTTATAAACTTCTTTTTTGATTTGTAAACCCTTTATTTCCTGTTCATTTCTAATCCTAATCAATAATACTTCTAACGTCAGGATATATAACAAAGGGGCTAAGGGGCATCCTTGTCTCACTCCCTTCATAATATTAAATTTTCCAGTAATGTCTCCATTTATTATAATCCTTGCCGTTTGAGTTGTATATATTTTTTCAATCATTCTTATAAATTTTTCTCCAAAGTTCATCTTTTCCAATTGTAAGATTATAAATTTCCAATTTAGGTAGTCAAAAGCGTTCTGCGCATCAAGAAAAATTAGGGCTAATTGTTTTCCAGGATGGGATTCATAATATTCTAGCACATTGATTATATTTCTTATGTTATTTTTTATATTCCTTTTTGGAAGAAAACCATTTTGGTCTATATGTATGATTTCATTTAGAACTTTTTAAAATCTTTCTGAGATAACAGCTGCAAATATCTTATAGTCCACATTGAGTAGCGAGATAGGCCTGTAATTCCTAATTTATGTAGGGTCTGTGTCTTCCTTGGGAATAAGTGTCCAGGATTGTGGTATATTTGCTTTCATTAGTGCGTCAATAAAGATTTCCAGCATTAAGAAATCTAGAATAGATAGAAATACTGATACAGTGTAATTATTATAGTACTACTTGAAGTACTTGAATATCTTATGTTGAAGTATATAACTGAAATATGAACTTTGTGAACTGTAAGTTAATATAAACTCGAAAGAAGAAATCTACTTTAGAATAGCTAGCTATATTTATTTTATTTGAATTTATATTTCCGTTGAAAAGTAGTGGTCAAAGAATTCTCGTGCCTTCTCCACAGAGTTTATTTTTAAAAAATCCTGCCAGGTTATAAAGACCCCTTCTGGTATTAGCCATCTAAACATCACATTCTCTCTTGTTAATTGGATTGTTAGAAACTGGTAGTTTTTCCTCTGGTGTCTTACTCTCTTGGGTATCTGCTTTAGGGTCTGTATTTCCTTTCCATTATACTTTATTGTTTCGTCTCGCATCTTCTTGTAAACTTCGTCTCTTACAGCCTTCCTTATGAATCTGATATGGACTTCTTTTGGTAAATGACGTTGTCGAGCGTAATTGGTATGGATCCTATAAACCTCATCTATATCGCTGAGTATGTCTTGTTTATCGTTTTGCATAACTTCTGCTAGGATTTCCGCCATTTTCTCTCCAAGGTCTTCATCTTTTTCTTCCGTTATATTTTGGAATCTGAGATAAAATGAGGCCTTATCCACCTCTAAAAAGATAATCAAATTGGTTAATTCTCTGGTCGGTATGCTAGTTTTCTGTTCCATTATTTCTACCTTTTTATCCAGGTGTTGTATTTTTGTCTCGACTATCTTTATTATTTGTTCATTTTGGGTAATTGATTGTTGAATACTACCAATTTTGTCGTCCATTTTTTTATATCACCTTTAATCTCTCCCATTTCTTGTCTCATCTCTTGATGATTTTTCCTTATTTCCTCGTGGTTTTTTGCAATTGTTTCTTGGTTGATTTTTGATTTTTCAGATCCCAGCATGCTCTCGATTGAACTTTGGGGATTTGGTGATGATACCGTTGTTGTAAGATGTGGTGTTGTTTTCTTTGTAGTCCTCGTAAGGGTTGTCATACTAGCAGATTTCTCCCCCCCCCCCCGAAAAAGGCTTTTCCAAAATAACATGCAATGGTATATTTTTTCAGCTTTGCTTATTTCAACTTTACTACTATTAAAGCCTAGTAATTTCTATAATTACTATAGTATCCCTACTGTCTCCTTTACACTGTATATATACTTATGTCAAATAATCCAATATATTTCAGTTGTTGCTCTATCTCTAAATATCAATTCAAATAAGATAAATATAGCTAGCTATTCTAAAGTAGATTTCTTCTTTCAAGTTTATATTAACTTACAGTTCACAAAGTTCATATTTCAGTTATATACTTTAACATAAGATATTCAAGTAATTCAAGTAGTACTATAATACTTACAATAATAAATACTGTATCAGTATTTCTATCTATTCTAAATTAAATTTCTCTTTTCAAATCTCTACTTGCTATTCAAAGAGAGGAGAAACTTCATGTATCATTTAACAATTTATCATTCACAACTTTATATTACTTATTCAGTATAAATATTCAAATATTGTTATTTCAATTTCATCAAAATGATCTTATTTTAATCTATTAATTACTTTAATGAAATATAAATAAATTAATTTAATACTAATTATTACTATTTTTAATAATATATTATACTATACTATACTATACAATAATATTTTATACTATACTATAAAAATATACTATTTTTAATAATATATTATGATATGATAATAATGTAATCTTATATTCCGCCTTTAAAGATTCAAAGTCCAGTTCTTTACTCTATTGTACAGTCTTCTTTTCTGGTCACCCTTGCATCATCCCCTTTTACTCAGTTTATGGTTATATCCAATTCTGACCAGTAGATGGCTCTCTTCGTTCTCTATGACACTGTATGCACTTCTCTTTTATTACTTTTACAATGTTTCTTTAATGCCAAAGAACAGGGGAGATTGAAAGCTTCCTCTCTCTTTCCTTAGGCTGTAGTTCTCTTCGTCCTGTCCCGTTGCCAACTCTCCTTCAGTCCTTCAGTCCTTCGATCCGTCCCAAAATATTGTTAGTATCCTATTAGCTCTATCTGGAGTGATCACAAACTTTCCACCTCGTATAATCCACAAAACAGTTTCGGGCTCAGTTATCAGTTATCACGATCGCTCTCCAGCAGGTCCGGACCTCACCCTCCTCATTCGGCTTCTTTCGAACGCTAATAAACTTTATATCCACAATCGCTCTGTTCAAGATGTCCATCTAGTTTTCAACTTCGCTCACTCCATACAGCAGTTCCGCTTTTTATTCTCACACACGCAGTCCGTCAAATTCAAAGCCAGAAAATAGAAAGTTTTTTTTTCTTTTTAAAAGGTATATTCAACACTCTCTTACATTTAGTTAGTTCTCTTACATTCCAATTGCTTAGAATCTCATTCGGCTCTGAACTCCTCTCCTCTTATGCCTGTCTTTTACACCATCACTTTTAGAAGTTTCCTGCCATTGCTCTCCTTCGCCTAATCGCTGCTTTCTGTTGGGCAAAATCTGCCTCTCACCTTGGAGTCTCGATTCTTTGCTTCTCCTTCTTCTCCAACGATCCAATTTTCCTTCTTTTTGAACTTACCTCTCTCCTTTAAATGGAATAATGTTTCCCTCTTTGGCTTCCTGCTGTGTGGCTGTCACCACTTTAGTCTGTCACGAATGGCAGACCTCTTTCTTGTCAGAAATTAGGGGGGGTTCCTGAACCTTCGGGAGGATTGTGTTTCACCCCCGAAGTCCTTGGAAGTTCCCCTTTTCTGTCAACGCTTCCTCCAGAAACGCCGATGCCTTTAAAAGCTTTCTGTCAAGAACGATCAGAGTTTAAGAACAAAGCCCTGTTCTTTTTCCCCACAGTGCGATGACCTCACCACCGGAAGTTCAACTTATGACCATTTTTCATACTTATGACCCATGGTCATGTGATTTACATTCGGATGCTTGACAACTGACTCACATTTACGATGGTTGCAGTGCCCCGGGTCATGTGATCCCCTTTTGTGACCTTCTGACAAGCAAAGTCACTGGGGAAACCAGATTTACTTAACTGTTATTATTAGTAGTATTAATTTAACAACTGCAGTGATTCACTTAACAAATGTGGCAAGAAAAGTCATAAAATGGCCAAAACCGCACTTAACAAATTTCTCACTTAGCAACATAAATTTTGTGTTCCATTGTGGTCATAAATTGAGGACTATCTGTATTTGGAAATATCTTGCTATGTTAATACATCTGATTAGAGATGTTCACTTTTTGCTCTCTGTCACGTACCTTATTAATTTTATTAAATTTCTACCTCACTGAACTCCAGTAACTCTCAGAAAAGATTTGTGGTTCTTGACTATAAGTTGTTTTATTGAAGTATTACATTTATATTCCATCTCTCCTTAAATGTACAGATGGCATGCCAGGTTCTTCACAAGGTCATAGACTTAGAAGAGACTATGAGGCCCTTGCTTCATGCAGAAATGCAGATTAACAGTCTCCCACACAGATAACTGACTAGAGTATGCTTGAACAAAATAGAGGAGACAAACACCACACACACACACACACACACACACACACACACACACACCCTGCTCATCTCTGGCAATCAATCTGCTATCAGACTTTTCTCACCATTTTTTATACCATTCAATCAGAAACCATTGTATTTTATTGATTGTGGACCATCAAGTCAGTGTCAACTTTTAGTGATCATATAGTTTTTCTCCATGATGGTGTGTACTTAACCTTTGATATACTCATACAAACAAAATCCTAAAGAAATATAACAAAATTATGTTAAATTAAACCCTTTCTTTTAATACTGAAGCCTCAGTCATATTCAGTTCTTTCTACTCCCCAACTGCTTTTAACTACCGTATTTTTCGGAGTATAAGACGCACCTTAGTTTTGGGGGAGGAAAACAAGGAAAAAAGGCCTCTGCCTCCAAGCAATTTGCCAAACAGCAAACAGCACAGATGATATACACTGTTTGCTGTGTATGTGTGCCTGACCCATAGAAATAGCAAAGAATTGGAGAAATGTACATTATGCCAGAAAGTTTTCTTAAATGTAGTCACACTACTCCTCCCAATTATTTAAATAGATCTACTCCAAGGTAAGTCAGGATTTAACTCTAATACTAAACAGGACACTGTTACGTTTCAGACTATACTTGTACAGAGCTGTTAAAATTAATTAAAATTTCTGGAAGTATACATTATTCTCTATTATTTAAAAGAAGATACAATAGCACTGGGCCTCTTTAGAGCAAACATTTATTTTAAAAAGCTTCTTTATTTTGTTAAGTTGTCTAGATTTACAGGGATCTCCAACCTTGGCAACTTTAAGACTTGTGGACTTCAACTCCCAGAATTCCACAGCCAGCAAAGCTAACAAAGCTTTCTTTGTTTTCTTTCTTTTCAAATTCTGGGAGTTGAAGTCCACAAGTCTTAAAATTGCCAAGGTTGGAGACACCTGGCTAGAACAATAATAAAGCAGTCTTTAAAAAATAAGTCTAATAATTTGAACATTCTACAGACATTTATAGTTATTCACTTACCCCCTTCCATCCAGTTCAGCAAAAAATAAAAATCTGCAAGTCTCTCCCAGCTATTTGCCTCTTTGCAGTTTCACTTTCATTTTCCCATGTGGCAAGTCAGCTGTAGGTCGGGAAGTGCTAGTGACTTGCTTTGCTTTACAGGCTCTTCCTTTGCTGCAAACAGGTAAATTGCTGGAAGACAGAGGCCAAAGGGTGGGGGTGGGTAGGTGGGTGGGGCTACATTCTGTGTATAAGACACACCCAAGTTTTCACCCTCTTTTGGGGGGTAAAAAGGTGTGTCTTATACTCCGAAAAATACGGTATTTTTTTTTCTTTTTAAAGTGCAATAAAAGCTTATCACAAATTTCCTCCTTATCTTTTAGCTTCCCTGGGAATGTTGTGTTTTATCAGTCCATCGGCATTTCAGCCAGCACATAGACTGAACTCCTGACCACATGCTTCAAAGTCAAATGTATTTAAAATATGTAATCATGTTCAAATTCTCTTAAAGTTAGTCCAGGAAACATTGATACATATTTTCAGACAAAATTTGCTTAGAATTAGTCACTGTTTCCTCTCTCCCTCCCTCTCTCTTAAAAGTATTCTTAGTTTCTATTATATTTAGGATAATATTCTAAACCATTCTCCCAAGTTTAAGCACCCTGGTTCCTTCCAGACATCTTGGACTACAATCCCTTTATCTTTTTCTTATTGGCCATGCTAGCTGCAGCTAATAGAAACTGAAGTCCAAAACATCTGGATGGCAGCTTGTCATCTATTGCTACATGCAATTTTGAGGTGTGGCAGTGCTGTTACACATGAATGCAGCTTCATGAAAAAATGCACATCATGAGTATTGGCAAAAATACAATTTAAAAATGGGGATTTTCCATTTATGACTTTAGAGCAATGCTCAAAACAAACAAAAAACAGGCATAGGCGTGGATGGATGAACATGAATTTTTTTTCTAATTCTTATTGATGACATAATTTTTACTTATAAAATTCCCATATTTAAATGGTGTCAGAAATTGATATATGTTGTTCTTACCAATACACTAAGGCATCATTAAATTGTTATTCTGTTTGATTGCAACAAGATGTTCACTCATCCAAGCTGAAAATCACTCTTGGATAGACCTCCATTAAAAACCATTGGAAAGAACAGTGCTATCAGGGAGGAGCATGGGGACTAATGATAAATCACAAAACTGGATATGCTTTTAACTCTTACAGATAGGAGGACAATTTCTAGAAGCACATTTTCACCATATGCACTAAATCCTCACACTTTGCCTTGCCCTGAGAAAATTATAACAGAATACAGTTCAGAACAAATATTGTAACAATTCTAAGAATACATCAGGAAGAGAATTTAATTCCAGCTGCCATCAGATCATTTGTTTTGAACTCAGTCACACAATTATCGTATAGAGCACAATCTGGCTCTTATTCCAACTTTGGATCCTTTGAAAAAGCACAATTGGACTTTTTTTTAAATTCCAAAAATCAGTCGAAATGCAACAATCGGGTCTATTTATTTTTCTTCCATTGTGACAAATTTTAAAGCCACAAATTCTGGAAGACTATTCAAATAAATGACAATTAAGCAAAACTTAATGATTGAATCTTCTTTTCTATTAACTTTTTTTTTTGCAAAATATTACTAAAATATTATACTGCTCCAACTATGTTGTTTTTTGTGTAATAACAAACAACAGGATACTTAACACTTCTTAATGGAAATCACACATTAACTCTGCTTTAGAGAATTGGACACTATGTTATGGAAGTAATATCAATTTCAGAAATAAGTTTGTCTACTAGGGAATTTATTTTGCTTTATAAATCATTTCTGGGGCATAATTCCACACATTGATTTGTATCATATCTGAATTTGCTATATTTTACATAAAATGTTAAATATAGTGTTTTATCTATTTTTCATAAGGATGGATCTTCTAAAACTGATAGATGTGTATGTAATAGACAATTCTTACCATTTTGGTTACTTTATTAAAGATTGATTGTTGGTTCAATTCTATTAACAGTTAAGATTATTTTATATATAGCCTTCAATTAATTTTATTTTGAATATCCTTATTCAAATTTCTAATTCTTTTTCATTTATTCTTTTTTTCTACATGTTGTCTGTTAAATGCATATTAAAAGAAAAAAGAAAAAGTAGAATAGTTTTAAAATATTTCTGATTGCTATATTTACAGTTCTCTCTAATGAGGTTTTAAGACTAGTTGCTTGATTGCCAAGAATCAAAGCCAATATTTGGTTAGTTACTCTATTTGCCTGGATAAGGATGAACTTAGATCCAACTGGGATGCTTCCATACATCTTGGTAATTATACGTCAGAGATAGAAAAACAGTATAAATAAATTGCTTTCATGCTGCCTCTTACCAAGTATGTATTCCTTTAGGATTAGAAAATGCTAACATTCTTATCATACAGCAGATTTGGAACATGGAATCTCAAAATAATTTAAATCAAATCTCAAAGCTGTATCAGTCTTTCCGAGAATCTTGGAAGAGTTTCAAGCGGTTTACTTGTGCTCACTTAATTAACTCAAGTATTGATAGGCACTTTCTAGAGCCTGCATGAATGTGATCCCCTTGGCGTTTCTGTGTGAATCAGGTAATTGAGTCAATTGTTCATGTCCTTTTACAACGTGAATTTAGTCTAACTGTTGGCTAAGATTCATTGAGCCTTTATTCAACAAGTTCCACTCTGACTAAACTCATATTCAATATTTAGTAACTAAACAATACTTTAAAGTTACAAACTTAGTTGCCTAAAGAAATGTGCTATATTCTTGTTGCTCATACAGAATTAGTTATGTGCATCTTAGAGTAACATTTTGAAGACTAAACATATTCACAAATGAAGGCAAATAGACGTTTCCCAGATTGGATCCTGCACTAAACATATTGATTCCTTTATCATTTATCATTATTCTTTTTCTTTGTTAACTTGCAATTACTCTACTCTTTTTGGTAGATTCTACAGACAAAAACAAGTAGTGTTTTTCTTAGTTTGCTATGCTCCATGCAGGGAAGTCTCAAAATGCAAAGAAGGGAAGGCACTCACCTTTACCTAAAAAGCTTCCATGTGCTCTTCAGAAGAAGACCTGGAGAAAGTCAGAAGCTGATAGGCTGGTGTCCTTCGGAATTTTTGAACTGCAACTTCCATCAGTGAAAGCATCCTGGCAAATAGCAAGTGTGTATGGCAGCTTTAGTTCAAAAAAATAGGAAAACAGTTCTCAATCTCAATCTCAATCAGAATAGAGGTGGAAGGGACCTTGGAGGTCTTCTAGTCCAACCCCCTGATCAAGCAGGAGACCCTATAACACTTCAGACAAATGACTGTCCAATCTCTTCTGAAAAACATCTAGTGATAAAGCACCTACAACTTCTGAGAGCAAGCTGTTCCACTGGTTAATTGTCCTGACTTTTAGGAAGTTTCTCCTTAGTTCTAAGTTGCTTCTCTCCTTGATAAGTTTCCATCCATTGTTTCTTGTCCTGCCTACAGATGCTTTGGTAAATAAGTTGACTCCCTCCTCTGTGTGGCAACCTCTCAAATACTGGAACACTGCTATCATATCACCCCTAGACCTTCTTTTCTCTAGACTAGCCAAACCCAAATCCTGCAGCCGTTCTTCATATGTTTTAGTCTCCAGGTGTTTAATAATCTTAGTTGCTCTTCTTTGCACTTTTTCCAAAGTCTCAACATCTATTTTGTACTGTGGTGACAAAAACTGGATGCAATATTCCAGGTGTGGCCTTATTAAGACTTTATAAAACAGTATTAATACTTCACATGATTTTGATTCTATGCTCCTGTTTATACAACCAAGGATTGTATTAGCTTTTTTTTTGCTGCTGTTGCACACTGCTGGCTCATATTTAAGTGGTTGTCCACTAGAACTCCAAGGTCCATCTCAGAGTTACTGTTTTTGAGCCAGGTTTAGCCTAATCTGTACTTTAGTTTTTCCTGCCTAAGTGTAAAACCTTGCTTTTCTCCACATTAAATTTTATGTTGTTGGATAGGGCCCATTGTTCAAGTTTTTTTGGAATGCTTTCTCAGCGAAGTGTTGCCTTCCTTGAGCATATCTGAAAAGGTATATCTAAAAAAGGCCCATTGTTCAAGTTTGTCAAGGTCTTTTTGGATCCTGAGCTTGTCTTCTGGGGTATTGGCTATTCCTGCCAGCTTAGTGTCATTTTTACTTAAAATTTGTTTACTTAGTTTACCTGGTGTTTGTTTGTTTGTTTGTTTGTTTGTTTGTTTATTCTTATAGGCCACCCAACTCCCACGGGACTCTGGGCAGCGTACAACATAAAAGAGGAACAATTTATAAAAACGATAATAATTAAAATAGTTATACTGGTTAAAACAAAACATGTACCATCGTTCGTCCATGGGGAGACTACAGGCGTTCTTATTGGTCTCTATTTCACCCCGCCTGCTGGAAGAGCCATGTTTTAACGCCTTTACGGAAGGCCAGCAGGGTGGGGATAGTCCGGATCTCTGGGGGAAGTTGGTTCCAGAGAGATTGAGCTCTCACAGAGAAAGCTCTGCCCTGCAGTCCCGCCAACCGGCATTGCTTGGTTGATGGGACCTGGAGGAGACCCACTCTGTGGGACCTAACCGGTCATAGGGAGGTATGCGGTAGGATGCGGTCCCGAATGTATCCTGGCCCTTTGTACCTGATATTCTATTTACTTAACATCATTGATCCAATAGTAGCTTTTTTGTTTAACATTTCATTATGTATACATCCAAATATTCCTGGGACTAAAACAAAGAAATTTTATTCTGCTTCTGCTTTCATGGCTGACTTTGCACTGACAAATGGCATTATTGTTCAATGTTAATGTTAACATGATTTTTTTTAAATAGCAAACAAAACACTTTTAGTGGTTAAGATCTCTTGTTACCGCTGTTTTGTTTCCTCTGGCTTTTGAAGTAGGCTTGCCAGGAAACTGGTGATTCTACTTGCTTGCTTTTTGCTCGGCAAAGGGATTATGCTGTTATTTTCTAACAATTTTTACATGTAGAAAAAAAACAAAAAGATCACCCTGTTGGTGCTAGGTCAGGTAATCATTATCTGGAATGTTGACAAAGCTTACAGTTATGTTTGTGATTGAATTGTTGAAACATCAAATAATGAATTTAATGTGTGTGGCATAATCCCGAATATGGCACTACAAATAAAGCGTTGATATTGTATGAAATCACCTTAAACCATGATCTTCGGTAGAGTAACACTGAGCTGTGAGTTATCAGTTATAATCCCAAAGGTGCATTTTCAAGAGGCAACTTGACTTTCTGGTTTTTATTTGAAGACATTTCACTTTCATCCAAGAAGCTTCTTCAACTCTGACTGAAGAATGGGGGGGGGAGAATGGGGGGGAATGGAAGGATTTATACTCCTTGCAGAGAGCTGGTCATTTGCATTCTTTTAGCCAGTCATTAAGGTCACCTGGAGGTTTATCTCTGTCATCAGGGTCACCTGAGTGATGCAAATGGGTATGGAGCCTTCTTGGAACTGTTGAAAGGACTGTGTTGAACACTGGAGATAGATGATGTCGTATCCCTTCCCCTCTGTTAATGGAAGACTGTTCTTTCAAAAGCACTTTTGGGACAACCAGGACCTGGATGACTGAGAATCTCCATAAATATCAGTTATAATGCAAGAAAGAAGGAACTGCAGGACTAGCATATTATCCTACATCTCCATGAGGAACGGCTTTATTTTTCAGCGATATCTGGGGTCCTTAGTGCTCTTTGAGTTCGGTTGCTTTCATGCAGACATTTCATTACCCAAAGTAAGTAACATCATCAGTGCTAGGCCAGTGTTAGCACTGATGATATTGCCTAGTTTGGGTAATGAAATATCTGCAGCAACCAAGAAAGCACCAAAGACCCTCATTACAATCCTGATCTACAAATATTCTCCTTCAGTGTTACCACATGTGCTATGTTCTATTAATCAGTAGAGCATAGATTCTGTAATAATTTGTCTTTAACTCAAGAAATCAATACAGGAAGTTGCCTTACATCAAATAATCATATTCTCGATCCATTTTTCTCAATAAAATCTATCGACACAGATCAGATGCAGCTTCCAAATTCTTCAAGGTTCTGTTTGGTGCTATCCTGTAATGCTGGTGAAATCTGTGAATTTAGGCATGTTGTGTCCCAGTGAATTGTGTCCACTCTTCTAATAAGAATTCAGTTTTGACTTCCTTTTAAGGCCTGGTTTCTTCATATTATATCTAGTAAGTAGGCTATTTTCCTCAGTATGTTATTAATCCTTGCAAGATGGTAACCTAGGTAACTTATATACCAGTCTTCTTCCTTTGGAACTATTAAGGTGCTGCTACAATTGTTCTTAATTCGATACTCAAATCCTCTTTTTAAAATCAGCTTATAAGATCCTGTGATTGAAGAAGAACCAGTTTGATGTAGTGGTTAAGGCACTGAACTAGAAATCAGGAATCCATGAGGTCTAGTCCCACCCGAGGGGCAAGTCAGCTGGGTGATCTTAGGCCAGTCACTGTCAGCTCTAGGAAGAAGGCAATGGGAAAAACAATTTTTGGGTAAAAAATGTTTCCGTAAAAACTGCATAAACCTGTCCATGTAGTCACCAGGATTCAAGACTGGCCCACCGGCACACCACACCCAAGAAAGGAAATAGTTGAAACAGTCAACATCAATGTGTCACATCAGAATGTTAATATATTTTGCATAGGATGAGTCCCAATATCTTTCAGCTTAGTAAACTTATCATTTTGCCATCAAGTCCAATATTTTTTTAAAAAAATCTCTTTTTTATATTATTCTTCCTAGTTGCAATCTTTATACTGAATATTTCTAGTGTACAAAGAATGTGAGTAAAAGAAAAAAATCCTTATAGCTTTCAGTTTCTACAAATAGGCAAAAATATGTGTTGTCAACTCTGGAACAGTGGATACAATACATCTCTGGTGCCATATGTCATATAATGATATCATTTTCTGACACTTCAGGAAATGCATGTTTTTCTTCTGTCACCATCATTTTCTTATTAGAAACTGGGGAAGTACCCATATTTGAGTGTTAAATTCTTTTTTTTCCCCTCAGCCACTAGTTACACTGCCCACATACACTTATTCCCTTGTTAGACCACAGATACGAAGTTTCCATTATTTTTCATTCTTTTTTCCAAAACATTCCTATTTTTTCCCAACCTTGGGGAAATCTGTGGCTTTATTTTCTCTTTCTGAGAATAAATTCCCTATTAGAAGACAAAATATAGGTTCCATAATTTATATAAATATGAGAGAAAGTGATGAAAATTTAGAAAAATAACATTTCAGTTTTTCTGGCATAGCATAATGGTGTTTGTGATTCATTATATTTCTCCTAGTACATAGGAGGGACTTGTTTAGTTTCTGTAAGAATCATAACTGCTGTCATAATAATACTTTTTGTAATATGGTATTTCATATCCCTCCGCTGAAAAGCTAGGACTGGTTTGATTTATTTATTTTATTTTTTATTTTTTATTTATTTATTCATTTATTTATTTATTTTCATCAAGCATGTATTAGAGAACAGATATAAGTATAAACATGATTATGAATACATGAGATGGATAGTAATAAAAGGAAACATTAGGACAGGGACGGTAGGCACGCTGGTGCGCTTATGCACACCCCTTAAAGACCTCTTAAGAATGGGGTGAGGTCTACAGTAGACAGTCTAAGGTTAAAGTTTTGGGGATTTGGGGAAGAAACCACAGAGTCAGGCAGTGCATTCCAGGCATTGACAAGTCGTATTTTCTGCAATCAAGTTTGGAGTGGTTTACCATAAGTTTGTATCTATTGTGTGCTCTTGTATTGTTGTGGTTGAAGCTGAAGTATTCATTGACAGGAAAGACATTGTAGCAGATGGTTTTATGTACTACGCTTAGGTTGGACCA
Organism: Diadophis punctatus similis; assembly: GCA_023053685.1. Lineage (NCBI taxonomy): Eukaryota > Metazoa > Chordata > Lepidosauria > Squamata > Dipsadidae > Diadophis > Diadophis punctatus. The sequence goes on from JALIGW010000005.1 coordinate 53,013,000, forward strand.
AAGATGGTGAAGTTCTAAGTTGTCTAAGCTCAAAATTTCAAGTCTGGTGGCAGAAGGTATTGTGTTGTGAGCAGAGAAGTGGAGGACTCTTCTCGTGAAATATCTCTGAACTCGTTCAATTGTATTAATGTCTGATATGTAGTGCAGGTTCCAGACAGATGAGCTGTATTCAAGAATTGGTCTAGCAAAAGTTTTATATGCCTTAGTTAGCAGTTCAATATTACGGAGAAGAAGCTACACAAGATTAGGTTAACAACTCTTAATGCTTTTTTGGCAATGCTGTTACATTGACCTTTGGCACTTAGATCATTTGAGATTAGTACTCCAAGGTCTTTGACAGAGTGAGGGTCGTCTACTAGTTTGTATCCGTCCAGCTTGTATTTTTTTGCCAATGTTCTAATTTTTTTTGCCAATGTGTAAGACAGAGCATTTTTTGGTTGAGATTTGGAGTTGCCAATTGTTTGACCATTCTGACATATAGTCAAGGTCTTTTTGTAGGGTAGCAGCATTGTCGGTGGTGTTGAATAGTTTTACATCATCAGCAAAGAGAACACAGTTGCTTATAATATGATCGCAAAGGTCATTTATGTAAAGTATAAAGAGTGTGGGTCCTAAAACGCTACCTTGGGGGACACTTCTGTTTACAGATGCAAGGTTTGATAAGGCGTTCCCTATTTTGACTACTTGTTGCCTGTTTGATAGGAACGCAGCTATCCACTTATGCAGGAATCCAGAAATGCCATAAGATTTTAGTTTTATAAGTAGCTTGTTGTGTACCACTGAATCAAAGGCTTTACAGAAGTCTATATAAATTACATCTATTTCTTTACCCTGGTCGAGTTGTGAAGTCCATATGTTTTTGCAGTGTAAGAGTTGCAGATTGCAGGACAATTTTTTCTGAAGCCAAATTGCTTGTTAGAGAGTAGGTTGTTAGTCTCTAAGTAGAGGGTAATGGATTGGTTTATGATTGATTCCATGACTTTGCAGGTAACACAATATAATGAGATTGGTCTGTAATTATCAACTAGACTGGGGTCACCCTTTTTGAAGATAGGGATGACCGTGGCTAGTGACCATAAATTAAGTAAGGCGCTGGTTCTGAAAGATATTCCCTAGATTATGCTAAGTGGTTCTGCTATGGTAGTTGAGAGCTTTTTTAGGAAGTAGGCACATAATCTATCATAGGCACATAATCTAGCCAATCAATAGAGATGATTTCAGGTTGCGTAGTGTCTTTTCAATGGCATCTTTTATGAAATCGACATGTAGTAGATCGTTGTGATTAGTTGTGATACAATTGGGAAATGAGGGACATGAGCCATTGCTGTTTACAAAAACTGAATCGAAGAATGTGTTAAAGAGGTTGACCTTAACGGTTTCATCATTATAGTCTTTCCCATTTGGTCCTTTTAGTGTTGGGATGGATCTTGAGTCTTTAAGTTTGTTGTTTACAAAATTGTAGAAGGCCCGGGTGGAATTAATGTGTATTAGGTTTTCCTCTTGTTTGCTTTGATAACTTGATGCATTCTGCCTTTATCTGTTGGCATAAAGTTTTGTAGCGACTTTTGAAGTTAGCTACATAGCCAGTTTTATTTTTGCGCCAAAGAGTGGGGGGGGTTTTGTCTGAAGCTTCCTTATTGCTATGGGTAATTTGTTTTTCCTGGTTTTGGGGGTTATTAGTGGTACATATAGTTTGATGATTCTTTTGACTTCTTGCAAAAAAATGTTATAATGGTCTTCGGCAGTGATGCAGCCAGTGAATAGAGTGTGCCAATCAAGAGTTGAAAGGCCATCAGTTATGAGATCATAGTTGGCTTTTCTAAAGTTATACTTTGGGATTCCGTCATTATGATCGTCATTGTAATTGTAATTGTGATGTTGAGAAGTAGGTTTTTTAAAGTATATTTTGGGAAGAATTTAATTTACTGGGTGCATTTCTGAAAAAAGCACTAAGTTTCAGTCATTATTCTTATTTTCTAAAAATATTTGACCCACTGGTGTATTTGGAAATAAATATGAGGTCAGAATCAGAGTCAAATTGAGGTGTTCTATTTTCCCATTTTTTTTTAATTATCTCTCTAGCTATTTATCATAGGTGGAGCTTGGAGAATCTCAAATGATGGTGTATCAACAGACATAATGCCCTCTATATATTGCTTATTTTGTTAAGCCATTGCTGTACTAAATTATGGGATCCAATGTGAGAGAAAGATAAAGCACCAGACCAGGCCAGACAAGGAATAATGGATGGAAACTGATCAAGGAGAGATTCAACCTAGAAATAAGGAGGAACTTTCTGACAGTGAGAACAATCAACCCATGGAACAGCTTGCCTTTGGAAGTTGTGGAAGCTTCATCACTTGAGACTTTCAAGAAGATATTGGACTGCCATTTGTCAGAAATGGTGTAGGGTCTCCTGCTTGAGTGGGGGATTGGACTAGATGACCTATAAGGTCCCTTCCAACTCTGTTAATCTGTTAATATGAGTTAGTGTGACTTCCTTAATTGAACAATATCTGAAGAACACAGCCTGACTTCTTTAAATGTTGAACTTCAAAATACTTAACTTGATTTTAATGTAGTTTACCTTGCTGGGTGCTGTTTTTGGCTTAGACTCTAATGATATTATCTATATATACACTCTGTATTCATACAGACATTTTCTTTTCACACAAAGAAATGTTATATAAAATCATAAAAACAATCAAAACCTGATGAGGTGCATATGTAGGTTAGAAGCATCATAAATAAATAAGAAAAATAAAAATATATAAATCTTTTATAAAGAAGAAGAGTAAAACAGGAGGAGGAAGAGCTACTATCTGGTATTCTGGATGTAACTCATCACCATCATCTTGAATATGAAGAAGAGTCAGTACCATGGATTAATAAGTGACCTGAAATGAATGTTACCCTTTCTACTACATTTCTTGAAATTAAAAAAAATGAAGTCAATAAACCTGCATTCAGCTAAAATAACATTTTGTACTGTATTGGTGGGAAAAATCAAAGTTTTATAATGGGCATGACCAAGTCCTATTGACTGATTAGGCCAAGGGGGACCTACCTAATTCTCAGATTAAGGTGGTCCTAATTTTATTATATGATTAATTCAATATAATAAAACTAATAACATGTAGAAGAAGTGGGAGAACCTAGGGACAGGAGTCAAAAAAGGAATCAGCCTAGAATCTCTATATAGCCACATATGGACTAAATCCAATCTGCCCTTGAATTGTGTTAACCTGTATCTAGTGCCAAAATAATGCTAACCAGTAGTTGATTCCTGTGCATAGGCATGGGTAAGAACAAATCAGTTTAATTGAAACTTCGCATGTGGTTCTGATCTTTTGTGTCTGGCATTAGATCACTCTAAGACAAGGGTCGGAAATTGCGGCTCGCGAGCCACAAGTGGCTCTTTGGGCAATCTGCCAGGGCTCCCTGTCCCATCACTGATTGCCCCGCCCCTCGCCCTCCCTCCCCTCGCCGTCCCTCCCCTTGCCTAGCCCAGGGGCTCCGCTCTGAAACCCCCCGCCCGCCTGCCTGCCTGCCTGCCTCTAGCCTTTGAAGGGAGAAGGAGGGCACCCGCTGGGGGAGTGGGGGCTATAGGACAAGCTACAGGGCTAATCTCCCCGTCTGACATGGATTGGATGGTTCGGTCTCTGGCTCTAGCTGGGGAGGCGGAGATTAAGCGAAGCGTCTGAACGCCTCCCGCGCAAGAAAGGAATAATCTCCCCATCCGGAGCAGCCTTGCAAACCAGCAGCATTGAGGAGGGGCAGCAGCGGCTGGCGTTGGCAGAGCCCCCTGCCTCCGCCTGCACTCACGCGCCAGGATTTTCCTTGTGGAGCGGAGATTCCGCCTCCCCCCTGCCTGAATCGTGTGCGTGCCTCACCCCCATCCCAGCTGCACCTGAGGAGAGGGAGAAAAGCCAAGCAGAGCCCTCCCTCTTTCCCATGTAAAGCCCTCCCGTATTCTGCTAGCTGCAGTGCTGAACTGAAGCAGTTGTGGAGAAGAAACAGCAGCGGGGGTGGGGTGGGGGGAGGAAAAAAAAGAGCCCAGATTGTCTGTCTCCCCTTTCTTTCTCGACCTATTTCTCTCTCCCCCCCCCCATGCTGAAGACCTTGCAGTCTTCAGTACCCAAGAGAAAAAGGGCGAGCAGCTATAACGATCTGAACAAAGCTCCAAGTGTAGCTAGGAAGGTTTATTGCTCTTGTAAATCCTTGTCCCAAACCTTCCCCCCCCCCCTCTAATCCTTGCAAAAACAGCCGAAACGCACTTTCTTTCTTCACCACTGGCTGCAAAAGAGGTCCCAGCAGCCCGTCTCTGCTTCCCCGGGACGCACAAAGTGCATTTTCTGCATCAAAGCCCAGGTGCCTTTTGTTTTCAAGCTGGCAAATTTAGAATTCCAGACTAAAAAGACCTTTTACAGGAAGTAGTTTAAATCGGGAGGAGCAGAAAGCGGGGTGGGGGTTCCTACCTTAAGTTTGTCTTTATTTTGCCGCCTTCTTGTTGTGTTTTGCAAATGCAGTGTGAGGGAGGATTCAGTAGGTCTGCCTTTTCTAAAGGTTTCCCAGATGAACTTTCTGGGTTTTTTTTTAATCTGCATGCTCCAATATTTGCATTTCAGCCCCTCCTGCCCAAATTTCTAATTAGCAGCTAGTGATTTCAAAGTCAGTCCATCGTAGGCTACCTTATTTTCTAATTCTAGGTAAACTGGTTTATATTCATAATTTGGGTGGCTAATCTGACACGACTACACATGATGGACTTCGGTGAGATGTGTGCTTTTGAGGAACTTTTATTCCTAGTTTATTCCTAGTTTCCTAGTTTTACATAAAAACTGGTTTGCGTGAGATAGTAGGCTAAATGTGGTTCCCTAATTTGGAGGCCTGTTTAGCAAAAGAGCCAACCAAGTCTGGGATGGTGTTTCTCAACCTTATCAAGTTTAAGATGCATGGACTTCAATTCCCAGAATTCCCAGCAGTCCACCTTAAATTTGCCAAGGTTGAGAAGCTCTGGTTTAGGAAACTTTGCATTAAACTACCTTTGTAAGCAGGCGTTCCTATCCATAGGGATTAATGGGGGGGGGATCTACCATTGAGATTTTGGGGCTGTGTTCCAGTTGAAATCCAGTACATCTCAGGGCACCTGTTCTCTCCTTAATGGCTAAAAAAAATGCAATCAAGCTTTTAGACAAATGTAGGATGTCTAGCCACTCCTCTGCAAGTGAGCTGTATCTCATGATAGTTTATGTCTTTCAATATGATTTATTAGCAGGAAAGATGCTTCCAGACTCCTGATTTTTGGCTATAGTAGGTTAGTATTTCTTTTCTCATACAATGAGTAGAAGATGCATCTCTTCTTTCTGGTCTCTAACAGAATCTAGAGAGATGCAGAGAGAGGGAGAGAGAGAGAGAGAGATACAGAAAAGGGGGGAGAGAGGGAGGGAGAGGGGGAGAGAGAGAGATACAGAGACGGGGGGGAGAGAGAAAAGGATTTTGTGGTTCCCAGTTCTCTGTCCTAATGACCGGCTGGGTAGGTGTGACTAGGGGGTCATGTGACTGGGTGGGAGTGAGTGATGTTGAGTTGGCCACGCCCACCCAGGTTTTGTGGCTCCCGGTGTTTTTTTTTCTGTGGATAACGGTCCAAATGGCTCTTTGAGTGTTTAAGTTTGCCGACCCCTGCTCTAAGAAAAACAAACAGTTTGTGGGGTTTCCTACATACTCCTATTTTTTGGACCATTAATTTCAGCATCAAAGGTAGCAGAGAAATGATGAGATTGATAGAATATTCATGAAAAGAAAGAATCAGGAAGGGATCTCAAACTTTATATCCTCTAATTTCTCAGAATTTAAAAGTGCTTTGGGAGAAATGTGCTGTATGTCTGGAAAATTATTTCTGGGGCAGTGTACTCATTTTGCAACTCAAGTAAGTTCTTCATTTTTCCTTAATGTGGAATTTTTATTATGGCAAACACACACTTTTTCATAACTAGATTCAGTATGCTTATGGATTGCAAGCTTTATGTGACCTTATAGCAACAGATGTCAAAATCTGAATCCATGATTTACTATAGCAGGATATTAGGTTAAATGTCAGCAAATCAAAAACATACTAAAATAGCAGCATTTAGCAAAGGAAAAGATCTATTATTATCCTCTAATCCACACAAGAAATAAAGTTTATCCTCCCTTCTGCTATTAATTTTGGAACATGAAGAAATTCTTTAAAAGTATAGATACTACTGAGTAATGGTAAATTCTTTTTCTAAAAATAAATATGTTATACAGACCTCTAGCGGTCAAATCCTGTATTTGTTGAGAAGTACATTTTGAACCAAATGAAACCATTTCATTCTGTGTAATATAAATACCTTCATTTTCTACTGAAATCATCTTCAGGGAACAAATATAGAAGAATCTAGTCGAAAATAGCTTTATTTTTTCCAACTGTCTCTAGTCATGCTTCCAGCAGATATTTTCACACAAAGCAATCAAAATTGCTTTATTTTTTTCACACTTGCACAAAGGTTTTTAAATAGTCTTCTTTGTCCCTCCAACAGCACCCCACACACAGCAGCCAGAGGGCCCTTTCAAAGGCACCCCATGATGGTTGGTGGCAAAAATGAAACAATCTTGTTTCCCCTGAGAGCTTCAGTTACTTCCATTAAGCTATTTTGCTTCCTGGATAGGTTAATCATTAAAAAAAACTCTTAAAATTCTGCTTTCTTAAGTCAGGTCTCCCAATCTTTTTATGCTAATATAATGGAGGAACAAAAGGATAAATGATATTGCTTTTCTACAATGTTGTGGTTCAGTAATTAGCATTTTGGTAAAAGCTATTTTTCAAAGGACACTACAAGAGTAAAGTTAGAATCTTGAAGTGGGGTTGACGTCAACCTTTGCCCCAAACTGGAATCCCGACAAATAATGTCTTCCCCTCACTCAAATGCACCTGCTATTTGTCTTGAGGGAACAGTTTCCACAGAAGTCAAATGAAGCTTGCCCCATCTTCCAGTATGAAGGTCCACATGGGAACCAAAATAAATTAGAACAGACAAAAGAAAGTAAAGTCCTATTACACACATTTCTCACCATTGAGGTCCCAATTCTTTGTGGATCTCCCACAATTAGGAAATATTTATTTATTTATTTTATTTATTTATTTGTCAAAACATGTACAAGATAACAGGTATGATATAAACATAAACAAAAGCAAAGTATGTATAGGTAAATTTGGACAATAGGACAGTAGGAGAGGGACGGTAGGCAAGATGGTGCGCTTATGCACACCCCTTACAGACCTCTTAGGAATGAGGTGAGGTCAACTGTAGACAGTGTAAGGTTAAAGTTTTTGGGGTTAGGGGAAGAAACCACAGAGTCAGGTAGTGCATTCAAGGCACTGATTACTCTGTTGCTGAAGTTGTATTTTCTGCAGTCGAGTTTCGAGCGGTTTACATTGAGTTTGAATCTATTGTGTGCTCGTGTATTGTTGCGGTTGAAGCTGAAGTATTCATTGACAGGTAGGACACTGTGGCAGATGATTTTATGAACTACATTTAGATCAGATTGAAGGCGACATATCTCTAAGTATCTAAGCCCAAAATTTCAAGTCTGGTGGAATAAGGTATTCTGTTGCGAGCAGAGGAGTGGAGGACTCTTCTTGTGAAATATTTCTGGACAAGATGCCATCAGGTCAGCTCAGTGAGGTAGACCAGATTAGGAAAGCAGAGTAATGAATGCTACTAATTTTATTACAAGGTTACAGTAACAGAATCTTGCAAGTCTGAATGCCTCCCTCCCTTTATCTTCCAGTGAACTAGGAAGGGAAATGCTGAGACACTTTCTCCATCCCCATTCCTGCTTTGGATTCAGATTTATCTTATTTATCTTGGTTGTGGCTCTTTATCTGGTTTCTCAAGGTTACATGGGACAACCCCCCCAAAAAAAAGATTTAGCTGCGTTAAGAAGTTGCAGATGGATACTACATACATAGAAACACTTTTAGAATCAGATTCAGAAATGCTGCAAATGCCTGGAGTACATCCCCATTCCTTTTATAAACACTTTCACATAGTTTCATGAATTGTTTCATAACTAGTTTGATCCCCAGAGAAAAGAGGAAATGTATAGAAAGAGTAAGAGGCAGTGAGATAATTTGCTCACATTAATACAATCTCAGACACGACAGGGTAAGTCCGCCCCCTCCCAGTCTAGTTGGGCTTCAAATACAGAATTGTCTCTTCAAGTTCAGCAAAGACCTCATTCATACCTACCACTGATGTCATCATTAGCGGTGTTTAATCTGTCCTGCAGCTTCCTGGTGGGTTTTTATGTCTAGTATTTCATCTATGTATGTTGCCTCAGATACTTTAAGGCAGAGAGGAAATCAAGGTATGAACAATTTCCTGTGAATAAAAGAAACTGCAGTTAGCATTTCTGAATGTGAAAGTAAAATGAGTTGAATTGTTCTCCAAGCCAAAAATTAGGTCTTGTGTTCACTTTTTATCCCAATTACTCTTAATCCTTCTCATAGGGTGCTTTGTCTTACAGAGATGAAGCACTGAAATGAAGATAGTTCAAGTCAATCAGCACATCAATTCAATAAGGATGATATTAAAAGAGAAGCTACTCTTAGAAGTCACAGTGAACTGGGGCAGTATATGGTTAGGGTTATTATTGCTTAAAGTGAAGCCTTAAAAGTATGTTTATATATAATAAATCATATTGTTCCAAACTAATGCTGAGCCAAATTAACTGCAGAGCCATCATATACTCTGCAAGTAATGAATGGACTTAACTGCATCAAAATCTAAATTTTGATCCCATATGTGACATGAGAAAGGAACAGGAAACTATTCATGTTCTGTTTCCCTATTTGTTATTCACCTTTCTTTCAAAATAATGCTGACCAATCATATATTACTCTAGTTAACTAGAACTGAATTTCTGCTGAAATTTAACACAAAGCCATTAGGGTGAATCCAATTTTCTCTCCTGATGACATGGATAAACCCAAGCAGCTATGAATTAATTGCAAAACTGAACAGCTTCATAATCTCAACCAAATTGTGCAAGAACTTGCTGGAAAGAAAGTGATGAATGTGCTTTTTATCTCCAGTTTTATTTTGCTTAGAGTCATATTCCCAGATATTTTCTAGTCTCCTTAAAGAAATTGTAGAAGAGTATAAATCATACATGAGAATTATTTTGTGCCAAAAATATATAACAATAAGGCTATAATTTTATTCCATTTGCACAAGAGCAAATATTTAGAGATTTGGCAATGAAATAGTCCTTCAGATAAGATGTTCAGGTGACCTTTTTACAGAGCGTATCCACTTACTGTCAAGAAGGCCCTTGTTGGAAAGCAAATGATGAAAAATTATTTTTCCTTGAAATCTGGCTTACAATCCTTGCTTACGTGATTGCTGTTAATGAAGTTGTCACAGGAAGCTGCAGTCACCAGTATCTCATCTTGTTTTTCATTTCAGCAAAGTGCTGTTTACCTTGTAGAGAGGCCCAGCAGCATCCTTCTCCGTTATCTCAGGCAGTTTAATTAGAAGGTATGATCATCCAACATAGGAAATGAGCATAGTACTAAATAATAGTTGGTGGAACAGTATGAAGCAACAGCACATTCTCATCAGTGACTTATTATAATCATTGCAATTAAAAAAGAAAATAAAAGGTCAGCCAGGACAGTTATATACAACAGGGATTAGCAGCTCTCCATATAATTTGATGAAAGACTGAGCCTTCAATGATCATCACATTTGATGCCCCTTGAATGAGGGCTATTGACAAAGACTACTTTTACCTCTCAGTGTTAGGGAGGTCAGGCCAGAGTCTAGCACTGTTGCCAAGCTCCCCACTGGCATTTATGGAAAAATCTACCACAACAACTCAAGCAAGTTGCAATAGCACAGAAACAGCAATTTGGTAGCTATAGTTTTGATGTTTGTCACAATATTTACCCAGCTTAAAAAGTAGACATTCCATGAGAATTGTATTTTATCTGAGCATGATATGGAAACTTCCTTATACAGGCTGACCTCAAAAGTCATACATGTGGTTTATTTGGTTTGGCTAAGTAGGGTGTATAAACTTGCAACTATGATTTCTGGCTCATGTATGATATTTAGATCACAATGGCGTGTTAATGAACTATGTTTAAAACATAGTGTTACTTAAGCATAGTATGAATTCAAACTGATTCATATCATTGGCTTCTCAAACTCTGTTGTCCCTGAATTTCAGACAGGGGTTCTTCTTCCTCTCCTTGGTGATACAGAGAGCCTTTTTCTAGACGTCTGTGTCTTACGCCAGTGCTTCTCAACTTAGCAACTCTAAGTTCAACTCCCCAAAATCCCCAACCAGAATATCAAGAAACACTGTCTTATTCCATTAAGCTATTGATCAGCAATCTCTAGGGAGATATCAAGGTCATGTGTAACATTCATGCTCTTCTGTAGTGAAAATGCAGAAGAGTATTGTTAGTTTTGAGGAGTTTAGTAACATTTTGATTTCTCCTTCATATTAAGAAAAATCATTTGAAGTAGCCTGCCTGGATTTTTACTGGATTTTACTCGGGACCGCATCCTACCTCATATTTCCCTTCGACCAGTTAGGTCCCACAGAGAGGGTCTCCTCCAGGTCCCGTCAACCAAACAATGCCGGCTGGCGGGGCCTAGGGGGAGGGCCTTCTCTGAGGGGGGCCCTGTTCTCTGGAACCAACTTCCCCCAGAGATACGAATTATTCCCACCTTGCTGACCTTCCGAAAAGCCGTTAGGACATGGCTCTTCCTGCAGGCGGGGCTTTGAGACAATTTCACATCTTAGGTATCCCCCATGTATGTATGATTTGTATGGTTTTTTAAAAATTCAATTTAAATTGTTATTAAATTTTTTATACTGTTTAGTTGTTCTTTAAATGTTGTACGCCGCCCTGAGTCCCCAGGGAGTAGGGCGGCATATAAGAACACTAAAATAAATAAATAAATACTGAATAAACAAGATGGGGTGATAATTATGTAGCTTCAAAGTTTTTTTCACTGAAAGTCTTAGACTTTCAATTCTCATCCCAGATTTATTGCCAGCCAGTAACTGTCAGGTCTTAGACATCTCCTGAAGATAGCAGGGCCATGAAATTAGCCAAGTTTTAATAAAAACCTTGGGGTTGTTGTTGTTGGGAGCTTCTGCGCAGACGCAAGCTAGAAACGGGGGACTGTGGAAACTGGATGCCCTTGGGGTATCATTAAGGAGCTTCTGTAAGAAATTTAGACATCATTTTGCTTGGTATGTTTGCTTTTTATGTTTAGATTTTTAATCCTGAGCAAACAATAAAGCTTAAAGCCCCTTTATTCACTTGTATGCTTATTGTCTCTGGATCCAAAAGAAGCAATTGCCTGGGTACCTGATCACTGTCCTGATATTGGCAAAACATCTTACACTGAGCTGGAAGCATTGCAAAGAATTTCTCCATGCATTCACTTCAGTGCAAATGAAGACTCCTCACAGTCAAGAATTCTACTTTGTCAAGCATTCATGCATCACTGTTTGAGTATACAGAGGTGGATAATGACAAACATTATCCTACTGGAATTTACAGTATTAATGATTTCTGGCACTGTTGATTCCAATACACACATTTGTTCTTTTCATCTTCTAATGTACTGTTTTCTTTCAAGGGAGGAAGGGAAGGAGGGAGGGAGATTTGAGTAATTCCAATCTCTTTTTTAAAAATGAACTCTGTTTGTTACAGGCAATCAGCAAAATGGCAGCATAATATGAACTCTGATCAAAGAAGGCACAAATAAACTAAGTGTCCTTTCTTAATTTCTTTAGGTTAATTAAATATTCAGCTTTGCGAGGTTTTTCATGTTCAATTCTTGATAATAATTAATCACATTGTGATTTACCAAACAGAGGGATTTTTTAAAGCGTTATATATGGGTAAAAGAAAAAGATCAAGGCCAGAATGTATTATTTGCATTTTTATAGCTAGTAAAAATCAAAAGAAGATAACAAATTTTCACAATACATGTTCTAATGAAAATAGAACCTCAACTGATTGCTTTACTTGAGCCAGGTTTAATCCCAATTGTATTTTGATTAGCTAAAATCAATGCTGTTAAATAATCTGCCACAGCAAGTGACATTCTAAATAGAGCAAAGAATCATTTATAATAATGTGAAATTCTTTACTTTTAAACATATTTCATACATTATTTAGGGTTTTTTTTAAAAAAAATTCCTGATTGGTGCTAGGCAAATTAAATGGATCTTAAGTAGATATTGCTGTTTTTAAAGGGGGAACGTTGTAATTTTTATTATTGTTAGCAAGGAAAAGGAATAACTTAGTGCGAAACAAAAATATTTTCAGAGCTGTCATGTGCCATCCTATCTCCTTTAGCTGACATCTTGATTTTCCAGTTTATCAAGAATATATATTGATTAATTCTTACTCTTTGTAGAGTACTTGTTTTTCAATTTTCTATACTAGTGCTATTTGCTGTGAATTTCAGAGCAACACATTTCTTTCAAAATGTTAGAAGTTCCCTTTTGGTAGAAAATTGGGTTTAGCAGTGGTTCCTGCATGCAGCTTAGGTACTGGGCTGTTGTATCTGAAAGATATGAAAAATGTCAAATAAATAACTACCAAGGTTAAGGTAAGATAAGGTTATGAATATATTTCACTGTTACCTTATCATGAGAAAATTATACAGGTGTTACTTTTTAGGACTCCATATGTCAAATGAAAATTCTTGAACAACAAACAGTGGCAATCAGTATAAATTACTGAGAGCAGCTTGATGTTCTGCACATGTTGTGAATCACAACTGACTGTCATAGGAGTTGTGTTCTACAAGTGTTTGGAGTTGTAGTGAAAAATCTTTTGAAGAACATCATGTTGAGTTGAAGATGATATTCTGGACAGTTGTAATTATTCTCTGTAGAGCTTTTTTGTCTGCTGCAGAGCTGCTTCCATGCCATGCTAGAATACCATATGTCAGGACACTCTCAATGGTGCTGCGATAGTAGGACAACAGTAGATGCTGAGATAGATTTATCTTCCTGAGCATTCTCAGGAAGTCCAGCCTCTTCTGAGCCTTCTTCACAAGCATGTTTACATTCATAGTCCATGAGAGGTCCTCTGAGATATAAATACCCAGAAATTTAAAACTACTAACCCTCTCCACCTCCTAGCCATCTATGTGCAATGGTAAATGTGCATCTCTCTTTTTCCTAAAGTCAGTTATCAGTTCTTTAGTTTTTTTGGTGTTAAGTATAAGATTATTCTCTTTGCACCATAATATCAACCCTTGTACTTCCTTTCTATAAGCAGACTCATTGTTCTTGTTAATGAGCCCCACCACTGTCGTATCATCCGCAAACTTAATAATTGTGTTGGTATTATACAATGGGGTGCAGTCATATGTATACAAGGAATATAGGAAAGGGCTTAGCACACAACCCTGGAGGACTCCTGTGCTTAATGTCAGAATGGAAGAATGATGAGATTCCCATCCTTACTGACTGTGGCCTATCTATCAAAAAATCCTTTATCCACAAACAAATCCTCTGATCCATACCCAAATTTGACATTTTAAGAAACAACCTATTGGGTAGAATGGTGTTAAAGGCAGAGCTATAATCCACAAATGACAGCCTTACACAAGTTCCCTGTTGTTCCAAATGATTCAATACAGTATGAATAACAATAGACATAGCATTATCAGTTGATCTATTGCTCCTATATGCAAATTGATATGGATCCAAAGTAGATGGAAGACCAACCTTAATATAGTTCAACACCAGTTTCTCAAAACATTTCATGACAACAGATGTCAAAGTTACTGGTCTATAATCATTAAGGGATGCCACTGTTTTCAACTCATTTCCAAAATCCTAAGCATTAACTTCAAATAATTTTTGTGAATCTGTCTCTGTTTGAATGAATTGTTCATGTGAATTTTCCTCCACTGGCAAAGCTTCCTATGTGGTGGTTGATAATTCTTAGAGTTGCAGTACCTGATAACAGAGAGCAATATATTGGGAAAGGCTAGCTTATGGCATGCTACATTCAAAAGAGTACATTTTATTATATAGATTTTATTTATTTATTCTGCTTCATATAGTGATTGGTTGTTTTCAGACTACTAGAACATGGACAAAGAAGCAAAGTCACTTAAAAAGAAATCAGTTTTGCCATAAAATTTATAAACAATCTTCACTGCAAATATTTGTTAAACTCTCTTTCTTCCATTAGCTGACTACAAAACCCACAAAAATTGTATCCTTCTCACCACTACCCATTCAATAAACCCAGGGGTGGGTTCTAATTTATCTCGCTGCCAGTTTGCTTCCTCCCGTGCCACGTGGCTCTGCTGTGTGGGCGCACACGTGTGCGCATGCGCAGTGCCCAAAAATCTGAAAAAAAAAAAAAAAACCAAAAACAAGATGGTGGTGCATGGGCAGTGCCAGAAACTGGACTTCTGTGCATGCTCAGAAGAAATTTTTTTAAAAAAATTCCCCAAAAAATAATAATTCAAAAAATATTCAAAAAATATTCAAAAAAAGATGGCGGCGCCCACAGACTGGCACCGACCGAAATGGTTCCGTGACATCATCACCAGTGGGTCGCTACCGGTTCAGGTGAACCGGTCCGAATCGGGAGGAACCCACCTCTGAATCAACCCAACATTAGAAATCAGCCATAGGACTAGTCCTCCACTTACTAATAATTCATAAATGCACTCCAAAACCAACCTAGAGTTTCTCTACAAGGTTTTTCCTATCTGCAGGTTTCAAAATATTACTGCTTGGTATTGTGAATCTGAAGCTTACAGAGTCAGAACTAAATATTGTTCATTTTTAACGTAGCCAATAGCTGACCGTAAAGAACACCTTCCTTTTCAAACTGGAGAAATAGCCAAAGCTTCCAGTGCTTTGTGAATTAAGAAATCAGCCCCCCTTCTTTTCCTTTATAAAAAGAGAAGAAAATAAGTTCCTTGTATCCACTCACAATATTCCTATTTTGCCAGCTAGTAGATCAGCTGATAGTTGGGACCAGATGGCTGCTTCCCTCTGCTAATGGCAGTGTAAAACTGCCAACCTTGATTTTTTTTCCCTCGAAATCCAGCTAAAGATTTTTTATTAAAATCAATCATATCACTAATTACTGGATGGTACGCAATGTAGTGTAACTGCAGAAAATGTGCAGTGGCTGTGTTCACACACCCAACATATTTAATCTTGTCTCTGATTTAACCATTTTTGAATTCATGCAGTATTTTGGAGTCACTAGTCAATCTGTGTTTGCAAAAGTGGCTAAACCATAAAAATCCCAACCAAGCTTAACACTAATCACTTTATATAAACATAATCAGTAGGTCCTGGATAAGAATGGTGTGTGGACACAGGCAGGAAAGAATTATCTTAATGTCTGCTAAACCTCTGTGATCTCAGACAATGCCTTTAGAGATCCATTAAAATGCACATTTAATTGTGTTCTTTGTCGTAGTATTCCAAGACCAACCAGAGAAACTTACTTGGATGCTTACTAAATCCATTCCCAATGTAACAGATACAGAACTCTAAGGTATTTGGAATCTAGCTGTCGTGCTATATTTAATTTTTGCATTGATAACAGAACAACATCTCATTTATTTACAGTGCTGCGGTGTATCCAGATTACAAGGTCACCTTTTGTTCTAGTGTGAAGCCTTTTTTTAAAAAGCACTGGTTATACCTAAATTCAATAAATATTTACTATTACTTAGACTTCAATCTAAGGCTAAAACCCTATATACTAATTAATCTGATATACCAACAAATAGATGAATGGGAAGAAACCATAAAATGCAATATAATATTATGCAAAAGTGTTGCTTCAGGGATATCGCTGGGCATACTCGGACAGCTAGTTTAATATGGTCTTTGCCCACTGACAGCTTATATGCCAAAAGAGACAAAACTACTGGATAAAGTATCTAACCATCAAAGAGACCTGATATATTATAGCAGTTTAAA
Source organism: Diadophis punctatus similis (assembly GCA_023053685.1). Taxonomy (NCBI): domain Eukaryota; kingdom Metazoa; phylum Chordata; class Lepidosauria; order Squamata; family Dipsadidae; genus Diadophis; species Diadophis punctatus. Next base: position 53,029,035 of record JALIGW010000005.1, read on the forward strand.
GATCTAATAAAATGGTGTTAAGGAGCTGTCAAGTGAGTGCTTTTAATACATTGAACTAGAAAACAAGAATAATAACCTTTTAATTTTTCCTTCTCAGGTGCTGTTGGTATCAGTTTCACACACAGCCTCTAACAGAACTGATCACAATGATCCTAATTAATATCTCTGCAGAAGAGACCGATAAAAAGAATCCCATCGACTGTCCCTCTTTGGGAAGACACAGCTACATTTTTATTATGGTTCCGACCGTTTACATCATTATCTTCATCATTGGTATATTTGGAAACAGCCTGGTTGTGATTATCATCTACTTCTACATGAAGATGAAAACTGTGGCCAGTGTATTTCTGCTTAATTTAGCCCTGGCAGATCTGTGTTTCCTAGTAACTCTACCATTATGGGCAGCTACAACAGCCATGAAGTACCATTGGCCTTTTGGCAACTGCTTGTGTAAGATTGCTTCAGTTGCAGCAACCTTCAATATGTATGCCAGCGTCTTTCTCTTGACGTGCCTCAGCGTAGACCGTTATTTAACAATAGTGCATCCCATGAAGGCCCGCCTTCGACGCACAATGCTCGTTGCCCGGGTAACTTGCATCATCATCTGGCTGTTGGCAGTCCTTGCCAGCTTACCTGTTGGGATTCACCGCCGCGCATATATCCTTGAAAAGGAAAACATCACAGTATGTGCTTTTTGGTATGACACACGCAGGAATTCAACCAACCACATGACCATCAACATTGGATTAGGCCTATCCAAAAATATTCTGGGCTTCTTTATTCCATTTGTGGTCATTTTAATAAGCTACATATTAATCTGGAAAACTCTGAAAAAGGCTTACCAGTTTCAGAAGAATAACGGCAGAGGTGATGACATCTTTAAGTTGATTGTTGCAATAGTTCTGTTTTTCTTTTTTTCTTGGATTCCTCATCAAATATTTACTTTTATAGATGTGCTGATTCAGTTTGATGTGATTAAGGGCTGTGATATTGAAGATATTGTGGATACAGCTATGCCCTTCACAATCTGCTTAGCTTACTTTAACAACTGCCTGAATCCTGTCTTTTATGGCTTTTGGGGAAAGAACTTTAGAAAATACTTCCTTCAGCTACTCAAATACATCCCTCCAAATGTCAGGCATTCCAGTTTGTCGACAAAGATGACTTCGTTTTCATTTCGACCCTCAGAAGACTTAATCCGCACTACCAGAAAAAAAGGTTCTCTGGTTGCTGAGTGATAGTATAGCAGCACATTTTTTGCTGTTAGTTGCTCAAAACAACAATGCTCCTCTTCTGCAGTGTTGGACCATTTGAAATACTTCACCCTTGTGAAAACTGGAGCCTACCTTCATTTCATGTTATGAAGAGGGACATCTTAAACAAAGAATGCAGGCATCATGCCTTCCAGTGTCAGAGCTTGGTGGGAAATAATGTGTGGTAGAACATCTAATCCAACTACATATAGAAGAATCTCTGAAATTATCTTGCATTGCCTTATACATAGGTGTTATATAGAAGACTTATTTCAGAGTCCGGAAAGGAAAGGAAAGGAAAGGAAAGGAAAGGAAAGGAAAGGAAAGGAAAGGAAAGGAAAGGAAAGGTGTATTTCAAGAAAGTGAAAAAAACCCCTGTGTAACTATAATCAAATCCTCCCTGTACTACATTTTATTACATACACCCATCTTCTTCAGAGCCTGAAAAGTGCCAGAACTGAACTCATGTATATCAGTAATACCATAAAATTTTGAAATAAGAGTAAAAGTGTAATGCTATGTAGAAAGAATCTACATTTAGATAAAATATTTTTCCATGTTCAAGTAACACTTGCTACATATACTGTACAACTAAATGTACCACATTCCAAATATAGCACTGTTTCTAAATGTAGTTGAACAAAAACTTCATTCTGAAGTTATTTCCCTCTCTATGAGCTCTTGGCAAAATATATCTGTGGAAAGAGTCTGTTTACTTTCACACAATTTTAACTGCCTTTCAGAAGTACATCACTACTATTGTTTATGTAGTACAGTTCCTTTCAAAATGGGCGTTGATATAGAAAAGTTTTGATAATACAGCCTTTCCTAAACTGGTATCTTTTAGATGACCCAGGTTACAACTATAATGACTACTGTACTGTCAGCTCAGTGCAATCTATCTGGAAGACACTCTATAGGTCATAACCTGCACTTTGACCTATACTGAATTCAGAAGCAAACTGGCAACCAATACAACTTGCAGAGCTGTAAGAGCTCTGTAAGAGCTCTGTAAGAGCTGTTCAACATGCACCAGTCTTGGGGTTCATATAACTACCAGGACCATCACATTTTGCACCAAATTCAGTTCTAGATACTTCGATTCAAGGGAGAGGGAAGTCACAGGGCAACTCGATACACAGAAAATTTCTCACAGATACTCAAATTTGCATGTGGTAAATGTGCATTTGGAAATTCTGGGAGGTTGAACTCCATATATCTTAAAAGTTGCCAAGTTTGACAACCACTACAGTAGAGCCAACCAAATATGGTGTGATGCCAAAAAGGCACTCATCCACCATCCCTATCGACATAGACACGTGTGTGCACAAATAAATAGACATGCTATATTAATATTCTATAATATATGAACAAGACGGTGCTATTAAAGTATACAAAAAATGAACCAAAAGAATACTCAGAGCCTGGGTGTCAAACCTGATCGCGTCACAGGCTGGATCATGACGTATCGTGACTTTTTTTGCCTTTGCGAACCTGGGGTGGGCATGGCCTACACATGATGTATCCGGCCCATGGGCCACCAGTTAGACAGGCCTGGTCTAGGGCTATGTCAGCAATAAAAAGAAAGAGGTATTGTACAGTATAGAACCTACTGTTAGGATCAGTAGGTATTAAAATCAGATGGATTTATTTTCTAATTGCAAATTAAGCACATGTGCTGGTCTATATTCTTTTAGCATCTATTATCAATCCCAGAGCTCCTAATCACTATATCTCTGTATATATATTTTGGATACTTTTAAATCTGTAAAACTTACTTTGTGCAAAGAAAATCATGCAGCTATAATTTTACATTAATTACAAATATTCTTGACCATAGTGAAGATTTATATCCAGTATTTTAATTCAGTATCAGATAATGGTCAAATAACTGCAAGCAAAGAAGACGAGATTAATAGTCATAGCCACTGCTGGACTTATCTCTGTCTTTTTAACAGAACATAGGATCGATGCTTCTAAGGGTATGTAAAACTTGCTATCTTAGCCTCCAGGTGGTCTGTCCTGCATTGCCAACAGTCAAAGGATATGGATTACTTGTTTAACATTGCTGTAATAGTATATTGCAACTTTCCTTTATGAAAAATATATATTCTGATAACATCTCCTTTGAAGATAGTAAAACAGGGGTGTAAAACTCATGTCATCACACCGGCGTCATGTGACATATTGGAACTTTTTCCCTCTTCGCTAAACTGTGGCCAGCGCATGGCCAGCACTTGACGCATCCAGCCCGTGGGCAGGGAGTTTGACAGCCCTGTAGTAGAAGGATCCTTTATTAACATTTCTGTGGGTGCAAGACCTTTAATTAAAACTTTACCTTAAGACCTTTAATTAAAACATTGTGTTCCTTCACCTGTTACGTTACTAACTCTTCACTATTGGTGATGTTGACTGGAGCTGTTAAGAGTATAGTTTAGCAACATATTTAATAAAAAGATGCATTACACTGCCATAAGTCATTAAGGTATAAGTAGAAAAGGAGAATTGTGCTGTCCAAAGCATTCTGTTGCATAAAGACTCACCAATTTAATTTAATTTAATTTAATTTAATTTAATGGATTTGTATGCCGCCCAACTCCCTAGGGACTCTGGGCGGCTCACAACATATTCGGATCCATTTCGACAATACAGTGGACTCATGTTTCGACCAAACATGAAGGACTCAAATTACATAGAGAACAAGGTAGAATAGTATGTCCAGATGTTCTGCTGGAAAGTCTGAAGAAAAAGTAGGATGCATGCATCAGTGGAAATAGAACTATTTTCATAAGCTGAGACATTTTATTAAAATATTTGATTACATGGAAAGAGGTACACAACTTCAAATGTAAGTGCAGTTGTCCTTTATAATTCCAACTGAATATCGCATTTGTTTCTTAAAGAACCAATATAAAATTATGCATTTACTTTTATTGTCATCTTCATTTCAGACTATCATCTTGAAAATGGATCACATTGCTCTCTGTTTACTGTTTAAACAGAAAACATATACATCAACTAACACAGGAATACTTTTTATTTTCAATTATTGCCACATCTATTAAAAGACTTTTTTTCTGCTGGCAGAATCATTTTTAATGAAATCATATTTATTTCTATTTATTAATAACAGTACTTTGTTCTACTTATTTCTTCCCATCATGGATGTAAAGCGCTCTCTTGGAAATTTAGTATAAAATATAAACATCCACAGAATGGATTAACTTGCAGAAAGGTAGCAATCAGTTGATGGTACAGAAAACATGCAAAAAGAAATGTATTTTTAAATGATATTTTATTAGTAATTCCACAATAGTATATATTTGAAAACACTGATGTTAGAAGTCTGTTGAAAGTATTTATGAATTATCAATGGATTTAAATTTATTTTAATAGTTTCACCCTTGCACATACAAAAATGTTCATTGTATCTGAAATTTAGTTTCATGTTTGATACATCTAACATCAAAAGCAAACAAATTGTTAATGTTTGTATTTTCCTTTGTTGGCTCAGTATGTTGTAGCTAATGTTCACATGCATAGCATACACAGCCATGTGTATAATATAGATTCTATATCTTACAAAAGCTGTGAAAAATAAAATTCATATATATTTCAAAATATAATTGTTCCCACATTTGCGTTACTATGAATCACTAAGTCCAGAGCCAGCCAATGCTATTTTGGAACAATCACAATTTACTAGGATCCAGGATGTCATTGAAAATTGACAGAGAATAAAATAGCAATAGTACTTAGACTTATTTACCACTCCACAGTGCTTTACAACACTCTCTGAGCAGAATTATTGCACCCAACAATCTGGGTCCTCATTTTACCAACCTCGGAAGGATGAAAAGCTGAGTCAACCTTGAGCCCATCAGGATCGAACTCCAGCTGTGGGCAAAGTTTGCGTATCTCAACCTGGCCAACTTGAAGATGTTGCTGCTGAGAAACTCTGGGAGTTGAAGTCCACACATTTTCAAATTGACAAGTCAACCTTGATTACAGTAACTAAAACAAGAAAAGTTAACATTTGTCATGTAATCACAGGTATAGTCTGTTATTCTGAAATGCTAGTTTCTATTATATATACATATATGTGGCACCTTTTGTGCCACCATTGAGCAAATATTGTGCCACCATTGAGCAAATACTGTTACCAAATGGAGTAAAAGACAATTGAGTACACCCCACAAATCTGTTCAATTGAAACAAAAACATCACAGCAGAAACCATAAAGGGAAAAAAATATAAGAGAATGGGTTCAGGGATTATAGTAGAATATGACTTTATTGATAGTACTTTAAAGTATTTCTGTATAACTCCTAGGAAATCCACTGAGTTGATACTGGTTTTCATAGGACCTGAAGTACTTTTAAATGAATCAGGAGCTTGACTGCCTTCTGGGCAAATCAGCTGACATCCGGAGGCTTTTGTGGAGCCCTTCGGCCCCGGACAGCCATAGTGGGATGTTGCTGTGGAACTGGCGCAGGTGTGAGGCATTCGGAGGCCCAATGACCCCCTTGCCCACAATGGTAGCATTTGATAGTCCCTGTAGGTTGAGTAGGGGAGGCCTCCGCAGGTTTACTCAGAGGACGCCTGGCCAAAGTCGTCCTCAGGGGTCTCTCAGCAGAGGGTTGGCGGCATGGGTGGATTTCTCTGTCAAGAGCTATTGACATGGTATACCAGTCTTGCAGCTGCTCAGGCACCCCTCTGACGCCACAGGCTGTTCTGACCTCTGGATCAATAGCTTCTTTAAAATAGTGCAGAAGTATTCTGTCCGGCCAATGCATTAGGTTTCCTGCGACCCATCTAAAGTCCCATACAAAGTCCTTTATTGGTCGACTACCTTGCTTCATCACCTTCATTGTGGCCTTATTTTCATTGATTCGGTCAGGGTAGTCAAATCTGGCATGGAGCAGCTCAACAAAGCCGTCGGCATCATTTAGCTCAGCAGCCCCCTCATTGTGTAGCTGGGTCACCCAGTCTGCAGCATCTCCTTCATTCACCCCATCTGCAATCGCAGATACCAAGTCGCTATCTGTTTCATAGTGTTCTCCATGCTGATCTATATGAGCCCTGATTTGGCTGAGAAAGTACGCTAGCTTGGCAGGCTTGCCATCAAAAGTTGCTCTGAACCTATGCACCGGTGGCCTCACCAGTGGAATTGCCACAGCAACTGGCTATTGAGCAGGGGCCTGTTGGGGCGCTGCAATGGGCAGCGGGGCAGGGGCCTGCTGGAGCGCTGCAGCGGGCAGTGCTGCTGGCTGATGGAATGTGGCCGGCGTTAGGACCAGGGCTGGCTGTTGAGCTGCCATGGGGGGGGGCTCCATCCAGCTGCTGGCCCAGACCCCACTGCTGTTCTGGGATCATTGGGGCATATTGGGCCCATGGTGGTCCCAAAAAAAGTGGAGTAGGGGGTACTGGCGTCCACTAGCACTGGATCCACCCATGGCCGGGATAGAATCCCCAGCCTGGGGGGATGCATTCTGCAGGGGGAAGCAGGGATGCCAGTTGGTGAGGGGGGGCAACTGGTGGTTGTAGCTTACGGCTGTGTCTGCTGTCCCCCTCCTGTTGCTGGATCCTGCTGTGGTGATCTGATCAACCCTGGCTGAGTAGAAAGGTGCCGACGCCATGCTAGCTCCACTGCCAGGTCCTGGATCAGGAAAAGTGAATGTGGGCTGAGTTGAGTTACATCTCACTTGCGGGGGCTGCGACAGCGGTGCATAACTTCCCACTTCAAGCTGCTCAAACCACTCAGGGAATCTGGACAACGATTGGCTTCGAGACGGAGGCAACAGGTTCCAGCCTCAGGGAGTTTCAGACCCTGTCATCCCCACCTCTCTCCATTCTGGCTCAGGCGACTTCAGGGGGCTGGCGACAGAACGACACTCAGGCAGTCATTCTCCCGGTCCCATCTCTGAAGTTGGATCAGATTGGGAACTCTTCCAGGGATCCATCTCTTTGGGCCAAGCACCTAGCTTTCAGGCTGTCTCTGCAGCCTCAAGGGCTTGTACCACATCTTCAGAAAGATAATACCGGGTCTCGATAAGTTCTCCGGTATCTGCTCCCGCAGCTCCTTCTGCTAGCTCCTCTCTCTCCTCCATCTTCGCTGATTCTTTACACTGTCCGAGCTTCAGGTCAGTGCTGGGGATCAGCACCTCGGACAGCCCCCTTTCAGGGTGCTGCTTAGTTATCTAGGGACTCGGGTTAATGTCAGCATTCCAGGAAATACCCCCAACGAAATAAAACTCCAAGGCTAGAAGTTCCTCAAAGTTCCAATTGATTAGAGATGTCATATTGGCACATCTGGGGAAACCCGAATCTGAAAGCTTCCAGGGTTTCCACACCCAGTCGAAAGTTCACAACCCTGCCCCACAATCACAAGCTCATCACATGATCCAATCATACTCAACTCCATGCAGTGAGGCAGTGGCAGGCATTTGTCCTTGAGTAAATAATTTTGTTATGACTAAGTTTCTACCACTCCAACAAAAAACCCCTCCCAATTTCCCAGGCTAAAATATGTGGCAGTTGAAGCAAACAGAAATAATGGCTTCCAGAACTGACACTGTGCTTGCTACCCCTGGCAATTTATTTTTTCCAATCCAATTGAACATTGGGAAGACATTATGTCAAGAGATTCATAAAATAATAGGATAGGAAGATATCTTATAGTCCAATTCCCTTCTCCAGCAAACAGCTATCTAACCTTTGTTCAAAAACGTCCACTCCTCCATTCCTCTGCTTGCAACAGAATACTTTATTCCACCAGACTTGAAATGTTGGGCTTAGACAACTTAGAGCTACGTCTCCTTCAATCTGATCTAAATGTAGTTCATAAAATCATCTGCCACAATGTCCTACCTGTCAATGAATGCTTCAGCTTCAGCCGCAACAATACACGAGCACACAATAGATTCAAACTCAATGTAAACTGCTCGAAACTCGACTGCAGAAAATACGACTTCAGCAACAGAGTAATCAGTGCCTGGAATGCACTACCTGACTCTGTGGTTTCTTCCCCAAACCCCAAAAACTTTAACCTTAGACTATCTACAGTTGACCTCACCCCATTCCTAAGAGGTCTGTAAGGGGCGTGCATAAGCGCACGATCGTGCCTACCATCCCTGTCCTTCTGTCCTATTGTCCAAATTTACCTATACATACTTTGTTTATGTTTATGTTTATATCATACCTGTTATCTTGTATAAGTGTTAATAAATAAATAAATAATAAATAAATAAATAAATAACATCAAATGATGGAGCACCTATAACAGTAGGAAGCCAGCTGTTCCACTGCACAATGGTTCTCATAGTCTTGAAATTGCCTCGTATTTTGATTTTGGATCTATGTCTGTAGACAAGGGGTGTCCAGCCTTGGTAACTTTAAGACTTGTCAACTTCAACTTCTAGAATTCCCCAGCTCTTATGGCTGGCTGGGCAATTCTAGGAGTTGAAGTCCACAAGTGGAACTTGAAGTGGGGAAAAAGCAAGCAAAAGAAAGACTGAGTTCAAAATGGTGTGGATACAGAAAAATGCTCCTAGAACGGATTTCTCTCACTTAATGCTAGGTTTTGAAAAACCTTGCATATAATGAAACAATGAATCAGTGGAAAAATAGGATTAGACGATTGGTGTCAAATGTTGCAATCCAAATGCATTGAGAAATGTGCTCATAATTTTTAACTTATTCTTAAACACATTACTCAAACATTTTTGTCTCACTTATGTAGAGTGAAAGCACTTTCTCCATCTTTTCTTCAGATGGATTCTTAATATGGCAGAATATTATGGCAAACAAAGAAGTTAGAATGCATCATGGCATTACATGTTTTATTAGCATTTTTATTATGTTTCATACAGATTAAAAACTTGATCTAGGGCTGAGCATCCCTCACTAGATTTGGTGTGATGTAATATGTCCACTTTTTGTTTCTAGTGTCAGAAAGATCCTTTTCCCTTTCATTTTGGATAAAGGGGTTGAACAAAATATTGGTGGCCATTTTTATCTCATAGGAACAGTGTAGCTATTTCAAATACAAAATGTGGGAGACAAGAGGCACAAGTAGAAGAACTACACAGCTTTATTAAAGATACTACAGAAGTTAAGAATATGTAATTTAGCAGAAAAAATATATTTAAAATGTGGTGTTTTATCCTGGTTCCTTCTTTGAGAAAAAAAACCACATTATCATACTCATCATTTTCATGGATTTAAACACATATGTGTTACAAAAGCACAAAAGATACCAAAAGATCTTTCATGCAAGGCAAATCAAAATTCATGTATGAAGCTGAAGAATTCTTGATAGATTTTCTGTTTCAGCTGTGCTGTTTTGCCAAGGACAAAATTAACATGATCCTTGTTGAGGATTGTTGGAATATTCATGACTGGGAGAGCCATGTGATTGAGTCAGCCAATCCGGCTGAAGTGTTAATTGAGCATGTCCAGAAACTTAGCAAGAAGAAGGGTGTGGTTTAGTTTGTCCACCATTATACTCCAGTATGAAAACATCTCAACATGTGATCTGAAACAAAGTGTGGTATTGTTAATGTTTTATTCTACTTATAAAGAAGTTATTTGAATTAGCAAAATGCAGTTATCTTCTGAAGCTTCTGATTTATTGCGTAACTCTGACAGGTTATGGGCCCAGGAATCGCTCAAGAAGTAAAGTTAAAACTGCATTGTAATTTAAAGCTGATAAGAAGCTGTCTGTGTTGTTAAAGGAACAGGCAGAGAAGAGAAGTAAAGCAGGATGGCTGCTGCTATGGAATTTAAAGACAGTCCAATACCTAAATTGGGGAAGAAAAATTATTTAATTTGGGCTGCAAAAATGGAATGTTTTTTGAAAGCAAAAGAATTATGGGACATCGTAGCAGACCCCCCACAAGTGCTTGGAGCAGCAGATCAAAAGGCTCATGACAAAGCTATGGCTTATCTTCTCTTAAGTCTGGGGGATGATCAATTCTTAAATGTAGCTGAATTAAAGTCTGCAAAAGAAATATGGCAAAAATTGAAAGCAGTACATGTCAATGTTTCTGCGTGTAATGTGGTCCAACTTTCAAGAAAGCTTTTCAGAATGAGTTTGCAGACAGGAGATTCTATGGAAGATCATTTAATGAAAATGCAGTCTAATTTTCTAGAATTGGAGCAACGTGGAGTAAAGTTTCCAGAGTCCCAGAAAGTTTTATTAGTGTTAAATAGTTTGGATCAAAGCTGGGAGACTGTATCAGCTATTTTTGAAAGTAAGCCAGAAGCAGATTTGAATTTGGAGGCTTTGAAATCGTGTTTATTGAATGAATATGAGAAAAGGCTTTTCAGCCATGCTGATGGAAAATTCCACAGGCAGGGGCCCAACAAGGAGTACAGTGGAAACTTACAGCAAGTCTCCAGCAAAATTTTCCACAGGCTGCCTATCTCTAGCAACAGCCGAGGTGTCTGCAGACAAGAGGAGAGCAGAGGCAGGAGAGATCAAGTTACACAGCAACAATTCTGCAAGCAAGTTAAGAAAGCGTGTTTCATTTGTGGAAAGACCAATCATCTGCAGAAAAGCTGTACACAGAGAAGAAATATGCAAGAAAAGAGACATTATTTGCAAGGACAGATTGCAGTTGCAAAAGTTTGTTATAATAACAATAGAGACAAATGGTTGATTGACAGTGGGGCTAGTCAAACAATTGTTAATAATTCTGACTTATTTTCCAGATTTTTCCCAGGAAACCATGAAGAAGTGGCCTTAGCCAATGGTCAAAAGGCTAAAATCATTGGAAGAGGCGATGTGCAAATTCCATATTTGGACTCCAGGTTTACTGATGTGTTATGTGTACCTGAAATGGAGCATAATTTGTTAAGTGTGTCTAGTTTAGACAAGCAAGGTTATGAAACCACATTTGTTAATGGGAAGTGTCTCATCCAAAGAAATGGGAATGTTTGTGCACAGGGCATAAAAGAGGATAATCTTTATGTATTGCAGGGACAAAAGGTGCCACATTGTTCCCAGATATTTAAAAATGTAGCAGAACACAATTCATGTGTTCATCTTCTGCACAGACGACTTGGTCATGCTAATTTTAAGGTTGTTCAACAAATGAAAGAATTTGCAGAAGGATTAGATTTGAAGGGATGTAAGGCATATTTGGATTGTGCAGTATGCAAAGCATCGAAATCCAAAGCATTCCCAGTGAGCAAGTTTAGCACAAGACAAACCACAAGAGCTCTAGAACTGGTGCATGCTGATTTAATTGGGCCTATGCAAGCCAGTTTGGGAGGAGCAAAGTATGCGCTGGTCATTGTGGATGACTACAGCAGGTTTGGGTTTTGCTACTTACTTAAGAGTAAAACAGAGGTGCTACAGCAATTTAAGCAATGGTTAAGTTTTGTAGAGAGAAGGTATAAACAACAGGTATGTCAGTTGCAAACTGACAGAGGTTCTGAATTTATGTCAACAAATTTTCAACAATGGTTGAGACAATTGGGAATAAGACACAGGCGCACAAATCCTTACACACCGGGGGAGAACGGAGTGGCTGAAAGGAGGAATGGTGTTTTGCAAACAATGAAAGACTCATTACTGGAGGATTCTGGTATGAGCAGGTCATATTGGGGTGAAGCCATACTGACTGCCAATTATTTATTAAATAGGTTGTGGAGTTCATCCATCAATAATACTCCATATGCAATGCTATATGGGAGAAAGCCTTATTTAGCACATTTAAAAATATTTGGTAGTACTGCATGGGTACATATTCCAAAGGCAATCAGAAGAAAGGGACAACAAAAGGCTAGAAAGCTCAGATTTGTGGGCTATGAGCCAGGCTCAAAAGGGTATCGCTTTAGCGATGGAAGTAAAAGGATAGTGATTTCAAGGTCTGCTAGTTTTGCAGAACAAAATTGGAACAGAATTGATGCAAATTCTGAAAATGTCTCACTTAGTGACGGTGATCCGCTTAGCGACGGTGATCCACTTAGTGACAATAACTCATTTAATGATGGTGAATCATTTTCTGAAGGTGTCTATGTTCAGGGAGGAGAGTCTGAACAAGATATGAAATCAGAAAAGCTTGAAACACAAGTACAGGCAATGCCACGTAGGTCAGAGCGTAGGAACAGAGGGGTTCCGCCAGACAGGTATTCTGCCAGTAAAGTTAAAGTTTGTAATGTGTGGTATGAGCCAAGAAACTATAAGGAAGTATTGGCATTACCAAAAGTTGAACAAGAAAAGTGGAAGGAAGCCATGGATAAAGAGATGAAATCCGTGGGTGATCATGACGTGTTCACATCTGTGACTTTGCCACAGGGTACGAAAGCTGTAGGATGTAAGTGGGTATACAAGAAAAAGGTATTACCCAATAATGAAGTACAGTATAAGGCAAGATTGGTGGCACAAGGTTTTTCTCAATTAAAAAATGTGCACTATGATGAGGTGTTCGCGCCAACTGTAAAAGGTGAGAGCATAAGACTAGCACTGGCATTAGCATCAGCATACAGGCATAGAATTTGGCATTTTGATATAACCACTGCATTTCTCAATGCTGAATTAGAGGAAGAAATTTATATGGTTCAAGCGCCAGGGTATGAAAGTAAAAAGCCTAACATGGTGTATAAATTGAACAAGGCCATTTATGGGCTGAAGCAGTCAGCCAGAAATTGGAATATCTGTTTAGATACTGCATTGAAAGGTCTTGGGTTCAAGAGTTGCAAAGCTGATGGTTGCATATACACTGGAAAGTTACAAGGTGGGAATTGTCTACTATTAGCATTTGTGGATGATCTTTGTTTCATTGCAAAGGATGCATCACAAGTTAAAGAATTTGCTAATAAGTTAGAAAAGAAATTTGAATTAAAGAATTTGGGAGAAATAAAGAATTATCTCGGTGTAGAGATACAAAAAACTGAAAAGGGTTATATTCTCAGTCAAAGGAGAAAAATTGAACAATTATTAGAGAAGTATAACATGAAAGATTGTAATATTGCTCCTACACCTATGAGCACAGATTTTTACAATAGTTTGGGTGAGGACAAAAGTGAAGCCTGTGATCAGGAGATATATCACTCTGCAATAGGGAGTCTGTTATATCTGTCACAGTGGTCCAGACCAGACATAGCTTGTGCAGTGAGCATCTTAAGTCGCTTTACTGCTACACCTACAAAGTTGCATTGGATGGGTGTGAAAAGAATTCTCAGGTATTTGAAGGGAACTGTGAATTTGGGTCTTCAAATAAAGGTCACTGAAGAATTAAAATTGAAATGTTATGTTGATAGTGATTATGCAAATGATGTAAAAACCAGAAAGTCTAATTCTGGAATTGTAATAATGTTTGGAGGGGCTTTAATTGGTTGGAAGTCCAGAAAACAAACAACGGTTGCTATTTCAACTGCTGAAGCAGAGTTTATTGCATTGTCTGAGTTATGTTCTGAAGTAGTTTGGTATGTACAGTTGTTACAAGATTTAAATGTAAATGTAAATGAAGCTGTAACTGTTTATGAAGATAATGCTGCTTGTAAAAAAATGGCAACAGGTGACAGAGTGAAGAACAGAAGTAAACATGTGGACATTAAGTATTGTAATGTCAGGGAAACTGTAAAAGAAAAATTAATAAGTTTACATCATTGTTCTTCAGAGGATAATTTAGCAGACATGATGACCAAACCATTGGGTGGTGTCCATTATAGGAAATGTTAAAATCCAATAGGTCTGATGTCTCTCCCAGTAATGAAGGGAGGAGTGTTGGAATATTCATGACTGGGAGAGCCATGTGATTGAGTCAGCCAATCCGGCTGAAGTGTTAATTGAGCATGTCCAGAAACTTAGCAAGAAGAAGGGTGTGGTTTAGTTTGTCCACCATTATACTCCAGTATGAAAACATCTCAACATGTGATCTGAAACAAAGTGTGGTATTGTTAATGTTTTATTCTACTTATAAAGAAGTTATTTGAATCAGCAAAATGCAGTTATCTTCTGAAGCTTCTGATTTATTGCGTAACTCTGACAAGGATCATATTTGTGTCAGAGGATCTGGATTTAACCAACCTAGAATCTATTTGACCAAATCCATTAGGCCATCTAATGTGCTTCCAGTTGCTGAAAAACCTGGCGTTTTCTGATGCAATTGCCAGAATCCCCAGCCAGCATGCTTGCTAGATTGTTCAAGCCATCTGGAAGGAATCAGATTAGAGAAAACTCTCTAATGCATACTATATAGAAAATGTATTTTAAAAAGTGTTCTCCCCACCCCAGTGGAGAAATGTGTTTCCCCCTTTCAGTGGGAAAAAAATTATACTAGGTTTAAAACTTTATTGGCACTTAAGCATATTTTTCCCTGATTGAAGCAGAATTTGTGAAATAATTATATGTCCATGACAAAAGCTGCTAATGATTAGCCTTCAAGAACTGCTGTTGTTTTTCTGACAGTTCAGAAGCTGGTTTTGTTTATTTCAGGAAAAGGAAGCATCAGATCTTTTATGGACTATCCAAACTGAACAGACAGAATAGCAGCGCTAATTATCCATTTCCATCATTTCACTAAAGCTCTCACTGTAGAATAGAAGACTTCTGTAACAATTTAGAATTCTAATTAATTCTTGTCAGCAAGTAATGTTTCTTTGAAGTAATAACATTCACTTTACTGCTCAGCACTAATATTGTGTCATAAAAGGTGGCAAATGCATAACCCAAGAAAAGAGAAAAGATTATATGGGACAGCAGAAGTGAAAACATTATCAAGTAAAGCAAAGAGATGTGTTGGCAAAAGAAGAAAAATGTGAAAGAAATAAAGGTCAGTATATCATAAATTCTGTTTCATGTTTGTTTTGCTAGTTAAGATGTCAGTGGCTCTGACAAATGATTTTGCAGAGTTATTATTTCTTATGGAAATTAAATCCAAGTGAATATTTTATTTGTACACTTATTTAGGAAATTTCTGAGCCAAAGTGGTGAAGGAAGATATGCTACAACAATATGTTTATCTTAATAGGTTGTCACAATTTTCCCTAACAAAGAAATGTTGGGGGCAATTTCCCTGAAAGGTGTTAGCACAACATACCAAAAAAACACAGATATGTGTAAATATAAGCTCTTTGTAAACAGCTTTCAGAAATTTATTTTTCAAGATACATGTTATACAAACAAATGGGTGGCAGGGATGTTTATCTCCTCAACCCCAGCAAATGAATTCATTTCATTCCTGTCATTCATTTAGCAGTGAATTCAGATTGCTCCCATAAAATCTGTGGAGGAATTCCATTTACTACTGCCTCTAGATATTTAGAACTATTTCCTGTGCCCTTGACCAAACTGGCTGGACTAGCAGAATCCAAAGCATCTAGAACAGGGGTGTCAAACTCACATCGGCACAGCGGTGTCACATGACATATCCATTTGCTAAACTGGGCGTAGGCATGGCCAGCGTGTGATGCATCTGGCCTGCAGGCTGGGAGTTAGCAGCCCTGATCTAGAACATCTGTTCAAGGCTACAAAAACCCAGATCACATTAAATGACAGCAATCTCTATGCTACCATCTGGTAGTGCAGCTTAAATCTGGTAGCCCTATAACCGTGGTGGCGAACCTATGGCACGCGTGCCAGAGGTGGCATGCGGAGCCATAGGAGCCAGCATGCGAGGGTTGCCCACCGGCAAACCGGAAGTGTGAAAAAACACACTTCCGGTTTGCCGGTGTGCTGTTTTTTGCATTCCGGAGCTTCAGGGAGCTTCCCTGAACCCTCCGGAGTGCAAAAAACAGCATATCGGCAAACCGGAAGTGCGTTTTTTCGCACTTCCGGTTTGCCGGTTTCGTCGTCCCAGGCTCCGGTAAGCCTTTGCGCGGGGGTGGGGGGGTGTGCACATGCGCAGGGGGCAGCATGGTGGTGGTGTTGTGCGCATGCGTGGGGGGGAGGGAATGGGTGTGGGCATGCGAGCGCGCGCGAGCGCGCCCCCCCCTTTTTGGCACGCAAGCCGAAAAAGGTTCGCCACCACTGCCCTATAAGATGTCTATAAGGCTACCCCCAAGCTCTTCATATATTACTAACTAGGCCGGGTAGGAAATATTTGGTTGCTTTCTTACAAAAACATGCTTGTGATACCCACAATCAGCAAAAAATCCTTGCCTAGCTTTGAAAACCTCCAGATAATTTCTGCCAGTTCTGCAAGCACCACAACTTTCTAGTTGTTTATTAACAACGATGTGAAGTTTTGCATAATTTGTTGGAGTGAAGATCATGTGTAGAAGATTGAAAAGGCCAAATACCCAGTTTTGGGGTGAACACAGTTCCACAAGCAGACAGCTGGCTTCATTGCATGACTATGATACAGCTCAAATAACTATGAGACTGTCCCCACAAGATGTAATACCTAAGGTAGTTATTAAAACCAATGGGGGATTTGTTATTCAAGATAATAGGACATAGATGGCAGATGTAATCTGACAGATCCATTCCTGCCTACAATATCATGTTACTCTATGAACAAGCACAACAAAAATAGCAAGATTTTAATACCAGCATTTTAAGCTCTTTGATAAAGGGTTGCCACCTCCTAAAATTGAACAGCTGCAAGAAGAGAATGGTCATGCTATATCCCCACGGAACTGATCTGGAGGAAATTATGGATTTTGAGCATTTCATTTTCTTTGTGCAATGGTGATGGACAAACATATATGATGATCATAATGACACAAATATGAGGTAATTAACTGAAGTACATATTCAAACAAATATAGATGATATAGATATAGATATCTAGGACAACATAAATTTGTGAAAGGCACCTTATTATTATGGAAGCAAGAATGTGCATGTGCAGTATATAAAGTTCAGAGTACAAAAGATCTCTCTCCTCATCAATTTTTATTGTTATTGTGTTAAAAAAACTTTAATGTTTCATTCAGAATGGGAAGTAAGCAAAATTAAGGGTACACTTTATCATGTCAAAACAGCAAAAAAGCAAGAGAAACAGCAGTCATTTAAACGAAAGACAGCAATAGACGTACAAATCAAAATTAAAGTAACATTAATATTCAGCCACTATCCACAGTTTCAGGATAATTACACTATTCAACCTGGTAATCCAATATGGGCCTTTCTCTCTTTCTCTTTGAATTTAAGTAAGCAGAGTTTCACTTCCCAGAAAAAATATATTTAGACTGCAAGCCTGCAATCCTATATAGATTATTGAATAAACACTTATAAGATTTCACTGTAAATAGCAAGAATTAGTAGTCTTCAGAAAAGAAATTTAAGAAATTTTGGAATGCTAATGACATCTTAAAATTTAATTTTATATTTTTTCTCAAATGAAATTCTCCTCTACCCTGCTTTTCATCATAGACATCTGGTAGCACTGCTCTATTAAATTAGCATTTAATATAATTATTTTGTTGTCTTTGGAACTTCTTAACATCCATTTTTCTGAACATTGTTTAATTGCCTCATTACTTAGTAAAAAAAAAAACAAGCAATCAACCTGCACCTGTTCTCTTTTTTGCTATTCTTTTCTTCAATGAAAAAAATTATCTTACACATTATAGGGATAATCTTATAGATTCATCTTAAATACCGTATTTTTCGGAGTATAAGACGCACCGAAGTATAAGACGCACCTTAGTTTTGGGGGAGGAAAACAAGGGAAAAAGGCCTCTGCCTCCAAGCAATTTGCCAAACAGCAAACAGCACAGATGATATACACTGTTTGCTGTGTATTTCTGTGCATGTGTGCTTGACTCATAGAAATAGCAAAGAATTGGAGAAATGTACATTATGCCAGAAAGTTTTCTTAAATGTAGTCACACTAACTCTTCCCAATTATTTAAATAGATCTACTCCAAGGTAACTAAACTCTAATACTAAACAGGACACTGTTACATTTCATACTATACTTGTACAGAGCTGTTAAAATTAATTAAAATTTCTGGATGTATACATTATTCTCTATTATTTAAAAGAAGATACAATAGCACTGGGCCTCTTCAGAACAAAAAATTTATTTTAAAAAGCTTCTTTATTTTGTTAAGTTGTCTAGATTTACAGGGATCTCCAACCTTGGCAACTTTAAGACTTGTGGACTTCAACTCCCAGAATTCCACAGCCAGCAAAGCTAACAAAGCTGGCTGTTGAATTCTGGGAATTGAAGTCCAAAAGCCTTAAAGTTGCCAAGGTTGGAGATCCCTGGCTCTAGAACCGTGGTGGTGAACCTATGGCACGCGTGCCAGAGCTGGCACGCGGAGCCATAGAAGCCGGCACGCGAGGGTTCCCACCGGCAAACCGGAAGTGCGAAAAAACACACTTCCGGTTTGCCGGTGTGCTGTTTTTTGCACTCCGGAGGGTTCAGGGAAGCTCCCTGAAGCTCCGGAATGCAAAAAACTACAAAACGGACAAACCGGAAGTGCACTTTTCCGCACTTCCAGTTTGTCTGTTTTGTAGTTTTTTGCATTCCGGAGCTTCAGGGAGCTTCCCTGAACCCTCCGGAGTGCAAAAAACAGCATACCAGCAAACCGGAAGTGCGTTTTTCCGCACTTCCGGTTTGCCCGTTTCATCGTTCCAGGCTCCGGTAAGCCTTTGTGCGGGGGTGGGGGGGTGTGCGCATGCGCAGGGGGCAGCATGGGGGGGTGTTGTGCGCATGCGTGGGGGGGGAGGGAATGGGTGTGGGCACACGAGCGCGCGCAAGCGCGCACCCCCCCTTTTTCGGCATGCGAGCCGAAAAAGGTTCGCCACCACTGCTCTAGAACAATAATAAAACAGTCTTTAAAAAGTAAGTCTAATAATTTGAACATTCTACAGACATTTAGTTATTCACTTACCCCCTTCCATCCAGTTCAGCAAAAAATAAAAATCTGCGTGTCTCTGCCAGCTATTTGCCTTTTTGTAGTTAGTTTCACTTTCATTTTTCTACGTGGCAAACCTAATCAGCTATAGATTGGGAAACTGCTAGTGACTTGCTTGACTTTGCAGGCTCTTCCCTCTTTCCTGCAAGCAGGTAAATTGCTGGAAGACAGAGGTCAAAGGGTGGGGGTGGCTGGCTGGGTGGAGCTGCATTCGGTGTATAAGACGTGTCAGAGTTACGCAATAAATCAGAAGCTTCAAAAGATAACTGCATTTTGCTGATTCAAATAACTTCTTTATAAGTAGAATAAAACATTAACAATACCACACTTTGTTTCAGATCACATGTTGAGATGTTTTCACAGCAAGCTTTAATGGTGGACAGAGTAAACCACGCCCTTCTTCTTGCTAAGTTTCTGGACATGCTCAAAAAACACTTCAGCCTGATTGGCTGACTCAATCACATGGCTCTCCCAGTCATGAATATTCCAACACTCCTCCCTTCATTACTGGGAGAGACATCAGACCTATTGGATTTTAACATTTCCTATAATGGACACCACCCAATGGTTTGGTCATCATGTCTGCTAAATTATCCTCTGAAGAACAATGATGTAAACTTATTAATTTTTCTTTTACAGTTTCCCTGACATTACAATACTTAATGTCCACATGTTTACTTCTGTTCTTCACTCTGTCACCTGTTGCCATTTTTTTACAAGCAGCATTATCTTCATAAACAGTTACAGCTTCATTTACATTTACATTTAAATCTTGTAACAACTGTACATACCAAACTACTTCAGAACATAACTCAGACAATGCAATAAACTCTGCTTCCGCAGTTGAAATAGCAACCGTTGTTTGTTTTCTGGACTTCCAACCAACTAAAGCCCCTCCAAACATTATTACAATTCCAGAATTAGACTTTCTGGTTTTTACATCATTTGCATAATCACTATCAACATAACATTTCAATTTTAATTCTTCAGTGACCTGTATTTGAAGACCCAAATTCACAGTTCCCTTCAAATACCTGAGAATTCTTTTCACACCCATCCAATGCAACTTTGTAGGTGTAGCAGTAAAGCGACTTAGAATGCTCACTGCACAAGCTATGTCTGGTCTGGACCACTGTGACAGATATAACAGACTCCCTATTGCAGAGTGATATATCTCCTGATCACAGGCTTCACTTTTATCCTCACCCAAACTATTGTAAAAATCTGTGCTCATAGGTGTAGGAGCAATATTACAATCTTTCATGTTATATTTCTCTAATAATTGTTCAATTTTTCTCCTTTGACTGAGAATATAACCCTTTTCAGTTTTTTGTATCTCTACACCGAGATAATTCTTTATTTCTCCCAAATTCTTTAATTCAAATTTCTTTTCTAACTTATTAGCAAATTCTTTAACTTGTGATGCATCCTTTGCAATGAAACAAAGATCATCCACAAATGCTAATAGTAGACAATTCCCACCTTGTAACTTTCCAGTGTATATGCAACCATCAGCTTTGCAACTCTTGAACCCAAGACCTTTCAATGCAGTATCTAAACAGATATTCCAATTTCTGGCTGACTGCTTCAGCCCATAAATAGCCTTGTTCAATTTATACACCATGTTAGGCTTTTTATTTTCATACCCTGGCGCTTGAACCATATAAATTTCTTCCTCTAATTCAGCATTGAGAAATGCAGTGGTTATATCAAAATGCCAAATTCTATGCCTGTATGCTGATGTTAATGCCAGTCTTATGCTCTCACCTTTTACAGTTGGCGCGAACACCTCATCATAGTGCACATTCTTTAATTGAGAAAAACCTTGTGCCACCAACCTTGCCTTATACTGTACTTCATTATTGGGTAATACCTTTTTCTTGTATACCCACTTACATCCTACAGCTTTCGTACCCTGTGGCAAAGTCATAGATGTGAACACTTCATGATCGCCCATGGATTTCATCTCTTTATCCATGGCTTCCTTCCACTTTTCTTGTTCAACTTTTGGTAATGCCAATACTTCCTTATAGTTTCTTGGCTCATACCACACATTACACACTTTAACTTTACTGGCAGAATACCTGTCTGGCGGTACCCCTCTGTTACTACGCTCTGACCTACGTGGCATTGCCTGTACTTGTGTTTCAAGCTTTTCTGTCTTCATATCTTGTTCAGACTCTCCTCCCTGAACATAGACACCTTTAGAAAATGATTCACCATCATTACATGAGTTATTGTCACTAAGTGGATCACCGTCACTAAGTGGATCACCGTCACTAAGTGAGACATTTTCAGAATTTGCATCAATTCTGTTCCAATTTTGTTCTGCAAAACTAGCAGACCTTGAAATCACTATCCTTTTACTTCCATCGCTAAAGCGATACCCTTTTGAGCCTGGCTCATAGCCCACAAATCTGAGCTTTCTAGCCTTTTGTTGTCCCTTTCTTCTGATTGCCTTTGGAATATGTACCCATGCAGTACTACCAAATATTTTTAAATGTGCTAAATAAGGCTTTCTCCCATATAGCATTGCATATGGAGTATTATTGATGGATGAACTCCACAACCTATTTAATAAATAATTGGCAGTCAGTATGGCTTCACCCCAATATGACCTGCTCATACCAGAATCCTCCAGTAATGAGTCTTTCATTGTTTGCAAAACACCATTCCTCCTTTCAGCCACTCCGTTCTCCCCCGGTGTGTAAGGATTTGTGCGCCTGTGTCTTATTCCCAATTGTCTCAACCATTGTTGAAAATTTGTTGACATAAATTCAGAACCTCTGTCAGTTTGCAACTGACATACCTGTTGTTTATACCTTCTCTCTACAAAACTTAACCATTGCTTAAATTGCTGTAGCACCTCTGTTTTACTCTTAAGTAAGTAGCAAAACCCAAACCTGCTGTAGTCATCCACAATGACCAGCGCATACTTTGCTCCTCCCAAACTGGCTTGCATAGGCCCAATTAAATCAGCATGCACCAGTTCTAGAGCTCTTGTGGTTTGTCTTGTGCTAAACTTGCTCACTGGGAATGCTTTGGATTTCGATGCTTTGCATACTGCACAATCCAAATATGCCTTACATCCCTTCAAATCTAATCCTTCTGCAAATTCTTTCATTTGTTGAACAACCTTAAAATTAGCATGACCAAGTCATCTGTGCAGAAGATGAACACATGAATTATGTTCTGCTACATTTTTAAATATCTGGGAACAATGTGGGACCTTTTGTCCCTGCAATACATAAAGATTATCCTCTTTTATGCCCTGTGCACAAACATTCCCATTTCTTTGGATGAGACACTTCCCATTAACAAATGTGGTTTCATAACCTTGCTTGTCTAAACTAGACACACTTAACAAATTATGCTCCATTTCAGGTACACATAACACATCAGTAAACCTGGAGTCCAAATATGGAATTTGCACATCGCCTCTTCCAATGATTTTAGCCTTTTGACCATTGGCTAAGGCCACTTCTTCATGGTTTCCTGGGAAAAATCTGGAAAATAAGTCAGAATTATTAACAATTGTTTGACTAGCCCCACTGTCAATCAACCATTTGTCTCTATTGTTATTATAACAAACTTTTGCAACTGCAATCTGTCCTTGCAAATAATGTCTCTTGTCTTGCATATTTCTTCTCTGTGTACAGCTTTTCTGCAGATGATTGGTCTCTCCACAAATGAAACATGCTT
This sequence comes from Diadophis punctatus similis, assembly GCA_023053685.1. Classification (NCBI taxonomy): domain Eukaryota; kingdom Metazoa; phylum Chordata; class Lepidosauria; order Squamata; family Dipsadidae; genus Diadophis; species Diadophis punctatus. The sequence goes on from JALIGW010000005.1 coordinate 53,051,813, forward strand.
TTTTAACTTGCTTGAAGAATTGTTGCTGTGTAACTTGATCTCTCCTGCCTCTGCTCTCCTCATCTCTGCAGACACCTCGGCTGTTGCTAGAGATAGGCAGCCTGTGGAAAATTTTGCTGGAGACTTGCTGTAAGTTTCCACTGTACTCCTTGTTGGGCCCCTGCCTGTGGAATTTTCCATCAGCATGGCTGAAAAGCCTTTTCTCATATTCATTCAATAAACACGATTTCAAAGCCTCCAAATTCAAATCTGCTTCTGGCTTACTTTCAAAAATAGCTAATCAGTCTCCCAGCTCTGATCCAAACTATTTAACACTAATAAAACTTTTTGGGACTCTGGAAACTTTACTCCACGTTGCTCCAATTCTAGAAAATTAGACTGCATTTTCATTAAATGATCTTCCATAGAATCTCCTGTCTGCAAACTCATTCTGAAAAGCTTTCTTGAAAGTTGGACCACATTACACGCAGAAACATTGACATGTACTGCTTTCAATTTCTGCCATATTTCTTTTGCAGACTTTAATTCAGCTACATTTAAGAATTGATCATCCCCCAGACTTAAGAGAAGATAAGCCATAGCTTTGTCATGAGCCTTTTGATCTGCTGCTCCAAGCACTTGTGGGGGGTCTGCTACGATGTCCCATAATTCTTTTGCTTTCAAAAAACATTCCATTTTTGCAGCCCAAATTAAATAATTTTTCTTCCCCAATTTAGGTATTGGACTGTCTTTAAATTCCATAGCAGCAGCCATCCTGCTTTATTTTTCTTGTCTGCCTGTTCCTTTAACAACACAGACAGCTTCTTATCAGCTTTAAATTACAATGCAGTTTTAACTTTACTTCTTGAGCGATTCCTGGGCCCATAACCTGTCAGAGTTACGCAATAAATCAGAAGCTTCAAAAGATAACTGCATTTTGCTGATTCAAATAACTTCTTTATAAGTAGAATAAAACATTAACAATACCACACTTTGTTTCAGATCACATGTTGAGATGTTTTCACAGCAAGCTTTAATGGTGGACAGAGTAAACCACGCCCTTCTTCTTGCTAAGTTTCTGGACATGCTCAAAAAACACTTCAGCCTGATTGGCTGACTCAATCACATGGCTCTCCCAGTCATGAATATTCCAACAAGACGCACCCAAGTTTTCACCCTCTTTTGGGGGGTAAAAAGGTGCATCTTATACTCCAAAAAATACGGTAAATGGATGCAGGAAAAGTCCCACTGAATGAAGCAAGACTGGCTTCCTAGCCACTATTCTTAAAAATGGGACTCTTACCCTTTAAGGCCAAATAAAAACTATCATCAAGAAAAAACAACGTTCAGCAAGAGAAGAAAACCAGATGCTCTCATTAAGAACACAGGATTCAAACACTTGCACGTTTGCTGGTCTCTGGTATCACATCTGTTGTATTTGTATTCATATAAAAGCTTATTTTTATATTCAATAAGCCAAGGTCTACTTTACACTTTACACTTTCACTAACACAGCCCCATTGAATTGGGGTTTGAATATGGGCAGGCTACATCACAGTCTGGCTATCTAGATTTATGCACTACCTTTCATAAATGTAAGATCACATTAGCCTAACTTTGTCAAGACTTTCTTTTATTATAAGATTTAAAACTTGAGAAAACAGACATAATGAATCAAGTGTAGAAAGGCCAAAGCTGAGTGATAAGCCCATGAGTTGTGTGGAGGAGCCCCCTTCAGTCTTCATCTCTAAGAAAGAAAGATAAAGGTCTTGTTTAAAATTCTTCTCATAAACTTATGAGAAACTTATTCAGTACCTAAATTCTGAGCTAAGTAAACCAAGGGTTTCATCAGTTTAGGATTTCTTCCTGTGTTGAAAGTACAGCACTATAGCTTTTAAAATTATGGCATTGCTATCCTGATCTGCTCTTGTGCTTTTCAGAAAAAATGTCAAGTTTTAAGATAGCATTTTCTAATTCCACTAGCATGATAATACAATCAAATAGCATGTATATTCATTAAAAACTATGAACACCATAAGCCCAATTTCACAACCAAACAAGGGCCTGGATGCTGTTGTAAAAATAAAAGCAAATATGTTCTTGTTGTTCAGTTGCTTAGTTTCTTCAATAATCTGTGACCTGATGGGCATAATTTCGCCAAGATAAGTTGTTAGTAGCTTCTTTGATTTCTTGTATTGACGTAATCTTAAATCAGCATTGATAGTGTTTAGCCACCATATTTTCTGCCCGCTTCTCTTTCCTTTGTATCATATGTCCAAAATATCTAAATTTTTGCTTCATTTTAATGCTTCAGCCCAGAGGTGGGTTCCTGCCTGTTCCTGCCGGTACGGTTAATAGCTGTTGTTCAGCGCAGAGCCAAAGACGCTGCTGCCGTTTGCGGCATGGGAGCTTTTCCTGGGCGCTTTCCCTGCCCGCATGGACGCCGCCAATTCCGTTCTTTTGCCCTCTGCACATGCAGAACGCTTTGCGCATACGCAGAGGGCAAAAGAACGCAATTGGCGGCGTCCATGCGGGCGGCAGCAGTGCCCGGGGAAAGCCCCCACGCCGCGAACGGCAGCAGCGTCTTCGGCTCTGCGCCGAACAACAGCTATTAACCGTACCGGCAGGAACCCACCTCTGCTTCAGCCAAGCAACTTGCTTTCACTTCATTTATTATTGAATGTTTTTTTAATTCCTTTTTCAACATTTTTTATAATATCATCATTCCAATGCATCCATTTTTCATTATTTCACCATAATATGTATAATATGTTATAATTGTGAAAATCACAATCTTGATAAAACGTATCTTCACTTTCAGCAATGTCTGCACTTTAAACATTTTAACATTTAAACTTGTCAAACTAGATATCCTTATTTTTCTGGCTAAAGTCACAATTCTGTGAATTTCAGAGCCAAAGAAGATAGTCTTCAACTGCATATCTATCTATTTGTATTGGATAGGTGTTTACTCCTGTCATTTTTTTTAATAATTATTGACCAACATATTAGCTTTAGCATTTTCTTTTTTTCACTTTGATCAATAAATTCCTTAATATTTCTCACTTTGAGTCCTCAACAACCTATCATTTAATTCTGACAGTATTAAAATTAATGAAATTGCAATAATCTACATAAATTTAGTTTTATAACAATAATTAATAGCTGATTTCCAATTTAAAAAGAAAAAACCAGGCATACCTTCCTTTTAACTAAAATTACTTTAATTGCTTATGCAAAACCAAAAGAAAACTTTAAGGAGGGAGGGAGAACTTGGAGGAGAGAAAAAAGAAAAAATTATTCTAAAATACTGTTTGAAACTTATGCAAAAAATATTAAAATATATATTTTAAAATATATATAAAAGAGGAAGGAAACTGAAGATGTCAACATATGTTGAATTCCAGTTAGTATATTTTTTTTAAATGAAATACTGTTGTGTTTAATGGACGATTTCTTACTTTACTTGAGTACATGAAGTTCTGTGAAGAAACCCTGCCAAGAAGAGTTCCCACAGTGCATTTCCAAACATTTTATTGTGAAAAGAACAGAAAGAAGCCTTTTCCCATATTACTGTTCTGAGTAAAGATTTCCCTGTTTGGAATCCCAGAAAAAGGGAACTGTAATAAGTAGGTCAGAGACCACTAATGTTTATTTCTTATTTCAGAAGAAAGATGGACTTTCATTGCCAAAAGTCAGCTCTGAGGGGATGGGGGAGGGCAGAAGGGAAATATGTATTTAGCAAGATTAATCCCTATAGATTTAAGTACAAATTGGAACATTTTAACTGCCAGTTAAATTATCTGTGCTATGCTCTTTTTTTCTTTTTAAGGTCAAGAATGTGGCATTTGGTAAACAAGCTACTCAGTATATGATTAGGCAGAAGAGAGGAAGTCAGTCCCTGGAGATATGAAGAAAGGTTATGGCTCCATCGTGTCAACTGAATATTGCTTTGAGTTTATGGAAGCAAGAGGAAATATTTAATTACAAAGACGCAGCTGGGTATTCATGAACTATGAAATAAACAAATCTGCAACCAATAAAACAAATAACCCTGCAAGATTCATATTTGTTTCTCCACATCTTGCATATGTCAGGGTTTGTATGAATTTTCAATAGTGGTTTACTCAACTTCACTATGGATAACACCCCTATTGAATCTGGCTCTGCCTGTGTAAAAGGGAATGTTATACAACTGATATCCCAGCTGAGTGCCTGATTGCTGGATAGCAGGGGTCTTCAACCTTGGCAACTTTAAGACTTGTGGACTTCAACTCCCAGAATTCCTCAGTCAGCGAAGCTGGCTGAGGTACTCTGGGAGTTGAAGTCCACAAGTCTTAAAGTTGCCAAGGTTGGAGACCCCTGAATTTTAGACCATGGGTGTCAAACTCGCTGTGTCACATTGCCGTTATGTGATGTATTGTGATGTTTTTTTCCCTTCACAGAGCTGGGGTGGGCATGGCCTGTGTGTGATGCATTTGGCCCAAGGGCCAGCAGTTTGACACCCCTGGTTTAGACTATGGTGGAAGCTGAAGTCCTTAGGTCTAGAAGGCACCAATTTGAGGAAACTTGGCACTGAGTTAAACATCTGCGTGCTATAAAGGCTGGGGTCATCTGCCTCTAAACCTATCCTCTGCATAAACAATCAATATTTGTGGTCAAATTCTCTGTGAATTTGTCCAATCTCATTGTTATCTCAGTTGGCAGTTATTGGCCGTTATTATCTAATGGCATCATATTCTATACTTTAACTATGTAAAAATAATAATTTTGTGTTATCAACCACATTTTTCCCCATCACATTTCAGTTGCAACAATGTGTGAGAAGAAATAAACCCCCTATTCATAGTTTCCATAGCGTGCAATATTTTATTGCTCTATCATGTTTCCACTTGCCTACCTTAATTCCCAACAATACTCCCCCACAAACACACTTTTTACAGCATAACATCCTTGCTGGGATGTGGCACTAAACTATATATAATATTCCAAACATAATTTCATATAATATAATAAGATATTACTACCAGGGGTGGGTTCTAACTTACCTCGCTACCAGTTCACTTCCTCCTGTGCCATGTGGGCGCGCCGCGTGGGCGTGCTCACGCTTCGCGCACACGCGTGCATGCACAGTGCCAAAAAATAAAAATAAAATCCCCCCAAAAAGCCGAAAACAAGATGGTGACTGCATGTACAGTGCTGGAAACTCAGCTTCTGTGCATGCTCAGAAGAATAAAAAAGTTTAAAAAAATTTTTAAATGTAAAAAAAAATTTTTTTAAGTTGGTGGCGCTTACGGACCGGCATTAACCGAACCGGGCCAGTGACGTCATCGTGACATCACCACCGGGTCGCTACTGGTTCAGGCAAACTGGTCTGACCCGGGAGGAACCCATCCGATTACTACTATAGTAATATAGTAGTAATATTAGTATATTGATGCTTATTTAATCTTCCCAACTCCATCACAACTCTTGCCATGCAAGAGAGGTCTGCAGGGAAGATCCCCAACTAAGTACAATTAATGTTTATAAAAGTAAAAACAATTGTCTGTCTTTCCCTTGCTACCTTAATGACACTAATTGGCTCATTTCATCAAAAAAGAGAAGTTAAAGATATTGATATGAGGCTGGTTGGATTTTAAATGCTGATTTAAGTAACTTTTATTCCCTGATCAGAATTGCTGCCAACAAAGCTCCTCCAAACTATTAAAGGAGTGATTTTAAAAACATTTTTATGTAATGTAAATATATGGTTACTGGGGCTTTAAATTAACTTCTTGGATTAAAGAAAAGCTTCATCACTTCAAGAACTTTCCAAGATGAAGTTCCAACATACATTTGTCTTCATTGATACCTTCTATTAGTGCTGTGTTCATCTAATGCCGAGGTGGCATTATAGAGCCCAGGTGGCGCAGCGGTTAGAGTGCAGTACTGCAGGCCACTTTAACTGACTGTGATCTGCAGGTCAGCGGTTCAAATCTCACCGGCTCAAGGTTGACTCATCCTTCCATCCTTCCAAGGTAGGTAAAATGAGGACCCAGATTGTTGGGGGCAATATAAATATACATTGCTTACTGGTATAAACCACTTAGAGAGTGCTTGCACTGTGAGGCGGTATATAAATCTCACTAATAAATAAATAAATAATGACTTAATTAATTCAATTTATATACCACCCATCATACTGTCCAAAGTGACCCAATGATAGAGTATCTCACATTTCATCCTGTGACTTCTGGAGGATTCTTTTTTGCTGGAGACGGAACAGGAAATGGAACTCTGAATTCAGAGTCACTTGATTGAGATAGACGGTTATAGAAATTGCATAAATAAATAAATCTTGTGGTAGGTCCCAAAAGACTTTTTAAAAAAAGTTAATTTAAATTCCAGCACAATTTGTGTGTGGATGAAACATAATTGCAAACAAGGCTAGCTCTCACTTAGAGGAAATTCTGGGCAAAATCACTCCTGATAGGTCTCTTCCTCTTGCCTTCCTATTCCAAATATCAGAAGGCAATAGGGTGTATCACAGGGGTTGGTTCCTAATATTTTTACTACCACTCTGTGGGCGTGGCTTATTTTGTGGGTGTGGCTTGCCAGCCATGTGACCGTGTGGGCATGGCTTCTCGGACTGCTGAAGGGAGGGGAACTGAGATATGTCCTGCTGCCCATTCCCCCTCCCCTCAACAGCTTGAGAAGCCTCAAACGTGCAAAAATGCCTAGGATCATCACCGCACGTTCGTGGCTTCTTGGACTGCTGAAGGGAAGGGAATGGAAATAGCTCCTGCCGCCCGTTCTTTCAGCGTCTCACGCGCTCCCTCAGCCATCCTCCCCTGCTTGGACTCACTGTGGGGTAGGAAGGCAGCGCATGCGCAGTGCCGGAAGCTTGGCTTCTGGGCATGCGCAGAAGAAATTTTTTTTAAAAAAATGGTGGCGCCCAGGCACCAGCAACCGACCGCACCGGTACTGTGATGTCACCAGTGGGCCGCTACCGGTGTTATAGAGTGGACCGCACCGGTAGGAACCCACCACTGGTGTATCACCCAACTGATTTCCCAGATAACACAGTGCTGACTAAAATGCCGTACACAAATTCCTACTATTCCTTATTTTGATGACAACTGCTTTAAATTGTGTTTTATAATTGCATGTCATTTATTTATGTTACTATTTGTGCTGGCCTTGAACTAATTGAATGAACATCCTTATTAAAGAAAAGAATCCTACATTATTGGATTAAAACTTATAGTTAATATAAATAATACCGAATTTGCATTTACGATGGTCTGGAGAACATTTTACGTTATGATTTTATGTAAAGTGTTCTGATGGGTTTTTTAAAAAAATATATTCCACATATCAAATATAGATTCTGTAGGTTCTACAGTAAAACATATGGTTTTTTATTTCTTGGATACTGCCTTTTCCTAGGTAGTTACATCAATAATGTACCCTAGTTTTTAATATTTACCTTGCATGGAGAGCAAAAATTTTGTGTGTTTACATAATTCCATTCAGTTTCACACTGCATGTTTGAAAGGAAGTGGGCAAAAAAAAAAAGGATGTAACATATAACAGAATAACAGAAGGAACATTGGAGATCTTAGTCACAGTCCAACCCACTGCTCAAACAGGAGACCCTATATCATTCCAGACAAGTGGTTGTCTAGGCTCTTCTTAAAAGCCTCCAGTGATGGAGCACCCACAACTTCTGAAGACAAGCCATTCCACTGGTTAATTGTTCTCACTGTTAGGACATTTCTCCTTAGTTCTAGGTTGCTTAGTTCTTAGTTCTAGGTTGATCAGGCAGTTATGAGGCACAACTGCCTGATCAAATCTCTTTTTGCCTTTAATATGCATGTGACAATCACATTAAATATGGTGGTTCTTTGTCCATCTTGACTTTGTCTACTTAGCAGATACCATTGGTTTTTGCTTGTTTTTTGCAACAGTTTTGAGCCTATATTCATTTCATTCATCAGAGGCAGGAACACAGCATTGAAGAAATTTCTTCAGGCTTGCCTTCTGTGGATGATGAGGTCTGGTTCATTTCAATGAGTCTCTTTACAAGCAGTACCATTGCTTTTTATTTGCCTTTAAAAAGGAATTCTCTGATCAAGAGCCTGCAGTGCTGGCTGACCCCTTGCTCAAGCTAGCTTGAAAACTGCCTCCTGCAAAAGGTCACCTATCACATGTTAAAACTATCTGGAGTTGAAGGTACTTCTCTTGCAATTAATGTTATCATGCCGCCAGATCACAAACAACAGACAGTGAAGAGGCCTTGTGTAATTTACATCATCTGTGAAGGCCAGCTAGCACAGAAAACAAAACAGAGTTGTAAATTATGGTGAACTAGGTGGAGAAATTTCAGCTTAGGACAAAATGAGTCATCTTCTGTTTCTGTCCTCTTCAAGGAGATTTTATAAGCCTAGTTCTGAAAAATGTGGAAAGCTTATTGATACAAGTTCAGGAAAATTTATGAACACTGCAATCCTATACTAATTTTATACAATATAAACAAAATTTTACAGCACCAAGCAGTTGTTAGCAAGTAATTTGGGTCAATAATTTCAGTTTGCTTTTAACTGATAAGTGTCTACATACAGTTCATACGATCAGTTTGAAGGGGGATTTCACAGTCAATTTTGTAGCAATCAATTTTCTGATAAAGCAAAGCCAATATGTTCCTTATTGCCATATGCTAAAATTCAGTTAGGCACAGTCAATCACAAATCTCAGATTTGTATCTATATATATAAATGTCTACAAGAGCTGCAAAGCAGCCTTTTGATTAAAAATAAAACAGACAAAACTAAAGAGGGAATTCAAACTCCAAGTCAGAGAGTCCAAAGGACATGACCAAATGTTCACTTCTAATGTAAACCTAACACAATTTTGTTGAATTCCTTCCAGTTCTGAAAGAATTTCTTAATAATGCACAATGACCTGACATAGAAAAAACTAACTTGTTTCAACATGCCCTGGGAGTCAAAATCCTGAAAACCAGTCAAATCAGCATTGAAAAATAGGAAACATAAAGTAGCAATCATATGTTAGCCTAGCATATTATCCAAACTTAAACTCACATTTTTGCAAATGTAGACTAGGATATTAGTTTTCTTGCTTGTTGGCCACTGTGACAAAACAAAATGCTAGACTAACCTAGTCCTTGGCCTGATCCAGCAAGGCTATTCTTAACATTTATTGAAAATAAACCAAGGAGTATTCTGATTCTTGGATACCTGTCTACAATGATAGCCTTAGCAGCCTTACTAAAATCAGCCCAGAAAGCAGATTTTAGAAAACAATTCCATAGATTAGGACAGAATTAAAAGGGCTGTAAATATATATACTGTATATCTTTATCTTCCCAAAAGACTAAAGATTATTATTAGTGACAGGGTAATAAACTGCCAGATGCTAGATTAGTGTTAATGGTATTTTGCACAGCATTACTCCAAGAAAACACTTGTTTTTATTTGGAGATAATTTCAAATCACCCCCAAACCAATATCCTGAGGAAAATGTTTTATATCTCCCTTCCCTCCTATTACAATCCCTGGTGATTTCTTATAATGTATTTGGTGTTTATTACAGTTTCTTTAGGATTTCCAAAGAGACACAAGGGAAGCCAATTTGTTTCCTGGAAGCTCTGGAATTATTTTGATACAATTTATTAAATTTTTAAAAGTATGACACATAACATTTTCACCTTTTACTACTTCCAGGTTTCCCAGAGCCAACAAAAAAGCAAGAGATGCTACTCTTTCTCATACTACTTATTACTTAATCGGTTACCTCTTAGACGTCAACTGAAGGCTATGGCATCAGATACTCAACCACTCAACTCAACCATTTCTCTGTGCTAGATCCACAGAAGTAGTAGTTGATAGTTTAAGAAGATGTAGCAATGCCACTAAGACTTTACTCTGCAAGAAACTCTGTAATACATGCAAAGATATATAACCATGTGAAATTGTTACAATTATGTGTTTGCATGCTTGTGGAATCTATCTGATGAGGTAGTGAGCTTTAAACCAGTGTTTCCCAACCTTGGCAACTTGAAAATGTCTGGACTTCAACTCCCAGAATTCCCCAGCCAGAGAATGCTGGCTGGGGAATTCTGGGAGTTGAAGTCCAGACATCTTCAAGTTGTCAAGGTTGGGAAACACTGCTTTAAACAATGATAGGGAAGAAAGAATTGATTGCAAACCCTTCTGCATGGATCATAATAATAAAGCCTACGGAGAGCATACATAAATATGTAGTAATTTGATAAGTATGGGAGTGCATGCTGGATTGGCTCTATACTTTTTAGGCAGTAGAATTCCCATTACCAGTGGATAGCCCACTTAATCCATGATCAGTTTGGTCCTTAGGCTGAAAAGTGGGAATTCTCAAATGTTTCATCTCTCAAGTCTTCTGATTTTATTTAAAATGCTGCTGGGAGTTTTCTAGATTACCAATGGCAGACTTCATGATGCCATGAGCATGGACTATTCCTAAATTAGTGAGTTTATGCAGCTCAAACAAAATTGACAACCAATCAGCACTTGCCTTTGTTGCCTGCAGCTGAGTTCAGAGAACAGGCAGTTCATCAGAGTAAGTCTCTTTCTTTCTTTCTGTCTTTCTGTCTTTCTGTCTTTCTTCCTTTCTTCCTTTCTTCCTTTCTTCCTTTCTTCCTTTCTTCCTTCCTTCCTTCCTTCCTGCCATCATAAAAATAGTGAAAGTTAATTGGTAGCATTTCTGTAACAAAATATCTTTCCATTCTATGGTACTTAGGCTGATATGAAGGTTAATTTTTAATTGGCTACATACACCATACAGCATCACTAAAGGTGGGAGGTTGGATAAGCTAATAATATACTCCAGTGAGATCCACAGCTACCTCTTGAAAAAAATTGTGCAGTGGCAATTCCTGCTTAAAGATCCAGTGCCCTTATTGTTATGTAGAAAATCACTGAGACATTGATGATTTGGTAATTTCTGTGATGGTAAGAATTTAATCACAATATTGTGTGTTTGCACAAAGCTCACCTTGTCTCATTATTGGAACTGCACATTCACCTTTAAGAGATCAAACTAACCTTGTGTTAGATGCATCTCTATGAGTGGTATTTTTAATAATAGAATTATTTTGGCCTTCTCCAATGCTGGCTAGGGATTGTTGGAGTTGAAATACATCTGAATGATACTGGTTTAGGAAAAAGGCTTTAGTGAAATTGGGAATACCAAAGTTCATATTGCTTAAATATCTTCTAGAATAATCAGGATTTAGACAATATAGCAAAACCATATGTCCCTTATGGTAGAATTTCTTTCTACCTTCAAGGCAGAATTTCTTTCTACCTTCAAAATCTTAAAACATAATTATTACAAAAAGTAAATGGTTGTGTTTCCACATTTATGAAACCACTATATGGTTTTTGTCTGGCTTTAGCTTAAAAGGTCATGTGATATATTCTGGGATTTACCAATTGTGTTAAACTATGAATTAATTATCCATGGTTTATTAAATAAATCATCATTTGCTAAGCTCAATCCTAAACTCACCACAACCATATTGAGTTTAGCAAATGGTGGTTTATTTAATAAACTATGAATAACTAATTCATATTTTAACACAATGGGTAAATCCCAGAATATCTTTACCAATGAAATGTAGAAATGTGGAAATGTAACTACTACTAGGATCATGTAAATTGTACAAAGCATCAAAGCCAATATTCCTCAGAGATGATAGACACATTCCATTTTCTTGATTAATAAAATATTTGCAAAATAATGTGGGTCCAGTTTTCGTTTGTATGATTTATGCACAATTCTTTGAAGATAAAGTCATAATAGCAATTGCATAATTCTGTTAACTCTAGCTTTCAACAATTCTCTACTTAGCATATTAGTCCTGAAAATATTATAATGTCCTTATTTGGGCAGGCATTTGACGACAGGTTAATTTTATTGCAGAATGTTTTTTTAAACATGTTTTCAATGCTTTGTTGACATTAGTTTGGAGGGGGTGTCCAAATACAGTATGCATATATAGAGGACTGATGTGCTAGGATTAGTCAAGCTGCAAAAAAACACCCCACCCCTAATAAATCATAAAATAAGTGAAGTATCTGAAGTGTGAGCAAAATGCTTATGTGTAATCTTAATATAGGAAGTATTAAAAAGGAAGGAGTCCTTACAGCCTAGTCCAGTCAGAAGAAAGCAGACACAATGGCACCAATGGCCATTAGGGTATTCTTAGTACAGATTGCTATACTGATACACAATGAGTCAGTGTGGAGAAAGTACCTCAGTGAAGTTACTAAAATAGGCCATCTTGGTCTCCAAACTCTGAAGTTAGAAAGATAAAGTGTCCTTTGAGCTGAATTGAAAGGAGATTCTATTAATAATACAAAAGTAGAGAGGTCTCCCCCAAGCAACATGCAAGCCTCTTCAAAGAACTCTCAGAGGCCTCTGGAGTGCATTCAAGAGCAATGCTGTAAAAGAAAAATAAGCTGCTGTTTCTTATCTTATCAGTGATGAGTTTTGACAATTCAACACTGAAAATCTCTCCCTCACCAAACGCAAAACAGCAGGTTATGCCACGGGTCAAGGTTTTGTACTTGTAGTGAAGTGTTTTCCTACACCCTCTGAAAACTGAAAGGTACCTCTCCCTTCTTTTTTCTTTCTGATATGGAATTAGAAACATGATACGCTACTATCTGAAAAGAGTTTATCTACAGAATATGTGATGGTAATTGGCAAATAATTCTCAGGGCAAGTAATTCTGTCCCACCTGTATTTTGATGGTTGAATAACCCAACTCTATAGAAAACCTCCAGACTTTCAATAGAAATAGTGCAGTATATAGCAAAGGCCTCACACCATAGAGAAAGAAAAGAAGGAAGGAATAGTAGAACGGAGAATTATGTGAGGATGTGGAACTGTAAAACTCCTGTGAGGAAAGCAGATGACTACCTCAAAGCCATGTATCCTTCTCTAGGATAATAATCCCCTGTACAAAGACATCCCTATTTTGAGAGATTTCATGTCCAGACTTAAGATTTGGAAAAACAAAAGTTAATCCATCAACATTTAAACTTGAAAGGTTATTACCATCAGCATATAGCATGTTCCATATTGAATTTCTACATTCTGTACTGAATGATAGAAAGTATTATTAAATTTATAAGTAGTTTAGTATACATTTTTATAAAATATAAGTAGAACCAGTTGGAAATTTAACTTTGTGAAAGAATTAAAACTTTATCATGCTTTCCCAATTAAATATGATTTTTAGAACCTGTCACATCATTATTTAAGTTTTGCTCTGAACTGGTTATACACTATCAAGTTAAAGTTGAGTCTTAGCAACCTCATAGATTTTCTTCATTCTGCGAACTAAACAGCTGCAAAACACCATTATTACTCTTCATAGACAAGCTTTTCTAGCCCCTGTTTCTATGACCTTTTTAAACTTTACAGTATCTTTTAGCAGTACAATGACCAGAACTACACTGTATTTCCTCCTTGAGTATGTTTGTATGAGAGAGACAGTGAAGCAAATTAAGATTTATTTGTCTCTGGGTTGGGTTGGGTTTCTTTCTTAAGTGCAGCATTAGTGATGACATATATTCCACAAATGAAGGCAAATATACATGTCCCAGGATAATGTTACAGAATCCAATCTGGGTCGATCACCAGGACCAGAGGTTTAGTCTTCTGATTGTTTGGACTCATACTGGAGCCCATCCTCAGGGAACTTTTCTCTAGCAGAATGTGTGCTGTGGGCTATTCTATGTGTAGTTACTACACATGGAACAGCCCAAAGCACACATTCCGATAGACAGAAGCTCCCTGAGGATGGGCTCCAGTACAGGGGCGGGTTCCTAATTTTTTTACTACCACTCTGTGGGCGTGGCTTATTTTGTGGGTGTGGCTTGCCAGCCATGTGACTGGGTGGGCATGACTTGCCAGCCATGTGACCGGGTGGGTGTGGCTTCTCGGACTGCTGAAGGGAGGGAAATGGAGATAGCTCCTGCCACCCGTTCTTTCAGTGTCTCACACGCTCCCTCAGCCATCCTCCCCTGCTTGGACTCACGGTGGGGTAGGAAGGCAGCGCATGCGCAGTGCCGGAAGCTCAGCTTCTGGGCATGCGCAGAAGAATTTTTTTTTAATGTAAAAAAATTTTTTGAAAAAAATGGCAGCGCCCAGGCATTGGCAACGGACCGCACTGGTACTGTGACGTCACCAGTGGGCCACTACCAGTGCTATAGAGTGGACCGCACTGGTAGGAACCCACCACTGCTCCAGTATGAGTCCGAACAATCAGAAGACTAAACCTCTGGTGCTGGTGACCAACCCAGATTGGATCCTGCAACATATATTTCAGAATCCCTAATTAAAAGGGAAATACAGGTAATCCTTGAGTTATGACAGTAATAGAGCCTGCCCATTACAGTCATAAGGTATGAAGATGTTAAATGAAACTCATTAAGTGAAAGAGCCCCCATCCTGGTTCTCCCCAATGCATACATTAAACAAATGCATTGGTCATTAAGGGCACATGGGGTGTCTCAGGGATGCCTGCCTTTGGCCTCTGAAGCACCTTCCCCGCCCCGCCCCCCGAGATACCCTGTTTTCCGCTTCCCACCCTTGGGGTCCCTACAGTTACTTCCACCTCTCGCAATCCTGCACTTGCCTTCTGAAGATCTGAGAAGGAGACCAGTAGCTTCCTTTTCAGTCCATTGTGAAACCTGAGGCAAAGTAACTTCATTGTTCTCAGTGTCAGCACAATCAGGTTAGGTTACAAAATGCAGGCTCTTCTATCCAGCATGAAGAAGAAACGTTTGTGCTTTGCCGAGTAACTCGGCAAAGTAACTTTGAAAGAAAGAAGCTGCTTTGCTGAGGAAAGAAATACTCATATGCAAATGCTATTTGTCAACTTTACTCTGGCATTTATTATGTTCATTCCACAGCATTTAGTAGACAAACTGGGACTTTTACATTTTAATACTTCTTTGTGCAACTGGATTCTTGATTTTCTCACTGATAGGTCCCAGTATGTACCAGGTGGGACTAATATTTCTAACACCATTTTCTTGAGCACAGATTCTGCTCAGGGTTGTGTCCTAAATCCATTGTTGGTCACCCTGTGATCCATGACTGTTGTGCAAGGTTTGCTACCAACCTTATTGTGAAGTATGCGAATGATACAACACTGGTGGGCCTCATTCAGGATGATAATGATGGTGTTTACAAGGAGGAGGTTTGGTGGACTGTTGTAATAAGAACAGCTTGACTCTAAATGTTGGAAAAACAAAAGAGATTATCAATTTTTATTTATTTATTTATTTATTTTGTCAAGTACATGTTAGTAATATACATAGATATAACATTGTTTATATACATAAGATGGGTACTGATAAGAGGGAACATTAGGACAGGGACGGTAGGCACACTGGTGCACTTATGCACGCCCCTTACTGACCTCTTAGGAATCGGGTGAGGTCAACAGTGGACAGTCTGAGGGTAAGGTTTTGGGGGTTTGGTGACGAAACCACAGAGTCAGGTAGTGACTTCCAGGCATTTACCACTCTGTTGCTAAAGTCATATTTTCTACAGTCAAGTTTGGAGCGGTTCACTTTGAGTTTGTATCTGTTGTGTGCTCGTGTATTGTTGTGGTTGAAGCTGAAGTAGTCGGAAGTAGGAAAGGCAGGCACAGACATACACCTTAGTGTATTAGTGATTTAACTGTGGTGGTAGATAGTTGTATTAAGCTTCTGGAAGTGCAGCTAACAAATAGGCTAGTTTGGTCACTTAACAGTGAAACACTGGGCACAGCAGCAACTGCATTTCTGCATCATTTAAGAAGAGTACATCTTACTCCCCTTATCCTTACTACTTTCTATAGAAGGACAATTGAAAGCATCCTGTTGTATTATATTACTGTTTGGTTCAGAAATATTACTGCTTCAGACAGGTAGGCTGTGCAGAGAGCAGTGAGGACAGCAGAAAAATTATTGGAAATTCACTTCCTTCTATCCAGGACATAGTATATAAGTGCTGTTTGAGCAGAGTCTATACTATTGTCAGGAACTTTACACATCATCTCCAGGACGGTTTTCATTGCTGCCTTCTGAGAGGAAACTTCATGGTATCCAAAGCAGAACGACTAGATTATGTAACAGCTTTACATAATGTTATAATGTTAAAACACTTATATGTTTACAAAAAAATATGTTTTTTGTCAAGGCAACCTGGTCTACCCAAATATGGGATGGAGCATACTGCTTCTGCTTTCGCCTTTTAGCCCCAATCCGGGAGCCTTCACAGGCAGTCACTTTCGTTACAAACTATTTTTGTGTTAAATTTATATTTACCAACCAAGACAGTCCATATAGTATCAGCCTTATTAACGCTCAAGGGTTATTCAAGATGGACTGTGATTAATGCAAGTTTTGGTGTCATTTTGGTATAACTTGACATTTTTGTCTTCCTGCTGTTATTATATTATGATCGTTATCCTTGGGATGGTGATATTGTTCAGTGGGTAGCATTCGTTCCTTCGAGAGTGGTGCATCAGAATTTCATTTTAATGTCTGCCATTGCATATACAGGTAAATGACAATAAAGGTTATCAATCTTATCTTAACATCAATACATAACAACTAAAAGGACATTATACATCTTACTCATTGCTCAAAGTTGAACTATTTGCAAAGTATTTGTTTACTCTCATACATGATTTGTTTCCAACATGTACCACTTGAATATGCCACATATTAACAATGACAATTCCTTAGCATCATATTTATATTGTTCAGAAACCATGCTTCCATATTTTAATTGAGAAGTTAACTAAGGTCAGTTGCCATAGATGTAACTAAAGCTTAGTTTTAACCTTTTCTATGCAAGCTAGGATTTCTAATCTTGAGATCCCACATCCCATTAGCTAAGAAGGATTGCATTATACTCGCAAACACTCAGGGAGCTGGAAATATGACTGTGCTTGTTAACCTTTTTTTTCATACACTACTATTGCCAATATGACACATGGTTGCTGACTCCACTATCTGTACACTGTGGTTATTTATTTTGCAACAGACTTTCTTCTGATGACTGTTGACTGAAAAGCCAAAATATTGTTTGTGAGGTTATGAGTTGTACTAATGAAAACCGGTACAGCCCCTTGATCTTCAGATATCCTGTACTATAAACCTAAACTAGAATAAGATTGATGGGAGACTGCTGAAGCACAATATGTTAAGAAAGGCTTTTTCTAAGAAAAAACAGAACAATTTTCTAAAGTATGTCAACAGATCAAACACATTACTGTAACTACTCTTAGTGGAATGACTGTATGGTGCTTTAGTGTTGATGTTTATGATCTTAAATGTATGTCTATTTGAGATAACAGACCCAAAATTTAAATTCTACAGAATTTTTTATAAACACTGGAAAATAATAACTATAGCATCTATCGCTGAAACCTCAATAAACAAAAACAGAATTTATAATTATATGCATCAGCAATAAAGCCATATGTAGCAGATAATAGCAATTCTTCTAAGTAACCATAAACAATAGTGAGTTGAAAACATTTGAGCAGCCATGGTGATTTGTGAGTAAACTAGAACTGTCAGTTTTTATAATCTGTGGTTTGATATTTCCTGGGAGGGAAGGTGAAGAAATCATCCTCAATGATTTGGAATAGGGAGAAATTTTATTTATTTATTTATTGGTCGCATTTTCTCTAATATTTCCAGTAAGGTAGGATTGCTGTTTACTTTAATCAGTCTTGCCAGTGTTTTTTTTAAAGCCATGAAAAAGAAATATTGACCTCTTGATTAAGTGCCCTCCACCAGTTACTGTAACACAAGCCTCTCCCTATAGCATGTTTTCCACCATATCGCTGAGGAGCTGGGGTAGCGCAGCGGTTAAAAGCAGCACTGCAAGTTCAGCTGACTGCTAGTTCAGCAGTTCAGCTGTTCAAATCTCACCAGCTCAAGGTTGACTCAGCCTTCCATCCTTCTGAGGTGGGTAAAATGAGGACCCAGATTGTTGGGGGCAATATGCTGACTCTGTAAACCGCTTGGAGAGGGCTGTAAAACACCATGAAGCGGTATATAAGTCTAAGTGCTATTGCTATCGCATTGCTCCTTAAGCATTCCAGATATATCTGGTGCTTTTCCAAAGTTTTCTGCAGCTATCCACCATGGACTTCTTTGGGAAGAATGCAACATCATTTCACATCATGGCACTCTCAAATCATTGTGGGACATGTGATTGGCATGAAGCAGTATGAGCATCTCCAACTACAATTCTGGAAAGTTTGGAGTGATACATTAGTTAATATTGTTATACTCCCCCCAAAAAACCCTCAAAACATGGAGGAAGCTTCAGCTGCAGTGAGCAGTTAATGTTGGAGCAAGAGAATTAAATTAGCTTCTATTACTTATATGGCAGTTCTTCAGCTACCGTAATTCTGATAGCTGTTGTTTCAGAAGACTAACCCACAGTCTGGAGGCTATAAGGACCTGGATGGGGAAAAACAGATTTAGAGTGAATCCCAGAAAGATAAAACAATTGTGAATTTAAAAGCCAAATATGTTTAGAGATAGTCCAGTTTTAATTTTGGCAATACTGCACCTTCACTGGAGGTTTTTAAGAAGAGATTGGACAGCCATTTCTCCACAGCAGGGGATTGGACCAAAAGACATCCAATGTCTCTTCCAACTCTGTTATTCTGATATTTTATTATTCTGTTGTTATTCTGCTATTTTGTTAGGACACATACCATCCATACAGGTGAGAAGGAAATGTTTTTTTTTCTACATACAGTAGCTTCCAAAAGCCACATTCTAAAAATGGGTAAGACAGATATAAAAAGTATACTGGCTACTGATTAAGATTAACTGCCCAGAGTTACCTTGGGGTAAAATGGGTGGTCAATAAATTTAATTATAAATAATAAAATACAATTTTGCATTATGGTACACCATTTATACAACAGAATAAATTGTTTACCTGTACTCTTTCTCACAACCCTGAGAAATGCATAAGTATACATGCACACATCCACTCTCTTCCTATAAAAATATTTAAAAGAATAACACCTGATAGATTTGATAAGAGGGTTTGTTTATTTTTGGAATTTATGTGATAATTGAACTGCAAAAGGAAGAAAAGTGGAAAAGAAAAGAAATCTGGGTGAAGCTGAGGCAAAGACCAGAGAATGAAAAAAACTGAGATGCCCTGTGTAGATATTTTAAAAGGGCAAAGTCCACAAAGCAAGCCAAAGGATGTGTCCTACACTTTTAAGTTGCACCGGTAACTCATCTTTAAAACCATCCATGCTTTCAGTAGTGATAGCTGCAGTCAGTTCTACATCGACCCTTTCTCTCTCCTCCCATTCAACAGCATTGTGAATTCTCAATGAATTCATATGGACCCCATTCCTTTTTTTGGTTGTGGGCAAGGGAGATGCAAAACTTTTCAATTGAATAAAAGTGGTCATAGAAGCAATGATGTATGCAGTCTTGATTGGGAGTTTATCTACAGGCTGGCAATTATTGAACAGATATATGGCCCTTCCACATTTTTGTTGGTCCATTACCAATGCTGTATGGAACATTTTTTATTATAGTCATGGGGGAACTAAAAATCCATTTAGAACTATTTTCTGAGATGATTTGACAAATAGCCATACATCCTTGATATAAAATGAACAATGGCATCCCATGTCAGGAAGTGTTTCTAGTCTTATCTTTGATGACAAGATGTCTGTTGCAAAATTACAATTTTCCATATAGTGTGGACACTTCATAACCACCAGAGCTAGAGATGTGTTAGGGTTGGGGTTTTTTTTCAAAAATGGTCTCCAGCTGCTTATAAAGCATGAAGAATTCCCTAAAATTGAATTCAAATACAGGAAATCTTGACAGTCTTTCATTTCTGAGTCTCTTGTTGTTGCTCAACAGAGAACAACATCTACAATTTGTTTGATTACTCCATTTCATCATTTATTTATTATAAGTTCTGGGTTCTTGATCATTCTGCATTGTTGTCTCTTCACTGTTTTTATGAATCTAAAAGTATATAAAATGATAAGAATTTTTTTCCACATTAAATATTTACTGGAATATTTACACTGGCAGTTTACGATAGTTAATACAATCTCCAGGTTTAGTTGGTCCGACTCCAGGCAAGAGATAGCTGACAAACTGTTAGGCAGTAAAATTAGGAAGTTTTAATTGTAAATTAATATTTATTTTGGGAATAAATGCTTAATTAAATAATTTAAATACAAATCTAACTTACATTGTCATCCCAATAAGTATTAACACTAAAAATAATTTTAAAACTTTAAAGCATTGAAACAATTTCTGATTTGCATGTCTTTTGAAACGTCAACGGGGCACTGTCAATACCTCTTGGGATAAGGTATTACATAGATAAGATGATATGCTGAAAAACCTTTGCCCCTTTATCAATCTCTGGGGTGCATTCAATGAGAGAGAGAGACTCAGCATTAGCTTGAAATCAATAAACCAGATAGGTTGATGGTACCTAAAAGAAGTAGTCCAGGTGCCAAATAATAAACACATTTTAGACCCTAAATAACACTTAGAAGTCTACTGGATGCCAGTGCAACACCTGCAGAACTGATGTTATGTGCCACTGATAACTCTTACACCACCTCCAAAACTTTACCCTTAGACTGTCCACTGTTGACCTCACACAATTCCTAAGAGGTCAGTAAGGGGCATGCATAAACGCACCAGCGTGCCTACCGTCCCTGTCCTAATGTTCCCTCTTATCAGTACCCATCTTATGTATATAAACAATACGTACTTGACAAAATAAATAAATAAATGTGGGCTGCTGTATGCTTGTTTACTTACTTACTTTACATCAACTGTAATTTTTGAAGTCTCATGCAGGACACATTGTGGTAGTTTCTAGAATAGAGGTGAAAGGAGTAGGTAACTATTGTCACAGCTTCCTGCTCCTAAAAGTGGTACAATTGGGAAACAAACTGCTGCTGAGCAAAGAGCCCCCCTAGCCACACCCTTCACTTAGTTATTGGGTGATAGCAATAGCTCTGAGTCTAGGTGTACTCCCAAATTGTAGACTCATTCTTTCAGGGAAAGTATCTCCCCAACTAGAACTATCATTGGAGCAGGCAAAATGCAAGATGGTTTCAGGACAAAATGCATCTCCACCTTTTTGAGATACAGTCTCAGTTTCTTTCTCTCCATCTAGTCCCTTACAGTCTCCAGTCCCTGGTTCAAGACTTCTATTCCATCCCAACTTGCTCCCAGTGGGTGATATACAATTGAGTATCATCAGTATATCGCTGATGTTTCATTCCAAACTTTTTTTTTATTATTCAAAAAGTTTTATTAGTACAGAATTACATAAATAGTAGCAAAATATTAAATATAAAGTACAAGCATTTTTATTTTTTTCTCCCCCCCCCAACCCACCCCCTTCCCTCCCCACCTCCCCCCCGGACTTCCCAGAGATAATACAGGGCATAATAATAAATTTAAATTGTTAATAAAAAGAAAAAAAAGAAAAAAAGAACACTATTTTTAAAAAACTTCAACTCCAGATTATACACTAATAATATATCGCATATGAATACAATAGTAAAGATACAAAAAAGAAAAGAAAGGAAAGAAAGAGAAATCTCTTTAACAATACAAACAAACAAACCTCCTACCTCCTCCCTTCAATCCTCTACCTTATACAAAGTAAATATTATATAAATAATAACTAAATATAAAATACAAAAATCTTAAACTAATATTATTAACATTAAAAATAACCTCAAAGATAAATAAAACTTAACTAAATGTTACGTAAGTAATCATTAAATATTAAATTTCATCATGATATTAATAACATGATATTATTCTAAATTAACTTACTAACTTCAAAAAACAAAAAATCTTTAAAGTTTTTTTTTTAAAAAAGAAAAAAGAATAAACAAATCTTCAACAAACTATATATATCTAATATTATTAACATTAAAAATAACCTCAAAGTTATATAAAACTTAGCTAAATATTGCATAGGTAATCATTAAATAGGGAAAAGGAAAAATACAATCATATTAGTCTCTATCCGTCCAATATATTTCAACATCACATCGTTTTGTATCTTGATAGTTGCATCTTTTAATAGTTCAATAAATTCGAATTTGTCAA
Organism: Diadophis punctatus similis; assembly: GCA_023053685.1. Classification (NCBI taxonomy): domain Eukaryota; kingdom Metazoa; phylum Chordata; class Lepidosauria; order Squamata; family Dipsadidae; genus Diadophis; species Diadophis punctatus. The sequence goes on from JALIGW010000005.1 coordinate 53,074,000, forward strand.
CTCGTCTCCCATCTGATCCCAAACCTCCATCTCCTTTTCCCCAGCTATCTGGCTCTGGCACTCCTTTTGGTTTTTTGAATCTATTTCCTTTTGATAAAGAAAGCCAGGTGCCTGATTAAAGTTCTTTCCAGTTTAAAAACCAGGTAGTCTTTTATTATTGGAAATATTTCAATTATAACTTTAATCCAGGGTTAGGAGACAGAGAAAGAAAAAACCATTTTTCCAAGTTAAAAGTTTCCATAAGAGAGAGAGAGAAAAAAAGCCTCTGGGAAAACAAAAGTCACTTTCACTTCTCAATCGCCATATTGTTACTTTGTTTCCTTTGTTTCTTTGCCGAAGTGAAAGCTTACCCAGGAGTTGAAAAAAAAGGAAAAAAGAGGTTTCATTACTTGCCCATCTCACGCCTGTTTCTCTCTGTCTGCTTCTGTAGTTCAAAAGTAATTATAAATCCCATTCTAGAAGCAGCGGCTGGTCACGACATCTAGCTCCGCAAAGGCGGACGTTTCCTGATCTTCGGAGCTGGAGACAGGCTGCATGGGGAGCTCTCCCTTCGCGCCCCTAGATGGCTCCTAAGGCGCTGGGGGGGCTCTACCCCACCTGTCAAGCTCTCATCTCTCCCCTTTGCCCGGGGAAGAGATTTCAAAGCCGCCAGACAGCTGTTCTGGCGGCTTTTTACGAAGATCGGAAAGGCGCCCGACGAAGGGACGTCTGCGATGGCGCGCTCCAAACCGGAAGTCCGTTTCATTCCAAACTTGTGCACAACCATTTCCAGGTAGACATTTAAACTCATGGGAGCAATGATCCCTGCAGCACTCCACAAGTGAATATTCACCTGTATGACCGCTCTTACTTTGTTGTAATTCACTGAGACTATCCATTGAGGAAGAAACACTGTTTAATTCATTTGGAGCCATGAAGCACCTACAGGAGATAACGGTCTTCCCACCTTGCAAAGATTATCAGTGGTATGAAATTCAAGAACAGTAATTTGATCAAACATATATTTGAATTACCAGCTAATTACTTACAGGTGAAAAGTAGATCTAAAACCTAGCTAGCTGTATGAGTTGGTACATGTTTGCTGTGACTTCCACGAATTCCCCACGCCTTCTCTACCTTCTTTAGTTTCTCCAGACAATGAAGGTTGAAGTCTTCCAACTCTCAAAACCAGAGGAGCTCTACCATTAGCCCTAAGGTAAAGTTTAGGAGCTTACGAAAATACCTGTTGTACAGGAAGGTGTGCAGTACACTGTCAGGTTCCCTATGATGTATTTAATACTCAGCATCACAGATGTGATGATTTATGTGTGAATGTATCCATTGTGATTTGTATACTATAAATTATGATATATATGTGAACCAAGTCAGTTGTGAGTTCAAGAAAATATAGTTAAGCAAACTATGGCTTACTACCATATGTGATCCTAAGATGTGTGTTTTTCTTGAGGAAGGTTAATTAAAATAAATCCATTTAGATTTTATATAGATTTATATTTTCAAAAGGGAGGGGAATATTCCACTTTATTAACTGTGAGAACAAGATTGTAACTAATAAAATGTAATCCACTGGGATCCATGCTTATTATCTCACATAAACTGGGCAAACTCGTTTCTTAGTCAGTTTTTTTCCTTTCCACTCCCACTTCTCCCTCAGTCTGCCTGCTGAAGAAATTCTGAGATCTTTAAATTTATGTATAATTTTCATTAGTTCAAAAGTTCCCTGCTCAAATGTTTAATTTTCATTTAGAGCTATATGGTTTCCTTTTTTTGTATGAAAATAACCCTCTAATCTCTTCCATGTGAGATTTTCTTGTCTATTTCCACAGGTGAGCCCTATCTTAAGAAATAGTCTATCAAACAAAACAAGGTCAGGAAATTAATCAATGGAAAATGATTTGGTTTTCACAGTTGGGTTTGAGAAAGATAAGAGAAGTGATATTATAAAAGCAAGCAAAAACTCCACTGCCACCTCACCATTTCACAGGAGAAGCAAGATGTGGCCTTTACTTCTTCTCATAGGTGCCTCTTCAGCTTTTGCCGAAGCAACAGTTCACAGATTTGATGGGTAAGTAAGAGCGCTAAATAATATTTAAGAACATTTCAAAACAGCACAACAACTTTTCTGTTATAAGTAATGTCCTTCCGCTGTTTTCTTTAGGGAAAAGGTTTACCGTGTTACACCCCGTAATGAAGATGAAGTACATGCTCTCAATTACTTAGCCAATATTATGCAGGTAAATTCCAATATGGAGTATGGTGGGGGAAATATGTTAAAATAATGTTCATTTTATAGTATACTATACTAGTATAGTATTTTATAGTATTTATTATCATACTAATAAATAATGAGGTGACCCATTCATTGTTCTCACAATAAAGATGGCTAAACTAGGAAAGGCAGCACATACTGACATCTAGAACTTTAAGTAATAGAACATAGTGGTACTGTCAAATTTGTGGGAGCCTTGGACAAGCTGTTCTTTAAGAGATTCCCCAGCACTACAATCCCATATGGTCTCTTCCTTTTGGTTTAACAGCCATTAGAAAGGAACAAGCAGGATCAATTTTAATTCTCCTAATTTATATTGTCTTTACCTAATACTTCTGCTAGCCTGTGGGAAAGGGAAAGGGGAAAGGAAAGGATTGAGGTTTTCTTCTTTGTTTGTTTTGGATTTTATCTCTAAAAAGAAAACTGAGTGGAAATTAAGTAACTAACACATCTCATTTAATTCTTCCCACTTCTTTTTACTTTTTAAAGAGTTGTAGCAGCTAAACCCCAGTAACGTTTTATTTGCTGTTTGGCATGCTAGCTTGAAACTACAATACTTTCAGAGAGATTTGTTTCTCCTAATCCTGATACAAGATCTCTGTATTTTACAAAATAGTGAAGAATTTATTATTATGGTCACTGACTATAATTGCAAAGGAGAGGCAAGTAGCTAATCTCTTCTCCTTTCATAAAAAACAGAAAGCACACTTCGTTTACAATACCTGCTATCACCGTGAACCCTATGGAGTTCAAGAGCAATATCAGTATTGTTTGGAGCTTCTCAACATATCCAAGCAAATTATCAAAGAAAATTCATAGAATCATAGGCTAACCTTGCAACCCTATACTCAATTGGGTGCAATTCCACTGTAACCAGTGACATTTACAAGTAGTCCTCGATTTACAACCATTCATTTTGTAACATTCAAAGTTACAACAGCACTGGGAAACATGATTTATGATCATTTTTCACACGTGCAACCATTGCAGCATCCCTGTGGTCTCATGAGCAAAATTCAGACACTTGGTAACTAACATATACTTACTACCATTGCAGTGTCCCGGGGTCATGTGATCACCTTTAGCAACCTTCTGGCAAGCAATGGGGTAACAAGATTCACTTAACAACCATGTCACTAACTTAAAAACTGCGGGGATTCACTTAACAACTGTAGCAAGAAAAGTCATAAATGGGGCAAAAAAATCACTTAGCTGTCTTGCTTAGCAATACATTCTTCTTTTGTGGCCAGTTCCTTCCCTGTAATTTCCCCTTAGCGTTATACCTCATATACAAGTGGGATTTTATGTTTATCGAGGCTGGTATCTAATTTATTTCAATATATTACTCTGTAAAGCATCATGTATTCTCACTGTGCTAAATGAACAATCTTTAAACCAATGAAAAATATTCTATCAAAAGGGATTAGACACAAAATCTGCCTGTATATTCCTTTTCATTACTTTAAATTTTTGAATAAAAATAATCTCTGTCCAAAAAAATATGATAGGCTGTATAAAGAAATTGTGCCATCACGGAAAGAAATGCTGTTAAAGGGTTGCTTGCTGAAGTTTCAGCTTATTATCAGCTTCTCCTGTTTGGTTTTTTTCCCACGAATGTTCAGTGAACCTCTTGTTCATTCCAAATTTGTGTTTTCTGACCTTGATGTAACCAGATTATGGCATGAGAAAGAACCATCAGAGACAGCAGTTAGACAGCACTTAGCTTTGATGTTGAGAAATAGCTGCAAAGGAGAAGAAGGGACATTCTAATCTTTATGAGACATGGACTTAGCAATGATATCTGGATGTCAGAAGGGCTTTTCATTGATCACAGGGCATTTTCGGGACTCTCCCATATCTCGCTCCATGCTACATTACAGTTTGAAAACTCTTAAGTTATGCTTTTCACATCTCTGAAGTTTCAGGCATTTGCACTATTACGTTGTAAGTATGTTGATAAACAAACTGGATGCAAAGTTTGATAGCCATCTGATGAGAGAACAGGAGAGATTGGTAGAAATCATAATGATCCAGTTGCTAAGTAGTTACTATGGTCCATAGGCCTCACAATTATAAGGACTCACTTCAGGGGTGAAATGCTCCCGGTTCGGGCGTGCCTGTCGGTCATTGGAGAGCCAGTCGCAAAGGCAGCGCAAGGCTCCGCCCACCCACCCGGACGCCGCCATTTGGGTTCTTTTACCCTCTGCACATGTGCAAAGCATTCTGTGCATGCGCAGAGGGTAAAAGAACCCAAATGGCGGCATCCGGGTGGGTAGGCGGAGTCTCGCACTGCCTTCGCGACCGGCTGTCTGACGACCAACAGGAATAGCCGAACCAGGAGCATTTCACCCCTGACTCACCTCAAAAAGAATATTTGGCAAGCTATAAGTTATAGGTATCTTATCTCTGGTCCAAGAAGTAATTGGAACCGACATACCGGAGTAGGATCAGTGTGCTTCTACTGCTTAAATCTTTTATCAGAAAAATTGCTATAATTAGAGAACCATCTCAGCTGGGAAACAGCATTGGAATAATCACTATTTACATTGCCTATAATTTGTTTACATTTAAGTTTCCAATGATTTTGAAGGAGGCTACTTCAGTTATCATTCATACTGTACATTGGAATCTAGTCTAAACAAAATGAACAACACAGATTTCAATAACCTTAAATAAATTGTTTGGAATTGGTACTCTAAATAAAATTATTGAATCAATGTTTTGCAAAGATACATAAATCTGCTTTAGAAAATTAGGGATATTCAAATGGAATTGGAAAATTATCCTGGGTTATTGTTTTTTTCCCCCTTTTCTATGACCACTGATTTCCTAGTATGGAAGTGAGAAATTGGCTAACATTCAAAGCACTTAATTAAAACTCAAGGGATAAGAAAGGGGAAAATAAACAGATTGTTTCACATCCAGAAACTTTAAAAAGTCAGGCTTTTAAAATTAATAGCTGACAGGTACTCACCCAGAGTCCAAAATGCTTCCTCCAACTCATTTTTTAAGCATGCGTAACCCTGCCAAACATTTCCAAATATTTCTGCATTAACAATTCATAAAATTTTGCTTAGCCACAAATACTGACATATGCACATTGATTTCTTACCTATACATTTGACCATTAGATAATAGTTTTTAACATAAAGGATTTACAGTACTATATGTGCTTTCTTGGGAATAAAATGTCATTATAGTACATCATTTCCAAGTAAAGTAAGCTATTCTTTCTTCTTCCCAGACCATAATGAAAAACTCTAATGAATTAGGACTCATGTTTTACTGAATCTGACTTTCAAAGCATTAAGCTTTCCAATGGTTTGTTTTGTTTTGCTTTGCTTTGCTTTGCTTTTATAAGTTCTGGATAAACAAATTTTACCTTGGATTAGTCCTATGACTGAATTGCACCAGAAGTTCATAATAAAAAGCACCCATTTAAGGAATGGTATGATACAATCATGTGAGTGAAGTAAAAATAATAATAAAAAATTAAATATATAAAGTGAAGCCACAACAAAAGCAAGGATGGAGTTGTGGTTATTTTTAATTGTTATCTCAGGCAACCATATATGATCTAAGGAGAAAAGTCATATTTGTCACGGCATATTTAGATAACAGCTGACCTTGTTTATGGATTACAGTGCCAGAAGTAATAATATTTGTTCACTGCTTAGATACCAGGCACCTTTCAGAAATGCTTTAGTCACAAGAAGTCTCTAAAGAACCATTCAGTACATCCAAATGAAAAGCGGCTATAAGCCTCTAATTTAAAAGAATATATATGCCACAATAAGGCAATACATTCATACAATTTTTGTCAATTTGTTTCTCAGTGCTAAAACCACTTCTGTGGGTTAGTTCTTATTGGAAGGCATTTTAAAGATTGTCTTGTGGAGTCCAGTTATTCTGAGACTTTAATGTACAGACATACTTTTCAACAAATATAGAAATGGTACTTTTAATGGCCAAAATAATGATTTCAATTCATTCCAGTTAGAATATTTATAGGATTGTATTTTCTCATGTTGACAATTCTCCTATATCTCCCAGTATACAAATTGAGTTAGATTGGAAAAGGGAAAACTCCTTGAATACAACCATAACTACATTATAGAATTATACATATTACCTACCACATACCTCCCAGCGACCGGTTAGATCACACAGGGTTGGCCTCCTTCGGCTCCCGTCAGCTAAACAATGGCAGCTGGCGGGTCCTCAGGGGAGAGCTTTCTCTGTGGCTGCTCCGGCTCTCTGGAACCAGCTCCCATCTGAGATCCGTACCATCCCCACCCTATTGGCCTTCCGGAAAGCCGTTAAGACCTGGCTTTTCCGACAGGCTTGGGGATAGTGACCCTACGGAGTGGATTAATGCGGTCTTCCCCTGAATGTTATGAATGTTGGACATGTGTTTTAATATTTTAAATGTATTTTTAAATTTGCTTTTATATTTTTTATACTAAATTGTTTATGTTCACTGTAAGCCACCCAGAGTCCTTCGGGAGTTGGGCGGCATAGAAGTATAATAAATAAATAAATAAATAAATAAATAAATAAATAAATAAATAAATAAATAAATAAATAAATAAATAAATAAATAAATAAATAAATAAATAAATAAATAAATAAATAAATAAATAAATAAATAAATAAATAAATAAATAAACAAACAAACAAGAATAGGTGCCATAGGAAAGCAGAAATGAGCGCTGATAAGTCTGAAACATATTAAGAACTAATACAAATTTAGCGCAGTAGCTGGATGTAGAATTTCAGCAATTGATGGCTGCAGAATTCTGGAATTAAAATGCAGACATCTTAAAGTTGTCAAGATTGAGAGACATTGGTCTAGTGAGTGAAACACTGGACTAGGTCAAGAAAAACCTAGAGTCCAATCTATCTACACTCATGAAAGCTTGCAGATGATTTTGTACAATTCATCCCAGCTGAATTCTCAAAATTGTTGTTATTGGGATATATCTGAAGGAAGGAGTTCTACTTTCACTAAGATTGTGCGAGCTTTGTAAATGATTTGTGTTTCAGTTCTGAGAAATATCAATCTTCTAAACTAGATTAAGGCATCAGAAAAAAGACCTAGAAAAGCACTATGAGAAGCCACCTTCACATTGTTGCTAAGAAAACTATTCAGGCTGTCCATGAGATCAACTTAGAGAAGACTTTCTATCATTACTAAAAATTTATTAGGCATTTTTGTCCAAATAATCTTACAATGCAATTTACGTCTGTTTTAATTCTCCGATTCAATAAAGGTGCTTGCACTGCCATTTTTCTTTTTGAAAAATTAAAGTAGTATCTTTGGCTATCTTCACAACATAATTACCATGTAATTTCCAGGTAACTGACTTACTGTCATATGTCAACAACATACAATCACTAATGTTTCTGTCATCTTTCCAGACACTGCAAAAGTTTAAAAGTTTTCAGTGATCCAGTTAGGGTCAGTGCCATAGAATAGAATAGAATAGAATAGAATAGAATAGAATAGAATAGAATAGAATAGAATAGAATAGAATAGAATAGAATAGAATAGAATTCTTTATTGGCCAAGTGTGATTGGACACACAAGGAATTTGTCTTTGGTGCATATACTCTCAGTGTACATAAAAGAAAAGATACATTTGTCAAGGATCATGAGGTACAACACTTAATGATTGTCATAGGGTTACAAATAAGCAATAAGCAAACAAATAAGCCATTCAAATAGTGTTAGGAAATCCTTACCCTTACCCAACCTTGCCCTTTTCTGTGCTGTGGCCATTTCTACGTACTGTATCACCATCTCATCCACTGCCAGGATCACTTGCAGATGTAATCTCTTGTGCCATTTCACAGAAATCAACGCACCAGGAGCCAATATCTACTGAATGCAGTACTTATTTACTATTCAATGACGTAGCCCAAATATTATTTTTCAGGCTTTTCCATGAGTCTGAATAAAATTTGGGTTATTTAAATGAAAAGGAGGTGATTCACTTGCAAAAAGTCCTAAGCAAGTCTTCATCATTTCTAAAGTACATACATCCCTAATGTAGAGTGGTTTAAGTTTCTAAAGGAAATATGACATGCATTTAATAAACAAATAATGAACTATATTGTACCCATCATTTATTCCATTTCAGGGAGTGGTGAGGTGGCCTAGAGCTGGAGCTCCTGCCTCACAATCAGGAGGCTGTGAGTTCAATCATAGGTAAAGGCAGATATTTCTCTCTCTGGGCACACTGAGAATATATTTGCTGAACAAAACTCCGCATTGGCGGGCAGGAAGGGCATCCAGCAAACACCCTGCTAGCTCCATTCAGTTGCCCAGATTCCACCCCGCAAGGTATTATGGGGTGGTTAAAAGAAGATGATGATTTATTCCATTTCACCACATAACCCCAAGGGATATTATAATAAGGGCATTGATGGAAAAGTTTTAGCCAGCCTGAAATCATGCGTCCTTTTTTGCCATGGCTTTCTCTGTTCAGGTTGACTTTTGGCGACCAGATTCTGTTGAACTACTGAAAGCAGAAATGACTGTTGATTTCCGAATTGAAGCAGACAAATGTTCTGAAGTTGAGAGCATTCTACAGCATCGTGGGCTGAACTATGAGTATGTTTTTGCAGTATTTATTACATAACATATAAGTGGTTCAATGGTGCACAAAACTCCATGTAGATTGTGCTATGAATAAAACAAAAATAGGGATTAGAGTTGAATGCATCTGTCATTCTCTAGTTCTAGTTTTCCCAAACAATCTTAAAATTGATTGTCTTGTTTTCACATCATTTTCAAACTGTTGGAATTTTTTAACATTCTCCCAAAAAGTAATCTATTTTTACCAAATAGTTCTACTAACATACATTATAGTATGTAATGTTGCCTTATGTATGATTTTTCCATAAACATTCCATATACTCAACTTGCAGAGAGAACTGAATCTCTGCATGGTTAGGTCTTTTTAAATTGACAAGTCAATATGTCTGAAATTTAGAACAAAATTTTTAGAACAAAACAGTGAAAACCGGAAATGTGAGTAGTAATTAATTCCAGGATGCAATCAAAAAGATAGGATTGGGGGGGGGGAATAGAGAGTAAGACTTTCACCTCAGAGAATATCAGATCCAATGCGGTGGAGAAACAGAGCAACAAAACAAAATCTTCAAGTTTAACACAAAATCAACTTTATTTAGCACATAATTTACATTTTCCCCCAACACTGTAAATATCAATTATAGTGGAGAGAAAATGAAAACTGAGCTGTGGAAGGTGGGATTCATCCATTAGTTATGTACTGATGAGTTATTGTTTTGCTCTCAGTTGGTAATCTTGTAGTACTGTAGACCTTGACAGTGTAGGATTGTCACAGTGTCAAAGGAAAGAATTATTTCACCATGTGTGGAGATGCTAGCTCCCCCAATGATGAATGTACACAATTCAGCCTGCACCACAGAGCTCTTTGAAAGATTGTCCCTGACAAACTTCAGAGAAGTGTCCTTGCTACAACAATCCAAGATAGGAGCCTTTGATATGCATCTGAGATACCCTGACATCATGTCAGTGTAACTAGATCAATTGTTAATTACAGTGTTATGAAGGTTGAGATGCACTGGAAATTGTGTGTCTCATATTCTCCAAATGCAAATTACAGTGAACAAGGATATGATGTTGCTCATTTCCCAGCCTTTCCCACTCTGATGCCCTCTTGATATATTGAGATTGCAACTACCAACATATGCTATCATTAAGGTTAGGAATTCCTAAATATATTGGTTCCTCTTCCTATCTTGAGAATGCTTGGCTGAGAATCTTTCTGTCAAAACAAAATTAGATTTTCAAATCAAATCAATTCACTTCATAAACTGGAATGGGAAATTCAAACCCAACAAACAAGGCCTGGCTTACATAAACTTGCTGTTTAACATGGGGTGGAAGATCAGACCTTAGGAAATCTGGGGAGTACAAAAGAAATTGAAATAACCCATTTTGACCAATCTGTATTATTGTTTCATTGCAGAATTTTAATTGATAATCTTCAGGCTGCGCTTGATAGGCAACTGGACAATCGTGCTCGGGCTGCTGGATACCAGTATGAAAAATATAATAGCTGGGAAAAGGTAAAGAAGATTCACATGTGAAAATTCTCCTTCTCGTTCCATTTGGCAGTTTTGCTTTAAAATACTACTCTGCTCCTCACGGTCATTTCTCAGGCATAAAGAACATGCAGTTTAGAAAAAGAACACATACTTTTCTGCATAAATTCCAACCCTAGAACCTTTAGTTAACAGGTTCCTAGGCAAGAAAGGTCTGTCTCCTTTTGTCAGAGCTAGGAAGTTCCAACCAGTTAATACAGAACTAGACTGGAAAAGCGAATATGAACGTCTAAATGTGACAGCCCAGGATTCAAGATTCTCATGATGCACACTATTCTCTTCCAAGTTGCTGACACCATTTATATTGGGAGTGCTTGTTTCTTCTTCAGGAGAAGGGCTGCATTTGGCCTTTGAGTGAAACATGGAGCCAGGAAAAACAACAACCTCTATTTAATTTAATTGGCCTTTCTATTGAATCAAAACTAAGTCTTGTTAACTTGACTGTTTCTAGTCATATATTTAATAATTTCCTGGTTCCAGCTCATTAAAGCAATGAATTTGATTGCTGCTTCTGGAAATTATCAAGGCTGTGGAGACAACAAGCAATCCTCTGGCTTTAGGTTGTCCACTTCTAATTTACACTGTCCTGTTTGTCTCCAAGTTATTTCCCCTGGTAAAAGGGAAGACGGTAAAGAGAAATGTTTACTTCTTTTTGCTCTTTTAGCTGTGCACCAAACAAAGATAAGTATATAACTCAGTCTCTGGGCACTGACCACTTCTAATACATTGATCTGAATTCTTCAGGAAAAGAAAAAAATATTTTCCGTCTGTTATCTAGGCAACAGTAATCTGCATGAACAATTAGTCTAAGTCATTCTTTACATCATTTCTTTCTGTCATTAAATGCTCTGATCTATTTTTTAATTGACAGATAAATGCTTGGACCGCTGATATTGCCAATGCAAATCCAAGTCTTGTTTCCCGATCACAGATAGGAACAACTTTTGAGGGACGTCCAATGCACCTCCTGAAGGTATTCAATATTTTTTTTATTTGTTTCTAAAGCCAACGTATCAGGCTTGCTCTTGGCAATTAGCAAATAGCAACTTTTGTTAAGTTTTTGTAGATCCTGGATATGTGTTTGTATTTTTTAAAAAATGCTTTAGGAAATCTGCTTTAGATTTTATAAATTCCTTTATGGAAACATTTTTCATCCATTTTGATTGATAGTTAAGTCTTCCTAAATATCACAGTCTGCAATAAAAGCTTTTGACAGTTTGCACATAAAAATTCAGCCATATTCCTGTAAGTAAGGTAAATGGTAATTTACATTTGTTTAATCGTGTACTCCATCTGTTGTTTGTAAACATATTTGCTATAAAGTGATCTATAAACTTCAGCAAGAACCCCCTTCCCCCTCTTTTTTTCTTGACAATGAGATGTAAACAATTAATCAGATTTCCCTCTTAACACAAAACACAAAACCTTTGTTATTTCATCATGTTGGAAGGAAATTTAGATCTAGATTTAGATCTAGATTTAGATTTAGAGCAATAGTACATTAAATGTTAAGAGGGAGGGGGTGGGATCCCATAAGGATATCTGTACCTAATTAATCAACTGGTATAGAATCTACCTCTTAGAATGAGCAAAAATACTGAGAGTGACAATAATAAAAGGAGCAGTTCCCCATTTCTGTAATGCTAAGATTGAATTGGTTCTCTTCACCTGATTGTATTACCTGATTGTATTACTATGATTTCAAATGAAGTATTTCTCTTTCCATCTGGACCTGAGTTTCATCAAAGTCTGATGTACACCTTGTGTTAGTCATCCAGAAACTGAAATACAAAGAATGGTTCCCCCATAATAGAACTTCCTGTAAATACATCATAAAAATGTGACTGAGAAGAGAAATGTGCATCTATGTTAGGGAGAAAAAGCTACTATATACAATCCTAATGTGACTATTTCCTGTTAGGACTAGGATTGGACTAGGATCCAATTTATGTGGTGATTTCAGTATATGGCAGCATTATGATAATTTCATACCTCTTCAGGCTAAGCTGAGCTTTTTGCCTTATTGCACGACATATTTAAGTCAGATACTGTCTTTATTCCACCTGCTCCATTGCTTGGTCACATTTGAGGTGGTTCTAGTCAGTTCATGCCATACAATCGATGCATGCATATTCCATTGCTCAATATGGATGAACTAGCTAAAAGTTGGAGATATAAATATTAGTTAATCCATGGCAGCAGCTCCCTTTGTTAGAAAACTAACATATTGATGGACCTTGAGCAGGGGTGGGTTCCGGTTTTCTTTGCTGCCGGTTCACTCAGTGATGCAACGCGCAGGTGCACAGCGTGGTGCATGCTCAGTGCTAAAAACACAGCTTCTGCGCATGCGCAGAAGCAAAAAACAAGATGGTGCCGCCGCTGAGAGAGCCGGTTTCGGGGCGTGGCAGGCCTGGGTCGCTGCCAGTTCCAGCGACCCAGATCGCCAAGTTACTACCAGTTCTATAGAACCGGTCCGAACCAGGAGGAACCCACCTCTGACCTGGAGTTCAAACAAGGTCTCTTTATGGCATGGTGAGCAACTAGTAGTAAGCCAACATCTCGAATGGAGATGCCAAAGCTCAAGCCTGCATCATTCAAAACTGACCTCAAAATGGTTACATTTGAATGCAAGCGCACTAAAGTCACAGGAGAAAGTGGCATGCAAAGCCTTTTCCAGCCTTAAACATTTTCTTTCAAAAATATGAAAAATTGGTCTTGACACCCCCCACCCCCTACCCCACACCTTTAAAAGTCTTCCTGCAACTAGTCAATCAGTCTAGAGCTGTATTTCTCAATCTTGGCAACTTTAAGATATATGGACTTCAACTCCCAGAATTCCTGAGCCAAGGAACACTTCTTTATGTTGAGACTTACTTATTAGAGGAGTCTCTGAAAGATAATTCACCCATTTTCTCTACCCTGCCACCATCACTAAGAAGTGGGACTTAGCAATAGCACTAGCAATAGCACTTAGACTTATATACCGCTTCATAGTGCTTTACAGCCCTCTCTAAGCGGTTTACAGAGTTCAGCATATTGCCTCCAACAATCTGGGTCCTCATTTTACCGACCTCAGAAGGATGGAAGGCTGAGTCAACCTTGAGCCGGTGAGATTTAAACAGCTGAACAGCTGAACTGCAGTGCTGCACTTGAACCACTGCACCACCTCGACTTACACTCATTGTATTAAAGTGCAGAATGAAACAGGGGTGCACACTGAGTAGTAGAAAGCTCAGCTGTAACCTGCACTTTGAAATATGTCTTGGGAACACAGGTATCTGTTTCAATGGATAATATTTATTTATTTATTTATTTATTTATTTATTTGTCAAACATGTATAGTAGTAATTTGTATAAACATAAGTAAAAAGTAACTATAAAAGAGGACAATTGGACAGTAGGACAGGGATGGTAGGCACACTGGTGCGCTTATGCACGCCCCTTACAGACCTCTTAGAAACGAGGAGAGGTCAACTGTAGACAGTCTAAGGTTAAAGTTTTTGGGGTTTGGGGAAGAAACCACAGAGTCAGGTAGTGCATTCCAGGCATTGATCACTCTGTTGCTGAAGTCGTATTTTCTGCAGTCGAGTTTGGAGCGCTTTACATTTAGTTTGAATCTATTACGTGCTCGTGTATTGTTGCGGTTGAAGCTGAAGTAGTCATTAACAGGAAGGACATTTTGGTATATGATTTTATGAACTACATTTAGATCAGATCGGAGGAGACGTAGTTGTAAATTGTCTAATCCCAGTATTTCTAGTCTGGTGGAATAAGGTATTTTGTTGTGAGCGGAGGAGTGAAGGACTCTTCTTGTGAAATATTTCTGGACTCTCTCGACTGTATTTATGTCTGATATGCAGTGCGGGTTCCAGACAGGTGAGCTGTATTCCAGAATTGGTCTAACAAATGTTTTGTATGCTCTGGTTAGTAATGTAATGTTGCCAGAGAAGAAGCTACGCAAGATTAGATTAACAACTCTTAGTGCCTTTTTGGCAATGTTGTTACAATGGGCTCTAGCACTTAGGTCATTGGATATGAGTACTCCAAGGTCTTTGACAGAGTGAGGGTCATCTACAAGTTCGTTTCCTCCAAGTTTGTATTTTGTATTCTGATTTTTTTTGCCAATGTGTAAGACAGAGCATTTGTTGGTTGAGATTTGAAGTTGCCAGTTGTTTGACCATTCTGCTACATGGTCAAGGTCTTTTTGAAGGGTAGCAACATTGTCGGTGGTGTTAAATAGTTTAACATCATCAGCAAAGAGAACGCAGTTGCTTATAATATGATCACAAAGATCGTTTATGTAGAGTATGAAGAGTGTTGGTCCTAGAACACTGCCTTGAGGGACACCGCTGTTGACAGGAGCAGGATTTGATATGGCACTTCCTATTTTGACCACTTGTTGTCTGTTAGACAGGAACGCAGTTATCCAATTATGTAGGGGTCCAGAAATGCCATAGGATTTTAGTTTCAGAAGTAGTTTGTCGTGTACAACTGAATCAAAGGCTTTACAAAAGTCTATGTAAATTGCATCTATTGTTTTACCTTGATCAAGTTGAGTGGTCCATATGTTTTTGCAGTGCAGGAGTTGCAGATTACAGGATAATTTTTTTCTGAAACCAAATTGTTTGTTGGAGAGTAGGTTGTTAGTTTCTAAGTGGAGCGTAATGGATTGGTTTATGATTGATTCCATGACTTTGCAGGTGACGCAGCCCAAAGAGATTGGTCTGTAATTTTCAACGTTACTTGGATCTCCTTTTTTGAAGATAGGGATGACCGTGGCTAGTGACCATAGGTTGGGTAAGGAGCTAGTTCTGAAGGATTTTTTAAAAATTATGCTTAGAGGTTCAGCCAAGGTTGTGGAAAGCTTTTTTAAGAAGTATGCACATAGTCCATCAGGTCCAATAGATAGAGATGGTTTTTGGTTGCGTAATGCCTTTCTAACGTTATCTTCTGTAAAATCGATTTGTGTTAGATCGTTGCAGTTAATTGTGGTACGACTAGGAAATATTGGGCATGAGCCATTGCTGTTTACAAAGACTGAGCCGAAGAATGTGTTAAAGAGGTTGGCTTTAACTGTTTCATCGTTATAGTCTTTACCATTCGGTCCTTTAAGGGGTGGGATGGATCTTGAGTCTTTGAGTTGGTTGTTTACAAAGTTATAGAAGGCACGTGTGGACTTCGTACGTAGAAGGTTTTCTTCTTGATTGATGTGATAATTGGTGCATTCAGTCTTTATTTGATGACACAGATTTTTGTAGCGGCTTTTAAAGTTTGCAACGTGGCCTGTTTTATTTTTTCGCCAAAGAGATCTTTTTTTGGATTGGAGCTTCCTTATTTTTATGGGTAATTTATTTTTCTTGGTTTTGGTGATTATTAGTGGTACATGTAATTTAATGACTCTTTGGATTTCGAGCAAAAATATATTGTAGTAGTCTTCGGCAGTATTACAGCCTGTTACAGACAGTAAGCCTGTTGTATAACAAAACTGTGCTTATGCTCTTTGTTACCAGTTCTGTTCTACTTGTACATTTATAGAGAAATGTTGTAGAACCCTACAAGACTCCAGTGCTCCTCCCTGCAAAAGGAAGCCAAATTCTGGTCAGATTGGCTAGAACTTTTCTCCATTCAGGGAAGTGAGGAGCTGATAAGATCAGCATGGGATACACTTCTCTTCTTACTGACATTTGCTTTGAAAAGGTCATGAGAATAGACCCTACATCATTATTGGAGAACCACAGGGTTGACTTACAAGAGCTTTTCCTAAGGGTGCAATAAACCAAGCACTACAGCTGCATTTCCTCCTTTCATTTTGGTTTAGCTTCTATGCAGCTGTGACCCAGCTGCTCTGCAAAATTGAAAGATTCACAGTGCCAGGATTTGCAGAAATTTGCCTTTGGTTTGCAGAGTTACCTCTTTAATTGCTTTCACTAAACCATATCAGAGCAACACCTAGCTCTGTTCAGTTGATATTTTTGCACACACAACTGAACATGCAAACAGGAGTAAGCAGCCTCTTCCTGCTTCAAATAATACCAGAGACTGGCCTGAAAAGCTAGTTGTCTGTTGAGATGTGACACGATTGCCATATATACATGTAAACACCTCCATGTGAGTTGGAGCTCTGCACTACCACACTTCCAGATATATTGAGCAACAAACTCCCTCATCACTAAAATATGCCAGCTGAGGATGATGAAAATTGTGGTGCAACATCTGGAAGGTGCTAGGGAGAAGAAGGCTAGTATAAGTAACAGTACACAAGAGGCCACATATTCACATATGGAAAAGGAGATTGGATCTTAAAGAACTAGCTGCTATCAGAATTATCACCTTTACCCAATTTATAGCAGATGTCTCTTCCCCGAAATTCACTGCCCCATTAAATGGTAATCAATTGTGGGATATATCTCATTCCTTTTCAGAGCTACAATGTAATATTTCAAATGGATTTTGACAGTAAAATATGAGTCTGAAAAGTGGTAGCTATGGTAAGAACAAATTTGCTTCCTGTTGAACTTTAAATAGTCGTAGCGCATTGTCCTCTCCAGGAGCAAGGATCAGATCATGTTGGTCCACCCACAGAGCTTAATGAAGCTGATCAGATTCCAGATAATTAATTGGATTCCAGTGACCTGTTTGAGTCATCTCCTAAGCACTTGGTACAGGGGCTTCTTCTAAACACTGTCTCCCCTATCTCAGAATCCCCTGGCATACTGAGCTGTTGCAGCCAATGATGCATAAGGCAAAGCAGCTTGACTGATTATGGGACAAGCCTAAGGATGCAACCATATGATCATAGTGTAGGCATCATTACAAATCCTATGCTTTTATGGTCATTGACCGTACAGATGAGGCAAGGGTCCTCCTTGTTACCACTTAGAGGAAGGCTTAAAGCACACTTATTTATCAAGGCTTTTGAATGCTCCCATTTTATTTATTTTATTTTATTTATTAATCCCATTGATAGGGCCACCTATCTTACAGAAGCGACTCTGATTTAGTTGTAGTTTGTGTTTTATATCTGTTATTCTTTTGACACTGTTTTCATGGATATTTTTACTGTGTTTTTGTAACCTGTCAAGACAGAGCTATTAAGTGGACAGGCAACATATACATTTCTTGATAAACAAATAAGTGTTTTCTTTTAAATTTTTCAAAGTTGCTTTAAAAACTGCCTTGAAAACAGGATAAGCAGAATTGCCCTAGAACATTTTCCAGCTTGTGGCTACTATTTCTCTCCATCCTCAGCATGTCCAAGAAATTAAGTTGTGGCATAACTGGAGGTGGGGATGAGAACTTTGCTATTGCTAGTGTTGACATTTTAAAAATAATTAAGGCTTTCCAGCATGAAAAACATAAGCACTTCAAATCTGTTCAAGTCAAACCAATTCCTTATTACAGTCATAGATCAGCATAAGGAGCCTGGAGTATAGTCATTGAAAGAAGCATATAGATATATAGAAATAAAAATATTTTAAAATTATGAAAAGCTAGAAGATATAAAAATATATACCGGTAATTAAAGACAAGGAAGGAAGGAGGGAGGGAGGGAGGGAGGGAGGGAAGGGAAGGGAAGGGAAGGGAAGGGAAGGAAAGGAAAGGAAAGGAAAGGAAAGGAAAGGAAAGGAAAGAAAAGGAAAGGAAAGGAAAGGAAAGGAAAGGAAAGGAAAGGAAAGGAAAGGAACAAAAGGAAAGGAAAGGAACAAAAGGAAAGGAAAGGAACAAAAGGAACAAAAGGAAAGGAAAGGAACAAAAGGAAAGGAAAGGAAAGGAAAGAAAGGAAAGGAAAGGAAAGGAACGAAAGGAAAGGAAAGGAAAGGAAAGGAACGAAAGGAAAGGAAAGGAAAGGAATGAAAGGAAAGGAAAGGAAAGGAAAGGAAGGAAAGGAAGAAAGATAGGCAATAATGTATGTTGGACAAGCATTGATGTCTGACACCACAGGGTAGTATAAAATTGTCCTGTCCATGCCAGATATTTATGAAGTTATGGTGAGATGAGGCTGGTATGAATGTTTCTGTAGTACAGACATTGGAGAAGGGTTAGGGTTAGGGCTAGGGTTGTTGCTTCTGTGTCCAGAGTCATAGAGGCATTGTGTCTTCAGATAAGGAATCTGTGCTTTCAATCTCAGCTGAGAGAAAGGCATGACATCATGCCAGAGTAAAGACACTTTTGTGTTTAGGTACTTTGAGTTTAGTTATATATGCCATAAGGGGGCAGAGTAACTATTGGGTTCACTGACAATAAAGTTTGGGTTCCTGGCTACTTCTAGTTGGCAGTCTGTGTCTGTGTGCTGATCGATAAGTGTTTGAACTGATGATATCTTCTGCTATCTGAAGACCTGAACAGAATCCCAAGGTTGAGATTTTAGTTGTCGCTGTTTCAAGTCAAACCTGTATTTATTTAATATTTATTTATCTATTTATAAAATTTATAAGCTGCCCATCTTACTCAAGGTAAATCTGGGAGTATTTTTAATCCCTCTCACATCCCCATATTGTCCTTAATACATTCCAACAAACAACAATAGTGAATTTGTATTTTATTATTGTTATTTTGCAATATTTCAATATTTCATTAAAAATTACAAAAAAATATTGAATAAGTATTGGTATATAGTAATGTAAGTATGATTATATAAGTGCATCTTAAGAATAAGAAAAAATCTGGTTAAGAAAACTACAGGGACATATCCAGGTAGCTACCAAGAACCAAAACTGACTTCAAAGTGATAGACAGACAGGCAGGCAGGCAGGCAGGCAGGCAGGCAGGCAGGCAGGCAGGCAGGCAGATGATAGATAGATAGATAGATAGATAGATAGATGATAGATAGATAGATAGATAGATAGATAGATAGATAGATAGATAGATAGATAGATAGATAGATAGATAGATAGATAGATAGATAGATAGATAGATAGATCTTCTTAGTCAATATTTCTACACAGAAAAACATTTATCTAGCCAAAGATATGTTAAGAAAAACTTTGTAAATATAGACAAAAGCCTAAAACAGTGGTACCTTGGTAAACAACTGCTTTGAACTTATTGAATTTGGTACTCAATGCATTTTGAAATGAAAATTTTGTCCTGGTACTCATTGTAGGTTTGGTACTCGACAAATAAGCTAGAACTTGTCAGTATCAACTGCCTTATGACTCCCTACATTATTTCTTATGGGAAATTTTTGTTTGGTATCATTTTTTGATACTCATCACACTTCCTGAAACCAATTAATGATGAGTACCAAGATACCACTGTACTTTACTTGTTTTATTCATTTTTATTTATTTTATTTATTTTGTCAAACATGTACAGGATAGAGGTTGTTTGCATAAACATAACATAAGTAAAAAAGTACCTATAAAAGAGGACAATAGGACAGTAGGACAGGGACGATAGGCACAGTGGTGCGCTTATGCACCACTGTGCATAAGCGCACCACTGTAACTTGTATAAGAAATGGTGACCAGATTTCAAAGCTCTTGCTCTTTATGTGCTTTTGTCTAGCCAGTGGCCTAATGTTGCACTTTTGTTTTCCACTGTTTTGTGATCTGAGGTTTAATTTGCTAAAATTTAACATTGTGGTCCAGTCTGAGTACATGAATATGAACATGAGGCTTTTGTATATGAACTGACTTTTGAGTTTTGTGACATGTTTTTTTTTTAATTCCAACTTTGATAGAAACTGCATGACTAGGAAAATTAGCTGGGAAAGAAATCAGTTCCTTGTGCCTTTAATGGTTGGGAATTTCACCAGATGGAGCTTGTCATACTTCTGCACAATAAACATCCCTCTTGTGAACTACATTTAAAGATAAGGGAGCCCTGTCTTCCTTTGCATCTGGATACTTTATGCCTTACTATTTATGTAAGAGGCAAAGTTATATAAAAACAATATAGTGCAGGTAGCCAGACTCTAAAGATACACCATAATCACCCAGGATAAAATATGGTGGTTTGTAGGGATGAGGAAAAATACTAAGAAATAGGTTATAGCCAAAAACAAAAACAAAAAAACGAAAAAGAGGAGGGCTCTTTCCAGGTGAACTCAGTAAGATTGGAACTACTATTAGAAGCAACTCTGGTTTAGTTGTAGTTTGTGTTTTACATCTGTTATTCTTTTAACACTGATTTCATAGATATTTTTATTGTGTTTTTGTGAACTGTGAAGAATCTGTTAAAGACACTCTGTTAAAGACCTTCGAGTACTCATATCTAATGACCTAAGTGCTAGAGCCCATTGTAACAACATTGCCAAAAAGGCACTAAGAGTTGTCAATCTAATCTTGCGTAGCTTCTTCTCTGGCAATATTACTCTGCTAACCAGAGCATACAAAACATTTGCCAGACCAATCCTTGAATACAGCTCACCTGTCTGGAACCCGCACTACATATCGGACATAAATACAATTGAGAGAGTCCAGAAATACTTCACAAGAAGAGTCCTCCACTCTTCTACTCGCAACAGAATTCCTTATTCCACGAGACTTGAAATTTTAGGCTTAGACAACTTAAAGCTATGTCGCCTTCGATCTGATCTAAATGTAGTTCATAAAATCATCTGCCACAATGACCTGTCAATGAATACTTCAGCTTCAACCGCAACAATACAAGAGCACACAATAAATTCAAAATCAATGTAAACCGCTCGAAACTCGACTGCAGAAAATACGACTTCAGCAACAGAATAATCAGTGCCTGAGTATTTTCACTGTGTAAGAGTATTTGTACTATGCTATTTGTATCCAACTGTTCTTTCTTTCATTCGTTTTATTGTATAGATTGGGAAGCCTGGTGCAAATAAAAAAGCTATCTTTATGGACTGCGGCTTCCATGCCAGAGAATGGGTCTCACCTGCTTTTTGCCAGTGGTTTGTACGAGAGGTTGGTGACAAAAATATCAGTAACAGAAATTATTGATCCAACTGAAAATGGAATTGGATGGGATTGCAAAATTAAAGAAAAATTATTTACCAATCCTCAACATATTCTCATTGTTATTCCAAAGTTGCTGTCTTTGCTATAAAATAACACACTGCTTTGATTTTTCATTGGATTTCCAGTTTGCATTTTGAAGCAATTTTTTTTAAGCTGCCATGAAGAATGCATTGCAATAGCATAATTATACTGTGAACATGGCTCTGGAGTTTGCTATTGCCCCCCCCCCAAATCCTGATTATCCCCTTTGCAAAGTTTATTCTATTCACCATTAAGAGAAAATCTGTTGCAATTACACAAAGGGTTAGGATTAGAATAGCAAATAGCAAATCGGGTGGGGGGTGTCTTGTAAAAAGATACCGTTAGATCAGGGGTGGCCAAACTATAGTTCTTTGAGGACCTGTGGACTTCAACTCCCAGTATTCCTGAGCTAGCCATGCATGCATGCATGGCTGGCTCAGGAATTCTGGGAGCTGAAGTCCACAGGTCCTCAAAGAACCATAGTTTGGCCACCCCTGCCATTAGATTATAATTAAAATATAATGAGCAGACTGTGCCATATGAAATGTATCTAACAAATAATGTACACTTTTAAAATAAGTTTAAAGAAGCTGCACATTCTCCAGAATATGTTAAAACAGTTAAACAGCAGCTTCTATTCTTGATGTCCATAGCTGTTTTTTAATGTCACTATTTAGTTTATTGGTTTCTTAGTTTTGTTTTGAAGGATCTTATGTTGCCTAGGCATGCTGGAAAAATTTTGTCCTTCAATTCTGGTGATAGTCAGTACTTGAGTTTGCTTTTAGGGATATCTATTTCTGAAGACACAGACATACAAAATCTGATACTATCTTAGTAATCATGGTTCACAAAAGCCTAGCAACATAAGAGCGTTGTGGATTGAATTTCTCCTTTTCCTCAGATCTGCAGCCCTTTGAGGCAACATTTGTCTAGAGAAACATATAGTCTTCCTCTTTCTGGATCTGAATCAATACCAGAGTTGACCATAGTCCTTTATGAAGGCACAGAAAAAGTTTCAGCTGTTATTGTTGTTATTCCTGCTTTTTTTAAGAGTTCAAGAATGGGGTACATAGCATTTTCACTTCCAATTTTGCCCTGTCACAACTCCCCTACAAGTAGGGTGGGTTAAGAGAGCATGAGTAGAATTTCAACAGCTAAAGTAACAACAAATGGGTTTCCCCAATCCTGGTTCATCTTTACCATTAACCTACATTCTCTCTTTTGATGCTCAAAATTGTAATATTTGGGGTCAATGCCATGCAAATTGTATTAGGAAATCCTAACTCTTACCCAAACCTGCCCTTTTCTGTGCTGTGGCAATCCTAGAGATTGTATCAAATCTCATCCACTCCCAGGATGGTTTTGGGATGTAATCTCTTGTGCCATTTCACAGAAATCAGCTGATCAGGAACATCCTGTTGTACTCTGAAACTCTAACTTCCTTTTCACTCTAACTTCCTTTTTGACCGTTTCACTCTTTGCATGACCTGCTAAAGCTACCCTCTTTTGACCCAATGAAGTACAAAATGTAAACAGGATCTAGAGCAGTGTTTCCCAACCTTGGCAAGTTGAAGATGTCTGGACTTCAACTCCCAGAATTCCCCAGCCAGCATTCGCTGGCTGGGGAATTCTGGGAGTTACAGTCCAGACATCTTCAACTTGCCAAGGTTGGGAAACACTGATCTAGAGCATTGACAGATTTCCTGTGGTGGCAGGATACAAATCCTTTTCTTGTCCTTTAAAATGTGGAGAACTAATTTGAAAAGTGAAAACCACATCACTGTTAATTTGCTATTCAGATTCATCTTTCCTTATCCCTTCCAGTAATGCAGCAGAGAGCAAAATTTTGCCTGATTTACAATATTACAGTTATCAAATCTAATCAGAGATCCCGTTATTATCTTCTATTAAACATTTAACATATTTACTAATTGTCACATATATTTTGAATAATGGGGAAAGCTATGCAATTAATTTCTAACATAATCACAGATATCATTATACCCAGTTAATTTTTTCATATATCTATTCAAAATCTTAATCCATCAATTAATATTGCAGATAGATAATTATAGAATACTAAAAGGCTCTCTTTATAGTCTTTCAGTGACATTCTAATTTCTAAACAATATCAAATCTATGACTCTTTATGAATTTTCTCCGTCTATATTCATTTAGCAATTGGCATCCTCAGTATTACCACACTAATTGGCAAGCAGCTGAAATTTGAATGAGTGCTCTTGATTCATGCTGCTGTTCTTACTTCTCTCCATATTTTTCTTCATATTCCTATTCCTGTGCCAACAACATGGAATATTATTTGGTAATCATGCAAATGAAAATGACATAAGGTCAGTCGTTTAGATTTATCCTCACCATCTCTGTGGTTTATACGTAGGCTGTTCGGACCTATGGAAAAGAAACCATTATGACTCGGCTTCTGAACGACTTAGACTTCTATGTCTTGCCTGTCTTGAATATTGATGGTTATGTCTATTCTTGGACAAAGGTAAATAATACACAATCAGCAGGTCATAATTATTGTATCAATTATCTTTCAAAAGGTACATTCACAAATCTGTTCCATTTCAGAGTCGCATGTGGAGGAAGACTCGTTCTGTAAATGCTGGTACTGCATGCATTGGTACTGATCCCAACAGAAATTTTGATGCTGGATGGTGCAGTAAGTATCCTGTTCTCTAAGAAGGCAAAACTATGCTCCAATCCTATGTGGATTATGATGAATTCTTAGAGTTTAAAAATATCAATTCTAGTTGAGTTCCAAAATCTTAACGCAGTCGTACAAAAATAAACAATACTTGACCAACTGAATCTCCAAACACAAGTTTTCAAAGAATATAAGATCAAATTCTTTTGTAGAAATATACTGAAATACTAAAATGTATTGCAGATGAATTCTAAACCTCTCTAAGAAGGAAGTGCTCTGTAGTTTGGAACTGAACCCTATTCAGTTTCTTCCACATAAGTTACATGGTCTTTCTCTCTGTCAGTAAGGGGCAAAAAAAAAATCTTCCTCTTTTCAGAGAACAACATATTAGACACCCCACTATATATGAAATACAATAAAATCTGAGTCTGTATAATCCTGTATGCTATATACTTTGAATTAGTTGGGCTCCTCCCTCATAAATAACATATTTGTAAAAACGATTGAGCAAAGTAATTTTTGTCAGTTTCTATATGTCTGAAATTTTGTTCATGTGAAGAATGTTCATACTGCGAGTGATGTGGCAAAGAAAAGTAAAATATTCACTCATGCATGTATTGACACAAAAATAGTGTCCTAGGGTAAAGTCTTGTTAAATAATAAAGCTTTGCAAATCCCTCAAGAGAGGTCCTTCCAAAAGCCCAGGAGCAGATACTAACTTCTGCTTTGGGAATTATAAAAACAACTGCTTCACAGTTACACTCATGTGGACAGAGCGGGAAGCAGTTTCCAAAGTGGCCTTGAACCTGTAAAAAGACATCACTGCTTTAAAAAGTTTCAAAAAGTAGTACAATGGTACTCATCATTAATTGGTTCAGGGAGGCGCAATGAGTACCAAAAATGATAGATACTTCACAGTTACACTCATGTGGACAGAGCAGGAAGCAGTTTCCAAAGTGGCCTTGAACCTGTAAAAAGACATCACTGCTTTAAAAAGTTTCAAAAAGTAGTACAATGGTACTCATCATTAATTGGTTCCGGGAGGCGCAATGAGCACCAAAAATGATGGATACCAAACAAAATTTTCCCATAAGGAATAATGTAGTGAGTCACAAAGCAGCCAACACTGACAAGTTCTAGCTTGTGTGTTGAGTACCAAACAAATGATGAGTACCAGGACAA
This sequence comes from Diadophis punctatus similis, assembly GCA_023053685.1. NCBI lineage: Eukaryota > Metazoa > Chordata > Lepidosauria > Squamata > Dipsadidae > Diadophis > Diadophis punctatus. The sequence goes on from JALIGW010000005.1 coordinate 53,099,234, forward strand.
AATTTTCACATCAAAATGAGTTGAATACCAAATCCAATGAGTTTCAAAGCAGTTGCGTACCAAGGAATCATTGTACTACAGGCACTCCAATGAATTACAATACATCTTCCTCAAAACACTGTCAGCGCCTTATGAAATACTTCCTGGTAAATCATATACAATATATTCCGCAATACTGTATGCCAGCTTCACTAACTGGCACCCTCCAGAGTTGTTGCCATCTTCTTGCCTTGCAACATATAGAAATATTAAACAGGAAGGAGGCCAAAATACAACCTGGGATTGATGTTTTTATGTGATCTTGACATCAAAGGGCACCAAGCTGATCAAATGCACATGATCTACTCTGGCAGGCTCCAATTTCCTCACACCTGACATTTCAAATTGTTTTAATTGGAAATTTTAAGAATCAAAGCCAGAGCTATATATACATCAAGCTGTATTCTCATGGTTGAGCTATAAGGTCAAAGCAATGATGATAACAATAAAACTGGCAGAATATAATTCTTTCTCCTGCTGTTGTATACATAGGAGATGGGAAGAAATCAATGCATAAAATATTTTAAACTATTGAGTCCAATTTTTCTTTACAGTAAATGCCTATTCCTAAGAATTGCTTGACAAACAAACTGAGAAACATTGTGAATTATGACAATGTGAGGAGGTGCAGAATTATGCAGGGTAGTGTTCCATTCAATGTCCACATTTTCATTGCATATAGATGCTAATTAGAGAATGTATCAAGTTCTTTCCATGCAAGAGGGGGATTTTGATTAGATCACAATAGCCCCTCGCATTTATAGGTTAAATGAATATATATTAGTATCTCTATATAATCCCTTTTTAATGTGCTCTAAACAGTTTGGTGTCGTAGTGGAAGTAAGCCCATAATTTATATAGTCTCCTTCACAATTCACGTATCCCTGTCACATGGGGATATTATTTTGTAATAACAATTGCCTCCATCCATTTTCTTACTTCTATCTGGTCATCTCTGAAAAACTAATTGCACAATTAACTAACTGCACTACTTTAGAGTAATGCCAGTTTTTTCATACAGTTTTTGAACAATGAGATTGATTGGAGAAGTAGAAGAAAGAAAGCACGTTTGGTTCTGAGAAAGAAGATAGTGGAGGTGCTATTCAGAGTGGTGAAGTAGTGAACAGGAAAGCATGATAAAATAAATATCACTTTTAAAAGTAACCCATGATGTTATTACTTGAGACCTAGCATAATATATAGCAGTGATGGCGAACCTTTTTTACCTCGGGTGCCGAAAGCACATACCCACTCAATTCCCCCCCACACCCACCTGCACGTGCAACCCTCCCTGCACTGCCCTAACCCCTGCACATGCGTTCACAACACCCACCTGTGCCCCGTTTTGGATCTAGCAGGCCTCCCTGAAGCCTCCAGAGGCCGGAAAAGGCCCATTTTCCGACTTCCGGTAGGCCTGTTTTTCGCCCTCCCCAGGCTCTAGAGGCTTTCCTGAAGCCTGGGGAGGGCAAAAATGGCCTCCACCGCCCCTCCAGAGGCCCTCTGGAGGCTGGAAATGGCCTGTTTCCCGACTACTGGTGGGCCCGGTAGGCCCGTTTTTCACACTCCCCATGCTCCAAGGCTTTCTTGGAGCCTGGGGAGGGCAAAAACAGTCTCCCAGAGCCTCCGCACGAGCCCTGCACTTACCTGGCATCCAAAATATGCCGCGTGGAGACTCCTGGGAGGGGAGGGGTAGTGTGGGCGGCGCTGGCCGGTGCACGCATGCGCACTGGAGCCGAGCTAGGGCAACGGCTCATGTGCCCGCAGACATGGCTTCACCATCACGGATATATAGTATAGTGACTAAAAAGATCATGTCATTCTCGGTTTGAATCTTCCTTCTGCCTTGATAGCATGATCTGTTCTTGTGCAGATCATTATCTGTCACCCTTCCTCCATCTATTTCCATCTACTTCATGCTGAGCTGTAATATTCTTTTGCATGTTCTTTGCACACAGCCATTATAGCATTACAACTCATAGCTAAAACAACCATGACTTAGCATAATGTGTGAATCCAGTCATTGATAGACTAACAGATACATAAAAGGTTTTGAAATTTTTAAATTTAAAAATGCTACACTAATGTTTCTTCCTGTTATTAACTAGTTCAATGATACTTATTTAAAAAGTAAGTTAAAACTTAAAACTTAAAAGTAAGTGACTTCCTTAAAATCATTAATAAGCCAGAAAGGTACACTTTTTCTGCATTTTAGACTAACCTGTCTATCATGTCTAATTTTTTTCTTACTACATTCAGCTGTTGGCGCTTCAAAAAACCCCTGTAGTGAAACCTATTGTGGTAGTAAACCTGAATCAGAAAAGGAAACCAAAGCTTTGGCTGATTTCATTAGAAGAAACCGCTCAACTATCAAGGCTTACTTGACCATTCACTCTTACTCCCAGATGCTCCTTTATCCATACTCTTATACTTATAATTTAACACCAAACAATAAAAAACTGGTAAGTAGAATTTGGGTGAGGATAAAGTTGAAAGTTGTATTTATTGTGAACATCTATGGAGATTCTCAGTCATCCAGGTCATGGTTGTCCCAAAGGTGCATTTTCAAGAGGCAGCTGGACTTTCTGGTTTTTCTTTGAAGGCATTTCACTTCTCATCCAAGAAGCTTCAGTTCTGACTGGATGGTGGAGAGCTGAAGAAGCTTCTTGGATGAGAAATGAAACATCTTCAAAGAAAAACCAGAAAGTCTAGTTACCTCTTGAAAAAGCACCTTTGGGACAACCATGTCCTGGATGACTGAGAATCTCCATAGACATTTGTGGAGCTGTGTGTTTCTGCAAGATGTTTTCTGCCCTGTGTCCCTTCATTGTTGAACACAGGCGCAGGCTATTGGGGGTGAGTCTGTGTTGTCTGCATCTCAAACTGAAGCACAAATGATTCCTATAGTCTGCAATTTTTCTGGAGAATGTCTCCACACATTCTCACCTTTTTTAAAGGCAAAGGGAATATAGCGCATAGGGAAGACAGGGAATAAATAGCAATGAAGATACAGACAAATCAACCCCAAAATGCATTACTGTTTAATTAGTCCCAGACAAGGTTAGAGACATTGACCCAGAAATGACCTGAAAGTATATTTTCTATCACAGACTAACTAAAGAGTGTGTTTCATTTCCCTTTTCTTCAGAACAAATAGTATTTTTTTCATATGAAGTTCTTCTTTCATATTATATTCATTTTAACTTAATTTTAAAAGTTAATACCAATAGACAAAAACCACTTTCCTATCAAGGGACAAAAATTAACTCTAACAGCACACTCTGTGAGACTGACATGCACAGACCATTCTAGAGTGCTGAAGAAACAACCAGTGACTCAACAGTAATGCAGAAACACACCAGACTTCATACAAGGTTAAAACAAGAAAGAAGGTGAGGTATCGAACAAAATCAAAGTACAAGGATAGAATTCAGATTCAAGAACCAGATTTTAGCAAAGTGGGGTTCTTTGCCTACCCCTGGGTTAAGGTAAAGGTGAAGGAGTGGATTTTACTCTGGTAGTGTCATTGCTGACCATAGGGGGCAGTGCTCATCTCCCTTTCAAAAGTGAGGTTAGGCCAAGAAAATATGTAAGGTTATTAGTTGGGAGGGAGATTCTAGATTGGATTATGCAACACACAAAACCGTAATGTAGTTTGCTTTTTGCTTTATAGTTTAGAGCAAATGCTAATTAATACCATTTTTACTTTCTTTGTCGATGCACAGGAATAACGATATATATTCCTTGTCCAAGATAATTCCTAAACTCGGTGACTTAGAACATTATAGAATTGTTTATGTTTTATTTTCCCTTTTTTTCTCAAATTATCTCTCTAGTTCTGTGGAATATTTGAAAAGTAGAAGTATCCAGCACTAAAATGCATTATGACAAATAAGTTGTTTCAAAAATTGAGAGGATTTTAATTTTCAGTTGCCAGAAATAGAAAAGTGGTCACGTACTGCTGCACAGTTCAGACAGATTTATAATGTTTCCCAAGTGGAAATATCAGGATTTGGACCAGAGACAGAAAGTACGAACAGATTAACAGTTTTGCCTTGGACATTTGGGACATTTTTATTAGATGGTGCTATGCTACTTTATATACATTTTTATCCTTAAACTACAATGTTTTAACAAGAATTATTCCAAAGCTTAGAACCATTTGCCCCTCTTTCTGCCTTTCATTTAACAAAGCAATATTTAACTGAAATGCAATAACATAAAATTGATAGATTACAATAGAATTCTCTTTGTCACTGGTTTTAACAGCATACAGATTATCATAGAATTTGTATTGTGTCATTTTAGTGATCTCATTTTTGTATGGAAAGGGAGAAATATTTATGGTGATTTTGTTCCCATAACGTTCTTAACCAGATAGGTTAAGATTAGCCTGTAATGGTAACAAAGGGACAAACTAAACTATTATCTCACATCCTGTAGGGTTAATTATACAGAATAGACACTGTCCAGTAGTAAATTGCTATGATGCCAACATGATGGCATATATACAATGTCTTCATCACACAAATGGTGCTTTTACAAGTACATAAGATGCAGCTTTTGTGTGATGATATCATCAAGCATTTTTCATCATTTGTCCTCCTGTAGATGCCCATAATCTAGTCTTGCCCAGGAAATAAATTTCCACTCAGCTGCATTGTAGATATACCTAAATCCAAAAAAGGTTTAACTGAGATGGTAGCTAGCTGGATCAAGTTGCTGGAGAGAGATGTAAATTTTATTCAGAAGGAAGTCATGCCTGGTTCATTTGAACATATTTGTAAAGAAGTGTGCAGAACAGTACAGTTCCACTGAACAAATCAAAATATATTTCCAATGATATATACATTAGAGAGGAGACTGTGAATTCAACTTATGTTCAAAATTCTTATTATGTCCTGACAAGACCCGGTTAGTTCATTTTTTAATATACTGTTAAACTAAAATGACCATAACCCTTTAAAAACGATAAAGCAAATTTTATCAGAATGTTATCTTATTTCATTTCTATTCTGACATGAAATATGATAAGAAAACTGGCAGATGTCTGATAAAATAAGTGCTCCAACTACAGTCTGAGATGTCTCTTTAAAAATATCCCCTTCTATACTAATCTTTTAGAACTTGGCTTCATGCCTTTATATTTCTAAAAGATACATTTTCAAATGTTTATTGGAGATGGAGTTGGAGTGATGGGTAAATGAAGTCTCCATCTTCTCTCCCTATTTACACCTTCCGTGAGTTTTTCTGAAGGCCGAATAAAAGCCTGTAAATGTACAATTTGGATTCACATCACTTGCCACAGTTTTTTGGGATTCCCAATAAATGAATACAGATCAAGATCAGGAAACAAGAAAAATCCAGTTCTTCAGCTGTTCTGAAAAGATCTGCAATGCTGAGAATATGCCTTTTGATAGAATAAAAATTAATTTCTTAATTCAATATTTTAAAATAGTGGAATCCAGAAACATAGATATCCATCGTTAACCGTATTGATGCCAAAATGATAACATGTGTGACATTGCATACAAGTATAATGAAAGGCAGAGTCTGTCTCACATATCAATGTACACTTTCTTATTTTCCCTGTGAAAGCCTATGTCCTCAACTAGTTTTACTTCCCATAAACTATTTATTTGGTTCCATGGTATAATATAATCTGACTCATTGTTTTTCCCAAACCTACTAGTGATTAATATTTTCTTAATTCTGTGAAGTTACTTGCAATGGAGTATGAGTAAGAAAAGCATATGTTAGCACAAAATGAACACACACACACACACACAAAGAAACCCCTCACACACAAAATTTATGGAAAATTAAATTGGTGACAGCATTTGCAAAGTTGCAAAACAAATGAGGAAAAATGCAAATAAAACTGAGTACAAATGTTGGGTTCAGTTCTTTTAGAAAGTTGATGCAAAGAGTGGAATGAACTTAGCACTGGAAAAATTAGAAACTGAGTAAAGTTGTCTTGACTAATTATCATGTCCCTTTCTGTGATCCTTGTTTATTACAGACTAGAATAACTTGCATAATTTAAATTCCACCAAGCACCAGCTGCTTTAGAAAAGAGTAACTAACAAAAATCCATGCTATTTGCAATACATCTTCAGATGCTCTCAACTGAATGATGAATCACATTACAGGCAGCCCTCAACGTACGACCACAATTGAGCCCAAAATTTATGTTGCTAAGTGAGAAATTTGTTGTGAGTTTTGCCCCATTTTATGACTTCTCTTGCCACATTTTTTAAGTTAGTACCATGGTTGTTCAGTGTATTGGGCTTCCCCATTGACTTTGCTTGTCAGAAGATGAGCTCACATGACCCCAGGAGATTGAAACCATCATAAATATGAGTCAGTTGTCAATTGTCTGAATGTAAATCACATGACCACATGGTCATAAGTGTGAAAAATGGTCATAAGCAGGGGTGAAATGCTCCCGGTTCGCTCGTGCCTGTCAGTCGTCGGAGAGCCGATCGCAAAGACAGCGCGAGGCTCCGCTCACCCGCCTGGACGCCGCCATTTGAGTTCTTTTACCCTCTGCGCATGCACAGAATGCTTTGCGCATGCGCAGCGGGTAAAAGAACTCAAATGGTGGTGTCCCGGCGGGTGGGCGGAGCCTCGCGCTGCCTTTGCGACCGGCTCTCCGACGACCGACAAGCACGAGCAAACCGGGAACATTTCACCCCTGGTCATAAGTCTATTTTTCAGTGCTGTTGTAACTTTGAATGGTCACTAAATGAACTGTTGTAAGTTGAGGACTACCTGTATACAATTTGGTATGCTACCTGTATAGTATTTTAGTATGCTTTCATGCATATAAATATACATATACATGTAATATATGTATACATACATATATATTATTACATTATTTTTGGCAAAGTGACTAGAATCCAAAGAATAGTCCTATTGATTGGATAAATAAAGATAACATTCTACACACATATACATGCACACTCACATCCCCTGGACAAGAAATTCAAGATTCATGTTAGCATCTCACCAGTGGTGACTTCTTGGAAGAAGAATTTGATTAATAAAAAATACATTCCCCTGGTTTTTTTCACAACTCATTTTACTGCATCCATCATGCATGCAAAAATGAATACATAGATGCATATCACTCTTAATTGATATTCTATTATTATTATTTTTCTTGAAAAGTACTAAATCAATCTCTGTTTCATAATGTTTGAATTCTTTTTTTGTAAAAGTAAATTGCCTGCCTTATCTTTGTAAATAGATTTTCCTTCCCAGTTCTCTTAACATTTATATTGGGCTACTTAAAACCTCTGTATATTTAATCACCTTTTTTCTCAGAAATATTGCAAGCTTGATTCAGAATGTGCTCAGACTTTGGCTTGGGTTCCAGTTTAGATCATTATATGGTCCATCAGTTCCAGCAAATATGAATCAAAAAAAATTAACTCTCCTTGTATTGAACAAGAATGCTTAAAATTCATAGAGGGATAAAAACTGGCTATGTTTAAAAATATAAAAATAACATCTTACATTCTCTATAGAAATGCAGGCCATCCTGATGAAATAATTTCCAAATCTAAGAAAATTCCTAATTGCTTTCTTCTAGCTGTAAAAACTCCTCCTCTAACTTTTCTCTGCTAATTAATGAATATTGTTATGTGAAATTTTAAATACTTAACTTTAGCAATAACAATAGCACTTAGACTTACCGGTATATGCCATTCCATAGTGCTTTACAAGCACTTTCTGAGTGATTTACAACATCAGCATGTTGACCCCAACCATCTGGGTCCTCATTTTACTGACCTCAGAAGAATGGAAGTCTGAGTCAACCTTGAGCCCTGTCAGAATCAAACTCCAGATTGTGGCTAGAGTTAGCCTGTAATACTGCATTCTAACCACTGCACCACCGGGGCTCCTTGGTGTATTTTGTTAGGTGTGTTTGAGTGTACATGCATGTACAAGTAGTCCTCAACGAATAGGAATAGGAATAGGAATAGAATAATAGAATAGAATAGAATGGAATGGAATGGAATGGAATGGAATGGAATGGAATGGAATGGAATGGAATAGAATAGAATAGAATAGAATAGAATAGAATAGAATAGAATAGAATAGAATAGAATAGAATAGAATAGAATAGAATTCTTTATTGGCCAAGTGTGATTGGACACACAAAGAATTTGTCTTTGGTGCATATGCTCTCAGTGTACATAAACAAAAAATTAAATATATTCATCAAGAATCATAACATACAACACTTAGTGATAGTCATAGGATACTAATAAGCAATCAAATCATACTAGGAAACAATAAAACAATATAGATTGTAAAGATATAAGCAACATGGATATTATGACCATAATTGAGCCCAAAGTTTATGTTGCAAAGTGGGACATTTGTTAAGTGAGTTTTGCCCCATTTTACGACTTTTCTTGCAACTGTTGTTCAGTGAATCATTGCAGCTGCTAAGTTGGTAACCCGGTTGTTAAGTGAATCGGGATTCCCCATTGACTTTGCTTGTCAGACCATCACAAAAGGGGACTATGTGAGCAAATGTCATAAACATGACTGGATGCCTCACCAGTTGCCAAGCATCTGAATTTTGATCACATGACCATGGGGATACTGCAATGGTCGTAAGTAACTTTTTTCAATGCCGTTGTAACTTTGAACAGTCACTAAAACTGTTGTAAGTCGAGGACTACCTGTATGTTAGACAATAACAGTTTTGATTGAATGGTTCTCATTTAACAACAGTTTTCAGATATTCTATTTTCATTCTACTACCCCCTTTAGATACAAGGATGGGTTTTGGGGGAGAGATTCTGAAATCAGCCCCAAATGGAAAATGAGTTCTAAGTCTTTGTTCAAGAGCCAAATGAAAACCTTGGCAGATTAGAGTCAAAGTACTGAATCAATTAAGATAATTTTTGTAAAGAAAGACTTGGCTAAGCATCTCTATATTGTTACCAAGGGAACTGCATGGACATATCCATGTAGTCATGTTGACTTCAAAGAGATTTCACCTTAAAAGGAAATAAACAAATAAATAACAGACTGTTATTCTAGATCACTGTTGGATCTAGGGAGTGCATTTTTCTATAATCAAGATAAAATGTTTCATTTGTGTCAGATATTTACTTCACACCTACCCGGTATTAACAGACAGCAGGATTACAGGCAAGAGCCTTTCTTGCCCTTCTCTAGCTAAGAAGCCAGAAATTGAACATGGGACCATCTGCTTGCATTCTTTCACAGTGCTCCTTTCCAATCTTATCAGTTTCGCTCAAACACCACGTGACATATCTAAACTAGATCCTTGGCCAGGTTCAACCCATAGTTTACTGAAACAAATCTAACCATTTGAGCAACCAAATATTGTGAACTGTAACTGTTTCAGATACATGAAATATAAGGTGAAGAAGGAACTTCTGAAAAAATATTGAGGAATATAAATGTCCTAGCAAGAGCGTATTTTTGGTTTTAATAGGAATGGAGCCATTCAGATGTTCCTCCCTGCATTATGTCCTTGAATGTCTTCATGTGCAGGACAAATGCATATACAGACATCTGCAGAAATAAGCATTATTTTAAAGAGAAGCTTGAGGAGATATGGAACGGTCATATATAGCATCATGTCCATCTCCGTGCACATGATACAGTCCTTCCTTTGATATCTGCCGGTGTAATATGAACATCCATGGAGAAGAGACAAAAACTTCCATAAAACTAGGAACTCTCATTTACCTTAATTTTTCATTGCTTGTTGCTTCCCTTTATGCAACTGTATGCTAAATATCTATCTCTAGAAATATAAATTCTGCATATGGGAACATCACTGAAATCTTTGTGACATCAGGGAGGAACTCTCAGTATAATCCCAGACTGCTTATATATTGCTTTAGAATAATTTAATAATGTCTGAATCATGCTTTGGAATGATCAGCTATACACCATGTAAATGCATGCTAGGTACTCAGACTAGATTGCAACTGTTGTTATTGCAGTACGAAACAACTAATTAATATGGCTGTTATCCTATTTAAATCATAGATATAGACGGACCTACCATGACAATAAAAATGTTAGAGATAAACTTTCTGTCAAAGCAACTAATACCTCAATGAGAATTAATCAACTTATGTTTGAAGTGCCACAAGCATCTTCGTTGTATGACATTCTCTCTGAAGCTGTGGAATTAAGGGCTGAGTACAGTAATATATGATACCTAGTTCCCAAAATACAAGTTCCCACGTTGGCTTCCATTCTGAGCAAAATATCTCAATCTCTACCACAATTTATCTTTTCTCTAAAGAATTCTATTGCTAAAGAAGCCATTCGAGAACTAGCAACATTGTATGGCACCGAATATACGTATGGTCCAGGAGCTGCAACAATTTGTAAGTATTACTCTTAACAGCAATACAACTATAATAATGATTATATTATTATTCATAAAAACTTGTAATTAGAACATTACAGACAGTGTATATACATAGGGATTCTCCCACTTTTCAATTATCAGGCCTCTTGAGTACTGTATATGTGATTTGCAGAAGTATTATAAAAAAAGATTTCTCCTATGTTTCATAATATTATGCATTGACTATGATATATATGAAAGCAAGTAGAACTATACTGTTTTAGTTCATTAACTTTAATATGAAATTCCATGATTGATTATAAAACAAAGGAATCAAGTATGGTAAAAATTATCTATTAATGTGGAAAATATAATCATTTATGTGTCTCATACACTGCATAATATAGAGCCGAGGTGGCCCAGTGGTTAGAGTGCAGCACTGCAGGCTACTTCAGCTGACTGCTAGCTGCAGTTCAGCTGTTCAAATCTCACCGAGCTCAAGGTTGACTCAGCCTTCCATCCTTCTGAGGTCGGTAAAATGAGGACCCAGATTGTTGGGGGCAATATGCTGACTCTGTAAACCGCTTAGAGAGGGCTGTAAAGCACTATGAAGCTGTATATGTCTAAGTGCTATTGCTATTGCTATAATGATGTTAGAAGAAATACAGACTTGCTCTTCAGGTGAATAGTAGGCATCTAGCATAGACATATGTTCTAGAAATTATTTTTTATTTATTTATTTTATTTATTTGTCAAACATGTACAGGATAGTAGTTGTTTGTATAAACATAAGTAAAAAGTACCGATAATAGGGGACAATAGTGGTGCGCTTATGCATGCCCCTTACAGACCTCTTAGGAATGGGAAGAGGTCGACTGTAGACAGTCTAAGGTTAAAGTTTTGGAGATTTGGGGAAGAAACCACAGAGTCAGGTAGTGCATTCCAGGCATTGATCACTCTGTTGCTGAAGTCGTATTTTCTGCAGTCGAGTTTGGAGCGGTTTACATTAAGTTTGAATCTATTCTGAAGATCCAAGAGGATGCCAAATCATTAATATCATACGTTAAATTTATGAAAATCAGTTCTATTTACCTGTCCTCTTTCTTTTAGCATATGTATTCCTTCCTATTTACAGATCCTGCTGCTGGTGGCTCAGATGATTGGGCTTATGATCAGGGTATACAATATGCCTTCACCTTTGAACTTCGTGACAAAGGCCGATATGGTTTTGCTCTTCCTGAATCTCAGATAAAGCCAACTTGTGAAGAAACTATGATTGCTGTTAAATATATTGCTGAATCTATCCTTAATTCTCAGTAGTAAAAAAAAGCTTTCCAAGCTGAATAAATAAAATATGATGCACAATTTCTTTTGTACATTTTCTGAATTTTCTTTGCCACCATAACTTAGAACATAGAACATAGAATAATAGAGTTGGAAGGGACCATGGAGGTTTTCTAGTCCAACCCCCAGTTCGAACAGAAGACCATTCCAGACAAATGGCTGTCCAGTCTCTTTAAAAACTTCCAATGATGGAGCACCCACAAGTTCTGGAGGCAAGCTATTCCATTGGTTTATTGCTCTCATTGTTAGGACATTTCTCATTAGTCCTAGGTTGCTTCTCTCCTTAGTTGGTTTCCATCCATTGTTTCTTGTCTTGCCTTCTGGTGCTTTGGAAAATAGTTTGACACACACACATCCCTTGTAGGAGGCGCTCAGATATTGGAACATTGCTATCATGTCTCCCCTGGGCTTTCTTTTCACTAGACTAGACATACCCAACTTCTGCAACTATTCTTCGTATGTTTTAGCCTTTTGTTTGTTCTGGGTTCTTTAAAAACTATAGATGTATGTCTACCAGCCTCCCTAACCATACTATTGTTTAAATAATAATAATTGTTCTGAGTAAGTTAGAGTTCACATAGTGGATGAGTAGATGAATGCAGGGGGAGGTTTAGTTTAAGGTTGATTTAACTGGCAGTATAAATATAGTAAATGGGATTGTGTTCTGGAATGGCCTTCTTACATCTTCATTTTGGCATAATTCCCTATACCTGCAGAGAGGAGCACACTCAAGAATGGCATGGCATGGCATGGCATGGCATGGCATGGCACAAAGCAGTCTTTCTCAGCATACCCATCATATGATAGAGTTCAATTCCCAAAATTCCCTAGGTCATAAAGGCTAATCAAAAGGGTTTTTGCAGGAGGGGAAAAACAAACTTTGGAAATTCCCATTTGTACAAGAACTTATCTAGATTATAACAGACTTCTGTGTTGACCCTAATCAGATTCTTATGCAACTCACACAGTTCTATCTAGAAGTAGATAGAAATAACGGCTGGCCATTTCTTCCTCTTTCTGGGCTTATCTATTTCAGATGTTCTTGAGAGATAAAACTCAACCAAAAGACAGTATAATAAAATTAAATTAAAAAGACAAGATATATAGAGCACTTTGAGTCAAAAGATTAAGCAGTCAGCAAAGGTGATATTCCAAATAATTTTGGTATGCTAAAATTTATAGAGGAAAGTTTGGTGCCCTCAGTTATTCAAATGGTTAAATCAAACTTGTGAGGAAAGAATCAGAGAATGAATGAAGACATTAAGAATGCAGAAGGCAGACTAGAAAGAAAGAAATAGATAAACAGCCAAGAAGGAATGTGAACCATAACTGCTGAAGTTCCTCAAATCTTTCTGTTCAGATAAATAGAGCAGATTTATTTGAAGTGTCACATAAGGGTCAACAGCCCTTTTAAAAAAATAGTGGGAGACTGATGGTCTCTCCCACATATTTCTCTACTGTACGTGTGAAAAAGGGAAATCATGTGAACACATGGATAGTAGAATTTATCCAAAACTATCCAATATGAATCCACATATTATGACATGATTCAACACCTATTTAATGTTGTAGGTATATGCTTTAGTTCAAAAGCAGCAAAAAAAAATGCTCTACCCGACTCCATTGTTACATCCACAAACCCCCAGAGTTTCAACCTTAAACTGCCTACCGTGGACCTCACCCCATTCCTAAGAGGTGCGTAAAGGGGGCATGCATAAGCGCACCAGCGTGCCTACCATCCCTGTACTACTATCCCATTTATTTGTACTCATTTCCTGTGTCCATGTCCATGTTTATACTTATACCTGTTATCTTGTACGTGTTTGACAAACTAAATAAATAAAATAAACGTTCTGAATTGCCATTTTATTCATTAGTTATATTCATTTTTATTATTTGTATAAATAACTCAAGACATACCTAAAATTTCTTTATCCTCCTATTTTCCCATAAACAACAAAATCGCCATATATGCTCTGTTTTTCAAAATCTCACTCCAGAATCGAAAGGTCAGACTTTGGCCTCAAATTGAACCAAATTACATCCACAGAAATCTGGAACAGGGACATTTCTGGTACAAAGTCCCAGGATTAATTCAAATTGTCTCCATGCACTCAGAAAGGGTTGACTTACCTTCAGTCAGAGGGAGCATTTGCTAGGATGGGAGCACATTTTATTTTATTTTATTTATGTATGTATGTATTTATTTATTTTGTCAAACATGTACAGGATAGTAGTTGTTTGTATAAACATAACATAAGTAAAAAAAAGTTCCGATAAAAGAGGACAGTAGGACAGGGATGGTAGGCATAGTGGTGCGCTTATGCACGCCATTACAGACCTCTTAGAAATGGGGAGAGGTCAACTGTAGACAGTCTAAGGTTAAAGTTTTTGGGGTTTGGGGAAAAAAACCACAGAGTCAGGTAGTGCATTCCAGGCATTGATCACTCTGTTGCTGAAGTCGTATTTTCTGCAGTCGAGTTTGGAGCGGTTTACATTAAGTTTGAATCTATTACGTGCTCGTGTATTTTTGCGGTTGAAGCTGAAGTAATCATTGACAGGAAGGACATTTTGGTATATGATTTTATAAACTACATTTAGATCAGATCAGAGGCGACATAGTTGTAAATTGTCTAATCCCAATATTTCAAGTCTGGTGGAATAAGGTATTTTATTGCGAGCAGAGGAATGGAGGACTCTTGTGAAATATTTCTGGACTCTCTCGACTGTATTAATGTCTGATATGCAGTGCAGGTTCCAGACAGGTGAGCTGTATTCCAGAATTGGCCTAACAAATGTTTTGTATGCTCTGGTTAACAGTGTAATATTGCCAGAGAAGAAGCTACGCAAGGTTAGATTAACAACTTTAGTGTCTTTTTGGCAATGTTGTTACAGTGGGCTCTGGCACTTAGGTCATTGGATATGAGTACTCCAAGGTCTTTGACAGAGTGAGGGTCATCTACAAGTTCATTTCCTCCAAGTTTGTATTTTGTATTCTGATTCTTTTTGCCAATGTGTAAGACAGAGCATTTGTTGGTTGAGATTTGAAGTTGCCAGTTGTTTGACCATGGTCAAGGTTTTTTTGTTAGGATAAAGTGGCCAGCAAATGGAGCAAAAGTAAACAGAAATTTTATTTGTTTATTTAGCAAATTTCTATTGCTGTCCATCTCACATATGTGACTCTGAGCAGCTTACAAAGGTAAAAGCACAAAAACATTACAAAAAATCATTCTGGGTCACACCTATCTGTGGAGTCTTTTGTGCTCTCAGTATTGGGAGGAGTGTTGTTTTCTTGGTAGTTTTTGATAAGACTGTTGTTTACTGTTGACTGTCTGAATTGGTAGTTCCTTGATTGGAGTATTGTTTACTGGCATCTACCTTCGGCACGACTGACAAAGATATTTCCAACGACTTCGCCAAAATGTTGGAAATGTAAAAAGGAGAAAGGAACTTACTATCATCAATGGTGGACTTCTCCCAAAGTTAAAGTTTTTTGGAATAAAATTAGAAGTTGGTTGAGATAAATTTTACAGAAGGAAATTGATCTAAAGCCGGAATTGTTTTTACTGGGGATACTGTGCGCAAGATCTACAAAGGAGAAAAGATACTTAATTTTACATATAACCACAGCGGCCAGAATAATACAGTCCAGAAATATTGGGACATCAACACAATTCTAACATCTTTGGCTCTATACACCACCACAATGGAGTTGGAATGAAACAAACACAATGTGCTTTAACTGCAGACTGTCAGCTTTAATGTGAGGGTATGTACATCCAACTCAGGTGAACGGTGTAGGACTTACAGCAGTTTCCATATGTGCATCCCACTTGTTAAGGGACCAAAGGTAATGGGACAGAATAATAATCATAAATCAAACTTTCCTTTCTTAATACTTGGTTGCAAATCCTTTGCAGTCAATCACAGCCTGAAGTCTGGAACGCATAGACATCACCAGACGCTGGGTTTCATCCCTGGAGATGCTCTGCCAGGCTTCCATTGCAACTGTCTTCAGTTCCTGCTTGTTCTTGGGGCATTTTCCCTTCAGTTTTGTCTTCAGCAAGTGAAATGCATGCTCAATGGGATTCAGATCAGGTGATTGACTTGGCCATTGCATAACATTCCACTTCTGTCCCTTCAACAACTCTTTGGTTGCTTTTGCAGTATGCTTTGGGTCATTGTCCATCTGCACTGTGAAGAGCCGTCCAATGAGTTCTGCAGCATTTGGTTGAATGTGAGCAGATAATATTGCCCGAAACACTTTAGAATTCATCCTGCTGCTTTTGTCAGCAGTCACATCATCAATAAACACAAGAGAACCAGTTCCATTGGCAGCCATACATGCCCACGCCATGACACTACCACCACCATGCTTCACTGATGAGGTGGTATGCTTAGGATCATGAGCAGTTCCTTTCCTTCTCCATACTCTTCTCTTCCCATCACTCTGGTACAAGTTGATCTTGGTCTCATCTGTCCATAGGATCTTGTTCCAGAACTGTGAAGGCTATGTTAGATGTTGTTTTGCAAACTCTAATCTGGCCTTCCTGTTTTTGAGGCTCACCAATGGTTTACATCTTGTGGTGAACCCTCTGTATTCACTCTGGTGAAGTCTTCTCTTGATTGTTCACTTTGACACACATACATCTACCTCCTGGAGAGTGTTCTTGATCTGGCCAACTGTTGTGAAGGGTGTTTTCTTCACCAGAGAAAGAATTCTTCGGTCATCCACCACAGTTGTTTTCTGTGGTCGCCTGGGTCTTTTGGTGTTGCTGAGCTCACCAGTGCATTCCTGCTTTTTGAGAATGTTCCAAACAGTTGTTTTGGCCATGCCTAATGTTCTTGCTATCTCTCTGATGGGTTTGTTTTGTTTCTTCAGCCTAATGATGGCTTGCTTCACTGATAGTGACTGCTCTTTGGATCTCATCTTGAGAGTTGACAGCAACAGATTCCAAATGCAAATAGCATACTTGAAATGAACTCTGGGCCTTTTATCTGCACATTGTAATTGGGGTAATGATGAAATATCACACACCTGGCTATAGAACAGCTGAGAAGCCAGTTGTCCCATTACTTTTGGTCCCTTAACAAGTGGGATGCACATATGGAAACTGCTGTAAGTCCTACACCGTTCACCTGAGTTGGATGTAAATACCCTCACATTAAAGCTGACAGTCTGCAGTTAAAGCACATTGTGTTTGTTTCATTCCAACTCCATTGTGGTGGTGTATAGAACCAAAGATGTTAGAAATGTGTCGATGTCCCAATATTTCTGGACCTGACTGTATATGCTCAGAACTGGAAATCAGAAAATATACCTATCTTCTCTATGGTGATTAGAAAGGTACTAGAGCTGTGATGGCGAACCTATGGCACGCGTGCCACAGGTGGCACGCGGAGCCATAGCGGAGGGCACGCGAGCGTTGCCCACCGGCAAACCGGAAGTGCGGAAAAACACACTTCCGGTTTCCTGGTGAGCTGTTTTTTGCACTCCGGAGGGTTCAGGGAAGCTTCCTGAAGCCCCGGAATGCAAAAAACAGCAAAACGGGCAAAACGGAAGTGCGTTTTCTGCACTTCCAGTTTGCCCATTTTGCCATTTTTTTGCATTCCGGGGCTTCAGGAAGCTTCCCTGAACCCTCCGGAGTGCAAAAAACGGCAAAATGGCAAACTGAAAGTGCAGAAAACACATTTCCGGTTTGCCCGTTTTGCTGTTTTTTGCATTCCGGGGCTTCAGGAAGCTTCCCTGAACCCTCCGGAGTGCAAAAAACAGCCCAATGGCAAACCGGAAGTGCGTTTTTCTGCACTTCAGGTTTGCCAATTATGCGCATGCGTGGGGGGGGCAATGGGCGTGGGCACGCGAACCAGAAAAGGTTCGCCATCACTGTACTAGAGTGTTCAGAAATGTGTAAATTAACTATGGAGATTCAGGGAAAAGAAGACTCAGAATTTTACGAAATATGGAATAAAATGTATGATTGGCTAAAACAAAATCCAGAATTAAAAAACTGGTTATAAGGGTAATGATGAATTAAGAAATATCCATAAATGTTCATGCCTTTTCTCTCTAAGACAGCAAAATAAGATATGAATTATAGACACCGATATTAGGATAAGAGAAAAATTAATCGTATACATAGCTTTAGATATGAAACAAATGTCTCAATAATGCTGTATTAGTGATTGCTCATTTATTGTTATTTGTAAATATATGTAATTGTTTGTTTTTTGTTTGTTTTGTTTGCTGTCTTCTTTTTTAATGTAAAAACTCAATAAAGATTTTTTTTTAAAAGGAGTATTGTTTACTGCTTGATTGTTGGTCTAATAGTAATCCTGATGTTACTCCTTGCTTATCTGGGTGTTGATTGCAGGTGAGGAGGCATTTTGCTTTTTTTTTCTTCTCTTTTTAGCTTTTCTTTTATATAATTCAAAAAGTTTTATTGGTACAAAGTACAGACATTTTTAATTTTTTCTTTCCCCCCCCTCTTTCCCCCAACACCCTCCCTTCCCCCCCCCCGACTTCCCAGAAAAAGCACAGGATATAATCTTCAAATAAACATAAACTTAAAATATACTAGCAAATTATAAATTCAAAGATTCCTCTAATTTTTTAAGGCTCCACATTGTTTAAAATCTATTAAACCATTCTGAAATTCTAAACCTATATCATTATTAAACTATGTATATCTTCTTAATCTGATACTTTTTTTGAATATAATCAGTCCATCTACTCCATTCCAATATGTATCTTTCATTTGAATGTTCTTTTAGGTATGATGAAATTCTTGCCATTTCTGCCAGATGTGTAACTTTTATTGTCCATTCCTCAATAGTAGGTATATCTTCTTTCTTCCAGTACTGTGCTACCAGCAATCTCGCAGCCGTTATCAAGTTCAAAATCAATTTAGTCTCTGTTACAGTACAGTCCGTAATTATTCCCAGCAAGAAAAACTGTGGTGTAAACTTAATTTTTTTCTTTAACATATTCTGAATAATCCACCATATTTTAATCCAAAAGGCCTTAATTTTCTTACAGGTCCACCAAATATGAAAATAAGTAGCATATATGTTTTCTTTTGTATGTTTTTAAATGTAAATAATTTAATAAAAACTATTTTAAAAAAAGAAAATAAGTAGCATCTTCACATTCACATCTCCAACATTTAGGTTGTAAATTTGGATACATACGAGCTAGTTTTTTTGGATCCAAATGCCATCTATAAAACATTTTGTAAAAATTTTCTCTTAAATTTTGAGCTTGTGTAAATTTTACATTTCTAACCCATATATTCTCCCATGTTTCCATCATTATAGGTTCACCAATATTTTGCGCCCATTTTATCATACAATCCTTAACTAGCTCTGTTTCGGAGTCTAATTCCACTAATACATTATTTAATCTCTTTATATGCATTGGACCTTTGTTCTTTATTTGAATTATCAAGTTATCATCTTGCTGCAAAATACCTACTTTTGAGTCCTCTTTCCATCTGGTCTGCAGTTGCCCATATTGGAACCAAGACTTAATTATTCCTTCTTCTCTTAATTGCTCCATTGATTTTAATTGTAATCTCATTCCTTCTACATAAAGAAATTCTTTATATGTAATCTTATCTAGCTTTTTAGCTTTTTGATGGTCTCGTCTGAATGGTGTAAATGTTGTTCATCTCTATCTTACACCTATCTAGGCTGATATGTGCTGAAGTATCCTGCAGAGCTTTTTATTTCCCACCATACAACATGAATTTAATAGTATTTTTCATCTGATTGAGTTTTAATAATAATAATAATAATAATAATAATAATAATAATAATAATAATAACAACAACAACAACAACAACAACAACAACAACAACAACAGAGTTGGAAGGGACCTTGGAGGTCTTCTAGTCCAACCCCCTGCTTAGGCAGGAAACCCTACACTACTTCAGACAAATGATTGTCCAACATCATCTTAAAAACTAGCAATAGCGCTTAGACTTATATACCGCTTCATAGTGCTTTACAGCCCTCTCTAAGTGGTTTACAGAGTTCAGCATATTGCCCCCAAAATCTGGGTCCTCATTTTACCAACCTCGGAAGGATGGAAGGCTGAGTCAACCTTGAGCCTGGTGAGATTTGAACAGCTGAACTGCTGAACGAGCAGTCAGCTGGAGTAGCCTGCAGTAGGTGCATTTAACCACTGTGCCACCTCGGCTCCTGTGTTGGAGCATTTACAACTTCTGGAGGCAAGCTGTTCCACTGATTAATTGTTCTAACTGTCAGGAAATTTCTCTTTAGTTCTATGTTACTTCTCTCCTTGTTTAGTTTCCACCCATTGCATCTTGTTCTACCCTCAGTACCTTCTTGTTACTTTTACTGCTCAGATTTTGTACTAATGAGTATTAACTGGCAAATTCAAAAGCCATAATATAGTATCCAATGAAAGCTTTAGAGGAAGTCACCTGATTGCTTATATATGCATATAAAGGCATATATAAGAAGTAAGGATCTAACTTTACAGACAAAGTGGAATCATGAGGTTTATTCTTACATTTCTAGGGCTTCTTTTTACACCTCTGGGGGTTGTTCTCACACATTCCTTTGACAGGTAGATATTTCTCATTGTGGTTATTTCCTGAAAGCAAAGTTACTGGTTTTACTAGCTTCATGACTGTATGTAGGCATATAGGCAACTATTAGATGTAATCTGGCTGTAAGCCTGATGGAATGATTTACAATCATACATCAGATGAAGAGAGGAAGGAAATAGAACAAAATGTGACTTGGTTTGATGGTAATGTTTTTTTTAACTATGCTTTACTTTTATTTAAGTGACAAAGTATTTCAAGTGAAACTTGAGAATGAAAATCAGCTAAATGTCTTGAAGGACCTGGCCTCTACAATACAGGTGAGGAGTCTTTTTAACCATATGCACCATATCTTTTTTCATATCATTCTACATAGGTTTTCCAAATAAAAAAATGCTTCAATTATGTAAATATGTTTTCAATGCATAGTGAAAGTTGCAAATGAAGACAAGCCATTTCTGGTAGTTTAGCTTATACAATCTCTATACATATTGTATGTGCAGATTTATTTTAGTTTAAACTACTATCCAAACATTTACATGATTTTTTTTTAATGTAAACTCTTGCAGTAAAACTATGCCTCAGAACATAAATTGCATGAAACTTTTTGGCATTTTTGATTGTTTTGATCTTGATGCTGATAAGATGATTGTCAGATATGAAGTAACATTGCATGTTAACAATAAATATACTGTAAAATATATAATAATGTTAACATATTAATAATGTTAATATGTTAATAAATAAACATCAAATATTGGAAGATTAATAATGATATGCTGTGAGTGGTAAATGTTCAAATATTGGTGATTATCTGACATTTTATTATTTTAGAAGATATGCTGAAATCTAAAAATAGAAATGAAAGCATCCCCTTAATGCAATCATTTTGTAGCTTCATACTGGTCATTCAATGGCCTCATATTATCAATGGGCATTCTTTTCTCCCAAAGCTACCTTTTCCTGACGAGTAGACCTCAGTTACAGTGTTAATTGTTACTCTGAGCACCAGTCTACTCATTCAAGCCATCATAGCTTTGAACAGTCACTGAACGAGTAGTCATTAATTGAGACTACAGTTACTTTTGCTCTGCTACACGTACACAGGAAGTCATAGAGATAATGAATTTGTTTGCACAGAAAATAAAACAGGATGACTCTATTAGGTATAGTGAAAGGTCTACATTGAGCAGCTTTACTGATTGTGGCAGTAAAGTTTTGAAGTTCTACTTCCTGGTATCTCCTGGTTGAGGAAAATGGAAAATTCTGTATCATTAATGCTGAAGTTATACTCAACTAACCTGAATAGGGCCAATTGTTAGAAAACAATATCCTATTCTGGCTCGCATAAAAGTGTCTTCTATCTTGGACGACAAGAAAGGTATTTCTCTCTAACTGTTAAAAATATTTTTTGCTACATGATTCCTCTTTTCTGTTCACATTCTTAAAAATAAACTTGACATACTTTTTTTTTCCCCACCTAGCTTGACTTTTGGCGTCCTCATTCAGTTCAACATGTTCTTATTGGAAAAGAAGTGGATTTCGGAGTCAGTTCAGACCAGACAAACTTTGTTCAAAAGATCCTGGAGCAAAATCAAATCCAAAACAGGTATGAGGTTCACAATTCAGATTCATGAGAATGTATGCTATAAATAATCATCAGCAATTTAATCAATGACATCCAAATAGAATTAAACCAATTTCTTTAGGAGACAGACAGAAGGAAGGAGACAGAGATGAAGAGTAAATATATGTCAATTAATTAAAGACAATTTAAATCAATCTAAAAGAACTACCGGTACTCTTTAATGCAGAGTGCGCAGCATATCAAGGGCCACACTTTAAAAGTAGATGGGGCCAAAGGCCATTTTTGATTAGATTTCAGGGGCATTAAGGGGAAGAATAGATGCCTTGGATCTCTTCCAAGTTTAAAACATTCATTTTGCCCTTAACTTTCCTCTCAAACTTTGAAATTTATGAACAAACAAAAAAGATATGTGGTAAAGAGGATTGATGGTCTTAGTTTAATCCAGTTTCTAAAATAGTATATTGTGCTACATCTACATCTACAATATTATGTACATACTTATGTAAGTATGGTGTAAGTCCCTTTACATCAGTGCTGCTTGTTCTTGAATAAAAGGTAATCAGTGCAAAATTCTATTTCTCTATTCAGCCTTTCTGCTTGATTCTCAGTCTTTTCCCTGTATAAACATAAAGTTTGACATGCTTTCTTTTTTGAACAACCACAGCCCTCTTCTCTTACTACTGCTCCTTCAATAATATATCAATTCAACTTCCTGACTGTCTCTTGTGATGTAGTATTGCAATAACTACAGATTTTAACATCCAGAGACATTAGAAGCAGTGGGAGTCCCTCCACTGATTTCATCTAAATATCATTTCTATTTAATGAGGGCAATCCAGTAGAAAACAGAAAAATAGGAAGTTAGCAAACAGTAAATGATACTTAAGCAGGTTTTCATTCTTCAGTTATTTTGCTAAACTGAATACATTTATAATAGAAATAGCTAATTTATGTCGTCATGACTATGTATTTGTGCTTTCTGGATATCACAGGATCAGTTATTCATTTCTGCCTTTATCAAACTACTCTACTTCCTGTCTTAAACAGAGATAAAGTATTAAAGGATGCATAGAGTAACATTGTATTTCTGATGCACTTATTAATATGATTGCCCATGGTTGACAACTTTCCCACCATTCTCAGTTTAAAAACCTATTTCAGAAAGGCTCACCATATTATTTATTTTTATTTATTTATTTATTTTTGTCAAGTATGTGTTGGTAATATACAGTACATAGATATAACATTGTTTATATACATAAGATGGGTACTGATAAGAGGGAACATTAGGACAGGGACGGTAGGCAGGCAGGTGCACTTATGCACACCCCTTTAAACCAAGTCTTTTCTTTCCATTTGTAGGTATAAAATAATCTGTTCACCAGAATTCACATATTCTGGTGACACATAAAACTTTTTATGATCCATCCATCATTTATTTTTTTTAAGAATTTATACATTAAAGCAGTGATGAACATTGGGGCTGAATGCTCCAAAGTTAATTTTCTTTTGTTCTGATGTTTTGCTAGCAACTGTAGATGGTATCTTCAGAGACAGAGTGAACTGCTTTGTGGTGTACTTCTCAGCAACACACAGGCAACTCAGCTGAGCTGAATGGGCTCTTACATAAACCCTGAAAGCTGATCTATGTTTGGTCCATGTCTTGTGAGTCCAAGAAATCTGGTTCCTCCCTTGACTGAGCCATTTCGATCAAATTCCAAGACTACTGATTGGTCTGTCTTCATCCTGAAATCTCATCAGTGCTTCATTGATGTCAGCCATGAAATGTATAAATTGCACAGGCATGCAAAAATGGATTTCTAAATGGGCTGCCTAAATACAGAACGAGTTCAATTTGAAAAAATAAAATAAACTATTAATCTGGAAATATAAATATTTAAATACAAGCAAAAAGCGACCTAGTGCTTGGAAGTAGTGTTTTAAAGCAACTGCCCAGCAGCTATGTGACATCATAGGGAATGGAGTGGCTTGGGGGGTTGCTTCACTTAGGGGTAAGATACAATGCAGCCCTTGCCAGTCACTGGATCAATCCTGTCCTCGGATACATTAGGATGGCAACCATAACTCTGTCGTCAAAGCCTTATCCCTTTTTTAAAAGGGGGTGGGGCTTTGATCACTTAATTGTGGATACCAAATCTACTTTTTTAAAATTCCCTGGCTATCTTTATTCCTATAAATTTACAGATTAATGTAAGCAAAACACAGGGGAACAGTTCACTTGTTTATAATGCAAGTTTTAACAAAGCAAAAAAGTGAGAAAGAAGGAATACTTTTTTAATGTAGGTATGTGAGCCTGTAGGCCGCAGTGTTTCCCAACCTTGGCAACTTGAAGATGTTTGGACTTCAATTCCCAGAATTCCCCAGCCAGCGAATGCTGGCTGGGGAATTCTGGGAGTTGAAGTCCAGACATCTTCAAGTTGCCAAGGTTGGGAAACACTGCTGTAGGGTAAACATGGGCCAAAGAAATCCTAAACAAAAAAAATTCAAGGAAAGCAAGGCTACATATTTAATCTAATTATGTTTCCTATTACAGAATTTTATTCCACAATCTACAAGATGAAATTGAGAAACAGTTGGATGGAGGGAAACGTTTCCGTAAGAAATACTTCTACACAAGATATAATGAATGGGAAAAGGTATTATGCACTGAAAGAAACTTTTTTTAAAAAATTACTTAGATAATTTAAAATAATAAAACATATTCTAACCAGGGGCGGGTTCCTAATTTTTTTACTACCACTCTGTGGGCATGGCTTATTTTGTGGGTGTGGCTTGCCATCCATGTGACCGGGTGGGCGTGGCTTGCCGGCCATGTGACTGGGTGGGTGTGGCTTCTCAGACTGCTGAAGGGAGGGGAACTGAGATAGGTCATGCCGCCCCTTCCCCTACCCCTCAGCAGCTCAAGAAGCCTCAAACGTGCGAAAATGCCTAGGATCGTCACCGTGCGTTCGTGGCTTCTCGGACCGCTGAAGGGAGGGGAATGGAGATAGCTCCTGCTGCCCGTTCTTTCAGCATCTCACGCGCTCCCTCAGCCATCCTCCCCTGCTTGGACTCACTGTGGCGTAGGAAGGCAGCGCATGTGCAGTGCCAGAAGCTCGGCTTCTGGGCATGCGCAGAAGAAATTTTTTAAAAAAAAAATGTAAAAAAATTTTTTTAATGGCGGCGCCCAGGCACCGGCAACCGACCGCACCGGTACTGTGACGTCACCAGCGGGCCGCTACCGGTGCTATAGAGTGGACCGCACCGGTAGGAACCCACCACTGATTCTAACTCTTTAGGATTCTCTCAATTCTATTATTATGTGATCCTCTTAGATCGCTGCATGGACAAAACGAATGGCCAAAAAACATGCCAAACTGATCTCCAGGATTGAGATTGGAAAGACGTATGAGCAGCGGCCTATGTATGTCCTTAAGGTAAAAGTGTCAGTATAATTCAAGCATTTAATGAATAAGTCCAGAGTGCCCTGGGAGTTGGGCGGCATAGAAATCCATTTAAATAAATAAAATAAATAAATAAATAAATAAATAAATAAATAAATAAGTGTACAACTTCAGCCAATGCATAATGAGAAAGTAGATTAACAGATAGTTGTAGTATTGAGCTGCATTATCTGACACCAGGATAAACTGGTCTACAATGGAAAGTATGATTAAACCTACTCTAGTTCATTCAATGTCATACATTTTAAAAAATCAGTCCATCAAATGTTCATCTCTTTTGTTTTAAAATGTAGTAAAATGTACACATATTTTATTACACAAGTTTCTCAGAATACGATTTTACATGTCTGGTTCCCTAAAATAAACAATTTTCACTGAGAATGTCAATAAAAGCTAGAAGTAAGCAAATCAAAGGAAATGCAAATTAATTTTAACACCAGAAACCGATCAATTATTATGCAAAGTAAACATAAGAAAGTTGTAAAAACTCAATTTTCCCTGGAAACAGGTTGGGAAACAGAGTTACCAAAAGAAAGCTATATTTATGGATTGTGGTATTCATGCACGAGAGTGGATCTCACCAGCCTTTTGCCAATGGTTTGTAAAGGAGGTTAGTAAAATATGCTTAATCAACACTGTCATTAACTCAGTAATATATTCTCCCTAGAGTAAATAATTGGGTTAGGATAGGACAGGCACTACAGCATCAGTGTGCATGTGAGCATATTCAACTAGAAGCTACTATATGTAGTTAAGTTGAATTATAAAGTCCTTGGTCCCCCTTGATTTTTTGCTCACAGACGTTTCATTACCCAGCTAGGTAACAATATCAGTACAGTAAAGGTAGGTTTTGCTCCTTGTTTAGATTCAGTAACTTGCCTGGCAGTTTTGGTAGGGATGTGGTTTTGTTCATCGTAGTTGTTTGATGAAGCTATTGTTTTCTGCTTGATTGTTTGTCTAGTGTTGTTCTCTGCTTATCAGGATGTTGAATGCTAGAGAGGATGTGACCTTCTTTGTTTCCTTCTTTTATAGAAAGCAACTTCTTAGAAAGCAGCTATTTAAGGGGAACTGAAAGGACAAGCTATTAGAAATCTGCTGATTTAGCCCTCATATTAGTGTGTGTGTCTGTGTGTGTGTGTCTGTGTGTCTGTGTGTCTGTACAGTATGTGTCTCTCTCTGTGTGTTCTCTGTAGGCATCTGGCTGGCCACAGTTTGACACAGAATGTTGGGTTACATAATCTCTTGATCTGATTCCCCAAGGCTTGTTTTAGATTCTTCCATGCCAGTCTCTCCAAGCCCCAAATAATCTTCTGAAGCCCTCCTGGAAGTTTTCCATATAAGGTGAAACAGGAGAGAACATTCAAGAAAGAGTGATCTTTGCTTTCCCTCTGAAAAGAAATTTGCCCATAACTTATTTTGACATCAGGAGGTGCCAGAAAAAACACAACCAATTTAAATATTGTAAAATAATTGTAAATTATTATTTACCTTATAGATTTCATTAGCGTAAGATACTATAGATAGATGAGGGAAGACAGAATAAATATATACTTTAAAAGATATATTGTAATGTTTCCAATATTCTCAGTTTATTGAAAATTGTTTTATTTTAATATGTGTGCCTTTTTCTGTTACAGGCTGTCACCACTTATGGAATAGACAAGGACATGACACTACTCTTAGACAACATAAATTTCTATGTTCTCCCAGTGTTCAACATTGATGGTTATGTCTGGACCTGGACCAAAGTACTATTTATGTTTATTCTTTCTAGAAAACACTATTTCTTTTGCTAAAATGAATTATGGGGACAGTAGAAAGTTTCAAATGATGATTTTTTACTACCGTACCGGTGTGTTA
Organism: Diadophis punctatus similis; assembly: GCA_023053685.1. Lineage (NCBI taxonomy): Eukaryota > Metazoa > Chordata > Lepidosauria > Squamata > Dipsadidae > Diadophis > Diadophis punctatus. The sequence goes on from JALIGW010000005.1 coordinate 53,126,457, forward strand.
GAATATCTATAAAGGTTATATATGTTCTAACACCAAAAAAATGAAATTAATCACAGAGAAATATGTCTATCTGTCCTTCTCTGGTGTTCTTTTTCCTACCATAATTAATATTAAAAGCACAGCTTTTTCTTCATGTAATCCTTTCATTAACTAAAGACAGCAAAAAGTCATAAGTAAGGGCTTCATTAGTCTTCATATCAGTTAATTACTTCCAAGGATTTAAAAAATGCAACATGCAAATTAAAGCAAATGAGTATATTGTTATCTGATATTTTACAGATTATAGCTCCCTTCCTCATACAGAACAGGAAGAAATCCATCAGAAATTACAGTGTATAATAAGCAGCGTATAGGAGTATTAGTCTTCTCTCATATGAGTACATATTTGAATTACTCAAATGTCATCCTTATTTGGATGTCAGCACAGCAAGACAGTAGGATTATACTTACTCAGACCACTGACAAACAAAAACTCAGATTTAAAATGTAATAAACGCAATTCCAAAAATTAATGTACATGCATTTATTTTTACTCAGGGATAAAAATTAAAGGTAACTTAGATGTTATACTACTGATAGGCAGCGGCGGGTTGCTCTCTTACCAGTGCTGGTGCGCTGCGCGCGCATCTCCACACTTCAGGCGCGCGCTCGCTACGCATGTGCGCCCCCTGGTGAGATTTTGCTTCTGCGCATGCGCAGAAGCAAAATCGACCCAAAATCTCACATGCGCACGCATCCCCTCATGAGATTTTGGCGCGATTTTGCTTCTGCGCATGCGCAGAAGTAAAATCGACCCAAAATAACCGGGGGGGAAATGGCGATGCACGCGGTGGACTGGCAGAGAGGGCTCCGGAGCGGTTGCGCGCAAATTGCGCAATTGGCCGCTCCCTACCGGAGCTGCACACTGGGCAGCTCCGGCAGGAACCCACCTCTGCTGATAGGTAATGCAAAAGAACATGTCTGGAAGCGGTATATAGCACCACAGTCCTTCTACCTACTTACATTAGTTGTACATAGTTTGCAAATAAATTGATAATTTGTTCAGAATTAAGAAATAAAAATACGAAATAATGGACTTCAATCACTTTTGCCTTACAGGACCGCATGTGGAGAAAGAACCGTTCCAATAACTCTAACAGTGATTGCATCGGCACAGACCTGAACAGGAATTTCAAAGCTGCTTGGGGCTGTAAGTAGAATGTAAGATATGTAAGAAAAGAGAATGATGTGATTTCCTTAAATCCCACAAGCAAATATCAATCCCAGAATAAGTTGAAAGAAGCAACAACTTCTGCAAGGTGGTCAAGGTAACACAAATGATAAAAGCAGCACTATGCTGATGCAACAGAAGTTCTGGCACTTTTATATGTGCTTCATGATAGCAATAGCAATAGCACTTAGATGTACAGTATATACCGCTTCACAGTGCTTTACAGCCTCTCTAAGCATTTTACGGAGTCAGCATATTGCCCCCAATGATCTGGATCCTCATTTTACCGACCTCGGAAGGATGGAAGGCTGAGTCAACCTTGAGCCAGTGAGACTTGAACAACTGAACTGCTGGCAATCAGCAGTCAGCAGAAGTAGCCTGCAGTACTGCATTCTAACCACTGTGCCACCACGGCTTGTGATGTCACAAGTACACACCAAAGGGGTGGAGCTATTTTAGTCATTTTGGGATAAAATTGATAGATTCTGAGATCACTTCTGCATGGAAGTCAATTAGTTTTCTCTAATGCACAGGATTAATGCATAGGACGCATAGCAGAATCAGGAACAATCTCTAAGTTAGACAAGAATTAATGCCAATTTGTCCTGCTAGCCCTACATTATGAGAAATATTAAAAGTATTGAATAATTGGGATGTGCCAATCCTTTTTTCAAAAAGCTGTATCAGTTCAACGAAGAATCAGAATTATCCCTATAAGACTAGGGTTCTCAAACTATGTAGATTGATAAATGACCAATATTTCAAGGCTTTCATTATCTTGTTATCACAAATTCAAAGCCTTAGGGATTTTTACATAAAGAGCATATTATGAATGGCCATCCTGTGTATCGGTATTGGGAAGAAATACAAATAGCTTTCATATGAGCAACTCTTCTTAATATTTTTCCTTGCAGTCGAATCCCATGACCCTTGTGAATTGATATACTGTGGTTCCTCAGCTGAATCTGAGCCAGAAACAAAGGCAGTCACAACCTTTATTCGTGCACACCTTGCTTCTATCAAAGGATATATAACCATCCATGCCTATTCTCAGATGCTACTTTTTCCTTATGGCTATACAGAAGAAGAAGCACCTACTCATGACAAACTGGTATGTAGAAAAAGGGAGGTTTTCATCAGTCTACAGCAAAAATGAATACCCTTAGCACCTTATACAATCTCCAGAACTCTTCTGGGAGCTTTAAAAAAAAAACCCAACTAGATGAGCTAATCATTGTGAATATCAATAGGACATTTTCTTGCTATTTCAAGGTTAAAAATAAAAAAACCTGCAGAAAACTGCAGTGAAAACCCTGAAACAGGCTCAAAGACATGTTTTAAAAATTAAAGGCAAAGAAAATACTCACCTCTCTCACTGTCCTTGCCTCCTCTCAAACTTTAAAATGACTCCCGGCCATCCCAAAAATTTCTGCTTGCCTTTTTTAATTCGTTTATTTAACGTTAAGTGTTTAACCACTTTTTCCCATTTGTTTTTTATTTATTTTATTTATATTTCATATGTCTCTAGAACCATCTATCTCCTTCAAGGAGGAGCTCTGGGCGGCGTACGTATAATATATAAAACAGCATATAAAGTTAACATTAGAATATTATAATTAATTTGAATTAAACATTTTAAAATTATAAAATTATAACATAAAATTTTAAAGAAATAAAACAATGTCAAGATGGCCATTTAACATTGGTTAATAAAGGTGGATGAGGGCTCTCGTGGCACCAACCAACCCCACAATTGCATGGTCCTTTGTGTCTCCTCCCCCCCACGCAAGGCAGCAGAGCCAAATTTTCCCCTTTACAGAAGGCCAGGAGAGTGGGGGCCAACCTCACCTCTAGGGAAAAGATATTCCATAATGCAGGGGCAGGGGCAGAGAAGGCTCTCTTCTTAGACCCCGCCAGTCAAAATTGTTTGACGGATGGGATCTGTAGCATACTTTCCCTCTCTGAACAAGTGAGACAGGCTGATATGATGGGGTGAAACCGTGAAGCCAGTTTCATAGGTAGCCTGTCCCCATGCCACGTAGGGCTTTATAGGTGATGACTAACACCTTGAATTTGATCCGGATTCAGGAAACAAACTGGCACTCAGTGCAGTTTGCAGAGCCAGGCTGTTATATTTGCGCCCTTCTTTGGTCACCCAATACACGCAGGACAAAATGTTTACTGTTTTCATGTAATAAGTCACCTATATATATATATATATATATATATATATATATATATATATATATATATATATATATATATATATATATATATATATATATATATATATATATATATATATATATATATATATATATATATATATATATATATATATATTTAATTTGGCATATTAAGAGTGAAACAGACTTTCCCCAAGAGACTTCCCACCACCACCCTTAAACAGTTTTCCCAAATTACACATTTTAATGCAATTTTTGACCTGTGGGCTATTTCAAGACATAGATCAGGGAACGTTGTGAATAATCACAGAAGAATCCATCTTGGCAGATCATACCATTTTATAGTTCCTCATCCATCTTCTCCGCCTGCTTGTTTGCTTGGTGAGAGATAGCACATGGATAGGAAACTCGAGGAGGAGGAGAAGCAGAAGCAGCTCTTACAGCAGGCCGAAAAGCCCTGAGATTGGCAGCAGGCCCGTTCTGAAGCATAGGCTTTGGCAGGGGCCCAACAATGCCGGTCTTGACACCATCCAGCCCCAGAAAAAATGCTTGTAAAAGCCACTCTCCATCCTCCCAACCAGTACGTACAATCAGAAAGTTCTTGCTAGTTTTTAAAATAATCTGAACTTTGGCAATCACCTCACATTCAAAATGAGATGTTTTCCTTTGCAGAAACCATTTTGAAAGGTTCCCTTGTCCAATACAAGCAGATGCCAACAAGGATCATTTTCCATTCGTGGTGTCTAGTGAGAGAATATGAAAGTATAGAAAGTTCAGACTAGAAAAACCATTTCCTTTTATAGCCTGAAGCACTGAGTTGTTCATTGATTATCAAAAATCCACATTCTAAATAAATAGACCAAAATGAAAGGAATAACCAGATGTTTATTGCTTATCTACTACATTTAGACTGCCTCCCTGAATTCACATGTAACCAATAACAGAAGGTACAGTTGGGAGGTGATCTGGGATGGAGTGGTGATAATTATTTGACTATAAATAAAAATGCCTTCTTGGCCATGGCTCATAAGAAGAAAAGCAATAGGATCAAATAAATCAACAAGAACTTGTAACAAAATTGTTCTCACTGGAATGGAGCACAGCCGCCACCTGAAAACAACAAGCAACAGTCAAAGGAGTCTCTGACTATTTACCATAATCAATGGTGAATAGAACAAAGCAGAACACAACACACCAAACACAATACAATGCAATGCATAATTAACCCATGCAGCGGGGTCCTTGGTGCTCTCTGAGCTTGGTTGTTTTCTTGCAGACATTTCATTACCAAAGTAGGTAACATCATCAATGCTAGTGAACTTCTTACTAGCACTGATGATGTTACCTAGTTTGGGTAGCAAAACATCTGCCAGAAGACAACCAAGTTCAGAGAGCACCAAGGTCCCCCTTATTTCAATCCTGAGCTAGAAATATTGTCCCTTATTGGTACTCATATCACAGAAACAGCTTATATCTGTTTAAAGTTTCACAGATTAATGGATTGCAAAATGTATAGCTGATCTGCTCCATTAGACAATTTAAAGATCTGTGGTGTCCTTGGTGCTCTCTGAGCTTGGTTGTTTACTTGCAAGCAAACAATTCAGAAAGCATCAAGGACTCCACCGTTCGACCCTGAGCTGCATGTATTCTCTCCTATTGATTCTGGGGAAAGCTTTATTTTACAAATTGCCTGTCAATGAAATTGATTTTTGGGATTTGCCACCCCAACATATCTGTAGGGTAGCAAGTTAGAGAAGACTGCTAAGATTTCAAGATGCTATAAATGCTAATAATCTAAAATTAAGATTTAGTTTCCCATCTCTGAAATTCATTTTTCTCCAAGGTAAGAAAGATGCTATGTCACCTGCCAACATATACATAATATTAATGTTCTCTAAGCAATGTAGGCACATTTTATACAGCTTTTCATCCTATCAGTTTTACAAAAATGACAGAGAAGTCTTCAAAACAGGGGGAAACTTAATTAATCCAGTAAAATATGTTAAAATGTGCCGGTATATAAAAATGTTCTCTCTTGGCACCAAAAAAGTTGGCACCAGGCTAACTTCTTGTGTAATAGGAATGTAATCACTGAGAAAGCCCCATCTTTGTAGGTTATCTTTGTACTTCTGAAGAACAAAACATGCAGAAAAAAGCCTCAGCAGATTATCTTAAAGAACTGTCTTGGACAGATGCAACAAAGAAAACTGTATTATATACCTTTCATCTAAATAGACATAGAGGTTGGCATTACTTCAAATGAAAGGTCCTAGGCTTTCTATTATTAAGGATTAAGATGCATTTATGTGCATATTCCAATACACAAATGGAGAGGCATATTCGAATCCTGGCTTGCATGCAGACTATTGTTGCAGTCTCAGCAGGAGACATGGAGCACATTAGGTATACATCTGTATGACAACACATCTCTAGATGCAGCACGAATCGTTCAGCAGATTTTCTGTCCAAATTGTACAGCTTGGATAGGGATAAAATTCCCAACTGTCTTTCAACAGAAGTGGGAATCCAAATTCATTGCTTGTGGCCTCTAGTCACATCAATGCTCCATTATGTGTAATTACTTATGGACCAGGGCCAAAATCTAGGATTGTCCAAGAGCTTTAAAATCAACCAAAATTTAATTCACTTGTGATACTACATAGGGCTCAGTTAGCAGGTGTTAAATAGGACCTCAGATGCTTGTCATACTGGGCTAGAGGAACAAATAACAATTCCTGGCTGAAGGCAAGTTCCTATGTTCCTATAAATTATCTGAAAGTGATTGGGATATCATTGAATTTGTATGTAGTTGAATTTGCCAAGAAAGAAAGGAGAATCTGGATTATTGATCTAATATTTCTTCTTTTCAAATACAGAATAAATTGGCTAAGGAAGCTGTGGATGCTTTACATAGCCTCCATCAAACAGAGTATACATATGGAGCAATTGCAACCACAATTTGTAAGTATTTGTATTAGCAAAACTCTACTTCAAAATGTTTAATATGCTTTTTACACTGAAAAGTCTGCATATCTGCTTTGACATGTGGGGATATTTTATTCTGTAACTTATAAATACGCAAGAGTGAATTCTATAGGGCAGGGGTGTCAAACTCACGTCGTCATGGCGGCATCACATGATGTATCAGAACTTTTTCCCCCTTCACTAAACAGGGTGTGGGCGTGGCCAGCGCATGACGCATCTGGCCCGTGGGCCAGGTGTTTTGACAGCCCTGCTATAGGGCATTGTAGGAAGGTACAAACATCATTCATCTTGGGCAGAAAAGGAGATCTATGACAGGCATCCTCAGTGGGACTATGGAAAGTTCTGCCACCAGAACCATGCCTCATACTCTACAAGTGGAGAGAAACTGAAGTTATCTTAGGAACATGTAGAAACGTAGATTTTCTCATCCTTGTTTTCTCATTTCTTTAACCCGGCCCCAACAGTTTTCTGATAGATTTCAAAGCGGAAAGACTTTATTTTTAAAAAAAGCTCAACCTCCAAGAGTACCACACATCTTTTAAAATTCTTTAATTCTGGGGCCAAGAAATTCGTGTGAGCTTCCACTGTACACATATCCTTTTTGCTCACATAAGATTTCTTCTCATTTTACTTTTTTTTGCTTGTTTCCTGAAGTTAGTTTTGTTTTGTCTTTGTGACTTCAAGTCAGTGTTGATTCCTAACAACTTCCTGGACTCACCCTAATCCTAACTCTGAAGTTTTCTTGGCAAGTTTTTCCCCCAGAAATGATTTGCTATTGCCTTCTTGTACTAATGACTTACCCAAAGTTACCCAGTTGGCTTTGTCCCAGGGGCTAAATCCAGCAGGTTCTGACAGATTCTGGAGAACCGGTAACGGAAATTTTGAGTAATTCTGAGAACCAGAAAATACCACCTCTGGCTGGCCCCAGAATAGCGTGGGAATGGAGATTTTGCAATATCCTTCCCCCAGAAGTGGGGAGCGAATGGGGATTTTGCAGTATCCTTCCCCTGGATTGGGGTAGGAATGAAGATTTTGCAGTATCCTTCCCCTGCACGCCTGCAAAGCCACGCCCATAAAGCCACACCACGCCCACAAAGCCACGACCACAGAACCGGTAGTTAAAAATTGGATTTCACCACTGCTTTGTCCCTAAGACAAAACTAAAACTCTGGTACCTTAACTACTAAACCAAATTAATTCCCTCCTGAAGATAGTATTATTGACTTAAATATTGGGATTGTATGTAAAATTTGCATTTCAGTCCATCTGATAATTTCAAATATTCAGGCAGAGAATGGAAAAGGTTAATCCATGTATACAGCTTACAGTAATATCTCTTCCTCTAAAAATGCTGTTATGCTCACCTGACACTGTAGTTCCAAGAAACTGACAGGACTACTATGGGTATAGTAGAGGTTCTACTCTGGATTCCCCCAGCTAACCAGTAAATAAGACTGTTGGTCTCCGGGACTTACTTTCTGCAAAACCAACTATTTTGCTACCAGCCCAGTCATTTAGATCAGCAAGGGAGACCGTTTTGAAGTTACCCTGCTGCCTGCCATAATCTCTGCTATCTAACACATAGGAAATGGCCTTCTCTTTGTAGGGTGCCCAGATACCTTTGATCCAAAATCAGGACAGTTTTAAAAAAAATAGCACTTCCCAAGATAGCCAATAAAACATCATATTCACACGTATTTACTATTAGATGATATCTTATTCAGCAAATTTCCGTCACCCAAAATCTTTTTATACGTTTTGCCACACGATGAAGAAGAATGATTTATTTTAATTTAAAGCAAGCATTTCATGGTTTTAACATCCAATCGATTTCGATCGTCTGCCCACTGCTTCTTGCACAGGGAAAATACTCTTTCCACAGCCACGTTTGACGTAGGAATTGAAAAAAATTATGCTAACTAGAATTTTCAGATCAAAGAATTGTTGCTTTGAAACAAAGTGGACCATTTTTTATCAATCGGCAAATTATTAAATTTGTCTGAAGAGGCTTCTAGCAACGATTTCAACTCACTAGTTTCATCAAACAATGAATCTTTCATGGCAATATCTGGCAATAAATATTCAGCTGACTTTTGAACTTCATCATATTTAATACTAGCTTTTAACATCAGCAAATCAGTTGAGCAAGGATAGTTGTCCAAGCTGAACCACTTATCAATATAATCAATAGCTGTTGTATAAAAGTCAATGAATTCGCCTTTAAGTTGATTGGCCAAATCCGGATCGTCTAAACCTAGTAGCTTAGAAGCTGGCACCAAAAAAGTTTTGCTGAAGTCGTTTTTGCATCTTTTGTTGAAAAGTAGTCATAGCATCTATCATTTCTGGTAGATCTTTCTTTTCCAGGGTCAATATAGTCTGCTGGAATAATTGTAAGACGCTTTAAAGAAACAAGAAATAAATTTCGCTTGAATCGTTGCTAAATAAATTTTCCAAAACTTTTGGAACATCGGCAGAGGATAAGGCAAGAGATTTTAATGCTGCCCATAGTTGCAAAATGCGTTCAATAAGTGGTAGCATGCTCAGCCACCTAGTATGTGAATGTGTTGGGAAAGTTGCATATTCAATTTCAATGAATTCACAAAATTCCTTGAACTTCTCATGCCGCAGAGTAGACCCATTGAAATAGCTCAAAAGTTTGAACAACAGCATTTCTACATCCAGTGATAATCTTTCACATGCCTTTTTTGCCGCATTGTGGCATATATGCGCCGGGCAACCAACAGCAATTAATTTAGAATTCAAGGTTTTTAGTTTGGCGAAAACGTTATTCTGCCCTTGTTGACTAGCACCGCTGAAATTCACATTAGCATTGACTGCACTGAAGGCTACTAATTTTACTGGATCAAGATTGTTATTTTGCAAACAACTTTTTAAATATCCGAATATAATGTCAGATGTTTCACCCGGTAAATTAGCAAAATCTAACAGTTTTACAGCCAAACCATCCACTGAAAAATATCGAATAATAATCACAATTTTTTTATTTCTTTATGGTTGGAAGCATCTGTAGCAATAGAATAATGGCCATCTCCTAATTCGTTGAGTGGTTCTTCTACTGAATTTGGCGCTAAGACGTTGCAAATTATAGCCTGCGACTTTGTGTAGGATGATGAAAACTTTTTGGCTATTTCAGAATCTGGAAAGATTGTTGTCAAAAGTTTGTTAGTACATTCATTACTTCTGAATGAAAGTGCATGAACGGAAGTGTGATATGCTAGAACTGCTTCTGCAGCTGACGTCTTCTTAGATACCGGTGCATTTTTACTGACAAAAAACTGTCCTATTTCAGCGGTTGACTTCTTGGATTTTGAATCGTGAAGTTTTGTACCACAATGTCTAGAAATGGCTGGGGTGCCTGTACTTCCAATATCAATGTCCAATGAACAATATGAACAGAATGTAAAAGTGTCTCCTTTTCTACTCTTTTTAATACCATCAAAATCTTTAGAATATTCTTCTCAGTGAAGATTTTTCCTTTTTGTAGCCATATTATAGTAATAAAGAAATGCGCTTTTGGCCCGGATTTGCTTTGGCGGGTGCGGGATCGGCAGACCCTTCGCCCCGTTTCTTTCCCCCCTCCCCCAAGCTGGCTTTACAGGCTCCTCAGGTGCCTCGGGGGCGAAAGGAAATAAAATAAAACCACAATTTTATTACGCGACAGCTCACTTTAAACTAAGAAAACATTTACAGTAGTTTAAATAATTTATCACAACCCTGAAAGAAAGCATTAAAATATTACACACGAAAAATGCACACGAAATCTTCCGTAACAATACATAAGAGAATCTGCCTGAAAATGAAGTGATTGAACTAAAACACAAGTAGTGCAAATGTACTTTCATTTAACGTTCATCTTGATTATCCTAAAATTTTACAACAGTTCAGGACAAATCAGGACGGGAACTCGAATTTCAGGACAAAATCAGTACATTTTCAGAATCAGGACACGCTTCTAAAATTCAGGACAATCCTGATAAAATCAGGACATCTGGCCATCCTACTTGTATGCAATGCACCTCCTATACCTACATCATGAGTCGTAGAGAGTATTTGGATACCATTCCCCCAAGATTTAGGGAAATTTTGAAAAGGTCCAAACTGTTAAGGACTTATTAAATTAAATGATAGTGATTAGTTTGCTTTGATTTTAAATATTTTACCTATACTTTAATGTTTCATTATTTGAATTTTAATTACTATAAGCTATCTCAAGAATTGTTAAATACAATTTCACGTTTGTTTGTTTATGGTCCAAACAGATCTCCTTTTTTAAAAACATAAGAGGGAAATGCAAAAAAACCTACAATATTGACAGAAAAAAGATGCAGTTTAAAAAAATCTAGCTATATTATGGTGATATATATAAATGTGAGCTTATTGAGCCTTGACTACATTAAAAACATATTGCTTCATCTTTGTAGTTTAAAATACAGAGACTTTTCAAAATAATTAATAGTCTCCTATATGCCTCAAAATCAAATAAAATTACTTTTAAAATACTCTCTCTGCTGTACTCCAGGTTCAGTGGAGACAAAACTTTTCATGTCATAACAAATTCAGTATTTTATGAATTTAGCTCCATATCAGATTAAGCTCCTTAACTATAAATTAACCATATTTCTTCACAAAATTATATTGACAGAGGTAATGATTTAAAACCAAAATGAATCCATAGCTGTATCATATGACTTAAAGAAACTTATTGTAAGAAATTTCTTACAATGCCAACACAAAACAATCTAAAATTTAAAAAAAAATCTTTTTCAATATCCATTGAGGGAACAATAGAAATAAAATAATATTTTCTGATGAATTCATTTCATTTTTAATCATAACAAGTATATTATATATTTCTTAATCATCTTGATATATTGATGCTCCAAACTCAAATATTCTAATTCTTCACTTTATAATTACTTGAAGGGAAACCAAATTACTTGGTTTCCCTTTAAGCAGTTCATCTCTTAAAGTTCATAAAGTTATAGGAAATGATGTTTTATTTAATGCCTTTCATTGTAAACTTCTTGGTTTCTCATTGCTCGGATATTTTTTTCTTGAGCAACAGTATCCATTTTTGCCTTGAAATGAAAAACAGTGACTTTTTCCTATATTCCTTTTGTTCTCTTGTTCTCTATTATTGCAACAGATAACTTTTCAAAATCAGACTATACACTTTCGTATCAGCTTTTCATCTAACTGTTAAATTACCCTTTTCTCACTGAAAGTGCTGATTTAAACTTCCATCTGTCTGATGTAATCTTTACAAAGAAATACCACATCATATGACATTGTATTACAATAAATTCCCATAACTGGCACCAAATGTCATTCATATGGAACAGGAAGTTTGTTATGCAATTTTCCTCGTGATGTTTTTTCAATCTAATTTTGTCTGTCTGTAGATCTCAACTGTTTTCTGCAAGCTCTCTCTTATCTGGACTGATGATCTCACTTTTTCTGTTTCAAACTAGCCAATAACTGGGTATTTTACCCCCAGAATTTTCAGTGCTCTCAAAGTTAACAAACATCCTTTTCTGACAAGAGAATCAAATGTGTAATTTCCAGCTCAAATAGTACTGGACAGTTAAATGTTTATTTGTACTTCTGCATTTGGGTTACATATGTCTGGCAGTTAATAAAGCATTCTTATAATATAATAACAGAGTTGGAAGGGACCTTGGAGGTCTTCTAGTCCAACCCCCTGCTTAGGCAGGAAACCCCACACCACTTCAGACAAATGGTTATCCAACATCCTCTTCCAGTGTTGGAGCATTCAAAATATTTGGAGGCAAGTTGTTAATTGTTCTAACTGTCAGGAAATTTCTCCTTAGTTCTAAGTTGCTTCTCTCCTTGATTAGTTTCCACCCATTGCTTCTTGTCCTACCCTCAGGTGCTTTGGAGAATAGCTTCACTCCCTCTTGTTTATGGCAGCCCCTGAGATATTGGAAGACTGCTATCATGTCTCCCCTAGTCTTTTCATTAAACTAGACACACCGAGTTCCTGCATATGTTTTAGCCTCCAGTCCCCTAATCATCTTTGTTGCTCTTCTCTGTACTCTTTCTAGAGTCTCCACATCTTTTTTACATCGTGGTGACCAAAACTGAATGCAGTATTCCAAGTGTGGCCTTACCAAGGCATTATAAAGTGGTATTAACACTTCGCGTGATCTTGATTTTATCCCTCTGTTTATGCAGCCTAGAACTGTGTTGGCTTTTTTGGCAGCTGCTGCACACTGCTGGCTCTAAGGAGAAATTTCCTGACAGAACAATTAATCAGTGGAACAGCTTGCCTCCAGAAGTTGTGAATGCTCCAACACTAGACATTTTTAAGAAGATGTTGGATAACCAGCTGTCTGAAGTAGTGTAGGGTTTCCTGCGTAAGCAGGGGGTTGGACTAGAAGGCCTCCAAGGTCCCTTCCAACTCTGTTGTTATTATTATTATTATTATTATTATTATTATTATTATTATTATTATTATTATTATTATTATTATTATTATTATTATTATTATTATTATTATTATTATTAAATGATTGTCCACTAGGACTCCAAGATCCCTCTCACAGTTACTACTATTGAGCAAGGTACCACATATACTGTACCTGTGCATTTTTTTTTCTTGCCTAAATGTAGAACCTTACTTTTTTCACCATTGAATTTCATTTTGTTAGATAGTGCCAGAGGTGGGTTGCTACCGGTGCGGCCCACTCTACAGTACCGGTAGCGGCCAGCAGTTGGGGCTGTTTGCACGCACTCGCTTCGGTGCTGTATTTTTGGGCGATTTTGCTTCTGCGCATGCACAGAAGCAAAATTGCACGAGGGAGTGCGCACGCATAGCAAGTGAGCGTGTGCGCACACCAAACATGGCGATGCACACGCAGGGCTCCGGTAGCGAGGTAAGTGAGTAACCCACCCCTGGATAGCGCCCAATGTTCAAGTCTGTCAAGATCCTTCTGTATCTTAAGCCTATCTTCTGGAGTATTGGCTATTCCTGCCAGCTTGGTGTCATCTGCAAATTTGATGAGTTCCCCATCTATCCCTCATCCAAGTCATTGATGAAGATGTTGAAGAGTACTGGGCCTAAAATAGAGCCTTGGAGTACTCCACTGCATACTTCCCTCCATGTAGATGTAGTTCCATTGAGGACTACACGTTGAGTGTGGTTGGTCCGCCAGTTACGAATCCATCTGGTGGTGATGCTGTCTAGCCCACAGTTTTCTACTTTATCTAATAGTAGGTTATGGTCTACTTTATCAAATGCCTTACTGAAGTCCAAGTAAATTATATCGACAGTATTCCTCTGGTCCACTAATTTTGTCACTTTGTCAAAGAATGCAATAAGATTAGTCTGGCATGATCTGTTTTTGACAAACCCATGTTGGCTTTTGGTTATTACTTTGTTTGCTTCTAGGTGTTCGTTGATTCGTTGCTTGATTATCTTTTCCAGAATCTTCCCTGGTATTGAGGTCAGGCTGATAGGTCTGTGGTTTCCTGGATCTATTTTTTTTCTTTTTTGAAGATGGGAACTACATCAGCTTTTTTCCAGTTCTCTGGCAGTTCCCCAGTGCTCCAGGATCTTTGAAAGATATAGTTCAATGAATTTGAGATCTCGTTTGCCAGTTCCTTCAGAACCTTGGGGTGTAATCCATCCGGTCCTGGTGATTTGAACTCGTCTAGGGTAGACAAGTATTCACTTACCATTTTCTTCCCTATTTTAACTTGTGTTCCTAATCTGTTTTTTGTGGTGCTGTCTTTGATAGGTTGGACTGTTTTTTCCCTTTGTGTAAAGACAGATGCAAAAAATGAGTTAAGTAGTTCCGCTTTCTCCCTGTTGTTTATCACCTTCTTGCCACTTTCTCCCAGCAATTGACCAATTGTTTCCTTGACTTTTTTCTTGTTTTTAACATGTTGGAAGAAGCTTTTTTTTGTTATTTTTTACTTTTGTTGCAAGCCTTTGTTCATTGTGAGCCTTGGCTTTCCTTACTTCATCTTTACAGGCTCGGGCTATTTGCTGGTATTCTGCCTTAGTTATTTGCCCCTATTTCCACTTTTTATACTTGTCCTTTTTATCTTCATAATTTCATAATTTCAAGAGACATCATTTTCTAAAACTATTTAACAAACATTTATCCACTGAGATGATAAAAGGCCTGGAGACAAAAAACATATGAAGAACGATTGCAGGAATTGGGTATGGCTAGTCTAGAGAAAAGAAGGATAGTATTTGAGGGGCTGCCATAAAGGAGCAGGGTCAACTAATTTTCCAAAGCACCAAAAGGCAAGGCAAGAAGCAATGAATGGAAATTAATCAAGGAGAGAAGCAACCTGGAGTTAAGGAGAAACTTCCTAGCAGTGATAACAGTTAATCAGTGGAACAGTTTGTCTTCAGAAGCTGTAAGTGCTTCATCACTGGAGCTTTTTAAGAAAACACTGGACAGTCACCTATCTGAAATGGTATGGGGTAGAGGTGGGTTCCTGCCAGAGCTGCCCAGTGCACAGCTCCAGTAGGGAGCGACCGATTGCACAATTTGTGCGCGACCGCTCCGGAGCCCTCTCTGCCGGTCCACTGCGCGCGTCGCCATTTTTTCGTTAATTTTTGGGTGATTTTGCTTCTGCGCATGTGCGGAAGCAAAATCATGCCGAAATCTTGTAAGTAAACGCGCGCATGCGCAAGATTTTGGCAAGATTTCGCTTCCGCGCATGTGCGATAGCAAAATCACACTGAAATCTCATGCACGCACGCATCCCCTCGCAAGATTCCAGCGCGATTTTGCTTTCGCGCATGCACAGAAGCAAAATCACGCGAGGGGCGCATGCGTGTAGCGAGCGAGCACACCCCCAAAACTTGGAGATGCACGCGCAGCGCACCGGCACCAGTAAGACAGCAACCTGCCACTGGTATGGGTAGTTTGAGTAGGGGATTGGATAGAAGACCTCCAAGGTCCCTTACAGCTCTATTCTGATTGAATAAAAAAAGGAAAGGTACAATGGCAAACCACTTCTGAAAAACCTTGCCAAGAAAACTGCAGGGACTTATCCAGCCATTCTCTAAGAATGGACACAATTGAAAACAATCAATTTGAAGAAGAAGAAAAATAAGAATCCCAATCTTTACTGGCATCTAGTAAGAAGTATGTATGACTTCAGAATACAAGCAGGAAATTTAAGCATGATTTTAGAAAGTATGGATGAAGACACAGATAGTTGGGTGCCCTGAAATAACAATATCCATTTAATTGCCTATGCTAGTCCTCATTCTGTTTCATTTGAACCAAAGGAGGCAGCTCTGGTGAAAATCTTTTTCTCAGACTAATATCACATAGCCAGTCTTCCTATTTCATCATTCCCTTTGTCTTCCGGTTGTTTTTAACATTATTTGTTTTTCAGATCCTTGTTCTGGAAGTTCCATAGATTGGGCTTATGATGAAGGAATAAAATATTCATTCGGCTTTGAGCTTCGTGACCATGGCCAGTACGGTTTCCTCCTGCCTGAAAGTCAGATAAAACCTACCTGTAAGGAAACCATGCTGGCAATCAAAGTAATTGCCAAGCACATTGTCAACAATGCTCAGTGAACATTTGGTCACACTTCCTTACAAAAGAAATTCTCTCTTCCTTGGTTGCAATTGTCTCCTTGATTCTACCTGCAATTACAGATTCTCTTTTCTGATTTTTCTATTCCACTTATATTTTGTTGTCTTTCCCTTTGATGCCTTTCAGCACTAATTAAACTTTGAAAATGCAGTTTGAAGGACAAATTTCCTGATGGATTCATTTTATTCAAGCATATGGAAGACATTTGCTGAATAACTGTTAGTTTACTTCTTAGTGAATTCCCGGATTTGCCCTTTAATGAAAATATCTCTGATAAATCTGATGACGATTTCTCCATTGCTCTGTGTTTGAATATTTGTTGCCTGTTTCAAATTTAGTAGTTTGGCCTGGCCTGCTCATCTAGAACATAAACTTTAAAATCTCTGGGCACACATAGTCTGAACTATGTTACAACTACTTTCCCTTGATATTACTTGCCGTGCAGCGGCGGGTTGCTCCCTTACTGGTGCCGGTGCGGTGCGCGCGCATCTCCACACTTCGGGTGCACACACACTCGCTATGCGCGTGCACGCCCTCGCACGATTTTGCTTTTGTGCATGCGCAGAAGCAAAATCGCACTGAAATCTCACGAGGGGACGCACGTGCGAGAGATTTCTGCACGATTTTGCTTCCACGCATGCGCAGAAGCAAAATCTCGCCAAAATCTCGCGCGCGCGTCCCCTCACAAGATTTTGGTGCAATTTTGCTTCTGCGCATGCACAGAAGCAAAATCGCCCAAAAACTCATGAAAAAAATGGCGATGCACACAGGGGACCGGCAGAGAGGGTTCCGGAGTGGTCACATGCAAATTGTGCAATTGGCCACTCCCTACCGAAGCTGCGCACCGGGTAGCTCTGGCAGGAACCCACCTCTGTTGCTGTGGCTGAAATATACATATAGATACATATACATATACATTTACATATACATACATACATACATACATACATACATACATACATATATATATGTATATACACACACACACACACACACACACACACACACACACACACACACACAAATGGAACTGATCATATAGATCTTTCTCACTCCATCCATCAGTCATTTAGCAAAACTTCTTTGTGTGAGTCAACCAGATGAAGATCCAAAGTAGCACTGTCATATCATATCATAGTTCAATGGAAGGCTATAAAGAAAAGAGGTCTCAATTCTCACAAGCTATGGGTGTGGCCTTATGATCCTCTCCTAAAATATCAGAATTTAGCTTTCATGTATCTGTCTGTCTGTGGAGATTCTCAGTCATCCAGCTCATAGTTATCTCAAAAAAAAAAAAAAAACAGTCCAGTTGCCTTTTGAAAAAGCATCTTTGAGACATATATCTGTCCCAAAATACACTTTGCTGCTGAGTTTTTTCTGACAATGAAAAGAGATCTTGCAACTATCAATTGGAAGGCATTGGAAGGCTATTCCATCTTTTCTTCCTAAACTATTTGTTCTGTGCTAAGAAAAAACATGGGAAAATGAGTTACAAAGGGAAGACAATGATGTTTGGTCTCCCCTTGGTTCAATTCTGGGAATGGAATGAGGCAAGATAATTGCACAATAACAGCACTGTCTCAAGGCATTGTATTGCTACTTAGTAATTCAGTATTAATGGGCTCACTGCATTTACATGTTCAGTTCATCACTTAATGTGCCACCATTCATTCACTTTGCAAGAACTAATCTACATTTCATACACAATCCAGCAAAACAGCTAACTAAATTAGAACCAATTTATTGTTAAAGGCAAGAATAAAATTCATTTTGACTCTGATAAACAAAGTCACAGTCCTATTTTAACTGAAGTAGCAAAAGTAAATTTGAATGGACACATTTTATTTTATTTTCTATCTGACTGCTTACAGTTATTCCTTCCTTTTACAAAATGTTTGTTGTTGGTATTACTTGCTTAGCAATACTTCTCTTAATAAATCCAGTGCATCAAACAAAAAACTTACTATTTCCTAAATCAAGGTCCTATTATATCTTGTTTTGTTGCCTGGACAGTTTTAGATTTAGATTAGAATATAACCTTAGCATCCTTCATACTCATGAAGGCAATATTTTTATTTGGCCATCTAGGTCACCAAACATTGTACAAGTTTATTAACCCTTCGTCAGACAACAATGGACACTGCATTTTTTTTAAATCATCAGATGAAATTGGCCAGCATTCTGCCATTTTCTAGACCAGCTTGAAGTTTGTGGACTTCAACAACCAGAATTCCAGAAGTTATGGAATACTGGATTACAGACTTATCAAATAGATACTTATTCTGCTAAGTCAGCCAACTACCAAGAGAATGAGTGATTGAGATACCTATGGAATGTTGGGAAAACATTCTTCAGTTACTATGACACACAGATACACAAGCACTAATTTAAAGGAAAATGGCCTTTAGACATTCTTCCTGTGTAGATATACCACAGTCCGAATCATTCAGAAGGGGTAGAGTTAATTTATTACTCAAATTTCTTACCTTTTGATTGGGATGGGGTAACTGAGTACATGGTATGAGAATTCTAAGGCAGTATTCTTCCTCTCATTCTGACCCTGTCTTCTTGAGAAATCATTTCCATTGTGTAGCCTCTGGGATATTTAGAAGAAATGGGAAATGTACTAGAGGGTACCTGCTCAAAATTATTCAAAGAGTCTAACTCAGTAATGGGTTTCACTTACCTTTGCTACTGGTTCGGAGATGTGTGCGTGCGCCACTTTTGTGCATGCGCAGATCATCCGTGATGATGTCCAGGCGGGTGGGCGGAGCCTCCTGCTGCCACCGCTACCAGTTCACCTGAACTGGGGCGAACCGGTAGCAACCCACCACTGGTCTAACTGCACATAATATTTAATTGAAAAGGTTAAATTATCTGAAGGAAATCGGTAGCATCTGCAAAGAAAAAAAATTAGGACAGATGATTCCAACTGTATCAAGCCTTATCTTCATAGGATACTTTCCACTGTCATCTTTATCTCATGCAAACACTGTGGTCAATCTTAATCATCTCATCTATTTTAGCTAAAAGATATAGAAGGATCAGTGCTTGTCTGATTTTTATTTAGTTGGGTCAGTCTTTTCTTGAAAAAGGTGAATGAGGTGGTTAAGTATTCTTAGACAAAGCTGATTACCAACATTTGTTTTATTCAGAAACAGCCTTAGCTCTCAGAGGAATAACCTATGCTTCGATCCCATTTCTCACCAAAGGCTCACTTCCTTTTTAAAGCAGTATCTAACTTAGAATCCAAGAATAGGAAGAAATGTCTGCTGCCATGACACACTGTCTTCAGGTCCCCTGGACATCTGAAGGCAAGCAAATTGCAAGGATAGTGGAGAACATTCCATTTATGATATTTCTGATACTGTCGTTATTATCTTTTCAGTCATAGGCAATACTTTTTAAAGTGCCCAGCCAGGCTTTTTAATCAAGGTTGATGAATTTATTATTCTGTCTGGAAAATACAGTTTGCAATTTATTTGTATTTTCATTTTCTCTTGATTGGAAAAACCAACCTCAAAAATATGGAAATAAACATGAAAAATGATTTTTAAAAAGGAAAATAAGAATATTTGAATGATTTTATATAATGTTGGGAGTGATTGGCACAGTGGCCTAAAGGTGAAGACTCTCGCCTCCCACTTGGAAGGTTGAGAGTTCAATCCTAAGCAGTGGCAGATGTTTCTCTCTCAGGGTACAAAGAGAAAATATCTGCTACGAACTTTGGATAGGCATCAAAGAAAAAAAACTGTTGATCATATCTATCTATCTATCTATCTATCTATCTATCTATCTATCTATCTATCTATCTATCTATCTATCTATCTATCTATCTATCCAATGTTAGCAGAGGTGGGTTCCTGCCGGAGCTGTCCATTAAGCAACTCCGGTAGGGAGCAGCCGATTGCGCAATTTGCGCGTGGCCGCTCTGGAGCCCTCTTTGCCAGTCCGTCGCGCACGTCGCCATCTTTTTCTGTGATTTTTTGGGTGATTTTGCTTCTGCGCATGAGCAGAAGCAAAATCTCGCTGAAATCTTGCGAGGGGACGTGCGCATGCATGAGATTTCGGCGCAATTTTGCTTCCGCGCATGTGCAGAAGCAAAATCTCGCTGAAATCTTGCGAGGGGACGTGCGCATGCGTGAGATTTCGGCGCAATTTTGCTTCCGCGCATGTGCAGAAGCAAAATCTCGCCAAAATCTCGCACACGCACACGTCCCCTCATGAGATTTTGGCACGATTTTGCTTCCATGCATGCGTGGAAGCAAAATCACGCTAGGGGTTGCACACGCCCAAAACGTGGAGATGCACACGCAGCGCACCTGCACTGGTAAGGAAGCAACCCACCACTGAATGTTAGGAGTAGTTAAAAGCTAAACAAGACTCTCACTGGGGATTTCTTCCCAAAACAAAGATCAATTTGAAAGGAATTGGTTTTATCATAACCCTATTGGGACAACAAAAGACCAAGCCTCACCCACATCTTGAGTTTCCAGTTACTATCAACACACTGTGACTATATTTATATTTAAATAAATATATATTAACAGCAAGAGACACTTAATGTTCTATCTGGTTTAACACTCATAAAATCTTCCTTGGCTATGCACCTGAAATTGCCATAGGAATATTCTGGCTACTTTGCATCCTTCAACATGCAAAGCACATCAATTTTTTTTAAATTCCTGCCCCATGTATCCATGGCATCCCTGATTACTGATCTTATTGGCTAAGGCTACTTGGAATTGTCATCCAAAACATCTGAACTTCTTTTATTTGTTTGTTTAAAAGTTCACCCACTTTGCGTCATTAAAAACAACCCCCCCAAAGCAGAAAAACAAACAACACAATTAAAAACTGTTTTCAATGCATTGAAAACCATTAAAACAACAGCAATTTAGTAAAAGCCTGTAAAAGTAGCTGCTTAAAGTTATAAACAGTTTAAAAACTATGAAAGAGAAGAGGATTGTGCTGAATCAGGTCAAAAGGCACAGCAGGTTCTTAGTCAAGACAACTCTTTCTGCATCCAATTCCTATATGCTGGGTAAGAAGTCATAACTAAAGGCATCTTGAAGTTTAGAAGTCTTCACTATGAGAAGCTATCAGAAAATGCCCAGCAAATAAGTCAGTTCAAAAATATGTGGATAAGGGTTGATAACAGCCAGTTAAAAATAAAATATTTCCTTAAGAACGTCAGTCTGCTAGTATATAATAAAAAAAATACTTGATTGCACAATGCTGATCCTAAATGTATGTAAATAAAAATAGCACCATGAGATCATGTTCCATGCCATGGCTAGTTTACCCAGGAGAATTAAATTCTTCCTGGCTGTATTCTGAATAAGTGCAGCTCAGAAGCAAGAAACCCACATGGGAGAAGGGAATTAAAGTAAGGGCAATTATTCTAAAAAGTGAGAAACAGGTAGGGAATTAAAAGTCTACAGTTTGACTTCATTTAGCTACATTCTTAAAAGTACAAATTAAATCTTATTTTCTTGAATTCACGTAGAAGGAAGAAAAATCAACAAAAATAGCTGTTTTTAAGAAAAGACCCCGTTTAATTCTCTTCCCCCCCTTCTCTTGTGAAACATGTCACTCACAGTTAAATATAGGTTATTTTCCCCAAAAGACAGCTTCTCACAGAATTTTCCTTGTACTCTAAACTGTAAGACAAACCACGGATTATACAGTTCGTTGTTTATCTTATAAAAGTCAGAGTAATTGGCATCGACCCGTGGCATCTATTGAACAATATTACATTTGTCTGTAATAAACTATGGCTCATATACTGCATGCAGCCCTAGACAGCTAGTAAGGCAGCCCAACAACATTGTAAACTTTTAACATCATTATGTGATTTATATACATTAACTGTATTATATATTTTACGTGCGACTTCACTCAGTGCAGCCCTGGCAAGCCAAAAGATTGGACACTCATGATCTAGACAAATGTTTCCCAGGTATCTCCGTTAACTTAAAAGTTATCTATAAATTTAACGTATTTTAACCTGAAACACACACATTCTTCTGGTACTTATCTCATGTGCAATATGGTCCAGAAGTAGAATGAAGTGGCCTCTTTTACTCTGAACAATAAACCCTCTAATCACCCGCAGCTCCCCTAATTTCCCAACTATCCATTAAATCCAAATAGAAGACATTTTACCCTTTTCTGTCCAACCTACCTTACAAGCGTTGTTGCTGTGAAGAAAATTAGGTGGAAGGACTGCTGTATATGATATCTTCAGGTCCTATACAAAGGCAAGATATAAATCTAATCAATAAAATTATGGTTGCGGGAGGGGGGAATTTAGGTCTGGATGGGATAGCCATAGGATCTACACAAAGATGGAGTTGTAAAAGTACAACAGTGTTTACTGTTGCTTTATTATAGCAAAGTAAAGGCAAAAGTATAATCAAATGAGTGCTTAAATATATTCAAAAGCACATGAGAATGAAACCAGGTCTTTCCCAAACTGTGAGGTTCTCTAGATGCATTGGGACCAGGGATGGGTTCCTCCCACTTCAGACCAGATTACCCAAACTGTTAGCGACCCGCTGGTGATGTAATTTTGGCGTCACGGATCCGGTTCTCTCTGTGCAGGTCCGTGCTCGCCGCCATCTTTTTTTCTGAATTTTCAGCTGATTTTCCTGTGTTTGGATGGCTTCACAGCGTTCTGTGCTTTGAAAAAAGCCCTCCTGCCCACACCCGGGTTAATACTGACCTTTATTTCTTCGTCCGAAGCACAGCTGATGAACTCCTCAGCTGTGTTTCGGGCTGAATCCACCTTCTGAGCATGTGCAAAAGTGAAATGCGCGAGGGGACGCACGCACGAAGCGAACCGGTGGCGAAGGTAAGTGAAACCCACCCCTGATTGGGACTACCTAGAAGAGAGTTCTCAGACATGTACCCTCAAGTACACAAATACACAAGTACAAATGCATTCTGTCTCCAGGCACATGTTTTCTCATTGATCAAATATTGTACATCACTGTGAGAGTCATTTTCTGAAATTTTTAAAGATGCTAATAAGTAATTATAAAAGATTCGAATACACATAGTAAATGTACACAACCTCTAAATGTAGACATAACAGCAGATCTTCACATCCTCCAAAGAAATCCTCTGAGGATATTATCTGATCATCAAACAGAAGAATAAAAATGTCAGAGATGAATGGCACCAAAGAGAAAGGACCATGATGTCCCTGTTGGCTCTGGACATGATGACCATTACTTGTGTTTTCATTTCTGCTCTACGGTTTGACAGGTACAGCCTTTTCACATCATCATCAAAGGGGCTTGTGGGTTTTTTTGTTTGTTTCCATGCCTTGGTATACTGCTCATTGCTTGACTTTCTCTTCTAAAGCGCAAAGGTTTTTCGTGTGAAACCACAAAATGAAAAAGAAGTAAGCGTCATGAAATCCTTGCCAAGCCTCATAAAGGTGAGAACATTTTGCAACTCAGATGCTTTGTGCCCCTTTAAGGAATTTTGTAAAATACATGACTGTTCAAAAATATGTGAATATTTTCTATTTATCAAAGTTGTGTGTGTGTGTGCGCGCGCGCGCGCACGCTGTGTGTGTGTATGTGTGTGTGTGTTTTGCATATACAGAAACCTGGATATATACATGCAGTACACATTCTTTGCCTAATAGAAGAAAATGGACACTTTTGAATGCTTCCAATTTTTTAATATATATTATTAATTTAATATATGGCAGTATATATCCACAATTAAAATTTAATTAAAGCAGGAATGGTTCCCCAATATGCAATATAATACAAGGCAGATTTAGACAGCTGAGGTATAGTTTTGAGGGCTCAAAGAGAAACTGACAACAGTTACTAATGTTTAATACAAAGTTTAAATATTTAAACTGGTTAGTGGGGATACAAGTGGAAGAAAGAATATATCAATAAGTTATTTTTTTCTTTCTTCATTGTTTTTTATTTCAATATGGGACAATGGAGGAATGTAACATCTTGCTCTTTGAACTTTTTTTTGCATGTCTATGTTTGTTTTTTCTATTTGTTTGTATTTATAAACAAATGGATAAAGAAAAAAGAAAGAAAATATTCCTAGTAAACTCAGTTAAAAACCTGTCCTCTGTTCCAAAGCCTGTATGAAACTTTGCAATATCTTCTTATTATGCTTGCACATTTTTTCTTTTCTGCAACAAAGATTTCATTCATCATATACTTTAAAACATCTAGATGATGCAACAGAAAAATTCTGCCCCAGAAATGTGAAAGTAAGTTAATTTCTAAAATTAGAGAAATGGGAAGACACAGTGGATATTACCATTATCCACTAAATGTTAGATCGCATTTTAGTGAAGGGTGACAAAACACCTATTTTCTTAATAAGCATCCATAAACATACTTGTGATGCCTACCTGAAAATTACTGTGTAAGAAAGAAGATGCAAGCATTAACAATTGCCCATATGAATATCCTCACTATTTCCTATGGGTTTATTTTCTCTCCTTATACAGTACTTAAGAGAATTAAATTCATGTCAGGGTGGCATTAAAAGCCAATTTGAAAGATTCACATTATCTTAAAGTCTCTTTCAAGTTTAGTTGGATTCCTGGTGATTTCATGGATGTGCAGTTTGTGTTGTTTTGTTTTTTGCAGCAGTACAAATGTGCTTTTCGATTATTGGGATGTTTTTATTTATCTAGAAAGATTATATGACTACTTACTTTAATATTTGCTAATCCTAGGCAGCTAAGAGGTCTCCCATCCAAGTACTAAACAGACCTGAGTCTATTTAACTTCCAAGCCCAGACAATA
Source organism: Diadophis punctatus similis (assembly GCA_023053685.1). Classification (NCBI taxonomy): domain Eukaryota; kingdom Metazoa; phylum Chordata; class Lepidosauria; order Squamata; family Dipsadidae; genus Diadophis; species Diadophis punctatus. The sequence goes on from JALIGW010000005.1 coordinate 53,151,254, forward strand.
TCGGCCACACAATACGATCTTCTGGGACTGTATTTTCATTCACATACAGAAACTTTTCTCAGCCTAATATGGCTTTTATAAATCACAAGGTGAAAACTTAAAAAGCGATATAGTGTATATAATAAGAAAATAGGTATTTGTCAGGCTTTAGCCCTTTTCACGTTCTTTTCATAACTCAGTAAACCCTGATTTTATTTCTAAACAAAGAATGCTTTATAAGTAGAATATAAACATGATGAAAAGCCTTGACATTTTCATGGACTTTCTTTTGACTTGCCTTATTGCCTATGTGTAATGTGGATTTAAAACAAAAAACAAAAAACCTCTTGCAAGAGAAGGTCTTTAACATGCAATGTCAAATGAGAACCAAATAAGAACAACCAAAGAGTCCAACTCTATCATTCCAATTGAATTACATTACTAATTACATTATTAATCTAATACCATAAGGATTCCCTCTGCCTTTCCATTACCAAAGACTTAATCTGTGGCAGAACTTGGCTATAGAATGCATTCTCAAAACAAAGTTGCCTTCCAAGAAATACACAAAAGGATAAGACTATTTGGAAAGTTCTCTTCCTGGCTTAATTTAATAATTAATTGTCATTAGGATTCTGAGCTGATTTGCAGAGGGACTGAATAAGCTGCAATCTCGAAGCTGCTTATTGCTACAAACCATTTTATGGGCCTCAGAAGTCTTTAACCGCACTGATTTTTAGCTTTCCATCATGATAAACGTGCAGTAGAATGAAAATAAAACTACAGAAAAGGACAGTCCTGTCTATCAACATAACAAGACCACTTTGGAGCTCCATGCCAACACCTAGCCACTGCCCTTCCATGAAATCTGCCATGAATCCAATGGGATCCTCTGGAATTTTAGTCCAGACACCCAGATTTTTCCCAAACTATTGTTCAGCCACAACATCTGCCCAACAACTTTAACATCAATTCCCAATGGAAAGCCAACATAGGAAGACATATAAATGATCCCACAAAAAAAGATGTCAGGCTTTGAACTACCACATCATGAAGAGGACTGCTAGGTGAAATGTTAACTTATATTCAGGAGTGGGCTGCTGTGGGTTCGCAGGGGTTCAGGAGAACCTCTAGCTAAGATTCTCTACAGTTTGGACAACCCCCAAATCCCACTCCTAGCTGGCCCCACCCACCCAGCCCCTCCCCTCCCAGGAGTCCCCACGCAGCCCGTTTTGGATGCAATAAGTACAGGGCGTGCACGGAGGCTCAGGGAGGGCAAAAAACAGGCCTATCGGAAGTTCAGGAAGACTGGAAACAGGCCCGTTTCCGGCCTCCAGAGCCTGGGGAGGCCGTTTTTGCCCTCCTGAAGGCTCGAGGAAAGCCTCCGGACCCTGGGGTGGGCAAAAATGCCCCCCTCTGTGATGCAGGAGACCGACTAGGCCATGTCCATCATGTCCATGCCCACCCAGCAACCAGGCAGAGAACCCCTTGCTAAAATTTTTGAAGTCCACCCCTGCTTATATTGTTAATCCACATAGGATATGCCATACACTAAATAAATAAACAAACAAGTGGGGCTGATTGTACAGCAGATAATAAAGGATTCAAACAGCAAGGTTTAAAAGACATTTCCTTGGTAAAGGCAACTTTGTCAGCAAAAGAGGGCCATGATAAACACACAACCAAGCATAGAAGAAGTAGGGTTTCCCCCTCCCCCCCAAAACCCCTGTTCTGATTCATCTACATTTCTGGAATAATATTGTCATCTGGTGGCTTTGCTAGTTCATGGGACTTCCACCATAACTGTTGTATATTCCAGCAGCTGTTGCCTCTCACCAGTCCCCTGTGGGGGAAAGAGAATGCTAGGATGGAAATGCCTTTTTTGAAACTCTGCCCACTTTCAGCTCCGGTCCTGCCTATTTTGAGCTCTAACATGTTTAACGTTAAAAATATGAATCCAAATAGTTTTCAGCTAACTTTACAATGAAATCTAGCATAGTAGTATGGACAATGATTACAAGTCATCGTTTAATTTTTGATTGTTTAATTTAAACATTATTTACAGTGTCTTAAATGTAAAACCAAAACACAATGAGAGTAAAACAAGAAATGAAAATTTTCAGTTTCTTTCTCATAATTGCACTGAAGAAGAGAAAAGGTAGCCTAAAATTTGTCCAGGCTTACTATCACTATATTATTATTTGCGAGGGATGAATATACATTGTATTCACTCTGTATTTTTAAGTGAGGCAGTCTGATTCCCAATTCAGAGAGTAATAGTTCAGAATGAATTGCTTCAGTTTTCAATTTCTAAACATGTGGCTTTCAGAATCTTTTTTTAAAAAAATATATATTTTCAATGAGCTTATATTTTAAATATATATTAGCATATAATTGAGTTTTCATGCTGTTGTATCAGAGGCTGAAACAGGACACAATGTATTTAAATACAACTAAAATTGATTGGTATGTGGTCGTTTAGAGTCAAAAATGACTTTATGGCACATAATCCATTGATCAGAAATAGATTTACCTGTCTTCACAACTACGACTACTCATTACATATGAACTTGTTTTAGTCTTCACTATCTCCATATCAGATAAAAACTTACCTTATTTAACAGATGAATTATTTCCCCAAATTTCCAAATTATACTAATCAACAATTAGTATTTCAAAGTCTTTGCACAAAGCTGAATTTAGTTGTCCTCTCAGAAGTAAAACTGAAGAGAAATAAATTTCCCAAGAAGTTGAACAGCAGTAGATTTTGGGGATATAACTTTAATTTCCATTCAGTCATAATTCTTTGTGCATTTCTTTCTGTGCAGATTGATTTTTGGTACCCAGATTCGGCACTGCATATAGTCAAACAGATGGAAGTAGATTTCCATGTCAGTGCTGCACAGAGTAATATTGTTGAGAGACTCTTGAAACAGAATGGCATACCTTATCAGTAAGTTAACCTTTTCTATTTTTCAGGTCTGTGACTATGCACTTTTGAAATTGTGTAGATATTCCACAGTCCCGAGATATGTCTATGTAATATATATTTATGAATCAGTGTGTTTTAATTAATTAATTCTCTCTTATTAGAAAATAGTGCTCTTGGATAGGAATGATAAATTGCTCTTCTTCACTGTAGCATCTTTGCTGGGGAAAAAAGCAATTCTCCTGGATTGTGCAAAAAAGCTCATTTACAGATAGAGTATGGCTGCAGGACCAACGTGCAAAATTCCCTGTGAAGTCAATATGAAAGATATCTGAAAATAGCAATAGCAATAGCACTTAGACTTATATACCGCTTCATAGTGCTTTACAGCCCTCTCTAAGCAGTTTACAGAGTTCTGCATATTGCCCCCAACAATCTGGGTCCTCATTTTACCGACCTCAGAAGGATGGAAGGCTGAGTCAACCTTGAGCCTGGTGAGATTTGAACAGCTGAACTGCAGCTAGCAGTCAGCTGAAGTAGCATGCAGTGCTGCACTCTAACCACTGCGCCACCTCAAAAGTGTGGCTTCTTTTTTACAAAAAATCTGGCCTGCTCTAACAAATACGAATGATTCAAATACCACTGAAAGCAATGAAACAGGTTTATCACATCTAAGGCTATTGCCAATTTGAGGATCAGATTTAAGTCGGCTGGGCGCCATGATTTGAAAGTTGTACAAAAACTGCATGCAGTATGCATTGAATAATTAATGTACGTTTAAATAAATATACAATGAATCAGTCTAAAGTAAATCAAAGTCTGTAGATGACTTTTTGTTGGTGTGGATTTGTCTAAATGCAGGATATTTCTTGCTGTTCTGCATTGCTTTCTTTATTGTTTTAATTTGATGTAAGCTGCTCAAAGTCATTCTGCAGTCCAAGTGGCTTCTAAAATGCAGAAATAAAATGAGCTCAGGCAGATTATAATTTTCTGATTTTTTTTATCGTGTAGAATAGTATTAAACAACCTACAAGAAGACATTGAAAAGCAGCTTGATGGTGACAAGAGCGATGGACACAGCTATGAAAAATATAACGAATGGGACAAGGTACAGAATTTATATGACATTCTGCAAAGGAAGCATTCTTCAGCAGAAAGAATCCCAATTTATCAGAGACACTGGGAAGGGAGTGTGGTGATGCAACAGCTTAATGACACTGGATTTGTCAGCCAGAGATGGTCGGCACTCCACCAGTTTGACCCACGATACCACACGGCGGAGTGATGCCCCTAGCTCCTGCCCATCTAGCAGTTCAAAAGTATGTAAAAATGCAAGGAAATAAATAGGTACCACTTAGTGGGAAAATCTAGCAGTGTTCCATGCAGGTGCCGGACCTGCCTAGATTCTTCCGAGGTTGGTGGAAGAAAACGTAGATGACCTGACATCCCTCAAATGCTGTTAGCCAGTTGGTACAAAGCTAGTTCACCCCCTGTGGCATACTGTGGATAGCGCACATGCGTGAAAAAAATGAACTAGCAATTTTAGGCTGCCAGTATTACTGTGTGATAAAAAGCATTGTAGACTTCCCTTGATATGTACACTATACACTAAAAAAAGAGAGCGAGAGATTAGACCATTTGTACTTGTTTGTAATTTTATTTGAGTTTGCCACTTGGGTGTACATGCATCCTCTGAAGCATGAAGAATGCAGTTGGTGGCTAAAACTGGGCCTAGTTTAGACTATTACCTAATGATTCTATCAAAAATGCATGCAAAAAAATTCACAAAGGATTGGACATGTATCTTTTTAGTACTTTGCATATTTCATGCAAGGATTAAGCTACAGCCACAACTACATGAATTGTAGAAATCGCCCTCTAAGATTTTTATTCCATTGGCCATTTTTCTTCAAAGATTTGTCAATCTTTGAAGATTTTTACAGATTCTATTATTCTACTGCATTTACCAGACGCTTCATCTAAAGCAGTGTTTTACAAACTTGGCAACTTTAATATGTGAGGACTTAAACTCTCAGAATTCCCCAGCCAGCACATTGTCCAACTAAAAAAAAAAATTGATTTAATTTCATGGGCTGCAGGTCATTTCATCAAATGCTTTTCCAGCATCCGTTTTTTTTTTAACCCAGATATCTGATTGGACTGCCAGAATTGCAAACAGCAACTCAACATTGGTTTCCCGTATCCAGATTGGAAAGACATTTGAAAATCGACCCATCTTCCTTCTTCAGGTATTAAAACCTTTTCAGGAAAATAAGCAAAGAACAGATGAAATTGTGTTGAAAAACTCACCCTCCCAAATTCACCACCTGTATCTGGAGAGGATTCAAACAATTATTTGATTAGTTCTAAAGTTAGCAGATTACAGTGAGTCACTGGTCTCTTGCATTCAGAAGAGCCAACAGCAAAAATCTCAAAGTTACATTGATCTTATATACCAGTAAATGTTGATCCAATATTTCAGCCATGCATTTACACTAACAGAAGACCCCAAATGCAGGAAAATTCTTTACATTTATTTTATTTTTATTTATTTATTTTATTTGTCAAAATGTGTACAAGATAACAGGTATGGTATAAACATAAACAAAAGCAAAGTAGGTATAGGTAAATTTGGACACTAGGACAGTAGGACAGGGATGGTAGGCACGATGGTGCGCTTATGCACATTTAATGAGACATAATAGCCAGACAAAGAAAAAGAAAAATTAGCCAGAAAGAAGGAAGTGGGTATCCTTCCATGATGTGAAAACATTAGTTTTCTCTGAAAGCTTACATAGAATCTTTGATATGACTTGCACCAAAGCTTTAACTGTTATTACATGAGAGAGAACAAAATGTCCTCCTCTAAAGACATTGAATCTATTGCCTCCTCTAAATGTGTTAATTCCATAATCAATTAATCATCAATAGACACAAATTAACACACTAAATTCCATTCTTAAAGGTGCTGCAAGAGAAATACAGCAATATATATATATATATATATATATATATATATATATATATATATATATATATATATATATATATATATATATATATATATATATATATATATATTTAGTCATACATGTGTATTAGTAAGTATAATTGATTCAATCTGAGTTCTTCTTCCAGTTCTCCACAAGATGAAGTTATGTATCATGCTAAGCAACCATGCAATTTGTTCAGTTTTAGTTTAGAACTATATTCCACTAGTCCAACCATCTGATTAATAAATCATGGTTGGTTTATGGTCAAGAACACAAGAATATTACTTCTTTCTGAACGGCGGACCAATAAAATACTTCATACCTTATTATATTTTACATAACAGATGGGGGTCAAAATGAATAGTGGGTATTGTTAAGACAAAGATTATATTTGCTTTCATTTCATTTATAACACATAAAATTGAAATTAATTAAATATATATAATACAGTTGCTTCCACATATATAAGAACATTCTGCTTCTATCACATTGAACATTACAAGTGAGCAGTGACTTCTGGAGAGCTTTCAAGATCACAGTTGCCCTGGGACTTAAGGTTATGCATCTTTGGCTTATTGTGTCATTTTGCTCAATATTTATTATTGCATGACATGGCAACCCAATAATGGAGTCATCCTGCTCTTTCAATGAGAAAACAACAGTGAAAAAAATGACTTGCATTGTTTTTTCATACAAGAATTAGAATGAGACTCTTAGAAACTAATTTTTTTCTTATTAGCAAAGCCATTTAAATACATTAAAGTGTACTTTCTTAAAAACCTTTTTTTTATTTTGGAAAAATGTTTTCAAAACAGATTGGAAAGAAAAGTGGAGAAGAAAAGGCCATCTTCATGGATTGTGGTGTTCACGCACGAGAATGGATTTCTCCTGCCTTTTGTCAGTGGTTTGTGAAAGAGGTTAATTAACAAGGTTTTTTTGTCTCAAATTTGTTAAGAGTAGCCTTCCCCTAAACTGTGCTCCAAATGTGTTGAAACAACTTCTAGTACCCCTGGAAGTTCTTACTTATTCACAATTTTAGTTAGTTAGTTAGTTAGTTAGTTAGTTAGTTAGTTAGTTAGTTAGTTATTATTTATTTATTTATTTTGTCAAGCGTATATATGATTACAGAAAAAGTATAAACATGATTGTGAACCATGTTTATGAGTACATGAGATGGTTACGAATACATGGGGACATTAGGACTGGGACGGTAGGCACACTGGTGTGCTTATGCATGCCCCTTACAGACCTCTAAGGAATTGGGTGAGGTCAAGAGTAGACAGTCTAAGGTTATCATAACTCAAAGGAGCAAACATACCTAATGCTTTTTCCTCCCCCTATTTTCCCCACAACAACAACCCTGTGAAGTAATTGGGCTGAGAGAGAGTGGCTGGCCCAAGGTCACCCAGCTGGCTTTAATGGCTAAGGTGGGATTTAAACTCACGATCTCTTGCTTTCTTGCCTGGTGCCTTAATCCCTAGACCAAACTGACTTTGATCTTTTGATCTTTCCATGTTCTATAACTCCCAAGAACTAAGCCCTTGTATCCCACTAAACAAACAGAAACAAGATTCACATTTCTGTTTAATTCTCAAAAAAGTCCATCATGATTAATATGGGAAATAGATTCTATGACGTATATAGTATGATGAAGAATGCTGCAATTCTAGATACACTTTATTTTATAACACTAATTGCACCTAAATTTTTGAGTACATACGTAGGATCACAGAAAAAAATTATTTTTTTCTAAAAAAAATTACATTTTCAAAATTATCAGGCCATCAGCACCTATGGAAAAGACAAGGACATGACGTACATATTGGATAACATGAATTTCTACATCGTTCCTATAGTCAATGTAGATGGCTATGTCTGGAGCTGGACTCAGGTATTGTTCATACTTTTTAACAACATAATCTCTGCCTAGCACCTAAGACATGTTCCTATGTTCCTTGAACCAAGCATTCCAATACCATCAGTTAAAGAGCAACTTTTATTTTGAGAGGCAAAAAAGCATATATCAAAACTCCTCTCTCTTACCTGCTGTTTCAAAAGCTGATAATCCATAATTTCACAAAGCTTTTTTTGGGGGGGGGGTTGTTGATAATCTGTTAGATTTTAAATCCTGCTGACCTTCTCGCACATTTTAATGCACCTAGATCAATAGATAGCCAGCTTTGTGTCATATATGGAGAAATGGGGATCTGTGACCCCAGAGCTTCATAGGATCGTCATTTTATAATTTCGAAGACCACTTTAATTATGAAATGCAGAATTTTCTGCCATTGTGAAGTGAACATCCTTTGATGATATTTCAGTTCTGAGTACAATAGAAATTTTGCATACTGAAAAATGTATTCAGTGTATTCATTTGGTCAAATGAAAAATGAGTTGGGAAAAGTTAGTTATAATTAATCCAAACCATTCATTTCTGTAAACTACTTTTAGTCTATATGCAATCCAGGTTCATGTGTCATCTTACATTTGCTGATAAGAATGGAAATAGCTATTGAAAACAACAAAACAAAATTAATAGAAAGCAGAAATGATTGCAAATATCTATACTGCAAGGCACAGATAAGCATAACAAAAGATATGTATAATGTTATAATAGATCAAAATTATTAGCAATACAATAATATATCTATAACTACCTACAGTATATCTATTTCTTTCTTTCTATCTATCATCTATCTATCATCTATCTATCTATCATTTATCTATCTATCATCTATCTATCTATCTATCTATCTATCTATCTATCTATCTATCTATCTATCTATCTATCTATCTATCTATCTATCTATCATTTCATAAAACTGTAACATAACTCCAAGCCACCAGATTCAGCTTCGTTCAATATCTCTTTTAAATTATATATATTTGCTTCAGATCTAATTAATTCAACTAGCTTCTAGCCAAAATCAAAGACACAGGAGAAAAAGAAAAATTGTATGTAGCAACATGAGCAGTTATGGGTGTTTCTAAAAGGACACATATCTGCTCCATAAGCTGCATTGATTGCTGGTTTGCTTTTTAAGATGCTGGTTTTGACCTTTAAAGCCCTACACGGGGCCAGGTTATCTGAAGAACAACCTACCTGTCCCCAGTTATTTGTACCCATCCCATCCAGTTCATCAGGAGAGGCATGTTGCAGGTTCCATCCATTAAGGAGTTGACTGGAGTTGAGCCTTTTCTGTTGGGCACCTGCTGTCTAGAACATTATCCCTCCTAAAGTGAGATTAGCCCTAGTCATTATGGCCTTTTGCAAAGCATGGCTATTTTGTCAGGTACGGAGATCCCTTGAGAGCAGAGAGCCTGGGCATTGTTTGCACCATGTATGACATCTTAAAATTAATCATTCACAAGCTTGTTTTCCTTATGTTTGTGATTTAACTGTTTTAGCTGGTTTTTACATTTGATTTTACTGGGTTTGTTATATACTGCCTACACACACACACACACACAGAGAGAGAGAGAGAGAGAGACAGAGACAGACAGACAGACAGACAGACAGACAGACACACACACACACACACACACACACACACACACACACACACACACACACACACACATACTTTTACAGGACTCTAAAAAAGAAGTCTGAAAGTTGGGGTTAGGGAGGCTGTTGCTTGGGTCTTGGTCTTTTTAACATCCTGGCACTAAGGAGAAAAGACTGCAAAGAAATTACAGTGGAACAAATCTAAATGCAGTTAGATTTCACTGAATGTGGTTACAGTTACCAAGCCACAGAATGTTTCTATCAATATAATATTAGTAGTGAAGCAGGGGATGGGTGCTTATTAAGACCAATGACCTGCTAAATGGATATGTGTGGATAAACCATGATTGGGAAAATTAATGAATTAGTTTTACTGCCATGATTGAAACATATCTAACCATTTTAGATACCAATCTTGTAAGATTAGAACCTGCTAAGGCAAGAACCAGACAGATTTAAGGCCGCCAAAAACTGCATCAAGAAGCAGTTAATTCAGAAGGACAAAACTAAGGCATTCTTGGATTTAAAGCTCCCGATATTTTTCTAATGTAGTAGGAAATCTGTTGTTCTATATGCCTAGTTCTGGGTTTGAAATACTGTACATTTTAATGTAGTCAAACCATGTCTTTGAAATTTCTACCAGGTTAAGGCCAAAAGTCAAGATAAGCTGTGAAGTGTTAGAGATCAGTCTAATCAGGGAAACTTGACAGAACCAAAGCTTAGATGGGCCTTTTTCTATTTATAAGGTCTTCATTGGGTACATTTGTCTAATGGATCTGAGGATGCCTTTCTTCTTCCCTGCATTATTTTACAGAACACTTGAACAAATTTTTTATCTGAACTGCATAGCAAAGAGTTAACAGCTAAACGGGGAATCAGGCTAGCAAAGCAAAGCTTATTCAATACTGTCCTGCTTTTCATTGCATTGCCTTTCTGTAGACAATTAATGCATTCCACTTTATATTAGTATAAACAAAGAGAAAACATACAGAAATATATATGGGTTAAATTGAAGTCCCTAAATGATTTTTGTCCAGCAGAATCGTTTCTGGAGAAAGAATCGTTCTAATGCATCTCGGAGTAACTGCATTGGTGTTGACATCAATAGGAACTTTGATGTTGCATGGAGTAGTAAGTAGCCTTTGTAACACCATGTATATCTACATGTTATTTTCATATGACTAATCCAGATGGTGTCTCAGTAAAATTACTTAGATTACCGCTAGACCTTTAGAGCAAATCAAAAAAAGTTGGATTGAAAATAGTATGTTTAATTAATTTAGGAACTAAAATTGAGTAAATATTTTATTTTTTTAATTATCACCAAAGTTGTACTTTCATCAATTTCATGTTGGAGATAAAAAGATAAAAGAACAGGCCTTTATTTTTGTTACTCTTATAAAGCAGTACATACATTTTGGATACAATTCTTCAAATATGACTGATAACAAAAGGACCATTTTAAGGAAATACTACAAGTGAAACTACATTTAGTGTGGAGAATAAATTGTAAACAGTAAAACATTAACTCTTTGCTCTTAATAGCAGTAAGACAAGTTATAAGACAACACTGGAAAGGGTTAGGATTATAGTAGAATTTTAGACCTGGTCTTTATGGGAAAAATAAGCTTATTAACTAATATCATTGAAAAAAGATGATGGAGAGAGTTTATTTTTATGCAGATAGGAATGACTATCTGAAGTATAAGAGATCCTCCATTAAGAATTTAGAAGCTTTGGGGAAAATGAAATGTATTATAAAATTTCATACTTTCGGTTTTCCTATGTAACTCAAAGCCTATAACTGTTTTGACTTCCATACCAAATTCTAAACGATGGAGGAAACTGTTTTAATATTGGTTACCATCGTACCGTACATCGCATCATTGTTGACACTCATTTCTTGACTACTGTGAGAAGTACAAAATCCTGGACTGTTATTCTTCCGTTTTAGTTTATTTATCTAAAGGAAGTAAGGTAGCATTGTACACTTCCCAGAATCCTATTGCAATTTGTCACCAAAACTTAGTGATGTAACTTGCCTTCAAAATTGTAGTGCTCATGCTTCCAATTAAAAGGGAATAAAACTTTTCTTTTCTTCATGTTTTCATGCTTTTATCATATGTGTTTAAGTATGTTTTAAATCTTTTCTGGCTGATCAAGATAGTATTTTATTTTTATACTATACAAGCCATTTCTCTGGATTTAGTCTGCAATTTTCAAAAAATCTTTTACTGATATAGGATAAATGCTTTGTTAAAAAGCATTGTTTCACATTGAAACATTAGTGTACATAATGATTGAGCACTATAAAAAGGCCTTAGGAAGTGACTTTTTTCAAGTTGATTATTGCTATAAAGTATTTACCTGTGTGAACATGTTCAGTATGTCCACATGATACCCAGTTTAGTCTAGGATTAAGACACCAGGAGGCAGTGAGTGCTTTAGGCATGAAAACCAACTGGATGACTCTTTCTCAGCCAGTGAAATGAGGTTCAGGCAGCAAGCCAATCAGTCAATTCTTGTTGCAACCAATGGGTCAATATTTTATTGGTCCAAAAACAAGTGGAGCCTGCACTTGCGGGATAATGCTAGGAAGAAGGGGAAAAAGAGGCAAACTTCTATATATATGGAATAATATATGGAAATTGTAACCTCTTAAATATTCTAGTACAATAATTGTCCAGTGTTATATTTTTGCATAATAGTTAAACTATCTCTAGAGTATATTCCTATGGACGTAATCCCTACTGAATACATTGGGACCTATTTTTTAATAAACTTGCAAAAAACAACAACAACAACCTGTGCAGTCAAATCTATTAGTTATTTGAATATGTTTAAATGGTTTATTTCTATTAATCAAATTAACATGCTAAGTGATGTCGCCATTAGTGTAGGTCAGTGGAAAATCTTCTGATTCAAAGCAAACAAATAAACCTTTATCAGTAATCTCTGTGTTAGCCAGGATCAACTTAACTGTGTAATAAAATGAAAGTGTTGTTTCCACTGACAGCTGCTGATTCTTCCAGAAATCCCTGTGAAGAAACATATTGTGGATCTGCACCAGAATCTGAACCAGAAACTAAAGCAGTTGCCTCATTCATCCGCAGCCATCTTTCTTCAATCAAGGGCTACCTCACCATGCATTCCTACTCTCAGATGATATTGTTCCCTTTTGGTTATACCTATGAGAAGACAGCAAATTATAATGAATTGGTATAAAGGCATTACAATTGTCCTACTTCCTAACATTTCTAAATTGATTCTGTCAGCTTTGTGCTCAACCAACACAATTCTTTAGTGATCTTGAGATGGAATCCTATCTTGTGTATCGATCAAAGAAATTCACATCCAGAAAACCTAGGACTTCATTTGGCTAGTCATCCCCACCAATTAATACCAAATTGTTAAATTTAATGTGATGAAAGAGGAGTATTTTTAAAATAAATGGCAATTGATTAATTCGCCATTACTATTTGGCAATAGTAATTCGCATTACCTATTGATAAATTAAATCAAGTTTGATTTTTCCCCTGCCCTCAACTTACTTCTTTGTCCTAGGAGTTTAATCCCAAAATCCTAGTCAAAAACCAAGTGTGACTCTCAACCTGGAAAAAAGAATCAGCACTCCTTCAGTTTATAGGAAAGGTGAAAAAGGCCCATCAGAATTTTTAATCACATACGGCACTTTTTCTCCTGCCAAATATATCCAGAATGTACAAGCATGATGAAATCTGCATTTCTCAAAATTTTGATATAATTCAAAATGTTCTTATAAAAATTGCACACTAGGAACATTAGAACTACACACTATTAGAACAAGCTAAAAATAGAACAATTCATATGAATATTTGTGTGAATTTTTTTTGCTGGATTCATAAGCAATGGAAATGGGGAAAAATTAGATCAATAGGATGAAAAATTCAGTGAAATAATCGAGGTAAGCAAAATTCATCCAGGTGTTCTAGATTCTGTGGCTCAAAAAAGCATATAGGAAGATTACTTTTAAGACCTGTGCATTTTGCTCCAATTGATGCTAGTTTCTTCTTTGTTTGATACTAGAATGAACTTGCAAAAAGAGCTGTCAAAGCTATAGCCAGCCTGTATGGTACAGTGTATAAGTATGGAACATCAGCATCTACTATCTGTACGTATTTTACACATTGTCAAAAGACATATTACATCCTTTATAAGTCATGCTGGATAGCGATAGGGCTTTCTTCCTCTGAGTAGAAGAAAAAACAGTAGCGTGGAGATGTAGCACTTGTGGAAAATACAGGTAGTCCTTGGTTAATGATCATTTCTTCAGCAGCCATTTAAAGTTACAACAGTGCAGGGAGCTAATGGCCGGTCTTTGAAGTTGCTGCCATTACAGCATCGCTGCAATCAGAGATTGCCATTTGCAAGCTTTCAACAAGCAAAGTGAATGGAGAAGAAGGCAAGTAGTTGTAAGTTGCAGTAAGTTGCAGTCACCTGACATTGTGCTTAATGACAGTGTGAAATTCACTTAATAACCACAACTAGAACTGCCATCTTAAGCTGGTCACATGATTTTTCACTTTACAATGTTGGCATTGGAGTTAACAGTCTCAGTTACAGTCATTTACTGAGGACTAACCGTACCATCTACAATATAAAAAATGTACTTTTTCAAAGAGCTGTTGGATTTATGTTCTCATAAATCCAATGCAATCTCTCTTGTAACTATGTGCAAATGAAGCCACCAAAAGAGTGACAAATAAGAAAAAGACCCAAAGGTTTAGGTATCCTGAAAAGAAAATAGCTCATCTTTGATGTTTTTGTGGGGGCACTAAATAGGGAATGGAGAGAGGAAAAACAGATCAAGATAGGTAAAACAGATGCGGGTCAAAATGGAGATAGCCAGTGAATGTATAAAAGTCTATGATTGTAAAATGGATGATATCTCTAAGAGATTAATAATAGATCAATCCCACATTACTGATTTCAGTAATGTTTATTTGTTTCTCTCCTTTTAGAAAAGAAGTAGGCAACTGAGCCATAACAATATAAGTCTATTGCTATGGCTCAGTTGCCTGCTTCTTTTCTAAAAGGAGAGAAACAAATAAACATTACTGAAATCAGCACTCTCTAAATGGTTTACAGCACTCTCTAAATGGTTTTCAGAGTCAGCATATTGCCCCCAACAATCTGGGTCCTCATTTTAGCCACCTCGGAAGGATGGAAGACTGAGTCAACCTTAAGCTGGTCAGGATTGAACTACTGGCAGTTGGCAGAATTAGCCTGCAATACTACTGTGAAGTTTCTGAAAGACTCCCTAATTAATTCAGGAGCCATGAGCCAAAGTCTAAAAGAAATACAAAGATTTATTAAAAGCGACATCTCGGCAATACTCTGTTGCAGCCAAAACTGAGTTCACGCAGGCTACATGCCCTCATGACCCTGTTTCCCCCCCTTCTCATTGGACATGTCATAAATCGCATTCTCCAATTAATCACGTTGCCGGGTTGTGAACTCCACACCCCTCCTTCTGACTCCGGTAGCCTAGGACACAATCAGTAAAAGAAACATTTGTGGAATGCAGTTTCAGTTAGGGCGGTCAGCCCTCCTCCAGCTCTCCCCCACTTCTTTTCATGGCAACTTGAAATTTTTGCAAGTTGACAACTACATTCTAACCACTGTGCCACCACAGCGCTATAGAATTCCTATAGCATTCTACATAAACTGTTTTCCTTCTACCTCCATTTTTATTACTGACAGCAGCTTTCCAAGTTCTGAGAGGGCTTTCATAACTTATGATTCCTGATCTTATTTTTTAAATGGAAGTAATTGATCTTAAACATTTGACTTTCCTCATGGCCTCCACAAGTGAACAACAACCTCCTCCTCTTAAAATTATTCAAACACCAGTATATTACCTTCACATTTATTATTTTGTTTTTCTTTCACTTTTTTCCCCTGCTATGTTTCCGGTCATTCCATTTGTTGTGTCTTGCTTTACAGATCTTTCCTCCGGTTGTTCCGATGACTGGGTATTCAACCAGGGAATCAAATATTCCTTCACCTTTGAGCTTCGTGATAAAGGCAAATATGGATTCCTTCTCCCTGAATCCCAGATCAAGGCAACTTGTCAAGAGACAATTCTAGCAGTCAAGTTTATCGCCAGTTACATCCTCAACAAGACTTTATAATTTGGACAAATGCTTTTGGATGCATTATAGATGTTTGGAAAGTAATAAATCATCATTTATTACATGAGAAATATTTGTTTTGAATTTGAAAGCTCTTTTGGGATCTGTGGTCCCAAGTCAATGCAAAAGAAGGCATTTCAGCTTTTTCAGTTTCAAGCATAAAATATAATTTTATAAATATTCTTATTGCAAACTTAATTCTAATTATGAGACAGCAGACGGACATTCCAGAAAAGAGAGGTCTTTATATTTATCTTCAATAACTGTACAAATTCTGAATTAAGGGAATTGTATGGTTGTGGTTATGGAAAGATGTACCAGTTAAGACAACTTGAATTAAATGAGCTGTGGTATATATTTTCTTAGAATTAAATAGAAACGTAAAAGGATTTTGATGTGTTTTTATGATTGTTTTGAATGAAAGTCAAATGTAACACCCAGTCCCTCATTAGAAATCAAAATGAAGGGAGGCTATAGTGTAATTTTTATGAGATGCACATGGCCAAATAATATTTTGGCATCTTGTGTGTCCCTTAGATTAAGGGATATTAAGTGGAAGAAGCCACTTAATATTCAACCTAGAAATAAGGAGAAATTTCCTGATAGTGAGAACAATCAACCAATGGAACAGCTTGCCTTCGGAAGTTGTGAGAGCTTCATCACTGGAGGCTTTTAAGAAGAGATTGGATTGCCATTTGTCAGAAATGGTGTAGGGTCTCCTGCTTGGGTGGGGCGTTGAACTAGATGGCCTACAGTACAAGGTCCCTTCCAACTCTGTTAAACCAGGATTGGACCATGTTCTATTGGATCAGATGTAATACCCTTTCTTTTGATAAGGCTGAAAATTATTCCTTCAAGCTAAGCTTTTCTTTATATTGGAAGAAGTTTCACTGCTGTAAATCGGAATATTTCTTGTAATGAAAATATTCATTACATGAAAATCCCAGAGGTGATTTTCACTGCAACAGGTCATAAGGGAAAAAGATTAAACTCATCTTCCCAAATTCCTGTTGTTTCAATAATGTTTATCCTTCTCATGAGAGCTATTTACAGGTGTAAAAACAGTCACACAAAATTAACATTATTTAGAATTATTGCAGCTATGTGCTACATTAAGCCATAATGTAACTTGCTTCATTGTGATTTAATGTATGCATGAGTCCGGCCAATTATTCCTTATTCAAGCAAACCTGTTAAACAATTCATGATCTATGATGATGGGTGAATCCAGCCATTGAAAATGATAGTTTTTGTTCTCAAAAATGCCAGTGGCGGAAAGGGCAGGAACTTTTTGCAGTCCTCAAACTTATTTCAGATGAATTCAGGTATGCTGGGTATATAGGTTGTTATATTTCGTGTTATCCTTCGTTTCAGAAAAAGATAGAGATATAAAATTTGAATTTAACAAAAAATTAGAATACTCAGACAGCAGTAAAGGGAAACTACTTACGGTATCTATGTGTTTTCTCCACTGGTTAAATTATTTTAAAAACCATGCATTCATGTCTTTTCTCAAACCCATCTCTTTTTACCTTTCTTTATAGAATTTGTGGTCTTTTGATCATCTTCCTTGCCATGTTCTGAACCTGTTTCGATTTCTTTGAATTCATTTTAAAGTGAGGTGTCCAGAATGGGACACCATAGTTGAGATTAGTCTGATGTCAGCAAAATAAAGTAAAAGTATTGCTTTCTGCAGTTTGAAAATTATGCTTCTGTTGATTTAACCTAAATGCATCCAGGCAATACTGTTTTAGCTTTTGCATGTTTTGATTGTCTAAGGCCAAGTGTAGTCATAATCAACATGCAATTTTTGAAGTATTTAAAAGAACCATAAGAAATTGTCTGATTTAATGTATTGATCCCTGCTTAGCCCAAATATTCCAATAAAAAAATTAAACTATTTTCACAATTTAGGTTATTCTACAAAGTCAGTTTCTCTGGTGAGTCAGGGTCAACATCTTACTGCTTACCTATTATTGACCAAAATGTGCCTGCCTGTTTTCAAGGCTGGAATTGAAGATATGTCTTTAATAAACTCGCATCCAAAAGTTTGCCGTGATTTCAGATCATTACTCTCCAAATAGACCAAGAAAGTGGAACAGTGCTGTGGACCTAATAAGTGTTAAAAATTGTTCTCTCGTTCCCTGATCGATGCTTTTTCCAGACAGCACACACCAATAGAATTAGTCAGCATATATTTGTTTCAGTTTCACAAAGCCATTCACCATCTTTCTCGTTTTACATTATCTCTTCTGCTATGAATTTTCAGATTATTATCAAATTTCATGATGTGGCAATTCATGATATCTATTCACTTAATTTTAAAGGGCATAAAATTTAAATCTTCCCCAATATTTCACCTGCTTCAATCTCTTTGAGGAAAATCAATGGGTTTTTTTCTTGTTTTCTGCAATTTTCTGTCTCACCATCTCTGACCAAATCAAGCACTTTATGGATCCTGACCAGCACTGACATCTTTGACTGTGCATTGACTGAATCTTGCTATCTTGAAATGACTACACTTCCTTAGGTAATTTCATTGTTTTGTTTTCAATAAGTCAGCATTGCCCTCTGCTGGGTCTTGTTCTAAGCACACTGTTGTTAATTTTTATTTTTATTAAAAAGGGTGGGGAGGAAATTGGGAGCTAAGGTGGTTGAGGTGGTGAACTTGTTCTCTGTGGAAGTCATTGTTTTCATTTATTTTGTTGGTTTAATTTCTTTTTGTGTAAGTATTTTTGTTTTATGTTTTTAATTCTAGGTACAGTTTCTTTTGTTCCTGGTTGGATTATTTTCATAATAATTCTTTGTAGCCATATATTATTTATCCGTAAATCCATAATGCTACTTTTTAATGCTTTCAAGGGTGGCTTACTTTCTATGGTTTCTATGTATAATTATATTGTATTTAAATTTTTCATATGCTGAATTTAAGGATATTGAGATGGAAAGTGAGAGGAATGCAAAACATCCTTAAATGTACAAAGATTCTATCTAGTTCTTTAAATATCTGATGTTGTATTTTTGCAAGAATCTCATGTCAGAGAGGATGAAATATTTTTTTTCATCTGAAATAGGAAGAGCAAGTATTTCACAACACTGGCAGTATTTTCAACTTAAGCATATTTTAATGGCTCAATATAGATCAGATGACTTTAGCTACTTCAAAGGTATCTGAGAAGCTATGGTTGATGGAATCCATAACATCTCTTTATCAAAAGTTGAAGCATATTTTTAAAGTGAATACTACTGGGATATATCAAACATAGACCAAAGGTTTAGATACACCAATAATACCCCATCGATGGCTACATGTTCTTAAAGATGTTAAAATGGTATTGATTAATTTCAGATTGAAGCTGATTCATCAAAAAAATTATTTAGAGTATATTAGGACTCCCCAAAGGACATACTTGAGATTTTCTCTGTGGGAGATCTAAAAAGGTTTATTGACCCATATGATATGTATGAGGGGGATGGTTAGCTTAAAGGATATTATTGAGAAATTGGAACAGTGACTTTACTCCAGTTACTAAAGATTGGCTTTTGGAAATATCTGTTTTAGAAAAGACAACATTCTCTACTAGTAAAAGGATGAAGAAATATCTTTTTCTATTGCATAAATGTTATGATATTTTATAATAATGTTGTAATATAGTATGATATGGTGTTTTTGTAAAGCATTTGTCAATTGTCAGTTTAATATATGATAGATTTGTTGTTTATCTGTTTCCTTTTTAACTTTTCCTTTTTCGTCTTTTTTTATAGCTTTTATTTTTATGGATGTTTAGTTTAATTTTGTCATTATTCTGTATCTTGGTACTTTATATTCTGTGGTCTTTTAAAATAAAAAATAAATAAAGTGAAATGAAACTAAAAACACAGTATTCATTCTAGAGCAGTGGTTCCCAAACTTTTTCAGCCCACTGCCCCCTTGGTGCTACAAACTCATCCTCAGTGCCCCCACCCCCTATAAATAGCACTGTTCGGAATAGCGATTTGCACGACCCACTAAGGAAGATAGTAACAGTAAAATTCAAAACGGTAACAATTAATTGCACATTTATTCAAAATCCAATTTAAAAATCTTTTGTTGATTCAACAAAATTGTTGAACATGATCCAGTGATACCAGGTGTTCAAAGTCTGATAGTCATTTATCAAGAACCTTAGTAACTACTAACTTAGTAAACTCAGTAAAATTTAGTAACTACTTCACTGTTCAGTAAATTCTTAACGTGATGGATGGGCTTGAAGTGATACCAGTTTCCCAAGTCTTTCTTTCTTTCTTTCTTTTTCTTTCTTTCTTTCTTCCTTCCTTTCCTTCCTTCCCTTTTTCTTTTTCTTTCTTTCTGTCTTCCATCCTTCCATCCTTTTCTTTTCTTTTTCTTTCTTCTTCCTTCCTTCCTTCCCTCCCTCCCTCCTTTCTGTCTTCCTTCCTTCCTACCTACCTACCATCTTTCTTTCTTCCTACCTACCTACCATCTTTCTTTCTTTTTTCTTTCTTCTTTTCTTTCTTCTTTTCTTCCTTCCTTCCTTTCTTTCTTCCTTCCTTGTCTCTCTCTCTTTCTTCTGCAGTGGAAAGCAACCTCCCCCAAGGCAAATATCTTGTGACAGCAGCTATGAGATGCTCCTAAAATTCCAAATTACTCATCAACTCCCAAGACGGTGGATTCCTGACATAGAGTTTATGGCTTATAAAAGCAGGGGTGAAATCCTCCCGGTTCGGACCGGTTCAAGAGGACCAGTAGCAGACATGTGGCCTGGTTCGCCGAACCGCCAGCGACGGCTGGCTGGCTGGCCACGCCCCCATGCAATATGCTGCTTGCGATCCTTCCTCTCCAAAAGGCACCACCTTTTATATTCTCTCTGCTGCTTCTGCCTCATTTCATCAGAACAGCCTTTCTTTACTCACGTTCTCCACATGTGGCTTGCTTCGCCTTTTTTAAAGCAAAAAAACCCCCTTCAAATACTCAATTGAAGGAAGAAGGCAGGCAGAGCCAGTTGCTTACCAGTTGCATTGCAGCCTGCAATCCATCTAATTTGTGAGCTACTGATTCTGCTTGCCTTCCTTCAATTAGGTAAGTAACTGGGGGTTGTTGTTGTTTTTTTGCTTTATAAAAATAGTAAATTGGGGGATTTATTTTCTTGGGTTTTTTTAGGAATATTTTTTTTAGACATAGCCATTTAAAATTTAGGAAGTTTTAAATTTAGCTGCTTTTATCTAAAAATATAAATAAAATAAAATATGGAATGTTGTGTGCTTTTGCAATTCTGGTTAGGCAGGGGTTGGACTAGATGACCTCCAAGGTCCCTTCTTCCAACTCTGTAAATCTGTTAAAATTGTTAAATGTGTTAAATCTGTTGCTGGTGCCATTTTGTGTACTTGCATTGTGTGAGAGTCAGTACAGCTGCTTTTGCATGGTGTGTGAGCCAATTGTGTTGTTGTGTGGTGTGTGGTATGTAAAGTGCAAAAGTGCAAGTTTTTTTCAGCTCTTTTTTGCTCTGTGAGGCTCATGCTTGTGGCAGGGGCCATTTTGTGTCCTTTTGCATGGTGTGTGAGTCAGTACAGCTGCTTTTGCATGATGTGTGAGCCAGTTGTGTTGTTGTGTGTTGTGTGTGTGTAAAGTGTAAAGTGTAAAAGGTTTTTTTTCAGCTCTTTATGACGTCGACTTGGCCATGCCCACCTGGTCACATGACCACCAAGCCACACCCACCTGAAGCCACACCCACCAGACCTCAAGCCACACCCACAAAATAAGCCATGCCCACAGAACCGGTAGGGGAAAATTTCACATTTCACTCCTGATAAAACGGTTCCATGTGTGCAGCTATATCTGGATGAGAGAAAATGAGGGCATCCCTGAATGTGTGAATGCACATGAGAAACATCCATGCATTTTCCAATCTTCTTTCTTTCTCTTTCTTTCTTCTCAGCGGCCGGAGAAGGAAGAAAGTGCTCTGGTTGGCACTCGGCTTACTTTTCTGGTGAGGCTCGGAGACTGCCCGGCACGCCCATCCGCCGGCTCTCCAAGCAACACCACTTTCTCCCCGCCCCGCCAAGGCCCCCTCCATCCTGGAGGCCGGCAGACCCCTGAGGCCGGCAGAGGTCCGTAGGTGCGTGCCCCGACACTTCCCAGCCCACGAAGGTCCCGGAACCAAAGCTGTGAAGGTGAGAGGGGTGGCAGTGGTGGCAACCACGCTCTGGCCCGGAAGCGGCACATCCCCTGTCATGTGCCATCCTGGAGCATGGTCTCTGGGCTGGCGGGGGCCTTGGCAGGGCAGGGAGAAAGTGAAACTGCCTGGAGAGCATGGATGGGCATGCCGGGCAGTCTCCAAGCCTCACCAGAAAGGTAAGTGAAGCACCAGCCGGGCCCATGTGCTCCCACCACCCCTCGCTCCAGCCATCTCCCAGGAAGTTCGTGGGAAGTGATGGCAGGCAGAGCTGGGCGGAGCCACCGGTGCAGCAGCACTCGGCAAGGAAGGACGGACGGGGAGGTGCTGCCGATTGTCTCGTTCACGGTGCCGTGGGGCAGATGGGCTGGAAGAAGCGTGGTTGTGCGGGACCGCACAGCGTATTGTGACTTCTCTTGCCCCGCTCTCCATCCTGGAGGGCCGTGCATCCCCCCCGCCAATCCTCCATACAAACTGCCCACCCCGTTTCTGCCAAGGCAGAGCCCTACAGGGCGATCTAAAGAGGGGAGAGGGATGCTGTAGAAAAGGCCGCCTTCCACCCGTGCCGGCTCCGTGAGACTTGGGGCTCCAAAGCAGCCCACTAACTTCCAACCCGGCACCATGGGCCGAGTTCCCAGAGTGGCACTGCTGGTTGGCCGGGCCGATCTGCAAAGAGAGGAGGCAGGTGGCCAGGTGAGAAGCCAGTGGGCTGCTTCGGAGCCCCAAGCATCACAGAGCCAGCATGGGTGGAAGGCGGCCTTTTCTGCAGCATCCCCCTCCCCTCTTTGGATCACCCTGCAAGGGGGGGCTCTGCCTTTGCAGAAATGGGGCGGGCACATGTGCAGCAGCCCCGGGACATCTGCTTGCCCTTCCGCCACTCCTCTCAGCATCTGCATTTCCACCAAGGGCCACCCACCTACCCACTGGCTGGGCCGGACGCTGACCTCGGAAGGCAAGCGGGCGTGGGGGACCACCGGGAAGGCCGCGTGGAAGGCCACCAAGTATGGCAGGGCTGCGGGTTAGGGAGTAGGCTGCTACCTCCTTTCCCTGCCGCCCCGACATGCTTTCCTGCCTTCCACGTGGCCTTCCGCATGCCTGCTGACTGGCAGCCAACAGAGCCCCAGACAGAATTGCGCCCTGTGAGGGGGCCACCTCCAGCACTCCTCTGCCACCCCCCCTTGCCTCTTAGCGCCCCCTGCCACCCCCATTGCCTCTTAGCACCCCCCCCCAAGTCATCCCACCGCCCCCTAAGGGGCGGTACCTCCCACTTTGGGAACCACTGTTATAGAGCATTTGGGCTATTTTAAATGGTGGTTGCAAACATAATATATAGCATGAGAGGCTCTTGGGGTCATGCAGCTACACTTGGATGCGAGCAAAATAGTTTCATACACGTAGTCTTTCTTTAAAGATGTAGGCGAAGAGCAGGCAAAGCTGGGGGGGTGGAATCAAGTGGGTCATCAGCCTAGAATTGGTATGTTGCCACAAGTGAACTAAGTTCAACAGTTCTTGAATTCTGTTGACCCTTATCTGGTGCCAATTTAATATTAAACTTAATTGACTAGATTCTTGTGTATCGGCTTGAGCAATAAATCTTTGAACTGCAACTTAATGTATGGTCCTGGTCCTTTGCGCTGACAGAAGATGAGTTACTCTATTCCACAGACCATCCCAGTTTCTTAATATTGTATTTTTTCCAGTTTTGCAATATGAGGTGTAGTGATCATTTTTATACAAGCTTTCAAAGGTGGCTACATTATACATTTATGTTATCTATAATTTCTTTGCTATCATGTATAGTGTAGCTTCAGAGATTAGCACACTCAGTAAGATCACCATCCAGTATGTCTTGTGAAAAAAATAATGTTTTTTTAATGGAACTATCAACCTATATAGTCTTTTTATTCTTCCACAAACATTATTTTAATAATTAAATCAACGGTGACACCCTGTGGCAAAAATTATATTCTACTTTAAAAATAATATCTTAAAGTATGGGATAGAACATACAGGTGGTCCTCATTTAGCAACCACAATTGAGACTGGCAATTTAGTTAAGCAAAGTGGTCACTAAGTGAAACAGCCATTCTGCTTATGAACTTAAGTTCTTCAAAACTTCAGCTACCCTTTGCTTTACAGACCTGCAAAGACTGAAAATGTGAGGATTGGTCATAAAGTTACTTTTTCATCACAATCATAACTGCAAATGGTCACTAAATGAGGCAGTCGCTAAAAAAGGACTACCTGTATTTAACAAAAAGAAAGATGAGTTTGATTTTGAAATTATTCTGCCCAGTGAAAAGAAGAGTGGCTAGAGTGTGTATAAATTATTTATATATGGAAAGAGAAACTATCTATCTCTATTGCTATAGTTATCTTCTCTCTCTCTCTCTCTCTCTCTCTCTCTCTCTCTCTCTCTCTCTCTCTCTCTCTCTCTCTCTCTCTCTCTCTCTCTCTCTCTCTCTCTGTGTGTGTGTGTGTGTGTGTGTGTGTGTGTGTGTGTGTGTGTGTGTGTGTGTAAACATCAGTTGGCAGACCCAGGTGAAATCCAGGAGACCTTTTAGCTCCCAAAAAAGTATGTGAGACAGAACTTGTACATCTGTGGGAATATATTTATGCCAAATATTCACACATATTGATTGTCTGATTGATTGAGAGCCATGGATAGCAGAAAAAAGACAATAGATTATAGAACACATTAATTCTAGTTCTCATGGCACAAATGACCAGCTTCAATTTTTCCTAATTTGGAAACATTATAAAGCAAAGTCCTAGCTCTCTTGAAAAATGTGTAGTGCTGGGAAATCCAGAAAAAAAGAGAAAAGGATGCTTAGCAGCAAGGTGGATGGACTCAATTACAGCAATGTTAGAGATACAATGTTGGAAAACCTTTGGTTTGGAGATATGTCATCCTGGAGAAAGTTACCGTATTTTTCGGAGTATAAGACACACCTTCCCCCCCAAAAAAAAAGAGGCTGAAAATTTGGGTGCATCCTATACTCTGAATGTAGCTTTTTCAAAGATTTTTTTTTCAGCCCTAACGAATCGCTAATGATCTTCCTGGCTCTTACCAGCTTGCAGGCTTTTTTTCATTGCTAATCGAAGAATGTTTTTTCCAGCCCTAACGAGATGCTAACGATTTTCCCGGCTCTTCCCGGCTTGCAGCAGGCTTTTTCATTGCTACTCTCTCCAAAGGTTTTTTCCAGCCCTAAGTCTTTGCAGGCTTTTTGTCATTGCTACTCACTCCGAAGGTTTTTTTTAAGCCCTAACCAGGGGATAAAATAATTGCTGAAGCTGAGCAGACTAAGGACACTAGCCAGATGAATACATGATAGGCAGATTTTCCCCCTATTTTCCTCCCCAAAAACTAAGGTGCGTCATATACTCCGGTGTGTCTTATACTCCAAAAAATACAGTATCTATAATGGTGAGAGTTGACACCAACTTCACCTAAGCAATCCTAAGCAATCAATCTCAATGGAATTGCTTAAAATAAATTGCCTTTAAAATAATCATCCTTTTGTAAATTAATTGATCTCCTTTTGCATGCAAAGGACACATAGGTCTATATCAGTGGTGGGTCGCTACCAGTTTGGACTGATTAGCGTGAGCCAGTGGCGGAAATTTGGTCCCATTCGTCGAACTGGTAGCGATGGCTGGCTTGCCACGCCCCCGAAATGGTTCCCCAGTCACCGCTGCTTGAAAGCGGCTGGCAACGAACCCTCTGCGCATGCACAAAGGTTTCTGCGCATGTGCAGAGGGTCAGAACCCGGATGTAATGTGCGTGTGATGCAACGCGATGCGAGCACTTCCAAACCAGTAGGGAAGGTAAGAGAAACCCACCCCTGGTCTACATATGCTCATCATCAGAACAATTTGGAAGTTGAGATAAGTAAGTATGACTCCTCTGAAGCGGACTGTAGTTGAACTCTCTCAAAGTTTCATTAATGATTTTGAATTTGGAAAAAAAGTAAGAAACAAATATTAATCTTACAAAAAATGGATACATTGTTCCCTAGACTTCTCATATAAGGAATAGTCAGGCTAGGGACAGAGATTAAGCAAGGAAAATGGGGGAAGTATAGTTTAATTATTGGCAGTTGCCGCTGTGCTAAGCATTAATGTGGTTGCTTTATTTTGCATTAAAGTCATGAATTAACACATAAAAGCTGTCTATAAGTACAGGTAGCCCTCAATTTACAATATTCAAAGTTACAACAGCACTAAAAAAGTGACTTATGACCGTTTTTCACAGTTACAACCTTTGAAGCATCCCCATGATCGTGTGATCAAAATTCAGATGCTTGGCAACTGGTTCATACGTATGACCTTTGCTATGTCCCAAGATCATGTGATCATCTTTTGTGACCTTCTGACAAGCAAAGTCCATGGAGAAGTCAGATTCACTTAACAACCGGGTTACTAATTTATCAACTACAGTGATTCACTTAAGAACTGGGGCAAGAAACTGGGGCAAAACTCACTTAACAAATGTCTCACTTAACAACAGAAATTTTGGGCTCCATTGAGGTCATTAGTCAAGGACTACCTGTATCTGAAGAGCTATTGTTCGTAAATTGAAGCAGAATTGTTTAGACTTGTTCCAAAAGAGACTATGAAAAACTAATTGAAGAGAATTAGATCTAACCTGGATATCATGAAAGAGCTGTTCAATAATGGAGCAACGTGACCATCCTTTATTTTAGTATTTAAACAAAGATTTCATCATAATCTGCTTTGGAAGCTGTAATGGTGGATTGGTGGATCATTGAGCAGAAGTATAAGATGATTACCGACTTCCTTTCCAAGTTCTAACTCTTACATGATTCCATGAATTCTTTATTCCACAAACCACAGTTAAACAAGTGATCACTTTTTGGTGCAAATCCAAACAAAAAACTCTTCAGTCATAGATCTTTGGATGAAATAATAGCTCACATTCTTTCAACATTCCACTGTTCAGTTTTTTTCCTAGTTGTGTGTCTCAAGAGCAAGGTAAAACATAGTTAGGCAGAAAAAGGAATTGGTGGTTTAAAAATTTCCTTAAAGGTTCGTATTAGCAGCCTAAGCATATCAGTCTTTCTTTATAAAAAGTTGTTTCAATTGGTGAATTTTAAAAATGGTCTTTTATTTAATTCTATTTTTCAAAACCACTCGGTCCTCTTGCAAAGAATTTCAGAATTCCCAGAAAACTTAATAATCTCTCAACACTCCATCCCCAGAGTAAAGTTAATTAATTTACTATTTTTCACTTCTGATATTAAACCAGCAGAGGGCATTATTACCTCAAAATGATGCTCTGGCTGTAAATGAATAATATACAGTATAAGAAATTAAGAACTCTCATAACTTTTTATGAATATATCCAGAAGAGTAAGTGAGCTCTGATTTTCACAACTCATCACTTAATCTAACTTAGGTTATTTAACACAGTATCCTGGGAATGGTATACTTCCAGAATTATCTTTTAATGTTCACCAGAGCTCCTTGATTTAAAAAGAAAAATAGTAATAATAATTTGGAGGCATACTTCTAAATCCCAGGGAGTTTTTTTGAAAATGAAAACAGTAGGTAGATATACTCTACTGATGTGCTATAGAATGTACCCACCAACCCAGGGGGGAAAAAGATATATGGTGATAGGGAATGCCCTGGAAGATAGACGAGTTAACAGAAAGCCCTATAAGGCTGGATGGGAAGAAAGCAAGGCAGGTATTTTATTCATGGGTAAATACATATTTTATCTGGTTTTCTAAATTTGGAATATGTACTATTCCAGAATATGTTTTGTCTGTGTGTATTATACTTAATTCTTTGTGGCCAATTTGGAATTTAATGTACACGTTGCCTTTTTTTATTAACTAATCTTTTGTAGAAATATGAGTCTTCAGAATATTTTTGTGTGCTTTGTGGAGAAAAATATACAGTTTGGGTCTTGGATGTTTCATTACCACCAGCACTGTTACTTATATTGTATTTGTGGCATTTTTCTGGAAAATAGATGTTTTGTGATTGATAACACCCATTTTGTGAGTCCAATGAATACTCTTTCAGAATTCAAAATTGACCCTTAGTTCAAAGATTATTATGCCCTCCTATTCTAAAATACTGATGAAAACCAGTATTTTAAGAGTACTGATCAGTATTTTAGAGTACTGAATACTGGAATTTCTCCAAATCTCAGTGCAAGGATCTTTAATGTGCATCATACGCATCAAATATACATTTTAACAATCACAAACACATGCTCAGATGCCCTCCCTTAGCTGTCATTAACTAGTGCGATATCAGCACTTCTATTTGGTTAACATTTAGCATACATGCCTTCAGTTCTCAGTAGCTATACATTGCATGCTAAAAGATCCTGACATACACAGGAAAAGGTTTCAAATATTTCACTTTACCAAGTCATTTGTCCAAAATGATTTGGTCCACCACCTTGCTTTCAAGAAAACTTGTAAAACTGAGTATGATCAGTATTCGTGCTCTAAATATTTATCCCAGAAAGGCGAGTTACTGATGAAATATAACAAAAGGGATATTGAGTTTATATGCTTAGATATTATAAAAAGTATAGAAATCTATATTTAAGGTCTCTTAGATTAGTTGATTGTTCTGCCCAAAAACTATCCAGTGGTTCAATAGCTGTAACCACTTCATGCCCATTTAAATCTTAACATCCCCTGGAGCCTAGTCAAGCCTGTTTGTAACCTGAAAAATGTCAAAAAATACAAGAGTTCCCTCCTAAGACTACGTATCCATCTTATGACACTTCTATTAAAATGCAGTATTACAGTATGTGATCCTCAGGCACCAGCAGCTAAAAACCACAGCTTTTTTATTTCAGTATTCTATCCATTGCTTATCATTTGCCTACCAGATCACCCTCTCATCATTCTCAGCCATGCAGGAACTTCACTGCATTTTTGCTGTACGCGAGTCCACCAGTACTAGATTAGGCCTTACTGAAAATAATACAGGATTTCAAGAAATATTTCTTATGAAAACAGATAACTGGAGCCAAGCAATTTTATGGCCTTAACATGCAGTACTTGAATCTTTCAGCTACAGTTCCACAAAAATAAGTCCTTTTCCTTCATCATCGCGACACAAGTGGCAAGTACATTTATGCCATCATAAATATACCATATTTTTCGGAGTATAAGATGCACCAGAGTATAAGACCTTAGTTTTGGGGGAGGAAAACAAGGAAAAAAGGCCTCTGCCTCCAAGCAATTTGCCAAACAGCAAACAGCAAATAGCACAGATGATATACACTGTTTGCTGTGTATTTCTGTGCATGTGTGCCTGACCCATAGAAATAGCAAAGAATTGGAGAAATGTACATTATGCCAGAAAGTTTTCTTAAATGTAGTCACACTAACTCCTTCCAATTATTTAAATAGATCTACTCCAAGGTAAGTCAGGATTTAACTCTAATACTAAACAGGACACTGTTACATTTCAGACTATACTTGTACAGAGCTGTTAAAATTAATTAAAATTTCTGGAAGTATACATTATTCTCTATTATTTAAAAGAAGATACAATAGCACTGGGCCTCTTCAGAGCAAGCATTTATTTTAAAAAGCTTCTTTATTTTGTTAAGTTGTCTAGATTTACAGGGGTCTCCAACCTTGGCAACTTTAAGAATTGTGGACTTCAACTCCCAGAATTCCACAGCCTGCAAAGCTAACAAAGCTGGCTGTGGAATTCTGGGAGTTGAAGTCCACAAGTCTTAAAATTGCCAGGGTTGGAGACCCCTGGCTCTAGAACAATAATAAAACAGTCTTTAAAAAATAAGTCTAATAATTTGAACATTCTACAGACATTTATTGTTATTCACTTACCCCCTTGCATGCAGTTCAGCAGAAAATAAAAATCTGCGTGTCTCTCCCAGCTATTTGCCTCTTTGCAAGCTAGTTTCACTTTCATTTTAGCACGTGGCAAATCAGCTGTAGGTCGGGAAGCTGCTACTGACTTGCTTGGCTTTACAGGCTCTTCCCTCTTTGCTGCAAACAGGTAAATTGCTGGAAGACAGAGGCCAAAGGGTGGGGGTGGCTGGGTGGGTGGAGCTACATTCTGTGTATAAGACACACCCAAGTTTTCACCCACTTTTGGGGGGTAAAAAGGTGCGTCTTATACTCCGAAAAATACCGTAGTTTTAAAATGCTATTAAGACATGTTCTCATTTTTTCCTCAGCAAGCTGACACAACCACTACTTATATAACCTCATTCATTGTATTGATTATGTAATACTCCAATTATTCCTGTAAGAAAATACATTCAAAAACTGAGTATCCATTATGAACACTTTTATTATACAAACCATTAAGTCACCATTATGTGACAATCCATTTCTAGGAGAGTGTAGCGAAGAAGATGCTGGTCATTCCCATCTAATCTTGTGCAAGGCAATTGAAATCATCACTCAAATTGCATCTATTTAGGAACTCTGAGCAGAGCACAACAGAGTAAAAGTGAAGAGAAAGAGATATTTGCAACTTTTCATCGGAGGATGGCATGTTATCCTGTGTCTCAGGAGTAAAGCCTTTGAACCATTGGGCACTATTTATGCTTGCCCACTGGGACAGCAGAGGCTAGTGTTTGGCACCTTGCCAGTGTAACAGTTTTTCTGTGGTTCAGTGTTTCCAATTGCAGGAGGTACCCCATAGGAGCCACTGAATATTTGAACCACTCTGAGGCAAAAAAAATGTACCTTTTCAATATCTTCCTAATATTCTGTGTCAAGGAACATTTAATGGCTACCTTAGCCCCAGTGGTGGATTGTAAATAATTTTGCCACTGGTTCGCACGTGCACTTCTGCACATGCGCAGAAGCCTCCCGGGTGGGTGGGCGGAGCCTCCTGCCGCCGGCGCTACTGGTTCTAAGTACCAGTCCGACCCACCGCTGCTTAGCCCTATCATGATTCATGAGACCAATTCTCAAATACAGCTCATCTTTCTGGAACCCGCACTACATATCGGACATTAATACAATTGAGAGAGTCCAGAAATATTTCACGAAAAGAGCCCTCCATTCCTCTGCTCACAACAGAATACCTTACACCACCAGACTTGAAATTTTGGGCTTAGACAACTTAGAACTACAACGCCTTCGGTCTGACCTAAGCATAGTACACAAAATGATCTGCTACAATGTCCTACCTGTCAATGACTACTTCAGCTTCAACCGCAATAATAGATGAGCACACAATAGATACAAACTTAAGGTAAACCGCTCCAAACTCGATTGCAGAAAATACGACTTTAGCAACAGAGTGGTCAATGCCTGGAATACACTACCTGACTCTGTGGTTTCTTCCCCAAACCCCCAAAACTTTAACCTTACACTATCTACTGTTGACCTCATCCCATTCCTAAGAGGTCTGTAAGGTGCGTGCATAAGTGCACCAACAGGGGGTTGGACTAGATGACCTGCAAGGTCCCTTCCAACTCTGTTAATCTGTTAAAACATGCCTACCATCCCTGTCCTAATGTCCCATTTTTTATTCGTATTTAGGATACTTTAGGAGGCTTAATTTCAGTCTCATGGCCTGGGTTAAGACCAAAGGACTAATCTTTTATGGCTATATACTAAATTCAACCAGAGTTGGGAAGACAAGATATCCTCCACTTTAATTATGTCCATCTCCAGCTGAAGAGTAGCATTTGGGACACATCAATGAAGTTATCAGTCTGTTCCAAAAACCTGAACTGCACTTGTTCTGAAGGGGCAAAATGGAGGGAAGAGTCCTGGCTACATTCTATACAGTAAGTGAGCCACCAATTTCATTTGAAAGAGCTTTACTGCACCCAGAATGAAAGCTACCATAACCACCACCCCAATGTTCAGAACTTCGGGGTTCCATTTGATGCTACTGTGGCTACCTACTCAGTTTTGGCCTTTGATGAACCAGAAATATGGAATAACCGACTAACAGAGTTGGAAGGTCTTCTAGTCCAATTTCTTGCTCAAGCAGGAGACTTTATACCATTCCAGACAAATGGCTGGCCAATATCTTCTTTAAAAACCTCCAGTAATGGATTAGTCTAATCTAGTCTAATCTAATTTGGCTCTTCAGAGTACTTTCGGATATTTCTTGCCAAAAAATAGTGACAATGCAAATAATGACCTGAGGTGCAAAAAGAAGAGAGCTACTAAATGAAAGAGCAGCACATTTACAAAATACAGGTAGTCTTCAACTTGACCAGTCTGGTATCTATCTCTATGCCTTGGGCCTCTGGGAAAAAGACATGCCCTTGGTTTTTTGATGAGAAGGTGCTCTCACCTACAATATTTTGCCAGCTTCCTCCATGCCCTTTTCAAATCCACTGGCATCTGAGAAAGTACCATAGTATCATCTGCTTAAATTAAGAGGGAGAAATAACAATAGATAGATAGATAGATAGATAGATAGATAGATAGATAGATAGATAGATAGATAGATAGATAGATAGATAGATAGATAGATATAACAATATATAGATATAGATATAGATATAGATATAACAATATATATATAGAGGGAGGTAAAACAATAGATGCAATTTACATAGACTTTTGTAAAGCCTTTGATTCAGTTGTACACGACAAACTACTTCTGAAACTAAAATCCTATGGCATTTCTGGACCCCTACATAATTGGATAACTGCGTTCCTGTCTAACAGACAACAAGTGGTCAAAATAGGAAGTGCCATATCAAATCCTGCTCCTGTCAACAGTGGTGTCCCTCAAGGCAGTGTTCTAGGACCAACACTCTTCATACTCTACATAAACGATCTTTGTGATCATATTATAAGCAACTGCGTTCTCTTTGCTGATGATGTTAAACTATTTAACACCACCGACAATGTTGCTACCCTTCAAAAAGACCTTGACCATGTAGCAGAATGGTCAAACAACTGGCAACTTCAAATCTCAACCAACAAATGCTCTGTCTTACACATTGGCAAAAATAATCAGAATACAAAATACAAACTTGGAGGAAACGAACTTGTAGATGACCCTCACTCTGTCAAAGACCTTGGAGTACTCATATCCAATGACCTAAGTGCTAGAGCCCATTGTAACAACATTGCCAAAAAGGCACTAAGAGTTGTTAATCTAATCTTGCGTAGCTTCTTCTCTGGCAACATTACATTACTAACCAGAGCATACAAAACATTTGTTAGACCAATTCTGGAATACAGCTCACCTGTCTGGAACCCGCACTGCATATCAGACATAAATACAATCGAGAGAGTCCAGAAATATTTCACAAGAAGAGTCCTTCACTCCTCCACTCACAACAAAATACCTTATTCCACCAGACTTGAAATACTGGGATTAGACAATTTACAACTACATCACCTCCGATCTGATCTAAATGTAGTTCATAAAATCATATACCAAAATGTCCTTCCTGTTAATGACTACTTCAGCTTCAACTGTAACAATACACGAGCACGTAATAGATTCAAACTAAATGTAAAGCGCTCCAAACTCGACTGCAGAAAATACGACTTCAGCAACAGAGTGATCAATGCCTGGAATGCACTACCTGACTCTGTGGTTTCTTCCCCAAACCCCAAAAACTTTAACCTTAGACTGTCTACAGTCGACCTCTCCTCGTTTCTAAGAGGTCTGTAAGGGGCGTGCATAAGCGCACCAGCGTGCCTACCGTCCCTGTCCTACTGTCCAATTGTCCTCTTTTATCGTTACTTTTTACTTATGTTTATACAAATTACTACTATACATGTTTGACAAATAAATAAATAAATAAATATAGCAGTTTCTCAGTGATAACAAATTTTGTATATCTTGAGGGTGCTGTTGTATAATGATGAAAACTGACTTATGCCTGTCTCATTCATAGGCAGGGAACAAGATTGTCCTCATTGTGTGGACAAAGGTGAAAATTGCTGTTGACGAGGAATGATTATGCCGTGACTAAGTGCAAGAGCAACATGCCAGGGATACAGAAAGGGAATTCAGTATCGGGTTTCACCCTCTGGATCTTCTCTGTAGCCTCATAAGGGGAAATCTGACTAGTCCTGTGTCTCTGCTGTGAGCCTGCAGCTCAAGCTCCCTGTTTCAGGTTTCAGTAAAACTATTTATTCCAGATTATATTGCAATAGTTCCAACTGGACTGAGTCCAGTTTCCATCACTGGATTCAGGAAAGTAGAGCATTGAGAATATAGCCTAATGAGTATAGTCTGTCTCCAGAATGTCTGAATGAGTGCATGACTGCAGAATTGTGGCTATTAGAAGCACATAGATTCTTAAAATCAAAACAACTCTGCACAGAACTGCCATAGCATTCAGCAATTTTGGGGAGATCAATTAAAGTACTTCCCATTATTAATTGATATTAATTTGAGCCCAACCAAATGGCTTACGATGTGCACAATACTATTCAAGCTCCATTTGCACAGTCAAAAGTTGCTTTGGATCAGTGGCTTTAACTCCCAACATGAATTTCTGATCCTGGAATGCTGATTTATGTTTTGACTCATGGCTTTTCCTCCAAGTCTGCTGCCAGGATAGAGGGACCATATTCAGCTCATTTGCAAAGCAGAAAAAAGACTATTTATCCAAGATACCTCATTTCCTTACCTCTTCCTAGTTTTCCATTGCAGATACCTAGCAGGTAGATTCCAACATGTTTATTTTTCATAGGACTGATGTGTGAGTTTAGACATTTTTTCTCCCTATTACCTATTCTGCCAAATTTGGGGGTCTGATTTTGCTGATTTCTCCTTTTGGATTCTCAATACTACCCTCCTTTTGGGTGGGGGCTCTATAGCCATCAAGAACATAGGTCCAGTCATTTAATGATAACCTCTGTCTTTCCCTCTACGTCGGGATGTGCTAGGAGAGTGATGGCGAACCTTTTAGACACCAAGTGCCCAAACTGCGCACACGTGCATGTCCAAACTGAAAGATGCATGTGCGAAGAGGCGGACATGTGCAAACATGCACGTGCGCGGACATGCACAAATGTGTGCATGTGTGGACATGCGCAAAGGTGTGCATGTGGACATGCGCAAAGGTGTGCATGTGGACATGCGCAAACATGCACAGACATGCACAAATGTGCGCATGCATGGACATGTGCCCATGACCTAAAGACCAGCTGGCTGGTGGGAGGCGGGACATCCCACCACCAGCAGAGGTAAGATCTTTTTCTTTTGTGAGCTTCTGTTTTGTCATTTGCAGAGAAACAGAAGCTCACGAAAGAAACATCATGGAGATCTGACCTGGGGCGATGGCACACATGCCAGTAGAGAGAGCTCTGCATGCCACCTCTGGCACACAGAATTACTTTCTTCTTCTACATATAATCAGCAGGCAAATTATAAAGATTTTATATCACATCACTTTAAACAGATCTCACTGTAGCACTCTGAGATGGAGAAAATAATTGCATTCAAATTTTCTCTTCTAACTTTGCCAAGTCAAAAACAATGTGTGAAAATGTAGAACCATACAGTTTTTTTATCTTTGAAAGAAATCAGCATATTTCTTGGTGACATCTTAACAACTTGGGTCGAGCATATCTCAGGTTCAGTGTAAACTTTATTCTTCACTATTGCCTAGATTTATAATCTGTGCATGCACCACTAATAACCCTAAAATCACACAAGAAGACTTTTGTAGTAGCTGTTTGTTAATTGTAAAATTCACTTTAAGAAAACAATCATCTAGACTTATTTTGTCTAGAGCTAGGCTTTCACAAAAATATATATTTGGATGGGGGCAGTGCAGTGGTTCAGTGGTCAAGATGCTGGGTTTGTCAACTGGAAAAGCCAGCACCCCAAGTTTGAGATCCGAGTGCCATGTTAAGGGGTGAACTACCATCCTTGCCTCAGCTCCTACCAACTTAGCAGTGTGAAAGCATGCAAATGGAAGTAGATAAATACGGTAGGTACTACTTCAGTGGGAAGGTAACAGCACTCTGTGACGTCATGCTGGTCACTTGGGGCGTGGAAATGTCTTCGGACAGTGCTGGTTCAATAGCCTTTAAACAGATATGAGCACCACCCTATACTAACTGCTCAGTATATATCTGCTCAACTATTTTCCTTTAAGTATTTTAATTTACAGTGTAATGCAGTTACCTGTCTTCAAGCAACTTTGTGCAAATGCTATCTTCCCCCACAATTATGACAATTTTAAAATGTAACTAAAATCCATTTATTTCTCTGAAATATTTTTTATCCGTCTCATAAGAAATGTAGGCTCTTAATGAGAAGCTCTCAGTAATCCAAAACCGAAGTCCACAAGTTTCTCCACAAGATTGCTTGACAGTATATGGCAGTAATATTTAGCCATGACCATAGCAGAGTTTCTTTATCCAAATCAGAGGTTCATACATGCAGCAAAGCTCTCCCTTGTTGCTGAGCTGCACAGACGATTAAAAAATATTCTATGGTCAGTTATAGTGGAATAAAAAAAATTTCTGCCCCAAACATGCTAAACCAATCTTCAATTAGGGTTGTGGAGTCTTTTTAAGAAAAAGAAAGACACCATTCATCATCCATGACTTGCTAGATGAAATTGGTGAAATGTAATCTGTGCTTAAAGTCAGGAGTTCTGAAAAACAGAGTGTTATTTCAATTTTTACTTAATCATAGAGCAATTCAGTGAAAAGTAGAATAACTTTTCCCATGCCTTCCAGATGTCCCATGCCCTCAAGTCAACATTTAGAAGGTGAGACATTCTTATTACATCTTGTTTGCATAGTTTGCATAGTTTAGTGTTGTTTATTTTTAATCTGAATAACTTCAATGGCCATCAAACTACCTTGCCTCTTGGAAACCTTCCTGGGTGGTTCAGAACTGGAATCTGAATTCTGGGATAAGGCAAATAGGGAAATAAGACTTCACACAACTTCTGCAGAGCCACAAAATTTCAAATAAAAGCACTGTTTTTTCTAAACAGAGATGGAGAATGGAGAATGGATTGTGGAACATCACCCTGTGTGAAAGAAAGGCAAATGAAGGATTATCTGGACAAGAAGCTGACCAAAGTGAACTGTATGGTGTTCTCGGTGCTTTCTGCCGCTTGCAAAAATCCACAATATTCATATACTTTTCCCTACCAATCGACTCTATAGCCCCGTGATGGCGAACCTATGGCACAGGTGCCACAAGTGGCACACGGAGCCATATCGGTGGGCACGCGAGCTCAGGTCCAGCGCGCATGTGCGCACCGGCCGGCTGATTTTTGGGCCTTCTGGGCCCACTGGGAGTCAGGAAACAGGCTGTTTCCAGCCTCCGGAGGAGGTGGGGAAGGCCGTTTTCGCCCTCCCCAGGCTCCTAGAAGCATGGAGAGAGCAAAAAATGGGCGTGCCATTGCATGCTGGGAGTGGGGGGGTCATATGCGCATGCGCGGGGGTGCATGGAATTATGGGTGTGGGCACGCACACACGTGATCCCACGCATCCCCCCTCCTTTTTGGCACGCGAACCAAAAAAGGTTCGCCATATATTGTGCGATCCTTCCAAGAAATTCCTGACAAATCTTGCTGGCAATTTTGTCCTTCCGGAGATGAAGCAAAATCCCAGATCAAATGTCCTAATACAAATCAATAAGGAAGACAGCTGAAGTAGTAGAAACACTGGAGAAAGTGAGCATAAACTGCTGGTGTCATGAAAATGTAGCAATCACCACCATTTGAAACAATTACACAGCTGTCTCTCTCAGACATTGAGAATCCAGTGGGGGAATTTGGGGGGATTTTTTCTTTAGATTGCTGGCCTGACTCAATCCGTTTTCAAACTCAATCTTTCTTTAGTACGGTAAGTTTCTTCCTCAAGACAAAATTTAGTCCTGTTCTATTCTGTTTTAGAAAGTTATCTTGTTGACAGACAGAGTTCTGAATCCCTTTATGTAATTCCTTTCCAGCATTCTCTTAAGTTGGAAAGAATACAAAGAATTTTAATTATGTTCCAAAAAAAGGAGAAGCAGTATACCAGCTGCTCTTTGAAGATAACAAAATAAGAGCAGGTAATTAAAAAAAAGCAGAGCTGCTCAACTCCTATTTTGTTTCAGTCTTTTTCAACAAAAAAGAATGTGTTCCACCCAAAAAATTTGAAGAGTATGATGAAGGAGCTCGAACAGGGAACATCTTTTTATTTTGAATGAGCTTAAATCGAAGATAGATAGATAGATAGATAGATAGATAGATAGATAGATAGATAGATAGATAGATAGATAGATAGATAGATAGATGAAGATCCCACAAGCTACAGGTATATGATACTAATACCAAGAAACAGTCTGCAGCAATTCAAAAATCTGAAAGCACCTTGAAAACAATGTGGTAATTCCCGGGTCAGCATGTAATTATCAAGAGCAAACCTTGCTGCGCTAATCTTACTTTGCTAACAAGTAACTTCTTTGTCAAAGAAAGGAGATGCATATGTTCAACGGAGGCTTGTGTAGGATGGTTGTCTTGGATTTCTGCCTTGTACATGGATTGAGTTTGACCCTAAATATTTCTTCCATCTGCCTAATACAAAACTGAGTTTGTCTTAATTTTTATAACACTGAAATGTGAATTTGATAATGGGGAGGGAGGAGTTGGATCACTTTATACTGTTATACTGTTATTATTCATTTAATAAAGCATGTAAAACAGAATTGTGTATTGTGTACTGTATATACATAAGAGAAAATATATGTGCATATCATTTTGTGGACTTGTCTATTCACCTTAAGGTATAACGTAAACATAGCACCTTACGGTCGAACATAAGCATTGCATTGTTGCACAACAAGCTCTGCTCCTTTTCTACTTATATTGTGATAGTGCTTGCGAATATGAAAGATGCAGACTTTGCAGGGTGATGGCATGATGCTGCTTTTGTCATGTTAATGAAAGTCTTTGGTCCTGTGGATGCCTCTGGAAAAAGGCTTCTTTGTCAGCTCCTGATGCATGAATTATGGTATGTTGTGTGATCAGTACAGCCCATCCTGAATTTCTAACAAATCCTATAAATCAGAACCAAAAAGCTTCTGATAAACATAAATCAAATTTGTTACAACACATTCTTCAAATGAACTCACTCAACAAATCTCAGAGAATCTAAGTGTCCTTTGGCACTGTCTAAAGATAGGAAAATGTCTTTTTCATGAAATTAGGGCTTTTTCTCCATTTGAACCTAATTGCAACACGAGACATGGCAACTTTTTCCCCCCCTGCCATTTTCTCAATACATTGCCTTCATCTCATCCACTAACCATACTTGAGGCAGCTTAAAGCTGTCCTTCACGGTTTTTGTGATAGTGTTTTCCTTTTTAAGGAGTCAACAAGTCATTTATTTATTTATTTATTTATTTATTTATTTATTTATTTATTTATTTATTTATTTATTTATTTATTTATTTATTTATTATTTATTTATTTAGGATTCTTATATGCCGCCCTACTCCCTGGGGACTCAGGGTGGCGTACAACATATGAAAGTCATATTATTTTTTGCTCTGGGTATAATTTGACAAGTTTGACTAAATCTTTGGCCAATGATGGCATGAAGAGAGCAACTGGTGGAATGGGATCAATCCATAATCTCTTCACTTCAAGCTTACCTCTGATCGTTGGGTACTGTCTTCTATAGCCAATCCTCAGCTTGTAGATCTGAACAATAGCTGATAGTGGTGATGATGGCAATGTTTTTCCAATTACCTAGTTATGCCCAGTAGTAGAGGAGAAAACAAAGAAAAGGAAATCTACCAATATCTTTCCTTATTGTATAAACAGCAAATAAGGACATCACTATAGTATTTGTTGGTATTGTGCCTAGAGCAGGATAGGAATCTAAGCTGGTATAGTTTTCTCTCTGAGACATGAATGGATAGCACATTAACTTGGCTCAAAGGAAAAGCTCTAGATATTTATTTAATGATGGGGCATCATTTCCTGAAAAAAAAATTTGAATTCCATTTAGGACTAGCTTGATAGTCCCTTTTGCCTCATTACAATACATTTCTTGTATTGTGGTCTGAGCCTTCTTCTGTCTATGAATATTAATAATGCTTGGGGTTTAAATTAGTAAAGACTCTACTGAGAGCTTAGGCACCAGTATGTAGCTAGAAAAATTGCTTATAGATGAGCGACTTCAATCATCTACAAAAATAGTAAAAGTGCATTGTTTTTATAAGATTTTAATTATTGATTGACTTTAAGTTTGGTTTGAATTGAATTGGTTTCACTATTTATTTTTGAGGGAGTGTGGTGGCTCACAAGGTTAGAATGCTGGGTTGCCAATCAGCAGGCTCACGTTTGAGACCCATTGCTGCCATTGTGTGGGGTGAGCTCCAATCACACGCTTCCGTTCCTGTCGACCCAGCAGTTGAAAAGTGGGCAACCACGAGTAGATTAATGGGTACCACTTCGATGGGCAACTTCAGGGGGACACAAAAGGAGCCCCCAACTGGGTATCCTCTGGGAAACGGTGATATCACCGGCAAATCGTTTCACCATGGAAACATTTCAGTGCTTCCAACATTGGGGGGGGGAACCTATTTATTTTTGTTATTATATATTGTCTTTTTTGGTATTTTATTATTATAAGATGACTTGATTGTATATATACTGTAAAAAAATAAAATGCAAGGTATAAATCCATAAATAACTAAATTATAAGCCATGATAAATCTGTTAAGGTGTTCCCAGTTGGGGTCTCCTTGGATTACAAATCAAAACATTAAAAGTGATGGGAAAACTCGCATTTTATGACGACTTCACTCCCACCCACTTCTCTAAAATTCTTTGAATGATACAGGGCAATTGCATAATTCATGGAGAAAATTTATCTATGTGGTCATTAGAAGTCAAAAACTACTTGAGGACATATAATCATTTAATCGTGTAATACAAAGTATTGTCTTAAGTCCCATAGTATTTCATATACTACAAGACTGTAGGCTTCTTTCTACCATATAGTGTCTTTCTTGGAATTTGGAAGAACTGTATTTCCTGTACTGTACTCGGTTTAACAATTAAGGTGATAGTGATTTTTGTTTTCATTTGAAATGTTTTTAAGGGGAAATTTGGTTTTTTAAAATAATCTCTAACAGAAATTGCTGGCTTTCTTAGAGCTCCGTGTATTAAAGGGCTTTCCATTTTAATACTTTGTTAAACTTTCACATTGCCCCTTTTGGAAAAGTGTTTGCTCTGAAATTGGCATGTTGCTCAGTCTTAGCATGTAGCTTTTTTTTTCTCCTGCAAGGTAGCCTGATCTATTCTGAAGTCTCAAATTATGTAACAGTGACCTCGGGCAAGACAGACAACAAATGTAGGAATTTGCTGACAGCCCTGAGAATTAAAAGATCAAAGAAGAAAAGGCAGGAGAAAGCAAGTCATGCCTTTATGTGCTGTAATGGAAGCCTACATTGGACCTATAATATTGATGTTCTGAAGCACAGAATCATTGCATCAATGCAGGACTCTCTAAAATGGTGCAATACTATCCTGAGTATTTGTAGTAGTACATTTATTGAATAGCCCGAAGGCCTTTTCAAAAAAAAGAAAAACAGAACAAACAGGTACAGAAACAACCATACAAAAATATATATGGTACATGACATCAAAATTCAATGATATCAAAATTCAATAACTAAATTTTTAAAACTAGATAACCCAAATAAAATATCTCGTCTCTAACTCAGCTCATCTTTCTTACAATCAATGAAATTCTTTTCAATGTAGCTGGCTCGTATTGCTGTCATCCTATTTAGATAGTGAGTGATAGCCCTTACCAGGGGAGGAGAGTCTGCCTTCAATAGAAATGTTAATTTATGCCTTACATTCCAGTGGGAAAATGTATTTATAATTGGGGACAGATATTGTTTTCTTACTTCCTCATACATCCTACATTCAAATATTATATGTGCCGTATCCTCGACAACGTTTGCCCCACAAACACATGTTCTTTCGGCATACGGGATTTTCCAATACCGGCTGAATTTAACGTTAGTATCTAAAAGTTCAAATCTTAAACTTGACAAATAATTCTCTCTCCACTGATGGCATTTCTAGGAGTAAATATTTTGCCTGAGTATTTGGCTGACAAAGTTCCTTAAAGTGAACATTATTAATGGGAAAGAAAAGTGTGCTGAAGTTAGGAATGCTGCTGATGAACAGACTATTGTTTTGTGAGAAGCAAGCCCTTATTTACTTGTTAACAGGCTACTTCTGCTGACTGCCGGCTGACTGCAATTTTGCAGTTTGACTCTCACCAGGCTCAAGGTTAACTCAGCCTTCCATCCTTCCAAGGTGGATAAAATGAGGACCCAGATTGTTGGGGGCAATATGCTGACTCTGTAAACTGCTTAGAGAGGGCTGTAAAGCACTGTGAAGCGGTATATAAGTCTAAGTGCTATTGCTAAATGCTATTGTTTTTGTGAGAAGCAAGCCCTTGTTTACTTGTAACTTCCACCTGCAGAGAAGATCATAAGGATACACTGTCAAGTAATAATTCAGGATCTGCAAACAAATTCTTGAAAACCTCAGGGTCTCCCAGTTCTCCTGAAAAGCATAGCCACACAGCAGAAGTTTCTCAAGCAGTGGGCAGGAACAAAATGTGACCTTCTGGTAAGACCTGGATAGCAATAGCAATAGCACTTAGACTTATATACCGCTTCAAAGTGCTTTACAGCCCTCTCTAAGCGGTTTACAGAGTTCAGCATATTGCCCCCAACAATCTGGGTCCTCATTTTACCCACCTCGGAAGATGGAAGGATGAGTCTGTCACGGTTATTGCCTGTTACATGTATATGCAGGGAGATGCATCCCTATTCAATATAATGGTTTATTCCTGAGCACGTGATTGATATGTTCTTGTACATATGTGTGCATTCCTTTCTCTGCTCTACCCTTCTTGCTATGTCTTCCATTGAGAGAAGACGCACATTTATATTAGAGATGTAAACAAATGAGGATTTATTGTTTTTGTACCTAAATAAATATTTTTACTTAGACTTTTAAACTGCGGTTTCTTTTCTAATGTCTGATGTCCGGGAAAAGATCAAACATCACCTCTGTGAGATTAATTCTCACATCTGTCAGAGTCAACCTTGAGCCGGTGAGACTTGATGTAGGTTGCAGTGCTGCTTTTAACCACTGCGCCACCTCGGCTCAAAGGCTGGTCAAAGGCTCAAAAACCTGGCTCAAAGGCTGGTCACCTCGGCTCAAAGGATGGTCAAAGGCCAACAGAAATATCCCTTTATGGAGCTTGTAGCATACCAGACTCCAAGTTCTGGCCTCTGTTTCCCTCCAAAAGTTGCCCTAGTGGGTTTGACCGGAATCATTATAATACACTGAATGAGAAAGCTTCCTGTAGATCGTTTCCAGAGAAATCTGGAACAGGATCCTGAAATATGATTCTGCAGTAGAATCTGGCAGATATCCATCAATGCCAGATGTTGGGGCCAACTCCGTTATAGAGATACAGTGGATGCCTGTATTGCACAGCCAGCAAAATTCCCAATTTAATTTGAGATGAGGAATTTATTTTGCCTGTCTGCTGGCGACTGCAGGCTACTTTATTACAGAGAAGCAAGATGAGCCATTCAAAATTGGTCTACAATTATCAACATTTTTTTCCTTCTTCATATACTAAGTCATCCTGTCCTAAGTACCATTTTTTGCACAACGAAATTGACTCAGGTTTATTTGTATAGAGAAAAAGAGATGTATACCTAATAAATGCCCACTAGAAAATCTAAATAGCATTGAATGTTGAATGATAACTTTCTATTAACTGCTGGATTTCAGATGAGGTAGGGCTGTATTTTGCAGAATTTCCAGTCAGCAGAATGTTGACTATGCTAGTAAGAATTTGGGGGATTGTAGACCTAATTATTTAAGAACGCTATTGTTTGAAAAAAGAAAAATCTATTATTGCAGTTTTTGTACTGTACACTAACCACTGCATATGATGACTTTCCCCTAGCTCTTGCTGCAAATTCCTTACACCTT
The DNA here is from genome assembly GCA_023053685.1 of Diadophis punctatus similis. Classification (NCBI taxonomy): domain Eukaryota; kingdom Metazoa; phylum Chordata; class Lepidosauria; order Squamata; family Dipsadidae; genus Diadophis; species Diadophis punctatus. The sequence goes on from JALIGW010000005.1 coordinate 53,194,979, forward strand.
TATTATATTCCTTTTTCCTTTCCTCCACCTTTTTTCTTTCATTATGTTGTCCCTCTTTGCAGCTTTGCAATGCTCATATATGATCTCTCTCCCTCTCCCTCCCTCCCTCCCTCCCCCCCTCTCAACAATTCCAATTCCAATTTTCAGTTTTATTAAGTAAAAGGTTATGTGGTCAAAGATAAAAGCAGTGGTGAAATCCAATTTTTTTTACTACCGGTTCTGTGGGCGTGGCTTGGTGGCCATGGTGTGGCTTGGTGGCCGTGGCAGGGGAAGGATACTGCAAAATCCCCATTCCCTCCCCACTCTGGGGCCAGCCAGAGGTGGTATTTGCCGGTCCTCCGAACTACTCAAAATTTCCGCTACTGGTTTTCCAGAACCTGTCAGAACCTGCTGGATTTCACCCCTGGATAAAAGTCATCCAATCAATTTCAAAAATAATAATTGGACACAGTGACTTCAAAGATTTGATTTGCAGATTCAGTTTTGAAAGAATGATTTGATAAAATTCTCTACCGAACAAAACGTATATATATAAGGTGTCACATAGGTACTGTGATTCCTTTTTTTTTCACAGCAAGTCTTTCTCTCACCTCCATGCATTGTGCAAGGATGCTCTGTGCATGCAATTGTGCATATGGGTATCCAAAAATTAGAAAGAGATTGTTGGCAGCTTTTAAGATTGAAAAAAATGTTAGGATAAAACATAAGATTCCATGAACCACAACTGACTTCATCAGAGCCAACAAAGGAATATTTTAAGTTAAATACATACAAACACATAGGAATGAGGCAGTGAGGGGGGGGGGGGAAGAAAGAGAAACAGAGTAGTTATTGTAGGAAAGCTACCGAAATGAGCACCAAAGATTAACAGATATTTTCAAATTTTCTGGCATTCACATAGCCTGTGTAAACTCAAGCAAATGCCATTTATCTTGAAATATGTACTTATGAATATTGAGCAATTATTCAGACTTCACATAGGTACTATTTTTGCTATACAATCACAAACGCTTCTTTCACAGGAGATTTATGATTATGCATACCATATCGTGGTTGAAATATTTTGGATAACAACTAGATGGCAGCAAAGACTAACACCTTCCTGTATGCCTTTGCTGCCATCTTGCCATCTTTTATTTATTGCAATATTTGCATTTCTATATGAATACACAAGTTTGATACACAACATAGAAATAGCTTTCGCTTAAAATACTTTGTCAGATATCCAAGTCAATTGATTGCACATTATGGAACTATTGGTTTGTCAAAGTCTAAAAAGTAAGTTGGGGGGGGTGGTTTGAGAGAGATTCAAATGCCATATCCTTTTTTATTTTTTTCCCACACACACACTATGTGGTGGAATGTAGGATGGATTCCCAAAAGGGAGGGCTGCATTCCAGAGGAGGAAAAGATATCGAGGTTTAGATAGCTTGAGTGGGAAGAAGAGAGTTAAAACACTTCCTCCCTAAGAGTTCTCAGAGTATATGTTTAATGGTGTAAGTTTGCTTTAGTTAGGCAAGATTTCTGTGTGTAGGTGCAGAGTAATAAAGGAGACTGCTTAGAAGAACCTCAGCATCTCTTTCTTGGTTTTTGGAACCTGACAGTGACACACTGAACCACAAACTAGCCTACAGTAGTTTTGTAAACCTAGTTCATTTAATTAATTTTTTACTTAGTGTCTTTCACAAATTCAGTAAATAGGTCGGCTAAATCATGGCTTAATTAGCCAGGGATGGTTTTGTATACACAGTTAGAAACTTCTTGCTTTTATAAATAAAAACAATTGTGTGCTGAATGGTGATGGTGATGAAGATAGTACTAATACATTTTAGGGAATCATCTATGTCTTATTTCCCATCACAACTTAATGCATCTTATTATTTGCTCAAAGAAATATGACTTGTCACATTTGGCCAGGGCTATTAAGGTAATTTCCATTGCAAACCTGAGCATTAGCATCACAGTAGTTAGAAGGGAGTATGGAGGATATCTAAAAACTATGTAAGTTCATAGCAGTACTTTAATGAGTTTTTAGCCAGGGCTTTTAAGTTGCTCTTAATGTGGGATGCAAATAATCATGTCCTTTAAAAGTAAAAAAAGAGAGGACTCTGGAATGCACTTAGAAAACAGATTCGGAGTTAGTTTACTATGACTCAACATAACATGGCATCCACTGGGAATCCCCAGAGGGAATAGAAAAAAAATCAAGATGGCGGTCGTAGCCAAACCCATCAAAGCCAAGCCCTTTTGTAACTGATAACATTGCACCCATATACGAAGTAGCAGGGCTTTGATAGCATTACCAGAGCTACCATCTCCATTTTTTTTACAGTCCTGGCCCTTAAGGAGACTACTAACAGATTCCATTTTAAATGAAATGTGTTCCTAACAAATGGAATTAATTTCATAATCCATATTCACAAGTCTGTACCGTAAGCATAAGACACCAAAATGACACGTTATGCATCATGACATCACAATGCGATCTCCATCCTTTTATATATGCATCATGGCATCACATTCAAATATGTAAAGGACAGTATTTCCACCACAATGTCACAATGGATCTTCACTGGATACCCATTACTATGTTATTATTTCTGCCAAATTCCTACTAATTCATCTACAGCTTGGATCAAAAAATCAGTGAGTTTATATTTGGACACAAAACCAAATTCATTCCTGAACTGTCATAAACAGCAAATCCCCAAGGACATATAAACATCTCCTTCATAAAAAATAAAAACTTGGCAACACTAAGAGCCGCAACTCAAGAAACACTTTCTATAAACTCCACAGATATACACCACAACCGCAGCATCAATAGGATCCCTAAGGTTTCCAAGAAAAACATTATTCAGGTAAAAATATCTACTTATTTTGATATTTTCTGAGAGGACAGAGAAGCACTGAGTTAAGCTCTTGGGAAGAATACGGCTTGTTACTCCACCCTTGGAGTGAAGAACGAATGCCTTCTTCTCAACTTTGCATGAACAATTTGAGACTCTCTTATTTTACAGTGTGTGCATTGCAGATATTTTCAGGATATGAGTTCTCCTAATGTGTTATGGTAGAGTGCTTTTGCAAACCCTATATTTTGGAGAACCATACTGAAAATCAGAAAATCTTAATATTTCTGGGCATTTAAAGAAAATTTAGTTTCACAATCTGCCATCCTAGGAACAGTTCCACAAGATGTAATGATGACTACCAATATGAATTACATTAAAGGAGAATGAGATCAGGGTAGTCCATCTTTGAGAGCCAGGGGGGGTATTTGATTGGCACAATCCTGCTCTAGGAGACTTGTCTATTTACAAAATGGCGCTAAAATAGTCATTTAAAAAATCCAAAGCCCCTTCAGAATACTTGACATCATCCCAATGAGATTACACAGAGAGAGAAAGGCAGAGGGAGGAAGAAAATATATACAGTACATCTGTCTGTCTATGTGCAAAACAAAAGAGAAAAGGGAAATTAAGTTTATAAAAGGCCTCCCTTTAGAAGAAGAAAAAAGGTGGCAGTTGTGGCAAGAAGACTGGGTGTGGAACAAAGGAGATGTCTAACGATATATTAGTTCCCATCCTTACTACATTATCATTTCCTAATTAAGAAAATCAATGGAAGATAAGCCAATCAATGCTAAGGTGACCAGACGTCCTGCTTTTGGCGGGACAGACACGCTTTTCAAGCGTGTGTCCCGCGTCCCGCATTCTTTTCAAAAAGTCCCGCTTTTTTGAAAAGAATGCGGACGTCTGGTCACCTTAATAAGGGGAAGCAAAAGAGAAGCAAGTCGGGCGGAATTTCAGAGAGCCATCTGCCTGCTGGGGAGAGGGGGAAGGGGGGCTGCTCCTCCTCTCCTTCCCCCGCCCCATCCCTAGCCCCGCCCTTGGAGGCGCCGCTGCTGTTGGGATGCGGGGGGGAGGGGAGAGGGACGAGGAGCCGGCGGCGCAAACAGCCCTTCCTCGTCCCCCTCCCCTTCCTTCCCCCCCGTCGCCTCGCTGCCGCCGTTGCCCTGGGGCCGGGTGGGCGACCGGGAGACTGCGGTGCTTGGATTCCTGGAGCAGGTAAGCTGCCGGCTGCCTCCTTTCCCCGTCTCCCGCCTCCCGTTCGTTGCTTGCCAGCCCTGCTGAAGGGGAGGCGGGAGGCGAGGAAAGGCCTCCCGAAGGGGAGGCGGGCTCCCGAAGGGCTGCCAGCTCCCGAAGGGGAGGCAGGAGGCCTTTCCTCGCCTCCCGCCTCCCCTTCGGGAGCCGGCAGCCCTTCGGGAGCCCGCCTCCCCTTCGGGAGGCCTTTCCTCGCCTCCCGCCTCCCCTTCGGCCAGGCTGGCAAGCAACGAACGGGAGGTGGAGACAGGGAAAGGAGGCAGCCGGCAGCTTACCTGTCGCGAGCTCCAGGCATCCAAGCGCCCTCCCGCCTCCCCACCCCCCACCTGGACGCCGACATTTGCTGTTTTGCCCTCTGCGCATGCGCAGCGTTCTGCGCATGCGCAGAGGGCAAAACAAATGGCGGTGCCCAGGCGCCCCCCCCGTCCCGCTAAAAAAAAAAATCTGGTCACTTTAATCAATGCTTACTTCTCATGATGTCAAAATTACTTCCAGCATTGGGGGACAATCAGTTTCTTGATATCTTGATACTTTATACTTACTGGGAAATATAGACCCAAGGTCATCCTTAAGAAAGGCTCCTATCCTTACACAGTCTAGTTCAGGGGTCACAAACCTTTCAGACCTCAGGGACCACTAAATTCATAATTTTAAATCCCGCGGACCACTAATATGAATCCAGCGCGCCGCTCGCTGAAGCACCTGGACTCCCAGTGATGGGATGTGGTCCTTCAGGCACTTAGCTTGGCCGCCTGTTTCTGCAACCTTAAACACTCAAAGAGCCATTTGGACCCATTTCCCACAGAAAACAAAACACCGGGATCTCTCATTATCTATCTATCTATCTATCTATCTATCTATCTATCTATCTATCTATCTATCTATCTATCTATCTATCTATCTATCTATCTATCTCCTCTTCTCTCTCTCTCCTCTCTCTCCCCCTCTGTGTCTGTCTGCAGCTCTTTCTCTGTCTCTCTCTCCTCTCTCTCCCCTCCTTTCTCCCACTCCCCTCCTTTCTCTCTCTCTTCTCTTCCCTCCCCCTCTTCTCTCTCTCCTCTCCCGTCTCTCTCTTTCTCTGTCTCTGTATCTTTTTCTGTCTGTCTCTCTCTTTCTCTCTCTCTGTCTCCCTCTCTCATCTCTCTCTCTCTCATTTCTCTCTCTTTTTCTCTTTCCGATTCTCCGGCGTGACTGAGGTGCACACAGCACCAACAAGGGCCGGAAGAAACGCCTGCAAGACCCAGCAAGAGATGAAGCTTCGCTCCCGCTCTGGAATATGGAGCAAATCTCCATCCCCCACCCTTCCATTCTCAGGCCAGGCAAGGAGTGACTGGGAGGGCGAGGGGCAGGGACAGACAGTGGTGGGATCATCCAACAGGAAGCCACATCAGGACGAAAGAGCCATAGGTTGCCGACACCCGTTGCTTCGGCCCGCCTGTGCCGCTACCCACTCCTTGCCGCAACAGCGTTCATTACCTCATTACGGCCAGCAAGGGCTGCCCTACTCCTTGCACGTTCACCACCTGCAAAGTTGCAAGTTGCACGTACCTCCCTCTATGGTGGTGATTTCCAGCCCCACCATGAGCTGCCTGGCTGGTCCCATATTCCAGAGCTCTAGTCACAGGACTGGCCCATTAGTCATCCCGGAGCAGCTTCTCCACCCAGGTGCGCAGCGGACCACAAAAATTTTCTCACGGACCACCAGTGGTCTGCGGACCACCGGTTGGTGACCTCTGGTCCAGTTCATTTTTCATTTTTTTTCCAGTGGAATCTTCAATCTGATGCAAACTCAGATGCCATCAACTTATGGGCTGGTGGGATACATGTGCATTAGATTGTTGAACAAGATATTTTTTCATCTCAATCTCATAGCTTTCCTTACACTCTTATATGTTAGAATTCCCCCGCCAAAGAAATTAAGAAAGACATTAATTTCATACCTTCTGAAATAAGAAGACTGAGATCAAACCACTAACAAGGTGTGATGCAAAGAGCTAATTTGATTACAAGGAGATTCAGTTTGGTGTGCTCACTGCTAGACTAGAGGGTATAAGGACAGATACTTCTCAAACATTTTTCTAAAATTGTTACACAAACAGTACATAACAGAACATTGCCAGAAAAGACTATCTTTGGATACTCCAACAAGCCACAAGCTCAGGAAAGCAAGTGGTTAAAGGGAGCGGTCTCTGAACTTTAATAAGACCTTATTTTAGACAATTTTAGAGCAACCATGTTTTAATTTGGAATAAAACACTTTTACCTTTGGTTCGGCACAACATCTTTATAGACTCAAGATCATCCTTAAGAAAGGCTCCTATCCTTACACAGTCTAGTTCACTCTTCATTTTCTTCCAGTGGAATTCTCGGTGTTTCTCATATGCTGCATATGAGAATGCATATGCAAATATGCTCGGTGTTTCTCATATGCTGAAGTCCCTCTGAAAATCAAAGTCCCTTGCAGGATCCATGTACATAATCCATGTACATAAAGATTATGCTTTCAATCTCAGATTTGTATATGATTGACAATAGAAGACCCTATACACTCTTGCCATATGCCATGTGCTTTGTTCACTCCTTCCAGGAACACCAACTTGCCATGATGAAGAAGCAGCATGTATCAAAGGCTAACAATAATTGAGTTCTGCATATAGGCTCTGGTCCATGTGCTATCAGTTAAAAATAAATAAATCTGCATTATTCAATGCTGATCTGGCCCATTCAGGTGCTTCTGTTGCAAGTAAACACCAAAAGAAAAAGAAAAAGTAGTGTAGGGTTTCCTGCCTAGGCAGGGGGTTGGACTAGAAGACCTCCAAGGTCCCTTCCAACTCTGTTGTTATTATTATTATAAAACAACAAATCAAAGTGCAAAGATAAATATAAGAATTATCTTTATGCGGACATTAATAAGCATGTAAAGGATAGTGCATCCTCCAGAGACTATTTACCTACAGCTCTGTTACTTTTGCATCTGCCTTATAAAAATAAGTGGCTCCAAACTATTGTTTTGTTTTCAGAAACTATTTTACTAATGAGTGGTACTAAAAGAAAAAAAAATGAAAGCAAGTTCTTGCCAAGCGCAAATCTGTATAGCTCCATTAGTGGCAGTAGAATTGTGCTGTCTTGTTCCAACTGACCATTTGAATCATCCTGAATTCAATTATATGCGCACAAACAAAGCAATGGCCTTGATTTTATATAGTCAAACACAGAACCGTTCCCTATTGTTATAATGAAAATATAACAAATTTGCTGTATTATTCATACTACAATGAACATTTTATCGCTTCCCAGATTATAGTGGTTGGGTTTAATGTAATTGACAAATGAAAGATAATTTTGTCTGATTTCATTTTTTTTTCTCTGTAAGGAAAATGCAGGTAGATCTTTTATTATATTACCACTGACATGATATTGTCGAAATATATAGGCAATGATTTAAGCAGAGTGAAGTATACATTTCATATCCAGCAGACTTATCCAATCATTTTTTATTTTTAAACCTGCAATTTGACACAGAATCTGCTCCAAGCAAGCAACCATATATCCTAAAATCAGGTTTAGCTGCTCTCTGTCTACCATCAGCACTGGAAATTAAGAATGGTAACTGAGATTACAAAAAAAAATAGGCAAATCTATTCTATTTTTGCAATCTATTTTCAAAAACAATAGAAAGACAATCAGAAATGTAACATTTCCTAGAGAAGAGCTCAAATTCAACCTTTGTATGGCCACTTAAGAGGACTAAGGGATGTGATGGTTCAGTTTCTCGTTTTTGGTTTCAATAAACTGGCATTATCAGCTTTAGTGCATGGTGGTTCATGTGATTAGGACGTTTGCTTGACAAGCAGCAAGTTCATGTTTGAGACCCGAGTTTTGCCATGGGGCAGGGTGATCTCCCATTCTTAGCTCCAGCTCCTGCTGAAAGACATGAAAAGAGCCCACAACTGGGCGTCTCCCTGATAACAGTAATGTCACTGGCTAATCCTTTCAACCCGGAAGTTCCTCGGTGTCTCTAACACAAGTGTGATGCGATTATTGTATTTATTTATTTTTTTAAAGTGAACTTGGTAAATGCTGCCTCCTAGGTTATCTCTGGCCATATTAATTTTTAGGTCTCATTAACAGGTTAGTTAAATTTCCCCAGACCATCTCACGTACATTCATACACATGTGTGCATGATAAATGTTCAGGCTGACTACTGTATTTATACTGTAGTGCAATGTGTAAACGCAGCTGTTATATTTTCAAGGCCATTAGTTAACCACTCCATTGATCGGGAATTTTTCCGTTGGGTTTCTCAAGGCTGGTGACACTCCCTTTGCAACATAAGCTGGTAGGACATAAATGCATAATAATTAGGCTACAATATTTGGGCTCCAAATCCAGGTAATCTAAAGAGCAGCAAAGAGTCAAAGTTTTTGTATTTTTGGGCTGCCATCTAGTGGTCTTCTGTACTTTTGCAAACCAGATCAGGTAGCCCAAATAGTAAAACCAAATAGTCACAAAGTATGCCACAGACTAGCACTTAGTAGGACAGCCTTGAAGATCTTGGAAAAGATATTCAGATCCCATGATGTGTCTATGCCTACAAAATCAGAATTGTTCAAAGCCATGGTATTCCTGTGACACTCATATGAAGAGAAAGTTGGACTTTGAAGTAGTAGGATAGGAAAGATGAACTTTGATCTTGGAGAAGACTCCTGAGAGTACAATGGACAGCCAAGAAAATAGACAAATGAATCATCAAACAAATCAATCCAGAGTTCTCACTAGAGGCACAAAAGACCAGGCTCAAATGATTCTACCTTTGGACACATAATGTGAAGCTCTCTGGACAAGGCTTCAATTCTGAGATATGTGGCAGGAAACAGAAGAAGAGGGTGATCAGCACTAAGGAGGATGGACTCAGTTACAGTGGCAATAAGTCAATCTGAAACAGAAAATCTATCTAACTAGTCACTAAGAATGGACACCAACTTGATAGAAAATAATTAGTCCGGGCAGCCATCAATATATGTGAAAGGATGTAGACCTGGCCTTGGGAAGGGAGAAGAAGAAATTTCAGAAAATGATTACAACTTTCAGGTCTCTGTTATTCTACTCAATAAAAATAAAGAAAATTCCTAGAATCCCTGCCGTGCCTGTTTCTTGATCTTGCCTACTTTGAAGGGCTGGCATCAATTTTGACAGCCTCCCGAGCTTTTTGGTACTCCGCTTTATATCAAATACATAAAAAATTAGGGTTTTCTGTGTGTCTGTCTTACATTTTCATTTTTTTTCAAGACTTGAGTAATCTTTCATCACACACACACACACACACACACACACACACACACACACACACACACACACACCTCTTTCCTTTAATGGCTCACTCATTCTTCTCCCATTCCTAAATCCAGGTCTACATTCTTTTACACAGAACAGGTACTGGAACTCAACTAACTCAGCTTTATTCAGACAACAATGATAATCAAGCTATGGTTAGGATCAATATACAAACAAAATACTTTTCAAAATTGACTATTCCAGCAGTCAACTAACTAATAAGACCAGTATTTAATAACTTTTTCTAAGAAAACTAAAAAAAACCCTCTCAAATCATATCTTGAGTATTAATCAGATGCTCCAAATTCTTCAAATGGATACTCCAAGAACTTCAACAATCTCTTAGAGTTTAAGGCAACTCAGCCCTAACTTAAGACAACGCTTCCCTGTAACACTGTAGTACATTATCATGCGTACTGATAGTATACTTCATTCAATTGGCTGATGCAGAGAAAGAATACATAAAAGCAGAGTGCAATTAGTAGCAAATGCCAGAGGATGATTTCTAGACTTCTGGTTCAACACTGAAGCTTGGGAAGGTAGTAAGTATCCTGGGAAAAACCAGTGCCTTTTTCTACTGAGTCTTACTCAAAAAGGATGCCCATTTCACTGTATATTGAGGCAGGCTATATCTTGGGAATGATTCCATCTGAGCATCAGTATTATATTGATTTAAGTTTGCTCTGATGTCATTTCAATATCATGGGACAGGCAGAGACTTGAACTAGAATAATTTAGCCAAGTCACCTCTTTCAAGGCCACCCCACTTACTGATCGCAGCCTTACTTACTTTACAGGGTTACTGTGGGGATAAAATGAGATTTAGCTACTACGGTATGAAGAAGATAGAAGGCAAGCATGATAAATATGAATAAGTCAGAAGTCCATCCGTCCAAAGTTCACACTAAAGATAACCTCTGTTTTTTCAGGGCTTATCAATCTCCCATCCTCCTTCACCCCATTCCTTATTCACTGAAAGCACAAAAAGCTTCCCTGCTTGATGCTCACATCAGTAAGGCTCTTGAGCAGCTCCATATGCTCAAATAGCCTTCCTGAATAGAAGCCATATTGATATTAAGTGCTTAATACAATACAGACTGGAACCTATGCTCTCTTAACAGGAGTATTATATTCATTAACATTTAATGAACTACCTTTAGCATTGCACTATATTTAAGTGTTTGCTATCTTGCTTTTGAAATTAAAACCATGATATGCATCATCTACTCAAACTATAGAACACATTTCATATCAAAATAATTTTCATTTGATGCCTCTGAGATTTTCTGAACAGGGCATCAAAGTCCAAAGTTTGCTAAGAAGTCTGTGTGACTTTAAGATAAATTATCATATTGATTTCGTTTGTGTAGCTCATAAGTAAGGCCAGTCCAAGGTCCCACTGAAACCTTTACAAATATAATCATTTTGCAACATTTCAATATAATGGAATGTTGCAAAATTGGAACCACAAGAATATTAAACAAGTTTAAAGCTGGAGACTATTCTTAAGAGAACTGAAGCTAGAATGATGGATGATTTTTCCCCCTTATAAAATACAACCAAATATCTGTTGGTTGTCTTGTGAAGTAAGTTTTTTAAAGTTTTTAAAATATTATGAAGGCATGTGAATTACAAGTAGAATCAAGTGAAAAGCGTGCAACATTGCCTCTATTGTTTCTTCTAAAATGTATATTCTCATATTTTATATATAAACATGCAGCAGTGGGGAAATTTCTATTGCCGTGGTTAATGAAAGTTAATTCCTATGTTAGTGTGAAGACTGGCAGGAATCCACATTCCACTTCCCAGTTGAATGAGCATAAATTATTTAGTGGCCTCATTGGGAGAGGCCTTTGGGGCAGACCTGACACAAAGGCCCTCAAATATAGCAATGCTGATTTAATATATTTGAAAGTGAAATAATACACATTGCCATCTAAAATGCCAATGCATTTATTCATGAGATTTCCAGCATGTTTATCAGTCTATATCCAAATCTGGAAAGATCTTGTTGAATTAAGTTCATCCATTCATGAAAAGAGCCAGCAAATCCCTCATAGCAGAAAGGAGCAGAAATTTGATAACAGGTTTTTGCAGAACATTGATTTATGTTGATATGGGAAATCTTTATTTGTGGTTTTATGACTGACTATCTGAGGAATGCTTATTATGGCAAATATGAGAAATAGAATTTCAGTTCCTCACTTCAAAGCATCCCAATTAGAAATCAGTAGACTAAAAGTAAATATGCATAATATCATAACGCACTTTATAACATATATAGTATGGATGTCTAGCGTGTTGTAAGTACTAAAGTCATATTACAACTAAAAGGTTTCTCTGAGAAAATAGCTCTGTGGGATTTTCACTGTCATAATATCATGAGAAAGAAACTTGTGCTTCTACAATGTTCTGTAGTTTTAGGCTAACAGCTCTTGGTCATTTTTTCTACTTTGTAATGACATACAATATGCTGATCCAGTCAGCAAGAAGTGTACATGTCATTTTTTCTATAATGAAAGAAGTCAATTTAGCAATCTCTGCAAATTCTATCATCTTCACCAACCTTTCCTTCATTGTGGATACTGCCAAACTTTTCCAGTTTAAGCATAGTTACACAGTTAGAACAATTAATCAGTGGAATGACTTGCCTCCAGTAGTTGTGGATGCTCCAACACTAGAAGTTTTTAATATCTCTTTTAAGAAATTGGACAACCATTTGTCTGAAATGGTATATAGGGTTTCCTGCCTGAGTGCTCGGCATTGGACTAGAAGACCTCCAAGGTCCCTTCCAACTCTGTTATTCATATAATAATCTCATTGACTTTATCATATACAAAATCAATGTTCCATGACTTTTTTCCAGCTATTTATCCATCAGTCCCAAAAGAAAAATATTTGGTTTCAATTGTACGTTTTAGTCTTTAAAATGTTCAGAAATAGTGCATGTATTTGAATCCTTTCTCCCCTTTTTTTATATGTATAACCAAACATGATAAAATGTTCCTTCATGTTGTCCACATTCTAGATAATTTCTCTGGTGCCATACACCAATGGTACATCATTTTATAAATATTTCCAAAAAAATTATCCCATTTTATTGTACATTCTTTAACTTCTTCTGTCTCAAATTTCAACAAGTTTACACATTTTATCAATTACATGTCCATCATTTGTACACAATTCTACTTCAAACTCAGTCTTACATTGCTCAAAACTATGAAATCCTTCATTTCAATTTTTCTGTTGATTATACTAGGAGAACCATTGGCAAGCTTGTCTTTCTGTTATCAGATCTTCTCTTGATTTTATTTTACATTCCCCTTGAGAACAATTCTAGTATATCACAATAATTTAATCATTTAAGTTTACTTGTCATTTACCTTCTGTAAAATGTTTCTTGTACTGAGAGTCTCAAAGATATTTCAAACACAACCTAGATTTGTATTTATTCCATTATTTTCAGAATGGCACATCTCACATCGTAATGATTTTTAAGGTCTACAATTAACCTGAACTTAATTGTACCACAAATATCCATGCCACCCGAATCTCTAATTGTGTCCTTTTAACTCCAAAAGCCTTTTGTTTCTCAGCAACATCCACTCTTTCATCCAAGATAAGCAATAGGCAGCAAAGTATAATTTCAAATTAGGTAATCCCAATCCTTCTCTTTTTTTGATGTCTTACAATACCATGTATTTAACTGATGGGTTTTTCCCCTGCCATATAAATTTAGATATATCCTTCTGACATTATTTAAATGTCCATACTGAAGGACAATGTGGTTATATTAAAAAAATCATTTTATCAATATCATTCTAATGTATAAAGGACATATTTCATTGGAGAAAATAAATGAATATCTTACAAAACAAAACAAAACAAAGATTACAGAAGAACAAAGACTAATTATGAATGGACCTATAATGATAAAGTTTCAGAAGTAATTAAAAAAAGTAAACCAGGAAAGGCGCCTATACCAGATGGACTTTCTATATTATAAATGCTTTAAAGATAAACTCTTCCAACCTTTGCCAAATGTGATGAATTCTGCTCTGCAGGGAGGAATGATGCTAGATACTTGGAAAGAAGTCATTGAGTTATTATAATGAAAATTATCCTAAAATTTAAAGAGTTAAATTTTACTTTTTCTAATGTTAAATGCAGCAAAGCACATACTACTAAAAAAAATATTCATTTACTTCAATATTGATTGACATACAGTCAAGGTTCTTTTTTAAATAGAATCCTTTTCTGATCCCTAATTTTGGTTTCTTTAAAAAGTTCATATTATTAACTACAGTATTAACCTACAAGGATTCCATATACTATACAAGGATTCTGTAGCACAAGCAATCAAAAATCACTTTTACATCTTAACATATTTTCTCTAGAAAGAGACAAATGTGATAAAGGTAACAGAGGGATAGAATCAAGATCAGGTGAAGTATTAATACCACTTTATAATGCTTGGTAAGGCCACACTTGGAATACTGCATTCAGCTTTGGTCGCCACGATGTAAAAAGGATGTTGAGACTCTGGAAAAAGTGCAGAGAAGAGCAACAAAGATTATTAGGGGACTGGAGACTAAAACATATGAAGAACGGTTGCAGGAACTGGGTATGTCTAGTTTAATGAAAAGAAGGACTAGGGGAGACATGATAGCAGTGTTCCAACATCTCAGGAATTGCCACAAAGAAGAGGGAGTCAAACTATTCTCCAAGGCACCTGGGGGTAGAACAAGAAGCAATGGGTGGAAACTAAACAAGGAGAGAAGTAACTTAGAACTAAGGAGAAATTTCCTGACAGTTAGAACAATTAATCAGTGAACAGCTTGCTTCCAGAAGTTGTGAATGCTCCAATACTGGAAGTTTTTAAGAAGATGTTGGATAACCATTTGTCTGAAGTAGTGTAGGGTTTCCTGCCTAAGCAGGGGGTTAGACTAGAAGACCTCCAAGGTCCCTTCCAACTCTGTTGTTGTTGTTGTTGTTGTTGTTGTTGTTGTTATGTCCCTACATTTACATGTTAGCTGGAAGTTCCCAATCTGGTCCAGCCTATTGTCATCTACAGGTTGCCCCTGATTGGCCCTGGTCCAAGCCAGGGCTATCCTATTTAAACCCCAGCCACAGCTGGGGTTGTTGCTGTTGTTTCCCACCATAACCTAATAAAGAGCTGAAGCCACTAACTCGCCTCCTGCCTCTTCAGTATGAGAACCTAACAGTTGTTGTGTTGTTGTTGTTGTGATGATGATGATGATGATGATGATGATGATGATGATGATGATGATGATTATACGTGAGAAAAAGATACTGAGGCCATACTGTAAAATTCCATGAATTAGGCCATGAACACACAATAGAGTAGGAATCATCCTTCATTTGCCTTTTTCCGAGATATTTGTATCTTGATAGAGAATCCTAGATAAAAATGGTGACAAACTAAATCTTTGAAAGGACTGCTGTTTGATAAATAAACAATTTTAATTCCTTATGGGGGAAAAGAAAAGGGAATAGGAATGTTCATAGTAATGTAAGAAATGTTTAAAGTGATAGAGCAAAAGCACAAGGTATTTACGGAGCTTGATTGGGAGAAGCCACGAAATTTAACATGCTACTCAGTTGCTTTCTACACTATCCAAATCAAGACAGAAATGGCACATTAGAAAAAATCCAATATAAGTCCTCCATTGTTTCAGAAGACAAACCTATTTTTCTTATCTTCCTGCATGCACTTCCCCCTACACCATAGTTACTTTTAGATCATACACTCAGAACACTGGAAAGGTTTCTGTCTGCCAATATAAAAGCAGGTTGTATAACTGGCTTTAATTTACACACTTCTATGCCAAGTCATCGTGGTGACAACAAAGATTCCTCTGCTTTCGAGTCATCCACTATGATTAACAGCTGTAGTCACGCAAGTCTGGAGTTCAGTATAGAATTGGCTCCTGAAAAGAAATCTTTGAAAGAGTAGGTAAGCTGGCCGAAGAAGATAAACAAAAAAATAAATAAATATTGGGGATCAACCCATATTTCTGTAGAGAATCAAGAGAGCCATTTTGGCTGGACTATATTTACTGTAGCCCAGGAAAAACAAAATGCCCTTTCTTTTTTATGCACTGTTCAGGATGGGCGCCTGTATTTAAAATCAATGCCCAAGTTAAATGAAACTAAGACACTATTCGGAAAAAATAAGTTTTTTAGAACAAGCAGAGGCATAACATTCCTTCTCAAATTTAAATTGAGTGCAGAAGAAATGTCTTCCTTAGCAAAATAGAAGAAGTCTAGCTCCTGTGGGCAAAGAATTTCATAGCTAGGTGTGGTGACTAAAAAAGCCTTTCGCTCCTTAGATATGCCCCCACCACAGTTCAGACCTAGAAAAGGGCCTCTATACGCATACGGAGAGAGAAGGCAGGCTGGTATGGGAAGAGAAACAGAACTCTTTTTGTAACTACATCATATCTCCAACTTCAGGATGAACTGAAATACAGTCTCTTTTGAAAACATCCCCTCCCCCTTAATGTACAAAAATGTTCCTGATGAAATTGCTTCCCACACAGTACCTGAGCTCTTCCAGTACAACACACATCCCATTAAACTCATCTATAATTCTTAATGGCATTAATGATATTCTTAAATTCCAATTCTGGGTGTGTCACACTTATCAGGTTCCCTCCACTGCATAAGATCAATGATCCATTATTCTAAAGTAGAGTTAATGTTGGTGTGATTGGTTGGGACTAGATAGGAATTAAAGACCCAATTCTTTGTATCCCATGGGTAAGAATTATGTTGTTTCTAAAGCAATAACCACTCCTACACACACACCAACACACACGCATACACACACACACACACACACACACACACATCTAACATCAATATAGCAATATAAGAAAGCATTTACTATTTCTGCTCCCCTTTCCCAATGCCCACTCCTCCTTATGAATAGGAGTATGTATGTATATTATATAAAATAAAATAAAAAATGTTAAAATTGTTGTCTCATAAGCAGCTGTTAATCATAGGTGGTAATTGAAAGTAAAGGATATTGTGAAATACATACATGAAGTAGGGAACAGTTCTTCATAAGTTTTAAGTAATCCAGAAAAGTATACTTTAAAAGATATAGAGAAGCATAAACAACTAAGCAGAAATTCAACCATGTTCAAAACCCTTTCTGTCTTTTTAAAAAGCATATTCAAATAAAAAAAATCATTAATTTGCACTACATTAATTTTATTTATCTAGCTCTTAAAAAGCTCAGAGTGATATAATCTGGATATGAAATAGCATACATATATAAAAATGGAGAGCCAATTTGGTGTAGTGGTTAAGGCATCAGGCTAGAAACCAGAACTGAGAGTTCTAGTCCTGCCTTAGCCATGAAAGCCAGCTGACAACTTTGGATCAGTCTCTCTCAGCCCATCCCACCTCACAGGGTTGTTGTTGAGGGGAAAAACAAGAGAAAGAGAGAGTATTATATATGTTTACTGTCTTGAATTATTTATAAAATAATAAAACAGGATAAAAAATTAATAAAATTGTTTCCTGCAGAACACCAAAAGTCCCCTCAAAGATTCAGACTGTCATCATTTATATTTAGAATTTTCTATCATTTAAACAAATAACTCAGAATAGGGCAATTGAAAGGATGATATTTATAAATAATAAATAAATAAATACCTGGATGTCGTCTAGCTTCTAAGCAGATGAAATGCAAAGGCAAACCATCTAGTGAGCTTTATGCTTCAGCCAGAATGTTCTTGCACTATACATTCTTATGCAATACATTCAAACACTATAATGCCTACCTTAACATAATGTAGTATACTGATAGTAATGTAGCATCAGATCAGTGAGTGGCTTCAGACCAATCAGTCTCTCTCAGCCAAACCTACACCATTGGATGGATGCTGTGAGGATAAGATGAACTCAATGAAAGGTGGGATAGGAATAAATTTGCTGGCTGAGGAATTCTGGGAGTTGAAGTTTACAAGTCTTAAAATTGCCAAGGTTGGAGACCCCTGTTCTAGAAGACAACAGCATGTTATTTTGTATTCTTACCAAGAAAATTATATGGACATATCCTGGAGTTGAGCTTGAGTCAAAGAAGTCTTTACACCATTACTAACTGTAGTACCAGGGACTAAAGATGAACAGTTTATCCAAGGCTAGAAGGGGTATAGAGCCCAACCTGAATTGTAATCCCATTACTAAGAAGGAAAAACAGGTAAACTTTAAGCATGACTAAACAGGCTTATGCCTTTTCATTGTTTTCTGATAATCTGAAGTGAGGCCCTTTTGATCAGAACATGTCTGTGCAATATAGGGTTTTCAATTTATTTTAATTATAGAATCGGGAGGAATGTTGACTTCAAAATATGAGAAATATTTCCTAGATGTTTTATCATAAAAACAAGTACATCCATGGTGGTATAAAGGCATGTCTTTAGTTGTTTATATATGATTATGTGTCAGGCAAGGTCAACTCTTAGCAACAGTTAGTCCTTGACTTACAACCACAATTGAAGCCAAAATTTCCATTGCCAAGGAAGACAGTTAAGTTTATGCCCCATTTTACAAACTTTCTTGTCACAGCTGTTAAGTGAATCACTGTAGTTAAGTTAGTAACATGGTTGTTAAATGAACCTGGCCAGTGGTGGGTTCCTATCAGTGCGCCGTTCCGGTACGGATCTGCCAATTGCGCAATTTGCGCACAACGGCTCCGGTGCCGTCTTCGCCGGTCCATCACGCGGTGCCATCTTTTTTCTGGAATTTTTGGGCTTTTTTTGCTTCCTGCGCATGCACAGAAGCAAAATCTCGTGAGGGGACACGCGTGTGCGTGAGATTTTGGCTATTTTTTGCTTCCACGTATGCGCGGAAGAAAAAAATCACCGAAATCTTGTGTGCATGCGTGTCCCCTTGCGAGATTTTGCTTCTGTGCATGCGCAGGAAGCAAAATCGCACAAGGGGATGCATGTGCGTAGCAAGCGTGTGCGCGCGCAAAATGAGATGATGCGCGCGCAGCGCACCGGTAGGCAGGTAACAGGAACCCACCCCTGAACCTGGCTTCCCCATTGACTTTGCTTGCCAGAAGGTCACAAAAGGTGATCACATGACCCTGGGACACTGCAACCATCACAATACATGCCAGTTGCCAAGCGTCCAAATTTTGATCAACTGAACATGGGGATGCTGCAACACGCATGTGAAAAACAGTAATAAGTTACTTTTTTCAGTGCTGTTGTAACTTTGAACAGTCATTAAATGAATGGCTGTAAGTCAAGAATTAGCTGAAGATTTTTTGTCCATTATGATCTGTTCCCAGCCTGGTTCTTCAGCTCTTCCAACAGTGCACTAATCACTATCCCTCTGTGAGAGAGTTTTAAATTTTGATACATAAATAAATTGTTGTAATTGAGTCCATCCACCTTGCTGCTACTCCTCTCTTTCCTTCCACCTTTCTCAGCATTACAGCCTTCTTCAGAGAACTGGGCCTTCACATCATATGGTAAAAGTATGATAATTTCAGCCTGATCATTTGTACATTGAACACTAGGTAAATTTGTTCAACGCTGTTTGTTTCCTTGACTATCCACGATATTCTCAGCAGTCTTCTGCAGTATCAAAGTTCAAAAACTTCAATACTCTTCCTATCCTGTTTCTTCAAACTCCAGTGTTTATTATATATAGATATGCTTGTGTGTATGTAACGAAACATTTTGTGCACTGATTATTAGGAGGTGGTCCAGCAAAATACCCAAAACTTTTCAAGAGAGCCCTCTGTTATCACTTAATAATAATAATAATAATAATAATAATAATAATAATAATAATAATAATAATAATAATAATAATAATAATAATAATAATAATAATAATAACAACAGAGTTGGAAGGGACCTTGGAGGTCTTCTAGTCCAACCCCCTGCTTACGCAGGAAAACCCTACACTACTTCAGACAGATGGTTATCCAACATCTTCTTAAAAATGTCTAGTGTTGGAGCATTCACAACTTCTGGAGGTAAGCTGTTCCACTGATTAATTGTTCTAACTGTCAGGAAAATTCTCCTTAGTTCTAAGTTGCTTCTCTCCTTGATTAGTTTCCACCCATTGCTTCTTGTTCTACCCCCAGGTGCCTTGGAGAAAAGTTTGACTCCCTCTTCTTTGTGGCAACCCCTGAGATATTGGAACACTGCTATCATGTCACCCCTGGTCCTTCTTTTCATTAAACTAGACATACCCAGTTCCTGCAACCGTTCTTCATATGTTTTAGCCTCCAGTCCCCTAATCATTTTTGTTGCTCTTCTCTGCACTCTTTCTAGAGTCTCAACATCCTTTTTACATCGTGGCGACCAAAACTGTATGCAGTATTCCAAGTGTGGCCTTACCAAGGCATTATAAAGTGGTATTAACACTTCGCGTGATCTTGATTCTATCCCTGTTAATGCAGCCTAGAACTGTGTTGGCTTTTTTGGCAGCTGCTGCACACTGCTGGCTCATATTTAAATGGTTGTCCACTAGGACTCCAAGATCCCTCTCACAGTTACTACTGTTGAGCAAGGTACCACATATACTGTACCTGTGCATTTTGTTTTTCTTGCCTAAATGTAGAACCTTACTTTTTTCACCATTGAATTTCATTTTGTTTGATAGCGCCCAATGTTCAAGTCTGTCAAGATCCTTCTGTATCTTGAGCCTATCTTCTGGAGAGTTGGCTATTCCTGCCAGTTTGGTGTCATCTGCAAATTTGATGAGTTCCCCATCTATCCCCTCGTCCAAGTCATTGATGAAGATGTTGAAGAGTACTGGGCCTAAAACAGAGCCTTGGGGTACTCCACTGCATACTTCCCTCCATGTAGATGCAGTTCCATTGAGCACTACACGTTGAGTGCGGTTGGTTAGCCAATTTCGAATCCATCTGGTGGTGATGCTGTCTAACCCACATTTTTCTACTTTATCTAGTAGTAGGTTATGATCTACTTTGTCAAATGCCTTACTGAAGTCCAAGTAAACCACATCGACAGCATTCCTCTGGTCCACTAATTTTGTCACTTTATCAAAGAATGCAATAAGATTAGTCTGGCATGATCTGTTTTTGACAAACCCATGTTGGCTTTTGGTTATTACTTTGTTTGCTTCTAGGTGTTCATTGATTCGTTGTTTGATTATCTTTTCCAAAATCTTCCCTGGTATTGAGGTCAGGCTGATAGGTCTGTAGTTTCCTGGATCTGTTTTTTTTCCTTTTTTGAGGAATGACTTGCTTCATTCAGAGCCTCAGCAACCCCATCCTGTAATTCCCGCAACCTCTCAAGCAGCACAGCTATCTAGCGTTTTTTAAAAATTCAAACTCATCCACTTTGGACTTAATCCGCATCACCAGGAGTGGGTTCACAGATTAAATTATGGCATGGGGTTCACACAACTAAGCGCAGACAAACTACTTGGTGGTTTAATACAAACTGTAAGACTGTGACCCTTTTCTAGTGTGATCTAGAACAGGGGTCTTCAACATTGACAACTTTAAGCCTGGAGGACTTCAACTCCCAGAATTCCCCAGCCAGCTTTGAGAGTTGAAGTCCTCCAGGCTTAAAGTTGCCAAAGTTGGAGACCAGGGGTGGGTTCCTACTGGTGTAGTCCAGTGCGTAGCTCTGGTAGGGACCCACCGATAACCCAATTTGTGCGTGAGTGTTCTCCACCGGGCAGTCGCGCATGTCGCCCTCTTTTTCAATGATTTTTTGGGCGTTTTTGCTTCTGTGCATGTGCGGAAGCAAAATCGCGCCAAAATCTCATGAGGGGACATGCGCACGAGAAATTTCGGCGAGATTTTGCTTCCGCGCATGCGCAGAAGCAAAATTGCTCGAGGGGACACGCGCGCATAGCGCGCACACACACAAAGCATGGAGAAACGCGGAGCAGCGCACCGGTCTCGGTAAGTTAGCAACTCGTCCCTGTTGGAGACCCGTTCTAGAAAAGATGCACCATATCTTTTTAAAGCAAATTGCAACAGTAGAGCTTTCAGCAAACAAATATCCTCCATGGCTGTTGGACAACTCCCAATTTACTTAGGAGCTGTAGTCAAACACATCTAGGAGGTCCCAGATTAGAGAAAATTGTGTCAGTCGACAAGGCTTTACAGGAGGACCTGTCTTGCTTTCACAGGCCAATTTTTTTCAGAGCAGCTACCCTATGTCTATGGAGATTCTTGGTCATTCAGGGGAAAGTGTTTTTTCAACCGGACTTTTTTTGTTTTTTTCCTTGAAGACGTTTCGCTTCTCATGCAAAGAAGCTTCTTCAGCTCAGCCTACGCAGCTACACACCGTATGCTCTTCATAGCCGGTACCATTCAATCGGGCAAGTTCCTGGAGCGTATCCCTTCTCCAGGGATTTCGGATCTTTCTCTACCAGTCTAAAATGACCTTATTCTAAAAAAGGATGCGCCCTTCGCTTTCTCTTTCCGTTTCAGCTAGCAAGCCACCGTATCCTCTTCCACCGAAGCTCTCGCTGCACGGCTCGTGCGCCCTGAAAACCAGACCGCGGCCTTCTGAAGTACACCGCAGGCATCGCCTCGCCCCCCCTCCCCCCCCCCCAGAAGGCATACCGGTTTCGGCTCATTCTGGAAGCCCCGCCCCTTCCTCTGGGCTCCGCCTGCCCTATATAAAGAGGTGGAGCTCCGGAAAGGGAGCGAGTGTCTGGAAGGGGGTGCCGGCGAGGTGGGTTGCAGGACTTAGAGCGGCACCATGGCAGGTAAGCCCGAATGACGCTTTTTGTTTTTCCCCCGGAAGGAGGCTGGCGCCGCGTCCTTTTCGCGACGGCTTCGTTGTCAGTTGCGGAGAGCGAGTCGTACATCCGCCCGAGTTTCCTCTCCGGGGTTTGTTTCCCCGCCCAGTCGCCGCGGGTCCGGCGTTATCTTCTAGCTACAAGTGACTGACAAGCCGGAGCAGCTGCGGCACTTCCTCGTTCCCGGTTCTGGAAAGGAAAGCCGCGCTTGCTTGGGCCGAGCGGCTGGCAGGAGCGCTCGTCCTCGGGAGACCTCGGGCTGCCCTGTTTTACGGATGGCGGCTCCTATTTTTAGGCTGCCGCGTGAGCCCTGTCCCCGTCCCCGTCCCCCGGGGTAGCGTGCAAGGAGTGCAAGTCAGCGTACGCTCTCTCTCTCTTTTGGGGGTCTTCGGAGCAAGGTCTGGGCACGTGCGGGTGACGGGCACCGGTGGCCAAATAGGAAATAAAACTCTTGCAATTTGTGCATTGCTGCGCGCATATGCGTGTATCTTCTTCTCTTAAAGCGACAGCCTTGTTTGTACCGCTCGGGCGAATCCGTAGGGCACAGATAGATCGTTCTGTGGGGTTGGTCGATGATGTGTCAGCTTTTCTCTCTCTCTGGGCTGATAAAAAGTCTACCTAATTGGAATATTAAAAAGGCACTAAGAGTTGTTAATCTAATCTTGCGTAGCTTCTTCTCTGGCAACATTACATTACCAACCAGAGCATACAAAACATTTGTTAGACCAATTCTGGAATACAGCTCACCTGTCAGGAACCCGCACTGCATATCAGACATAAATACAATCGAGAGAGTCCATAAATAATTCACAAGAAGAGTCCTTCACTCCTCCGCTCACAACAAAATACCTTATTCCACCAGACTTGAAATATTGGGATTAGACAATTTACAACTACGTCGCCTCTGATCTGATCTAAATGTAGTTCATAAAATCATATACCAAAATGTCCTTCCTGTTAATGACTACTTCAGCTTCAAACGCAACAATACACGAGCACGTAATAGATTCAAACTAAATGTAAAGCGCTCCAAACTCGACTGCAGAAAATACGACTTCAGCAACAGAGTGATCAATGCCTGGAATGCACTACCTGACTCTGTGGTTTCTTCCCCAAACCCCAAAAACTTTAACCTTAGACTGTCTACAGTCGACCTCTGCTCGTTTCTAAGAGGTCTGTAAGGGGCGTGCATAAGCGCACCACTGTGCCTACCGTCCCTGTCCTACTGTCCTATTGTCCTCTTTTATCATTACTTTTTACTTATGTTTATACAAATTACTACTATACATGTTTGACAAATAAATAAATAAATAAATAAATAAATAAATAAATAAATAAATAAATAAATAAATAAATAAATAAATAAATAAATAAATAAATAAATAAATAAATAAATATACAGAGGTCTCCAACCTTGGCAACTTTATGAGGTGTGGACTTCAAATCCTAGAATTCCTCAGCCAGCCATGCTGGCTGAGGAATTCTGGGAATTGAAGTCCACATCTCATAAAGTTGCCAAGGTTGGAGACCTCTGGGATAGAAGAGGCACCATGTAAACGAGATTAGATGTTTGAAACGTATAAATCTGCGCTATGATAGAATTTGCCAGTTAGTGGTGTTTTCTTATCTAGGGCTGCAGATACTGCAACCACGTGTTTGTAGCCTCCTATTCTAGTGGTCCTGGGGACCAGTGGTGTAATGCTCCACCATGCTGATGTGCCCAGAGACTCTCTCCTTAATGCCATCGGGGCCTTTCTCTCTTCATTTTCATAATTTTTCTTTTAATTATAAAGCAAAATGAAGTGTTGCAAGCAGAGCTCTGGACTATAAATCAGCTGCATAAACTTTTTCAAGAAATAAGTTTGGTGGCTATCCACCTGCTCCCCAAAAATGGCAATGGTAAGTAGAAGTAATAAGAAACATTCTGTCAATTCCATTGACACGTAACCCGAATATTAATTTTTAAATCTGATATTTTAACACAATATCTCAATCTAGTACAATACCAATTTGAGGAAGCCTGGAGCCTGAACGTGTTTTCAAAATGAAGTGTGCCTATAGTCAAAACATGTTGGGAACCTCACCACAGAACCATGGTGAATTCTTAATAATACACATTTAAGCCTGTGGCTTGTTTACTTTCAAGCTGATGCACAAGTGGGTTGCTGAGGATCCCAAAGAACTGAATGGGAAGTAGGAATCTACTATTTTAAATTAACTATTCAGTCAGAAGAACTTTCTTCCAACCACAATGCCAGCTACACAGGTTATGTAGATGATAACATATTCCCAAAGATTTGAGGAATAGTTACTGTGGCATTGGGGTTTCTTTCCACCAAATGTGAGCCTTTCTTTTTCTTGTGATTGTTGTGCAAAAACTTAGCCTTACTGACCCTGCTATCTTGAAAACAATTCAAAACCTTGGATAGTATGCCTGTAATATCTCACATAGTGTGCTAAATGTTTACATGTACCTTCGTTCTGTCACAGGTAGCTCTACTTTGAGATTTTAGCCTATTGACCAATGCAAGCTGTTAAGATTCTTACCTATCTAATCACTATCATAAGCATTCACTAAGTGAAGGCCTAGGCATTTTTTGTTTTATTTTATTTGCATGAATGAGGCTTTGCCTTCTGCATTCATCCATTCTTAATATCAACCCTAACATCCCCTGGCCATAAACCTATTCAACTCTGGAATGCTTCTATGCATAAATTATACAACTTGGTTTCAGGCATGTGTGCTGTTGTCTTGTGCTGAGCCAGGATATAGTCTCTCTGATCTTGTGCGCTTTGGGAAGCAGACTTTGTAAAAAAAATGCAATAGTCTTTTTATTATTGCTACTTCAGGTGTCAGGGATTAAACATTTTTGAAGCACTTGTTCATTTTCTAAATTGCAGCATAATCTTAAGGGTACTTTATTTAAAAAAAATTACCTTGAGGTTCTGATGACTTCATGGACAAGTCCATGTAGTTTTCCTACTATAGTAAGCTTGACATTGCTTTCTCGCAGGCTGTGTTTTGGTACCTTGGTTCAACCTACAGGCATAAAATTACCCAGTGGTCTTCCATCCAAATACTAATCAAGTCTGACCCTGCTTTCCAGACAAGGTCAGCCAAGTGCTGCCATCTGCTGAAAAAAGGGTGTCTTGAGACATTGTATGTGGCTATTGTCTGCCTCTCTGGAGGTTAGTGTGATGGAAGGTGCAACTAGAAAAGCAATTGGGGAGGGGAGAGGGATCTCAGCAGCAGCACTGCAGTTTCCCAAGGAGGAGGCAGGACATTCCAATGAGAAGTCAAAAATAAGAATCTGAGCAGTCCAGGAGGTTTGGGGAAGAAAAAATTAAAAGCCACACCCTAGAATCTCTTAGGACCGTGATGGCGAATCTATGGCACGCGTGACACAGGAAGCACGCGGAGCCATATCTGAGGACACAGAGGCATTGCCCTATGTCAGCTCCAGCACGCATATGCTTGCTGGCCAGCTGATTTTCGGCCTTCCAGAGGGTAGGGGGAGGCCGTTTTCGCCTTCCCCAGGCTTCAAGAAAGCCTCCGGAGCCTGGGGATGGTGAAAAACAGATCCAACGGGCCTACCGGAAGTTCTGTTTGGCCAGTTGGGCCATTTTTCGCCCTCCCCAGGCTTTAGGAAGCCGCCTGAAGCCTGGGGAGGGCGAAAAACGGCCCAACAGGTCTACCGGAAGTCCGGAAACTTCAGTGAGGCCTGCAGGCATGCGCGGGGGGCAGCATAGGGGGTGTGTGCGCGCACATGCGCAGGGGGAGGGCACTGCATTATGGGTGTGGGCACACGCGCACTCCCTTTTGGCACTCGAGCAAAAAAAGGTTCACCATTACTGTCTTAGGATATATCTATTATGTTAGACAATTGTAGCTTTAGCTGTCTATTAGATGTGAGCAAATAAAACAAATAAAGTATTGGACTAGCTTGAATTTCACTGTGTCATCTTTGTGCTTGGGCCTGACAGCTAGTGGTAAAAGGCACAAGTGACTGTAATGGCCAATGTTAAGATAGCCTTGAGTTTAAGCTAAATTATGTTTTCTCTTGATTTTTCCAAAATCTCTGTGGAATTATAGCAATAAATAGAAATTGAACTTCAAACCTTATTGTGGGGTTACAATAAAGTGATGTAAGTAATGAATACTCTTGAGTAATATTCTTATGTTTATATTGATAAGTTTGCCTTAACCCACTCATATCACATCTTCTCAAAGAAGAAACTGATTTTACTAATGACCTTTGGGGTAAGAAAAAAATCCCTTGGGAATAAAGCAGCTTTAGAAACATTAAATTGGAAAAATATTTTGGATTATGTGTACAGTAATTATGTACACAATAATCCTCAATATTAAATTGTCTGATAGTACATTAGGTTTAGTATATATATTCAGAAATATAAGAGCTTGCTAGATGTCAGATTTTCTCACTATTTCCTGTTGTGAACTTGGGTATGCTGATAAATCCATAGAAGCAATTGAACACCTAATTTATGCCAGAAAATTTCATAAAATGTGCATTTTGTTAAATTTTCTTCAAAAATATATTAGTGATCTGAGTTGTATTGCATTGCTGTATTGATTTGTTCTTTCAACATAATCATATATCATCCATAATCCATACTCATCCTGTAGAGTAATACTGATTTAGCTAAAACATGGTATTAGTATAACAACCATCTTTATACAATATCTTATGTTTATAAAATTGTCATTGATATTAATAAAAATCAATATTTTCTATATGGTAATGTTGTTAGATTGTTTCTGGAGTCTTTGCTTTTGTTCTTGTTTTTATATTAGTCCTTGACCAAAATAAAAGATTGATTGATTCTACAAAATCATTGTATAAACATTTATACAATTGCATGAAGTTCTTGAGCAGCATGGATCTTGAATAATTTTAAAAAACGATTGAACACTAAACATTACCCATTTGGAATTAATATTCAGTTTATCTTTCTTTAATAAGGAGCAAATAACATGTATTTATTTGAGTTTTATCTCACCTTTAATTTAAAAATAACACAAGGCAACAAACATATATAATATTTCTTCCTCCTATTTTCCCCACAACAACAACACTTTGAGGTAAGTTGCGCTGAGAGAGAGTGATTGGCCCAAAGTCACAAAGCCAGCTTTCATGCTTAAAGTAAGAGTAGAACTCAGAGCTTTCTGGTTTCTAGGCCAATACCTTAACCATTGTACCAGACTGGCTGTTCATTCCTTCCTAAATGATAATTATGTTTATGTGCCAGTTTATCACACTTTAACTTTCAGCAGTTAGAACATTATCCAGACTCTAATTTTAACACAAATTCTAGCTAGGTTTTCAGATTGAAAGGACAGGACTTTTGTATGCAACTAATGATAAGACTGACTCAGCTGGCTTGAGCCTCTCATCTATATTTCAGTTGTTACCTACTGACAGAGCAGAAATATCTCCAGATTAGGCTGCCTACAATTGCTCTAAATAATTTCCAGATGTAATATGACTTGCTTACCAGGTAGATGGCTAAGGTCTGTAAAGCTTTGTCTCAAATAGATTAGCTGTTCACAATGAGGATGTATTACTGAGATACGTAAAAAGTCTTTTTTCCCTTACCACCGTTTCATCATCTTCACATATTTTCTTTTCAGTCAACAGAGCAATTGATTATGGAAGCTTGCAATGGGGAAAAAATACGTACACTCCAAACCCATTCCTGGGCACACAACCACTACAATTGGACAGGCGTAGTAGTTGTGTAAATATATTCAAGTAATGATTTTATACATAAGGAATTAAAATACACTGTTGAGTTTATCAGCCTGCTTATGATAGACATCTCAGGACACAAACGTGGAGATGATCAAAGAACCAGTTTTGATATTCCATTGCAAAATTGGATACGTTATAAACATGTGGTCATTGCCTAAGGAAGGCATAATGTAGACTAGGCTGGTCTGCTCTAACCTGCCTGTAAACGTTTAGATAATGTATTCCATGGGGAGAAATTAATGAATTTGTAGAAACTTTATTTTAGTACTACATGGGTGGGAGCCATTTCTACTACAACCCACTAGTTGAATTCCATGTAAAAGTAGCAAACAATGTATTTAATTAGAAATCCATTTGGTATGTATAATTTAAACTTGTGACAGCCAGTTTATCTTGCACAATTTGAATTGCTAAACACATTTCCTAATAATTTCACTGACATAGAAGTTTCCTATTTCCAGATTATATGAAGTTTGAGTGTTTCATCTCCACAAAAGTATAACCCTGCAACAGCACAAAAAGGGACATGGTATCCAGTAATGTGTGGCAAGCATGTCCCTTTGAATGTTTTCTGTTCAAGATTATATATTTTATTGTTTAATCCTACATTAGTCCATTGTCACAGGTAAGGCAAGAAAGAAATAAAAGTGTTTTTTGTTAGGATTAAATTACTACCAGTGGATGATGTTTGGTCCTATCCTACAGGAAGAACTTTTCAACATGCACGTTCTAACACTATTGGTTAGGTAATTGTAGGTATCAATTGCATCAAGATATGCATGAGTATTTATTTTATTTATTTTTAAAATATATATATTTAATGAACATATTTTATATAAAACAAGGACTCTGGCCGGTTTACAAAATTAAAAATGTACAGTACAGAACCCCATCCCACTCCACTCCGCATGGCAGCAATCAAACCAGCCACTTGATTGGCTCTCCACCAACCAGGGGTCCCCAGGTCCGCTGACAGAACCATGTGTTCAAGGCCTTCCAGAAAAGTATCCCGGGGGGGGGGGCTTATTATCTTTGAGGCAATAACGTTCTATAGAGAAGGCTGTTTTTCATGGTCACACTTGATGTATTTCTCTAATAGATGGGACCTACAATACACAAATTAATATCAGTTAAACATTTGCAGATGAATGAATGTTTATTAGTTTTATTTGGGCTAGTCTAGCAGTAATTATCAGCCCTAGGTGTATTTCCAAAGCCAAAAGAGGGCAGAATGTCAAGTCATCTTCATCTTCTCTGATCTAGTATGTTCCTAAACTTTTTGGAAGCCCATAGAAAGGCAATATTTTATTTTGTGATCTCAAAAAATGTTTTATTTGTCACATTTATATACCCATCTTGCAATCAAGTGACTCATGCTGTTTGGATATATAGGTACTGTAATCCTCGACTTATGACTAACAAGCATTCGAAGATGGCCTCAGAAAAAGTAACTTATGACTTGTACACAGATTTATGACTATAACACCACCCCTGCAGTCATGTGATCGCAATTCGGGCACTTGACAACTAGCTCATGTTTACAACTGGTTGCAGCATGCTACGATCCTGTGATCACAATTTGCAACCTTTTTTATCGGGGGGGGGCTGGATTCACTTAATGACTGCATTACTTGTTTAACAGCCATGTGATTTACTCAATGTCCGAGGTGATTTATTTAACCATTGTAAAAAATGTCATAAAATTGGGACTGATTCAACTGATGACAGCAACCACTTAATATGGAAATTCTGGTCCCAGTTGTGATTGTAAGTCAAGGACTACTTGTATAAGTACAGTAATTCTTTTTCACCTAAAACGTAAATCCTATGTTTCTGGAACTACTGCCAGAATAAAACAGAGTGATGGGTTCTAAGAATGCACTATGGGCAATGACAGGTCTTTTCCTTATTAATGAAATGTGTGTCTTTTTTCCTTAAGACCAGTCTTTTGTGACACTAGCCACAAATGATTCCTATGTAAAAGGCGCACTTGTCCTTGGATCATCGCTACGGAATTACAGAACGACAAGGAAGTTGACAGTATTGATCACTCCCCATGTATCTGAAGCAATGAGGTGAGTTGCCTGATGCACTGTGGTCATCCAGCCCCAGTGAAAACGTGCGCCCGAAGGTCAAGTGGGAGCTTAGTTAAAAATAAATGCAACTGGGTGAACTTTTCCTTCAGAGCATAGCTAGGCCATCTTTTGTTAAGATAAATCATATGTAGAAATAATGTGAATAGTTATTTCATAGTTGAAGTAATATTTTCTTTTTCACTTACTAGAACAAGCAGTGTCTTATAGTTCCCATTGAAAATTTATTTGTAAAGTAATAAACCCGAACCTGCCGGGAACTATTCTTTCTTTCTAACCATCCTTAAGTAGAGAATTAATGTGTATATTTACAGCTTTTTTCTTTTGGTTCTTAATTTCTACATTCGTTGGAAATTGCCATTGAAGGTCCTTTGCCTTTAGGGTTGTCTAGAGACTGTGGAGTAAAGAGAAGGGATATTGTGCTGGAGGAAGAAAAGACAAGTTGATTCTATGCAAACAATCCATATGCTGACATTGGGGTTGCCTTTTAACATCTTCCCTGAATGTAGTTGAAAGATTTTTGCTTCATAAGAATGGATGTTGAAAATAATGCAGGACCAAGATTTTAGCAACGGGGGATG
The DNA here is from genome assembly GCA_023053685.1 of Diadophis punctatus similis. Lineage (NCBI taxonomy): Eukaryota > Metazoa > Chordata > Lepidosauria > Squamata > Dipsadidae > Diadophis > Diadophis punctatus. The sequence continues at coordinate 53,225,651 of JALIGW010000005.1, forward strand.
TTTATAAAGATGAGACATTACGCTCCTTACTCTTAGTGTAAACAAGAAAGACAAGCCTATTTATGGACAACTGAGGTAGTGTTCGTGTGTTAGCAGATTTAATTAGTCATAGTTCTTTCCTAATGTAAGGCTAATTTAACTTGTAGCCTGAATTCTAAATGTCTTGCTAAGGATATGAGAAACTTCACTACATTTTCAAGCTTGCTCACATATTTGCATAGTGAGATTTGTAACTTGCTGTGCTAAATCTTTCGCAGTTGTACCATGCTATGCAAGATATCTCTGCTTGATGGAGGGCAGGGTGTTTAAATTTGTTTAAAGTTTTACATAAATGAAACTTTTACAAAGAACTTACTCGTCTCTCGCAGTCTAAATAAATATCTGTGGTAGAAATACCTTCAATTCCACTTCAGCATAAGTTCCATGGGCAGTTGGACAAAAGTCTATCTATCTAGAAAGGAAGCAGCAGTGATCTGTAGGGAACTGACAGTAAGTCTTCCAGCTCCTTTCTGCACTACCGTGAATCTTCCTAAAATCTAGTGTAAAACTGGTAGAGAGGAAGTACTTGCCTAGGACTTCTGCTTTTGTATTGAGTAACAGAGAAGAGAGCAGTAGTATAAAACAATCTCTGTACATCATACTGTTACATTGTTACAACTTTTTAGACTCCCTACATTTTAAGAGGTGATTTAATAATTCAATATTTTAGATTTAAAACTTCAAAAACACTATTATTCTTGTTTTAGTGTAAACTCAGCTAACTAGAAATTTCAAAATAAGATAAATTGTGTTGTTGGTGGGTCTAAATTCTACCCTTTCCTGTTCCTGTTCCTGCTCTGTGATTAGATCTCCATTCTGGAACTCAGTTTATCTGGATTTTTTTTTCTTTTTTCAGTACACCCCTTTTCTATTTTTGCAAATGCTGAATCATTATTAATGATTAGTAGTTAATTTTGAGAATTTTCAAACCTTATCAGTTTTCTGGGAGTATGTTGTGCAACCTTAGTATATTCTTGGCTACTGCCCAGAAGTCGTTCCATAAATGCTAAAAGCTCCATAATTCCTTAGTTTAAAATAGCCAGTTGACTTATCAAGAGTGTAGGTCTTTCTGACCCATCTGTTTGTGTAGCTCTGAGAGCCTGTCAATACTACAAATCCACCACCTTTCAAGTGCATTATCTCAAGTCTGCATTCCTGTACATTTTAAGTTTGAAATATACTACAGGGGATAAACAGTTGCTGTCAGGAGAATCTATTTCAAGCAAATTCCTATAGGCTCTTGCAGCAGTATGCTATAGGAGTCTGCTTTCTCACAGGTTCTAGGGATCGTGTAGACAGTTATTGGATGAGTGTGAGTGGCATTGAGTATTGATGTAAACCATGACCATTCCTTTCAATAGAACAGTCTTGGAAAAGGTCTTTGATGAAGTGAAGCCGGTGGATGTTTTGGACAGTGGTGATTCAGCCCATCTTGCACTATTGAAAAGGCCTGAACTTGGTGTTACTTTGACAAAACTCCACTGCTGGGAACTAACGCAGTATTCAAAGTGTGTGTTTATGGATGCAGACACAATGGTATGTCTTTCTTGCTGCTGATAATCCTTTTTAGTTGTGTTGGTTTTCAGTTCATCTTAGAAAATAGTAATTTATATGCCACATAGTGAGTCAATGAGATGCTTTTGATTTGCACCACTTCAGACATATGTAGTATTAATATATAGAATATTTATTCCACTCTCATGAACCAAAGTATTTTAAAGAATAACCTATAGCTTATATAAAACTTACAATTCCTCGTACCTTACAAAATTGAGTACATATTTCCATCATATATGTACCATAGTATTATGTGTTCCTTTTATATATATCTATTTTACTACTATTATCCATTTACTCTGTCATACACTAAATAAATAGAGGTATGTAGGACCTGCATACTTTGCTACAGCAAACTTCATCCAGTGCATTAAAAGCATCTACTTTTCTATACATCTAATTGCCCTGTCGATAAATAGGTAGTGATTTAAGGAAAAAGTCAAACTGCACCAGAATTCTGGGGTAGTGCTAGATATAGTAATATACCCATTATCTAGAATGCCTAGTCTCTTATCTTTGCCATATAGACAGGATTCTTCCGAACAACTTTAAAATAGGGAAGGAAAATGGAGCGTGGATTGTGAATTGAAATGCATTCAATTAACTTTGCTTCCAGAAAAAAACTCTATCAACATTAGTAGATCTAAACAATGTAATAACAATGCATCTTAGAGGAAATTACCATTCTTTTTGCCGGTGAATAATACACTTGTACCTGCAAACCATTTCTTCCCTGTTAGGTCTTGTCAAACATCGATGAACTTTTTGAAAGAGAAGAACTTTCTGCAGCCCCAGATCCAGGCTGGCCTGACTGTTTCAATTCAGGAGTTTTTGTCTACAGGCCTTCCATTGAAACATTCAACCAGCTGTTACAACTTGCCACAGAGAAAGGCAGCTTTGATGGTGCGTATCTCATTTTATCTGGGTGATGGTAAAATACGTTATTTAAAGGCTGGGTATATGTTAAATCAGGTTATTCAAAACAAATCTGCAACAAATGTGTAATGCTTGTAGAACGAAGTACTTCTGAAGCTTTCAGTAGATGGGATTTTATTTCAAAGGATCTGAATGTATAAAACATTAATAAGATTTCCTAAAAGTGGAGTAAAAAGGAAGTGGGTAATCTCTCAATAAATCAGCTGTGTGTATATGATTACAATAAGAACTGCAAATAGATTGTCTTTCGACAGACCAAGAGTCATTACCTAATGGCATATAGAATAGAGCAGTGTGTTCTGCTGCTTCTAGAAAAATAACAGACCAGTGTTATTTTTCAAGCCACAATAACATGGTTAGATAAATGCATAATGAACCACAACATCCATTTGGCAACTATATCAATGCACACTGCTACTGATCTTTCTTAAAGGAAGACCTGATGAGAACATTCCTAGCATCAGAGTTTGAAGAGGCCATTTAAGTTATCAAGACTGGTTCCCGTATCTGTGTAGAAACCCCTTTGCTTCTAACTACTGCTTGAATACAACCCTGCAAAGGGAAGTTTTCAGCTGCATCTCCAAGTAATTAGATCTGCTATTTTGCCGGTTATCCAACCACTCAGAAATTTGTTTTCTTATTAACCTAAGCCCATATCGCTTCAGAATCTGATTTCTGGTACCTTAAGCTCATCAATTATATATTTTACACTTAAGAATAAAAAAAAAGTAGCTAAGTTATATGCTACAGCTCCATAGTGGTTGTCCCCACTTTCCAGAAATGTTCCAAGTAGTCCTGAAGTGTTTCCAATTTCAGACAACACTAATTTCATTTCTGAACACTTCCAAAATGGTTGGAATAGGATTGGAGTCAAACTAGGGCATTTCAGACTTAAGACATTTTGAATTTGGAACATTCTTGCAAAGAACAGGCTTCAGTTTTCCGTGTAAGACTCCTTCAAACGAATATCATCTTATCTCCCATCAAAATTTCTAGGTAAGAAAATGCCTAAATGGAACAGGGAGGGCAAGTTGCTGGTTTGACAATTGTTGTGAATGCACTTGGGGTGGTTTGATCATGTACCTTTCAAGTACAGATGTCCAGCACTCAAAGAAAGAGGACCATTTATTATTTTTGCCAGAGCAGGTTGGCATATTTACCATTGAAAGCAAAGGCTTTGAAACTTCCAAGAGTGTCATAACACTTGCTGCAATGGTTAAAAGCTACAAAAATAAAAATACTGTGTTTTAAAAAGACAGCTTCTCTCTCTCTCCTCCCCACCTCCCCTTCCCTTGAATTCCAATGAAGATTGGCCTGGCTCACTAGAAAAGTCTCACACAACAATTCTTTACTCAATCCTTTGCAGCTACTGCTGATGAAAAGAAGGGCATGGCCAGCTAGAATCTAGAAGAAAATCATTGCAGATTGAAAATTTGGCCTGTTTCTCTAATTGTTTCAATAATCCTCTGCCTGAAGGAGAATGATTTTTTAATCTTTTCATCTCTACAATTCGGCCACAATCTTTTACATACAGAAAGCAAGAGACTAACATGAAAAAAACTACAGTAGTCTTTCCTTAGTATTGTTTCTATTATAACTCCCATCACCCCTGACCATGTTGTTTGGGGCTGTAGTATGTACAGATTGCAGGAAGTCAATTTGTATAATATTGGCTCAAGGGACACTTAGCTTGATTCTCTTTGCAGAGAATTAGGAAACTGTTTCTCTGTTGTAAGCTACCTGCAGTAGCCTGTACGCCGGAATAGTGGCAAATGAATTTAATAAATAAATGCTATTTTTCTGAATAAGAAGTCATAAACATAGTAAAAATTACAATCAGATTTATAATAAAATATAAGTTAAAATTGAATAAAATCCAGTTTGGTTTGGTGGTTAAGGCACCAGGCTAGAAACCAAGACTCTGAGTTCTGATCCTGTCTTAGGCATGAAGGCCAGCTGAGTTACTTTGGGCCAATCATTCACTCTTGGCCCAACCATCCCCACAGGGCGGTCTTGTGGGGAAAATAGGGGGACGGATTATTAGATAAGTTAGCCACCTTGAATTATTTATAATTGTAATAAAAGCAGGTTTAAAAAAATCTAGGAACAGACCTTTTTCAGTGCAAAGACAGGCTGATGTAGTTCCCTTCTTCAAAAAAGGAAAAAATAATGGATCCAGGAAACTACAGACCTATCAGCCTGACATCAATACCTGGGAAGATTCTGAAAAAGATAATCAAGCAACGAATCTGCGAACACCTAGAGGTTTGTCAAAAACAGATCATGCCAGACAACTTATTCATTTTTGACAATGTAACAAAATTAGTGGACCAGTGAAATGCGGTGGATATAATTTACTTGGACTTCAGTAAAGCATTTGATAAAGTAGACCACAATCTATTGCTTGATAAGATAGAAAAATGTGGGTTAGACAGCATCACCCTAGATGGATTCGTAACTGGTTGACCAACTGTACTCAATGTGTAGTCCTTAATTGAACTGTACCTACATGGAGAGAAGTATACAGTGGGGTAACCAAGGCTCTATATTACTCCCTTCAATATCTCCATCAATTATTTAGATGAACAGATAGAAAGAAAACTCATCAAATTTGAAAATGACACTAAGCTGCCAGGAATAGCCAATACTCCAGAAGATAGGCTGAAGATACGAAGGATCTGAACAGTCTTGAACAATGAAATTCAATGGTAAAAAAGCAAGAAAAACTAAATGCACAGGTATAGAATAGGTGGTACCTGGCTCAAAAATAGTAATTCCAAGCGGCATCTTGATGTCCTAGTGGACAATCAGTTAAATATGAGCCAGCAGTGTGCTGCAACTGCCAAAAAAGCCACACAGTCTAGGCTGCATTGAGGGTTAGAGTGAAGATCATGTGAATCACTTTATAATGCCTTGGTAAGACCACACTTGGACTATTGCATCCAGTTTTGGTCACCACGATATCAAAAAGATGTTAAGACTCTAGAAAGAGTGCAGAGAGCAACAACAAAGGTGATTAGGAAACTGGAGGCTAAAAAATATGTCGGGTCTAGTGAAAAGAAGGACTAGCAGTTTTCAAATATTTGAGGAGCTACCACAAAGAAGAGGGGCTCAACTAGTGGTGGGCTCCAACTAATTCAACAACCAGTTCGTCCTAAGGACCGGGTGGGCGCGGCTGGAGGGCGGTCATATGACTGAATGGGCATGGCCAACTCGATGTCACTCACGGCAAGGTGGGGGCGGGCCAAAGCGGAGGTGGCCAGAGCCTTAGACTTATCTTTGTGCAGCAACAGCAATGGTGATTCTCCGACGCCTCATCTCTTGTTGGGTCTCGCTGCCCGACAGGGTTTTTAAAAAGGGTTTTGCATCAGGAAACGGTGGGCGGCTACTTCCGGCCTTTGTTGATGCAGCTGGGCACATGGCCTTGCCCCGAAACACTGGCCTGCAGCCACCGCCGGTCTTTTTTAGCGCGAGAAACCTGCAGCCGCCGGTCTTTTTCAGCACGACAAGCTTGCAGCCGCTGCTCTTTTTCAGAGCGAGATGCCTGCAGCCACCATCTTTTTCAGCGCGAAAAGCCTACAGCCACTCTTTTTAAGCACAAGAAGCCTGCAGCTGCCACTCTTTTTCAGCGTGAGAAGCCTGCAGCCACCGCTCTTTTTCAGCGTGAGAAGCCTGCAGCCACCATTTTTTTTAAGTATGAGAAGCCTGCAGCTGGCGCTTTGTGCCAGTGCAAAGGGCCTGCAGCAGCCACCTCTTTGTCGGCCGGAACCAAGCCGGGAGCGGCAGCTGGAGGCTTCTTGCGCTGGCAAAAAGTGGCGGCTACAGGATTCTCGCACCGGCAAAGAGGTGGCAGCTGCAGACTTCTCACGCCAGCAAAGGAGAGGTGGCTGCAGGTTTCTCGCACTGGCAAAGACTGGCGGCTGGAGAATTCTTGCGCTGGCAAAGAGGTGACAGCTGGAGGATTCTGGGGAGGGGACACGGCGAGGCTCCGGCGCTTTTTGGGCCCTGCTCTGGGCTGCCGCCTGCTCGACCTCTGCTCCGCCTCGGGTCCTGCATCCAGCCTGCGACAAGGGGACATGCCACTTCCAGGCCAGCCCGCCGGCGGATGGGTGAGTGGGAGGCCCTCGGGGGAGGCATTTTCTCTCAGGCCTCGCACGAGGAAGGCCCCGTGGAAGCCAAAGCTGGGCCCAAAAGGGGCCTTGCCATGTGTCCCCCCCCCACTGTGGCAGTCCTTCGGCTAAGCACAGCAAGCCCGGAGCGGATCTTCCTTCCCCGCTGTCAGCCTTACCTTCTAGCCCATGGGGCTCGCACCGTTCTCACAGTGGCGGCCTGGCATGCAGGCGGAGACTCTGGGGAAGGCCAGAGCCAGGAACTGGCATGTTCTGACCCGAGGCGAAGGGCGAGTGGGTGGCATGCAGGCAGATGCCCTGGGGAAGGCCAGAGCCAGGAACTGGCATGTTCCCCGAGCTGAGGCAAAGGGCAAGCGGGTGGCATGTGGGGGGGAGACCCCAGGGAAGGCCAGAGCCAGGGACCCTGACCTTAGGCGAAGGGCAAGCAAGCGGCATGTGGGCAGAGGCCCCGGGGAAGGCCAGAGCTAGGGACTGGCGCGTCCCTTGACCCGAGGCAAAGGGCGAGCGGGCAGCATGCAGGTGGAAGGATGGCGAGAGACAGGTCCAAAAGGCAGCCGAGCCGACCCTGGTCCACCCCAAGATGGCCCTTCGGCCAAGTGCCTTATCTTCACGAGCAGCCGCAGTGAGCAGAGCGGGCGAGGCGCGGAGATCAGCTGGGCCACATGGTCTGAGAGCCAGAGAGTAGCTAGACACAGGCATGACTCTAGCCACCGGGCAAGGCAGGCAAGACGAGATAGGGTGGGGTGGGACCAACCAGTGGTTGGTTCGCCGAACTACACAGAATCATAACAACCAGTACGCCCGAACCGGTGCGAACCGGCAGCAGCCCACCTCTGGGCTCAACCTATTCTTCAAAGCACTTCAAGGCAGAACAAAAAGCAGTAGATGGAATAATAAAAAATAAAAAATAAAACTAACCTAGGATTAAGCAGAAATTTCCTGACAGCACAATTAATCAGTGGAACGTGGATATTCCAACACTGGAGGTTATTAAGAGATTGGACAACCACTTGTTTGAAATAGTATAGGCTTTCCTTCTTGAGCAAAGGGTTGGGCTAGAAGACCTCCAAAGTCCTTTCTAATTCTGTTATTCTGGATTCTGACCCTATGTATTTTTCTGTATTTTGGAAATGATCCATAAATGGTCCATGAGACAAAGGCTTGTTATCTCTGTAGAACAGGATCTTTTTTTATTACTTGCTTGGCTCTAATTGCTCCTAATGTGAAATTGCCTTCTGGGGGAAGTGTCTGTATGTTTGTGCTGAAAATTATGTGGAAGATGCTTTTTAGAGGAACTATACTGAATTGTAAAAGGAGGTGAAAACATTGCATAGATAGATGTATAATGAATGGGCATATTTTTGGTATTATTCACACTTGTACTGTTGTGTTCCCTCTGCTAAATTATGCGTGAAAATTAGGTTACATTACTGCAGGGAGTTTATCACAGGAAAATTCTTCCCTCCCCTCCCCTCCCCCCATAAGAATAGCCACATTCTAAAGCTTCATTCATGTGAACTAAACCTGCTGCTTTCTAACTTTAGGAGTTGCTTGTGTTAGTTGGTAGAAACTTATTTCCAAAGAAGCTGTCTTGGTTGCCTAAATTTTGTTGCTTTTCAGTAGATTTATTTGTGCCTCTCTTAACATGGAGTGCAAAATGGAAAACAAAGTTCCCCTATGAAGAGTTATTTAGGACTCCACTTTTGAGCTTCTTTTTTGTCACTTGAAAGTTAAGTCCTAAATTACTCTTGGTTTTTTCATTTGACTTAATGAGTATTGGCACTAGTTAAACTGGCAAAGATACTAGATGGCTTACATTAACAGTTAAGATTGCATGGTTCCTCTCTCAAGCAAAACACAAATAGAAGTCGTGTTCCCTCTGATTATATTATCTTAATATTACCTTCCTTGACTATTCCCTAAGTTTATTTTGACATTTATCCCAGAATGCAAGCATATTGAATTTCACTTAAAAATATTATCAAGGGGTATGTTTTGGCATTAACCATGGCATACTGAGAACAAAATTTCAGACAACAACTCTTTCTACTGTGGGAAATTGAAACAGAGATGCCTTTTCCTTAGAAATATGTTAAGTGTTTGAGTCTTTTCCATTCTATGTTCAATATGTCCTAAATTGGTACAGCAACTAGAATTGCCAAACTTGAAATTACAAATAGCTTCAGATGCACTCAGACCCAGTGTTGTAATGTGTTCCAGCTGTATGCTTAGGACTATAGAAATAATATTCCTAATCTTACTCTGATTTGTAAAATAAATAAGATAACTCTATTTTAAAGGTAGAAATTATATAAATCAAGTGTACCAGCTTTCACACGTGAATCATATTTGATCTTGACTCTCTGGTAGAGCTAACCAAAACTTACTGTGGTCTGCTAAGTTTTGTTGTGTCTGTATCAATAGCTGTGTTTAATCCTTATTGAATAAATAACTTTGCAAAGTATTTAAGTGAAAAGTCCCCACTCTTTAATTTTTGTAGATCAATCCAAGAAGGTAGGCTGCTTCTAAAATGTGGTTGTCGCTCTGTTGCTCACTATTCTGTTTGCTAAACTGAGCTAAGCAACATAAACGGTTACTTGGCCTGAATGATTGTTACTTGATGTCTGTCGCCTTACAAAATAATTTGAAAGAATGTAGATTGATATATGCAACCCCATCTGGGCTCCCTGAAGCTAGTGTTCTGGATAAGATGCCAAGAGCTTGGAAGACTTAAATATGAATTCATGATGAGCCATGGATGCTTGCAGAAGAAGTCAGTGCATGGAAGATCATGCCCTTCATTGAGAAAAACAACTGATAAATAGCTGTGGTCAATAAAGACAAAAATCACTCCTCAGAAAGGTTCAGTTTTAATCATTTACATCGCTATTGGGCATATTCATAACTTCTAATGGTTCCATTTTTAGAACAAAGGAGGGTTTTAAAAGTAATATCTTTTATTTGAGAAAATAGGTATACACATCGTAAAACAATTTTTAAACTGATTTCCACCAGCAAAAACTTTATTTGGCATGAAAGCCGATTCATACTTCTGAAATAATTAGATGATCCATCTTCACTTCAATTAATGAATTACGAATGTTTGGAAAGCTGTCTCGTTCATTACCAAACAGGATTTTAAATTTTGTTCAACAAAACTACCAAACTAATACTGCAGATGAGACGTACACTGATTTTCTGGATTCATTTTATGTATAGTATGTCAAGAATATTTGAAACTGATTTTTAAAGACTTTTTAAACCATTGCTTTTTCTTTAACTCACCTGTCTCTCTCTCTCCCTCCCTCTTTCCCTCCCTCAGGTGGGGACCAGGGTCTGTTGAACACTTTCTTCAGCAGTTGGGCAACTACAGATATTAGCAAACATCTCCCATTTATTTATAACTTAAGCAGCATTTCTATTTATTCCTACCTCCCAGCATTTAAAGCGTAAGTAGATGATTATGCACACAGACAGAGTAGGCTGAACTTTTAAATATGCATGATTTGATATTCATTCTGTGTAACTACTGCTTCCAGATTCAAATAGTGTGTGAGGAATTATGCTACTTGCTCTTGATGGCAAGGCAAGGTCCCCCACAGCTAAAATGAGAATAAAACAATTGACATGTTTATAGTATGTCTTATAATATACATCTGTATCCAACCTTAGTTTTTTTAATCTTCAGAATGAATAATCTGAATTAGATGGTTATATTAGAATCACTCTAATGTTATGTTATCACTCCTTTGTTTGATCTCAGCAGAATATGTCAGCAAAATTTAAAAGAACTATCACAGTTCTTTGAGTGGTTATCTATGAATTTATGCCACTGCACAGAACCCCACTGAAGTTATATGGATTCACAGATGACTGTTCAAAGAACTGCACTTACAGATAAGAAATCAGCTCTTTATTGTATTCTCAGTGATTCACATAAGAAAGACTAGGAAGCTTTTAAGCTGGAGGAAGACCTGATTATCATAAGATAATCAAAGAGGATGGTGTTTCCAACAGTTATAATTTTCTGTAATGCTGTGAAAAGATGAAGGATTGAGTCTATGTGGTTGTCTAGCACAACTTCAGTAAGGCAGAGTCCCAGAGCAAGAGTGCTTGTGCAGTAAGTGTAGATCAGAAGAGAACATGCCTGTTTAGCCAATAAATTAGCTAATTAATTTGTTTGCTGCCCAGAGTCTCTTGTCTGAGATGGGTGGCTATAGAAATTGAATAAATACATAAATTATGAAGCTCAATCTGACCATTATGAAATGCTGAAAGGTGAGACCATGCCCTTTAAAAGGTCATTGGAAGACAAGAAATAAATTTATCTAAGCAAAACTATTCTATATTACAAAAGACAAAAGTATGATGGCCATGTAAAGAATGAACCTGTTTTCTACAGCTCTAAAAGCTGAATGTAGGCAAGATGTCTTCAACAAATACAAGATCAAGACTGACTTTAGAACATTGACCTCAGCAAATGTTTATGTAAATGAGAAGAAAAAAATCAAGAAGCCATGCCAGGCTAAAATAAAAAAAGTGGAATTGTCTCACAGTAGCATCCTGGAAGAAAGAGTAGTTATGTGGCTGAGATAGTGACATTTTATGTCTGTTATGTGAGCAGCCAAAGGCACAATTAGTGACAGTGTTAGAAGAGAATATGGTAGTGGAAAGGATGCTTCACTCTTTATGTTTTTGTGAGTTGTTCTAATACTAACTGATTTTGTGAAAGATTACTGCTAAGGATCTACTCTAAAAAGGTGCTAAGGATCTGCCCTAAAAAGACAAAAGAATAAAACTGACTGAAAGCAATACCTTTGAAAAATACAATGGACATAAGAGCAGCGAGTGGTACTTCAGAGTGCTGAAAAAGATTTAGTGAATTTCAGGTATTCTGATATATAAGATGTCCTTGAAGAGTAGATCTTTAGGGAGGCTTGCCTAGAATTCCCCATCTTCCCTTGCCTGAAGAGTTGATGGTGAAGACTGGACAGTACTAATGGAAGCCCAGCATGGATCTGGTAAAATTGGCCATTATGGAGAACTCAGTGCACCTGAATTATGAAGGCATAATTTATTTTTAAAAATGGGGGGGGGGGAAACCAGACAGTTCCTGAGATATCTTAGAGGGTTATATAGTTATATATAGTTTTATAAGGTCAGGAAACCACAATGTATATGCCTATTTAAGGAGAGAAGTTTGCTTCTGTTATTCATTTCACTTATGAAAAGGGGTCCTTAAGACCAAAGGTCAAATGCTTTATCAGTCCTATTTTTGTCCCATGTTTTAGCTGAAACTTTTAAAAAATACTTTTTTAATCTTCGGATTGCAATGGCACACTCTCGGGGTGCTCTTGGTGCCACAAAATCGAGACTATGGCAATGTCTTACTTTTCCCCCTGGTATAACCTATCTTGGTAGTATGTTCATTTCTGAAGTACTCATGTTTTGTATTAAATTGTTAATTGATGGCATTAGCTTCTCTTACATCTCAGGGAAAGCCAAATCTCTTTAAAATCTGCCACTTGGAAGATCCAGAAGCAAGTGTGCAGTTGTAGGAACAAGTCTCTAGGCAACATTGAATAATGACGAATTTAATAGAGCAGCTGACGTAAGCACTGTTTTCATTGATTAAGGTGTAACTAACTGTGTCTTATGATCCGAGTGTCATGAGATGCTGTCAGGTTAAAATTAGTGCCCTTATTTTGGGATCTTCATGCAAGCTGGAATGAATACATTGTACTCAGTGGCTGGTGGAAAGAGTGTCTGGCTTAGTGAATGGAATTGTGATGTAATTGTGATTGCAAGCAGCTCCTCTTACAACATGAAGTATACTACAAATAATCCTACATTCAGGTTCACGCTACATGGAGTCCTTCAGTTCCATTCTTGTAGCTCTTGTGGCATTCTGGCCATGATTGCTGAAATGTTATAGCAGGAGTTTCTTCCTCTTTGAAGTAGGGAACAAAGTACAAATAAAATATAAGCTCATAAATAGGTATTTCATAGTTTAAAAAAATGAAAATCTGACCAGATTCCTTCTCAGTCCTACCCAAATTTTAAGCCTGGCCATGCCTGAGACTAGCATGCCATTAGAGCAGGGTAATCAACTGTGCCAAATGCAACAGCTCCTGGAATGAGCTTAAATTTTGTTATGGTCACATTGAATGCTTTTTAAATATGGAGAATGTATTTAACAGAAATACGTGTGAACTCAAAATGTAAAACAAAATATTTTCATAATATACCAAAGAGATTAAAATAGCTTATTAAGGGCGATGTTTTATTCAAGAAAAAAGATGGAGAATGTTGAATAGTCAATGAACAATGCTTAGAATAATTATTAATTTATTAAAAACACACTAAATCAACTTGTTTTTCATATACAATATTTAAGACATCTTGTAGAATTGGTTTCCTTTCATGTTCAATTTCAAACACTCCTTGTTCTATTATGCTGTCTATCAAATTAATAAAGGAACTCAGGATTATGCACTTAGATATTTTATTAAGACTTGTCGATATGCTACTATTTCCAGATTTTCTATAATACAAATAAATGAGGAAAGGGCAATGTCTAAAGTATGGTAGATAGTTGGTAGGCATTTGGTTGTATATGTGCGTGTGTGAATATGTGTATATATGTGTGTATGTGTGTATATATGTGTGTGTGTATGTATGTATATATATACATACACACACATATATATATATATATACACACATATATACACATACACACACACATACACACACACACACACACACACACAAAGAAAGAGCTGATTGGGAACAGAGCCTATGGCCTAATGGTTAAGTTGCTGCCCTGCAAGGCAGCCGGCCCGGGTTCAAATCCCAGTAAGGGGTATGGCTATCACACACACACACACACACACACACACACACACACATACACACACATATATATCAGTAGTAATTCACGATATCAAACTATTGATACCCAGGATGGAATTTCTGACCATTTCTCTGGGATGAACTTCAGTGATCTTCAGTTGCTGTTCACTGACAAGAAACAAGCTGAATTAATTATGCAAATTGATGTAACTATATGGCACTGATTTTGATTATTTCACTTCAGTCTTGTGCATCACCATCAAGTCTGGCTATGGTAAAGCCAGTAAATGTGTTTTTCTGATAGACATAAGAATTCAGATCCATACAAAATATTGAACTTAATTGTATTTAATTTTAAACAATTCTTAAGCAATTATTCTGTCAAGCTATATATAATGGATATGCACACCTATATTAAGGTGCTAAGACTTTACCCGCACATAAAGGTGACCTCTTCTTTTGACAGGTTTGGGATGAATGCTAAAGTTGTGCACTTTCTGGGCAGAGTGAAACCATGGAATTATACGTATGACTCCAAAGCAAAAAGTGTCAAAGAAGACGCTCAAGATCCCACAATGATTCATCCAGAGTTCCTCAATATGTGGTGGGACACTTTTGTCACAAATATCTTACCATTATTACAGCAGCATGGTGTAATCAAAGATACAGCTACTGGTGTAAAGGCGGTATGTCTCATAAATGGACGTTCTCTATTTTAATGTGGGATGTAGATAATATTTCTTTTTTGGCTTGGAATTGAGTTGGTTTGAAGCTAGCATGTTTGCAACTGTGCATTAGCTAGTGAGCTGACTAGTCATAAGTATTGCAACATTTTGTCTGCTCCCCATAAATGCAGCACATTGACCTGCTTCTTATTAGAGGACCAAATAATAGTTGAAGTTCTAGACTGTTCTTAAGAGGTTAGGGGGTAGCCAAATCAAACATGGACAGGTCTGCATTTATGGCTTTACTAACCAGATTGTTAAAGAAGATGTTTGGAGAATGGGAACATCAGAAGTATTTATCCTACAACAGAAAGTTTGAGCAGGAATGGAGGTTATAGATTCCAGAGGTCAATGTTCAAGGGAAAAGAAATATCTTAAATGTACAACCCCTTATCTCCTGAATCTCTCCACTTTAGTCAAATCATACTTCCCTATCACCTTAGTATACTGTAGTTGGCAATGACTTCTTTGAAACGCTGCCGACATGCCCCTAAAATCAACTATTTTTTCCAAAGCTCATAGGAAATGTTAGAGCAAAGAAATAATGCAGACAGAAAAGTATTTTTCCCATTCTGATCATCCATCCATATAAGATTGTATCTTTCAATACAAATGTAGCATATACATTTCGGTGCTAGAATATGAAAAGAATGCCAAATGAATTTTCAAGGCACTTCAGGACAGGAAGTACATACATTAAAATAGGGTCAAATGTTTTGTTCAGACTCATCAAAACCAGTGGTATTCTGCACTGCATTCCCCACCACCATCTTTCCCATCATTCTATCTACCCCAGATAGAATGGTTGTATACTTACTTTCATCCAACAGAACTTTGAAGAAATCTACAAGGAATCTGAAAGTGGTTGATATTAATGCCAGTTCTTTACAATGGATGTGCATACTTTGTAAATCTATGTAGCTGATTTCAAGAATTTCCTTGAAGCGTTCATGATTCCTCTACATTTCTTCACAGATTAGGCACATCCTAGAGCACTGTTAAATTCCAGCGGGCACCATTTAAAACACTTACATTTTTAAAGCAACTTTAAATGACAGTTCTATTAATTCTCATTAAATGTTGATTAAGATTGGAATATGTACCTAGGCCTCTCAAGATTTCATATCCTGCACTATGCTTGGCATCTAGTTATTTGTCTTAAGAGAAAATTTCTAGTAAATTGCAGTCAGTAAACAGACCATGGAGAGATGCCTGCAGGGGCACATCTGCTCTCTTATGAACTGCTGTCTCTGATAAATTGAGAGTGAATGAAAGGGTGATATTGTGCCAACTGTCTTAAAATTTGTGTTACAACATTCTTGTAATAGTGCACCTACAAAATTTGTGTTTTTTACTGATGTTTTTACATATCTTGCCAGTTAAAATAACTTGATTCTGCCTTCTCATGCAGACTAGTCATGCAACATTGATTACTTGGGCTTGATATACAGAAAACACAGTAATTGTATTCTTAGCCCTGTGACTATAAACATACTATTCTGATCTATGCTTGAGCTATGCTTTCTATTGTCTGTATTTCAACTTTCTAATGAACTATTTGCAGCTGTCGGGCTTGGTCTATACACTGGCTTTCTCTTGTGGCTTCTGTAGAGAGGTATGAAGAACTTAAACATAACTACCTGTCTGCTATTTCATTGACCCAGATACTCTTTTTATTTATGTATTCCTAGCTCTTTAAATTGCATAAATGGTGCTTGCTGCTTTGCATGGGATCTCATTGGTTTTCTTACCTTCTGCTTGGTTAACTTTATGCTTGCACCTTTTTGTAGTGTGTAATTGTGCTTCTTCCACTTTCATTTTTTTTTAGGAAGAGGTAACAGAGGCAGTGTCCCACCTGTCACTCTCAGCAGCAGCAATGCCACATTTACCACCACCACCAGCTATGTCCTCAGAAGAACGTAAAGAAAAATGGGAGCAAGGTCAGGCTGACTACATGGGAGAAGACAGCTTTGACAACATCAAGAAAAAACTTGACACCTACCTCCAGTAAAAGCACTTGTATTTGCTCCCCCAAATATCAGCAATACAAGGACTTGTTTCAGAGCTGTAGCAACTAGAAGTCAGCTAGGGTCAGTTAAGTTTGCCAGAAGTGTTGCCACTGCTCAACTGAAGGCTTTTGGTAATACTGCAGGTAAGAACTGAGCAAAAGCTGTTTTAAGTATGAATTCTTGTGCCAATCATGTGTCGAACAGTCATATCTTTTTCTTTTGCTCAAAAATTCATGAATATGCCTGCAAAGAACCTGAGAACAGGACACTGCACTGGCCTGAAACATACTACTTAGACCTAAAAGACTGTGCATTACCTCTCCTTCCTTTCACATATGCACACCAATATGTTCTGCTTGCTACAATAAAATAATGGCTAGAGATTCAGGCAGCTATAATGGAAGAGCCTTACTATACTAGCATATGTATATGCAACTTGGTAACTGTAAAGTTACCTTTCTGCCAGTTCCAGCCATTTCTGACCAGATTTCTATGCACAAAACTACAGCATGGCAAATGCTTTTGTTCAGTTCTCTCTATGACTGAGACAAGTAAATCTGTGAATTGTAATGGGCACTCAAAGTACAAAATAAAAACATTGAAAGTTGTCAACCCATCAAGTGGCAATAAAATCTGTGACCCTCTGAAGACCCTTAGCATTTGTAATCTGTGTAATCAACACTTTTCAAATCAATACCACTGAGGATTTTCTTAAAAGTTGATCTGGTGTAAGTCTGCTTTCTACTGAAATTGTGTTCTATTTAAAAGAAACTATGTTAAAGGCCACAGAGGATGTGTACATTAATTGAAAGCTCAGCTGGGTGACACTTTAGAGATGGGAAGGAAATAAAGAGAAGATAATGCTGTCATAAGATGGTGTCAGAAGTTCTGACTCTACAGGCTGGACATTTCTACACACACAAGCGTATCCACGTTAACTTTAAAACACCATAACAACCTTTAGTAAATTATTCTCAGTAATTAGAATACTTGACAGAAGATTAAACAATACTTTTGAATGGCTAAAACTTCTGCTCCACAATATGCTGGAAATGTTTTAATAGGAACTATTGATAGTATTCCATCAATCGTACATGCAAGATGCATGGATAGAACAGCACTAAACTTCTGGATGTGAGACTTGTACTTCCTATCCTCTTATAAACTGGATGAAAACAAAGGCAAGTTACTAAATTAGGTGAAATTTGTTTTATTTTCATTATGGTAATAAATATAACCAATTACCAAATTATGTTCTATTTTCCAAATTCCAATAGCTAAAATATCCTGCCTCTAAGAGTTAAGCAGCATAAATTCTGGGGATTTTTTGAAGTATTTGAAAGATGGCTTACAAGGATATAAAAACCATAGAAAAATGAGAATAAAATAATTAGTAAAATAACACCCGACAACACACTCATACCACTCCATCCAGCTCTAGGTTCCCCAGGTCCGTTGACAGAACCATGTCTTCAGCACCTTGCAAGAGTGTTAGTGGGGGGCAGTCTAATGTGTGGCGGAATGATGTTCCAGAGAGGGAGTCACCACGGAGAAGGCTCTTCTAGGTCCCGCCAGATGTCTCTCTCTAGCACTTAAGACCCGCATCATTCCTTGCCTCCCCGCTCTAGTGAGTCGGGTAATGTGACCCGCAAGAGACGACCTCATATATCACTTACCAAATTTTACTATTTTGGAAAAAAAAGTATCCAGCACAGATGTTAAGGTTAAAAGAATATAGTGCAGTGACAGCTAACCTTTTCAGCACCGAGTGCCAAAACTGGAGTGTGCGTGCGTTCCTGAACCCGGAAGAGAGCAGCTAGCCGGTGCGCATGCGCACGATGGAACCCGGAAGAGCAGCTGGTGACAGCACACGTGCCCACAGAGAGGGCTCTGTGTGTCACCTCTGACGTGCATGTCATAGGTTCGCCATCACAGATATAGTGCATTATTATTGGTTTTTTTAGAGACGGAAACATTGATGTAGTCATTGTATATGAAAATGGGTATTCCAGGGATAATGAGTTAAATGAGATGGTGCCCATTCAGTCAAGTCACTTCAATTGGTGTCCATAGACAGCCTTTTTCTCCTTGGAAATTTTGTACACCAGCTGGGATTTTGAAGTGTCAAGACTTTTCAAATGTGTGGAGAAAATCCAGATAGAAGAAAACTGTCTTCCAACATTAATTCTATACACATGAATGGTGGCATGCAGGGAATTTTAAATCTTTCCGAACTCTAGTAAAGTCTCACCAATTTCAAAAGCCTGAATAACCCTAAACTCTAGCACACCCAGAAATAACAAAAAATAATATCTAGTCAGTAGCCCAAAGTCTTGATAAAAATTTTATTTGTCTAGAAATCAAACTAGAAATACACAATAGTTTTACATTACTATTGATAGCAGAAAACAGTTCAAATGATTATTTATTTTTCAATAAACACAAACCAAAATGCAGGCATAAAGGAAGTTTATATGCCTGATATTTTACATAAGTGTGTGTTCAGTTGAACACATTCTGAATCCCTTTTCAGATGCTTCTAACTTGGGAAAACATGCGGCAAAACTGACAGGAATGCCATTGCTGGCATATGCACTTTTCTTCATTTTTCCCCCAATATACATTCGTAAGCCTTGTTCTATTTAGTTGTTAATGCAAAACATAATACATAACATTAAACTCGTGTGCAAAACTTCAGAAGTTACAAGTTAACTTGCAACAGATGCAGATATAATCCAAGCAAAAAATAATAATTTACAACTCAGGTGTGTACATTTAAAAAAATCATAAACATCATTTGACAATATACTGTACACATTCAACTGTAATGAAGCTTTGATCTTAATAGAGAAACTGAACATTTAGACTTCAGTTTACTACACTAAAGTTTGTTACTACTCTGGACCATTTGCCCAATGAGTATGTATATTAATGATTCCTCATTTGCTGTTTGCAAAAATACCTTGCAATTATTAGAAAGATTATTTTTCAGTATTATGTTGTCTGAACATATAACATCAACTTATTTTTAAAGCCAAATTTGTTCCAATATTTTAAATTACATATCCATCAGTGTCCTGATTTCATTCATTTTTGTTTCACTGGTAGAAGGTTTTTTGGTTCCAAAGGCTCCAGCTGCAAGTTCTCTCTTCTTGTTCTGGATTTTAAGCATATTTTCTTCCACTGAATTCTTTACGATGAACTAGAACAATTTTTTAAAAAGGTGTAAAGCAAAACAAAAAATAAAATAGAATAACTACCACATAAAGCTACTTATCTCAAAGCACTTGAAAAAGAATTATAAAATATAGATGTATTATCCTACAAAGTAGCAAGTAAACAAATTCTAGAAGTTACTGAATATATATATATATATATATATATATATATATATATATATATATATATAAAATCTCAGCAAAAAATGTTACACACACACACACACACACACACACACACACATATATATATAAAGAGAGAGGAGAGACAGAGAGACAGAGAGAGACAGAGAGACAGAGAGACAGAGAGACAGAGAGAGAGATTTTTGGAGGTGCAGATTGTTAAAATAAAGATCACCTCACCTTGGTGATGATAACATCCTGTTTCTGCCCAAGTCTATGACATCTGTCAAAACATTGGTCCTCCGCAGCAGGATTCCAAGCCTAAGTCGTACACAAAGAAATATTTATTCATATCTAAATTTCCACAGTACTTACTTGGCCCTGAAAACCAAAATTTACTACATTACGTTAGGAACTTGACAGTATTTTATATTTAAAATTACAACTTTAATAATAAAACCTAATGCAAACTAACAAGAAAAGGCACAGAAAAAATATAGGTAACAAAAAAGAAATTACTATATGTAAATGACTTCCCCATGCATAAGTATAAATAATTTCAATAAGTTACCTCTTAAATTAAATTAGAGATATTAATTATCAATTGAAAAGCATATTATTCCTCAGGAGAGTTCTCTTCATTTCTCCTAATTGCTGTGTATGTTCCTCCACAAGCTTGTGTAAACAACGCATTAGGAATTCTAGGGTGACCAGATTATGTGGGCTGAAGTTAAATATCCAGATTCACTTTCAATTATTTTAGGAGATTTAAACAAAGCAAACTTAAGGAAAGAGCTACCAAAATATTTTCAGCATGTCAATTGTCTCACAAGAGGCCAGAATACTTTGCTACACAACATTAAAAGATACTTATCAGTCTTTACCACGAGCAGCTGTGGGACACTCTGATCACTGCATGATTCACCTTGTACCAGCTTATAAAGACTTAAAACCATGAAACCAACAATTAAATCAGTAAAGACTTGGACTAAGGAGGCAAAGCTAAAGCTACAGCCTTGCCTTGACTGCACTGATTGGAATGTTTTCGAAGACTTGGATGAACTCACAGATACTGTAACATCATATGTCAGTTTTTGTGAAAACCTATATATGCCGACCAGAAACCTGCGAATATACAGTAACAATAAACCTTGGTTCACAGCTAAACTTAAGCAGCTACGTTGTTCCAAAGAGGAAGCCTACAGAAAAGGCGATAGAATGCTGTACAATCAGGCCAGAAACGTATTAACAAATGAGATCAGAGCAGCAAAAAGAAGCTACTCTGAAAAACTAAGGAATCAGTTCTCAACAAATGAACCAGCAAACAGGTGGAAAACACTTAAAATATCACCGGTTACAGCAAACCTCCTTCCCAGGCTGAAGGAAATCAACAACTGGCAGATGACATGAATGTGTTTTACTGCAGGTTTGAGAGAAAATTACTGTCACCCATCTCCACAATCCCCATCTCAGACACACCAACAATAGCTAAGCCTCCTACAACCTACCCTATCCCATTGGGCCCATCACCTCTGGTGATTACAGAGAATGAGGTGCAAGGTCTATTTCACAGACAAAAGCCAGGAAAAGCACCAGGCCCAGACAAGATAACTCCTTCTTGCTTAAAAACTTGTGATGACCAACTGTCCCCCATCTTCACTCGCATCTTTAATAAATCGCTAGAGGTGCTATGTTTCTTCTTGCTTCAAATGCTCTACTATCATCCCAGTGCTGAAGAAACCCTCCATCAAGGAACTGAATTACTTCATACCGGTTGCTCTAACATCTGGAGTTATGAAGACCTTTGAAAGACTATTGTTTGGCCACCTGAGAACCATCACGGACCCACTGTTAGACTCCCTTGCAATTTGCTACCGAGCAAATAGATCGACAGATGCTGTGTTAATATGACTCTGCACTACATCCTACAACATCTTGAATCTCCAAAGACCTATACAAGGGTCCTCTTTGTAGACTTCAGCTCAGCATTCAATAACATCTTCCATATATTCTTCTAACTAAACTAAATCAGCTAGCTGTGCCTGATCACACTTGTAATGCAGGTCATAAGCTTCCTAACAGACAGAAAGCAGCAGGTGAAGCTAGGCAAAATCACATCAGGTACCAGGAGCCCTCCCAGGGCTGTGTGCTCTTTCTACTTCTCTCTATATACCAATGACTGCATCTCAAAAGATCCCTCTGTTAAAATACTGAAGTTTGCAAATGATACAACAGTGATTGGTCTCATTCAAGACAACGATGAATCTGCATACAGACGGGAAGTTGAACAACTGGCCTCGTGGTGCAACCAGAACAATCTTTAACTAAATACACTCAAAACCGTAGAAATGGTGGTGGATTTTAGAAGAAAACCTCCTATACTACCACCTCTTACAATACTAGACAACACAGTATCAACAGTAGAGTTCTTCAGCTTTCTAGGTTCTATCATATCTCAAACTTAAAATGGACACCTAATATCAAAAACATCATCAAAAAAGCACAACAAAGAATGTTCTTTCTGCACCAACTCAGAAAGCTCAAACTGCTCAAAGAGCTGCTGATTCAGTTCTACAGAGGAATTAGAGTCTGTCATCTGCACCTCCATAACTGTCTGGTTTGGCTCTGCAATCATACAAGACAAACACAGATAATTAGATCTGCAGAAAAAACAATTGCTACCAATCTGCCTTCCATTGAGGACCTATATACTGCACGAGTCAAAAAGAGGGCTGTGAAAATATCTACAGACCACTCATATCCAGGACATAAATTGTTTCAACTTCTGCCCTCAAAACGACGCTTTAGGGCAGTGCACACCAGAACAAGTAGACACAAGGAGTTTTTTCCTGAATGCCACTCTGCTTAACTACTTATTCCCACAACACTGTCAAATAATTTACTAAGACTGTATTACTATTATTATTATTCTCTTCCTTCCTAGTATTAATCTATTCCAGTATCTATCTCTTCCCACTTATGACTATAACCATGTTGCTTGTATCTTTCAATTTATATTGTTTTATTTGTTTACTAGTATGATTTGATAGCTTATTTTTTAAAAATAAATAGTTGTATATGCTTTTTATGTTTTATAGATAAAACACAATGCCTATTCTTATTTATATTACATCTTCTTACATTTCAATTCCAAGTAATTAACGTTATTAGGTGGTGGGTGCGGCGGCAAACATTCCATTTCAAAAGTTGTGCTAATCAGAGAATTAGCATAAGCACACATATACAATATTATTATATAGATAATAATTCAGGTTTTAATCCTAATACAGCCAAATTGATTAAAAGTTGCTCCCTCCTCCCCAATAGTAGAAGTAGCAAGCAAAGAATTTCCTCATTCCTATTTAAGTGTTTAAATAGGTTGTTTAAAATATTAAATGTCAGACTCATTGAGCAGGGAGTTTATACTTACAGGATCCATTAAAAATACCCGGGAAGCTGCTGTCAGATTCAAACCAACTCCACCCGCTTTCAATGATAACAACATTATAGTTGGAGACCCAGTTTCATTGTTTTGGAACTGCTGAATTGCTTCTACTCTTTGTTTCTGGTTCATAGACCCATCAAAACGGACGAAGACAAATCCAGATTCCCTGAGAAACAAGAGCAGCATGTTATACAAGTTAGTTTATATTCTGATCCTTGGAATGAAGTTTTCATTTTAAAGTTTTTTCTAAATCACATTTTATTATTATTAAAATACACATGCTGCCCAACTGCCAGCGACTTTGGGCAAGGTTTTTTAATTTTTAAAAAAATTAAATTATTCTTGGATATTTGTATTAAAGAACACATCTTACTTACTTTAGTGGAGTTTCTATTACAGACAGAAATTTTGTGAACTGTGAAACAACTAAACTCTTAATAGCTGGATTTTGTTTTCTTAGCTCAATTAAAGCATGCATCAATGCATTGACCTGAAAGACAAAATAATTCTTTTTAATCTTCAAAATAATTTCTCTTTTTTTCTAGCTTTTACATTATCCATGAAGTCCTTGCACATCTTCTGTCTTATTTGCCAGCCTAATGCGACTTCATTTTCTACATCTGAATAACCTTGTAACTTAAGCAAATAACAGAAAATTAGATTTCCCAAATTAATATTGAAATGATATGAAGTATGGAGAAAAAGTTTCTTTTATGGAAAGTTATAATTCAGAGATCTAAATTCTTAAACCTGAGAAAGAATTGATTCATATTTTAGAGCTGTATAGAATGGTTTTTGAAAAGTAATAATGATGTTACAGAATCAGGCAACTTTACATATTGATTTTTATGCAGATGTCTTATCACAAAGTTGGAAGGTGCCGTTTAAACTAATGCAAAAATCCAACTCCTCCCCTTAGCATTTTCTAAGAAATACTGCTGTTTTTATATCATGGTTGAGGTTAAGAAAGACTGAACACTCAAAAAATCTCAGTCGTTCTGCAGCCATCATAACTACCAGCATCCCAATATGACATATACTACCTACTTACCATTATCTTCCCAGTACCTTCCTTCCCTCCCTCCTCTGAATTGTTGATGCATCAAATATCCAACACACCTCTCACTCTCCCACCCTCTCCTTATCTTCCTAGTCTCTTTCCTCCTCTTCCCACTCCCATCTAAGCTACCATTGCCAACGTCTATGGTGTTTTTCTCATTCTTATACTCACCTCCTGAACCACTCTGTCTGGACCAACTAAATTTTGATCAAATCATATTAAACACATGTGTTTTCTTTTGAGTGTGACCTATTCCAAACAATCCGTTGCACATCATGATTAAACATTGACAGATCATTGGTTGCCTCTTTTGAATTTTAACTAAATTTCAGTCAAGAGAATCCAGATATTGAAATTCTAGAGTCAGACTGGCTGCAACTAAAAACAAGTTCACAACCGTAATACCAGCATAGTAAAGTAACAAAAAGGGATAGGCAGGAAATTGGCAAGACTGGCTGAATGAATGCCAACAACCTTTGTGCCACTGAATAGCAACTTGCTTATGCAGCAGAGTTCTACTGCATCCATTTGGAACTGTTTATGGTCACTGAGGAAGATCATTTAAGTTAGCATTTTTTCGAATGCATATCTACAAGATCGAGTTTAAATTTACTGCAACACTGAAAGGTTCCTCCCCCATCGTAAATGGTCCCCAGCTGCTTCTTTAACCACTGCTCAGAGGAAAATATCTTATAGTATATGTAACTGACTGAATTCAAAACATTGTTTCTAAATAATTTATCCAAATGTTGTACTATTTGAAATGCAACAATTTTATGTACTTCAGCACATTTTTGTGAAGCATACACACACACACACACACACACACACACACACACACACAAATAAAATGTAGAATTTACCTTTGAACTAGATGCCCATTTCTGTTTTGTATTTTTTTCATCATGAGTTTCTTCCAAATGGCATTCTATTAAATTTTCTGACGAAATTTTCTCTCTACAAAGAGGACATCTTGCAGATCCCTGAAAAACAAAACTATTTATTCTAAAAATGCACACACAATTGGAAGCAATGATTATGTTTAAAAATTGTTTGTATGTGTTAGAATATTCATGACTGGGAGAGCCAATGGTAACAAGATCAGCCAATGAATAGCCATAGCAAGTAAGTCAGCCAATGGGAGCTAACCACTCCTGAGTCTGTACAGAGAATCAAAACTGAAAACTTAAGCTTAAGCTCTCAGGTCCACTCTGTACTCTCAGCCCTCTCTGTGCTTGTCTGCTCTGCTGAAATGAAAGTAACTCACCTGCTTGTGTTTACTTGAAGAAATAATCTACCTGTGGTATTGTAAATATATATATTATTATGTTTATAAAGAAGTTTATGAATCCAGCTGAATCAGTCATCTGTGTGTGCTTCTGGAAATTAATTATCTGCAATGAACTCTGATAGTATGCCCACACTTCTTAAATATTTTAACATGTAATTTGCTCCAAAGAATGCATAATTGAAAAACTAATTAATTTTACCTGGAATTGATGTTATCCCGCTGAAACAGAAACCTAGAATAGTAAAAAATGTGGAATTCATGGCTATTTTTCAACCTACCACTCCAAAAAAATCCTTAATGCTTCCCAATATGAGATTTAAAAAAATTTTAAATATAAAAAATGACTACTCGCTTAAAAAGGTTTAGAACAATTTTAATTAAATAAATAATTTTTGAGCCATATTAGGCCTGAAAAAATTACCCTTGCTTTAGGGTATGAAAAGCCTGTATGTATAATCTCTGTAAGAACATGTATATCCTATTAAGGCACTCTTCTACCGTGTTTCTCTGAAAACACGACCCACCCCAATAATAAGCCCAACCCTAACTTTTTGGGGATGGGCCTAATATTACCCCTATCCTGAAAATAAACCTAGGGGGATGGACGTGGCCAGCACAAGTGGTGGTGCGTGTGCAGGGGAGCAATTGTCCTGCAGCAGCTGCAGCCCGCTGGCCCCTTTGGGCAGCGCAAATATTGCTTTTGCCCTTCTTTTTCTGGGTGCAGAGCTTCTGCTTGTTGGGCCGCTTCCCCGAAGCCGGCAGCTCCGTGGCCAGTGCTTTGCTTTTTCCCTTTTTGGAAAGCTCGCGGGAGGCTTGTGGGGCGGCACCGGCAAGGGGGAGGCAGGCAATCCAGACACCCCGTTCTGGTGTTTGTACGGTGCAGCCGCAAGCAAGCCAAGAGACAGTGGGACAAAGGGGCTGGTGCACTGTGATCGCCTCTGTCTCCCCCATGCCTCTGCCTCCACCTGCTGCTGGTTCCACCACACAAGCCTCTCATAAGGAAAAAGAGGGGAAAAGCAAAGCAGCTGGCTGCAGAACTGCTGGCTTCGGGAAGTGGCCCAACAGGCAGAAGCACCACGCCCGAAAGAGATGGGCAAAAGCCATTCTGCGCTGAAGCAGAGGCATGGGGGAGGCAGAGGCAATCAGAAAGCGCTGCCCACTCCATCCCATTGTCTCTCGGCTTGTCTGCGGCCGCGCCAAAGAAATACCACCACAGGGCATCTGGATCTCCTGCCTCCCCCATGCCTCTACCTGTTGCTGCTATGCAAGTTTGCAGAAAGCCTCCCATGAACCAAGCAGCTGGGATCACCTCTCTCCCCACCCCATGCCTCTGCCTTCCATTGCTGCCGGTGGTGCAGGGGAGAGAGATCTGATCCAACCTGCGCTCTCTCTCTCTTTCACATACACACACACACACACACACACACACACACACACGTCTCTCAACCCACCATCCTCCCCAGGGCAGCCACATCCCTTCACTAACCTGCTTTCCAGCTCCGTTCTCCGCTGCTCATGCAGGGCAAGAAAAGTAGCCTTTGGGACTATGGTTAAAAAAAATAGTTCAGACCTTCCAACTTCTCATGGGGGGAAAAAAATCTCAAGTTGTAAGATAAAAAAAATACGGTAGTTCAGACCTTCCAACTTATGAGATTTTTTTTCCCTGTGAGAAGTTGGAAGGTCTGAACTATTTTTTTTAACCGTAGTCAGTGGTGGGTTCCTACCAGTGCGGTCCACTCTATAGCACCGGTAGCGGCCCGCTGGTGACGTCACAGTACCGGTGCGGTTGGTTGCCAGTGCCTGGGCGCCGCCATTTTTTTAAAAAAAAAATTTTGCATTTTTTTAAAAAAATTCTTTTGCGCATGCCCAGAAGCCGAGCTTCCGGCACTGCGCATGCGCTGCCTTCCTACCCCACAGTGAGTCCAAGCAGGGGAGGATGGCTGAGGGAGCACGTGAGATGCTGAAAGAACGGGCGGCAGGAGCTATCTCCATTCCCCTCCCTTCAGCAGTCCAAGCCACGAACGCGCGGTGATGTTCCTAGGCATTTTTGCACGTTTGAGGCTTTTCGAGCTGCCGAGGGGAGGGGGAATGCACGGCAGGACCTATCTCAGTTCCCCTACCTTCAGCAGTCTGAGAAGCCACGCCCACCCGGTCATATGGCCTGCAAGCCATGCCCACCCGGTCACATGGCTGGCAAGCCACACCCACAAAATAAGCCACGCCCACAGAGTGGTAGTAAAAAAATTAGGAACCCGCCCCTGACCGTAGTCCCACAAACTACTTTTATTGCCCTGCACGAGCAGCAGAGAACGGAGCTGGAAAGTAGGTTAGTGAAGGGATGTGCCTGCCCTGGTGGTGGAGTGGGGGTGAGGGTTTGGCATGGGTGGCCTGGCTGAAGGGCCTTCAGGTAAGCTGGTGGGGGACACATGGGGCAGCTCCGCACCCCCTATCTTGCTTCGTCTTCCACCCTTCCACCTCACTTCGTTCTTTGCAACATGCAGCCTCTCACAGTAATGAGAATTGCAGGCACAATTGCTTCCCACAATCTTCCAGAATTGCCTGCAATTCTTGTTACTGTGAAAGGCTGCACATTGCTTCTGGGCGGGGGAGGCTCGGTCCCCTTACCCGGTTTCCCTCTGCTCTCTCTCTCTCTCACACACACACACACACACACACACACACAGAGAGAGAGAGAGAGAGGACTCAGGGTGGCGTTTGATCGCTTGAACTGCCACACATTTTGCCCAGCTCGCTTCCCCGGCCTCATACCAGTACATTGGGGGGGGGGGAATTAAGACACCCCCCCCAAAAAAATAAGTTTGGGGGGGTCAAAAGAAAATAAGATGCGGTCTTCGTTTTGGAAAAACACGGTAGATGTAGTTAAGTGGGTGGCAAGATTGAGGATATGCCTAGGTTTCCTTCCCTTGCTCATCCCTTCTCTCACCCAATATTAAGGAATCATTTTTGCAGGGATGATTTTTTTCTATGGCTAGATTTTCCTGCATTTTTCTTATTACATACGCAGGAAAACATCTTAAAGGTTGGCAACAGAATTGTGAAGCACGGCCTCAACCTTTCTCTCTCGTGTGCTTTTTGAGCGCAATTAATATCTACATATAACCAGAGTTTCAAATAATGCCCCCTAAAAAAGTTTAAAGTAAAAATATGTATTAATATTATACAGACTAAAAAGAGTAGTCCCAATATGTATTTGTGCTGCCTCGGGAGACAATTATTCCAAGAGATTATATGAACGTTTAACCTAAAGTATAGAGATATAACAACCCCCACCCCCCCAAGTTTAGCTGACTGGCAAGATATAATTGCACTGCTTTAGAACGTGTTCATGCAAAAGCTTAGTAGTTGATCTAATAGCAAAAAAAAAATTCAAATTGTCATGTACAGGTAATTGATGAACTGTACAGACAGAAGTATGTTTAAAATAGTTTATAATTAGAGCTGTAGATAAATCATCTAAATAACATCTAAAATCAGCGGATACCTCATTAGCTTAACTTGTATAATTTTAAATATTATGTATAAAAATGACAAAAAATGATTCTAGACACATTAAGTTCAGTGTGAAAGTAGTGTAGGACAGCAGTTCCCAACCTTTCTGGCTCCACAGACTGGCAGTGGCAGCAGGGAGAGTTTCACGTGGGCAAGGTAATCCTGTGCATGAACAAATGAAGCTTTGTGTGCTTGCCCGCCGCTTGAGTGGCTCAGTTCTCAACTGTCCACGGACCGGCACTGGTCTGCAGACTGTAGGTTGGGAACCCCAGCCATAGGACACTCACTGGAGGATATTCACATTAGTGTGAGCAGAAGATAATAGAAGAACGAAGTCTACTCGTCTTGGACTAATGCACATCACTCTGAAATAATTTGTGCAGGTGACTGATGGTGTTAACTTGCCTTTTCTCTTTGGATGACTTCACAAATGCAGGTCTTACAGAACACATGGGCACAGTGTGTTATCATCGGAAAAGCCAGCGAATCCAAGCAAATAGCACATTCTTCATCTGATCCAGAGCTTAGAACTAACTTCATCTTCTGTATTAATATGTCACGGAATTCTTCAGAAGTACCTACACATTAAAAAGAAATACAACAGATAGAGCTTGTAAGAATGCTTCAGATTCAATTCCAAAAAAGATATTTTGGAATTCAGTATTTGTCAGCAGTCTTATCCGATTCTCAAATCACAATGCTTCCTCTTCTGAACTGAAACAATGCACAGCCCCAATACACATGCAATTATAAAGTGCCACTCTATTATATAACAGCTAATAAAAAAATCAGTTTACATGTCTACGGAATTGTTAAAATGTACTCACTTTCTAGAGAACTGGATTGAGAGATACTGGAACAGAGAGATGGGTGACAGCACAATTGTCTCAATCTGAGCAAAGCACCAAGAACATCTGCATAGTGGGCCAAAACACTTCCCTCAGTAAAATACCTAAAGAATAATTTTGATAGTAAAACAAACCTGTTAAAATAGAAATTTTTCAAATTCTATTTACTGGATCAAAATTATTGCATTGGACTAGAATTTTGCAAATTCTATTCCAATGCAATAATTTTGATCCAATAAATCAAGCATTATCTCATTTTAGTCTCACCAGCGTTTATGTATTAAAACAAGTCTGTTCCCATTATATTCACATTAAGAAATGTTTGTGTTTTATCACTGAGTGCAATCTAGGTCACTCTATATAAATTGTGCTTTATTTTTTAGATTCCATTTTGCTTTATTTTTCATAATGAACACCACAGATAGCACATAATATAATAGATGCATAACATAATACATAATAGATCTTACAATTTTGCTTTGACATCCAACAAAACACATGGGCATGTGCATGTGCATACCATTTTTAGCGGGAAAAAAGATTATAAAATTGAACCAATGAGTCACAGCCTAACTAAAGTATGCAATACAGATAGTCCTCAACCGAAAACAGTTCGTGCACTGACAGTTCTGATGTTACAACAGCACTGAAAAAAGTGACTTATGACTGTTTTTCACATTTATAACCATTGCAACATCCTATTAAGAATTGCCTGGCTAAACTTGCTATCATATTTAAAGAAAAGTCCACTTTGTATACAATTACAACTGTGTAACAATTGATTAGAAGAATGAATGTTGCTATAATCTTCATAGTTTACTTTAATCTGGTCATCATTTATTAGTCATATTACCAACGTTTCTCCGAAAAGATTTTCTCTTATACAAATGGTATTCTTGATAAAATCCAGCTTTATATAAATTAGAATTTAATATGGGTAATGGAATATATTTTTTACCATTTAACAGCCAGCACTATTTACCTGCTTATAGCAGCTTTAGTCTCATTTTTCACAGAGTGATAGATGGCACTCTCTTCATCTGTAAGTGTAATATGCTGAATAAATACTTTACGTTCTGGGAGCTTCAAAACTGGTTTCCCATTAACTTTGCTTGTTTTAGTTCTTCGAAGAGTAATGCTCTTAATTAGAGATTGTAAACGCCTAGGAAAATATGGAAATATTCAAACAATATATAATCATCATATCATACAGAAAATATGGAAACATTCACAGAACAACCTATATCAGAAATAGGAAAATATTCACAAAACAATCTATAATATCATGTTATACACACAATTGCAAAGCTAGCTCTTGTGCACAAGGTAAAGTTGCATATTTTCTAAATGTTTTCTAAACCTGAAGATTTTAACACTTAAAAGTATTTTTAAAGAATATTTTAAATGCTACAAGTACTAATTTATAAATGTATTGTGCTAATCTTTATAGAATATCTAGAATATATTAGATGCAGTTTATACTTAAGCCCTCTTTCATCTCCCATAGTGACAGGCCGCTGGATTGTTCTGTGCCACCACAATCTGTCTGTAAAAGGTTTCAACTTTAAGAAGGAAAGGAGAGACCACAAGTCCTTTAAAGAATTCTGAATAGGTGTGCCTAAAACAAGGACAGGGAGAAAAATACTGTGCATCATGTTTATTCAGTTTAGGTAAAATAAATCTCAAGGATTGTTTAGCAAAAAAGTATCTCATAAACCATTCATTTAGTGACCAGATACGGCGAGCGTAGCCTTCTTACTGAGGCTGCCTCACACTATTGTCTGATCCTTTCTCCTATAGAGAAGGATGCTTCCAAAAAATTGCAAGAATAGATGGCCAAGTGGGTGGGAAAATGAGGCTACCTGAACTTGAGGCAGTTTTGCTTGCAATGATGGGCTGGGTGGCAGAGTCTTGCTGAAGCACAGCAACCTTGCTTGCTCTAGTGGGCTGGGTTGGTGATGAGGCTTCTCAGGCACAACAGCTTTGTGTGAATTAGTGGGGCATTTGGGTGGCTGAAATCAGAGGTGTGGGAGATAGGCAGGTGGGGAGAGTTAAAGCACCCATGTGGTAATAAGTGCAGGTGGGCTTCCAAGTGCCTGAAATTTTATCACGATTCGGGGGGGGGGGGGTGACTGTGACAGTCCTTTGGACCCTTGAACAAGCCCTTTGTTCATTCCCATTGTAATTTCAAACAATTGCTGAACAAATGTTCAAAAGTTGAAGACCACCTGCACAAGACCGAATTGAACTTCTGTATCTTATCATTCCTCAGATTTGTATATATGTGTGGCACTTCAAATTCTCAGAGAGGAGGACAATGAACAATGGTTAGGAGGATGCAGCATTCTGTTTAGACAACAGTCCCCAACCTGGTATATACTGCAATATTGAATCTACAGCAGCGGTGGGTTGCTCCTGGTTCGGACCGGCTTTTAGAACCGGTAGCGCCGGAAGGCTCCGCCCGCCCACCTAGGACGCTTCTGCGCATAAGCATCAAGCGTGCGAACCGGTAGCAAAATAATTTACAACCCACCACTGATCTACAGCATAAATACCTGTCAAGATCCATCTTCTTTGTGCATTCAGATCTAGAACAGCTTTTGTCAGTTGAGCATTTGGATTTCGTATTGTATGACCTTCATCCAACACAACTCTCAGCCATTTTAATTTATGTAAAGGACTATCATCTCTCGTCTGGAAAAATACATATTAGCCATTTTAGTATTTGAAATAAAACGTTGAACAAGCATTTGGGGATGAGTCATCTTATTTAAAACATAGAGAGAAGAAACTTTTGACAATTTTATCAGAAGGATATTTATGATTTTACAAAGTGGAATAGGAGTCGTATGAATTAAGTGTATGAATTAGGTGGCCATATAAATATATTTAATAAATACAATACAAAATAAATTAGAACCTGGAATATTGAAAGTTCTTTTCACTGCTATAGAAACCATTCTCACAGCAGAGTATTAGCAGCTGGATTCATGTTTAGATTACGTTCTGTGCCATCCCTATTATTGTCAGTATCAGCAGACAGTAGATGACCTTGTCTGGGCCCAAAGATTAAACAAGGTGAGTCCTGATTAAAACTTGAATGGGCAAACTCCAGGAATACATGAAAAACGCCAATGACAAATCAATTCCATACTGTTCCCAGGAAAACAACATGAAGTCAGCTGGAATCAAGTTCTCTATGAAGAAAACATTATTTTTTTTACAATTGTCAGTTCTACCAAGTTATCTTGAGCTTTTTAAAGGAGGTGGGATCAACACAGGCAATATTAGATGAAATCTGGCAACCAAGCATAAAACAGCCCTATTAGAAAACTATAACCTCCTCCTTAATGCCAAACGACGACGCATGAAGGATATGAAAAATAAAGTAGCACTATGAAACTAAAGTAGCACGATAGCGGTTTTTAAAAGTATTAAACTAAATTCAGCATGAGCAAAAGTCTAATTTGTATGAATGTTACATTACTCCTTTTTTTTCTAAAGGCTCTTAGAATTTTTCAGTATACGCACCCCATAGTCAGTAGCTAAAACATTGTATGTTGTTAAGACAATATCCTGCTTGGAAAGTGCTGTCAGATCTTTGTTCCGTTGCGAGCCATAGTAAACGTAAGTGTTCAACTGAATATTTGGATCAACATGTTGTTCAAGTTGGTCCTAAAATGAGAATTGACCAAAAAGTACAATTAATTGACTGTGCCATAAATTTTAACGCCTGCAAATTCTGCTCTAATCCTTGCTACATTAAGTTTAGGTCATACAGGGATAATTATTCACCTAACACAGATTTATTTGCTGTCAGTTATTTCTTCAGTTATGATTCCAAAGGAATGCAATTAGTTTTGATATGTGACATTTGTGATTATCCCCTCAGGCCTTGTACTGAAGAAAATTTAAAAAATGATGTTCACTTCTTTCAGATATAGGGATTAAGAGACTTAATTGCTTTGGTGAAAGTAGAAACTGCATCATCATTTTATCCTGCCTTTTTATATATAACTCAAAGTTGTTAGGATGCTGAGTCTGACTATTATAGGTCTATAGCTCAGCAGTTTGAGACCTGAGTGAGCTCCTGTCACCTGTACCAGCTCCTGCCAACCTAGCATTTCAAAATCATGTAAATGCAGGTAGATATAGGGCAAATAAGTGTGCGGCAAGGTAACAGCATTCTGTTTCACTGCACTCTCTACTACGGTGTGATGTCATGCCAGCCACATGACCGCGGAAACATCCCCAGACAATGCTGGCTCTTTGGCTTAAGAAATGGAGGTAAGCACCACCCTCTAAAGTCAATCACAACTGGCAGGATAAAACCCGCAGGGACACCAAGGTGGCAAACATACCTAATATTCCTAGTTTCTACTTCCATGAACGGAGTTGTGAGAAAATGACTTGCTCAAAGTCACCCAGAGGGCTTTCATGCCTATAGGTGGCCTACAACTCACAATTTCCTGGTTTCTAGGCCAGCACCTTAACCACTACACCAAATTAGATAGCACATGAAAAAAGTGCAATATCTCCTCTGGCATGGCACCATGTGGTTAGCCTTGTCTGGACTTGGAAACTAAGCATAGTTAGGCTAATTATTTCTTGAATAAGACACCACCAGAAAATTCTAGTGTCATAGAATTAGTATTTAGGAAGCTAAATACTTCCCAAAGATGGGAAACCATTTCTGTATCACTTAAGATGTCAATCTCTATGGAGATTCTCAGTCATCCAGGTCATGGTTGTCCCAAAGGTGCTTTTTCAAGAGACAACTGGACTTCTTAGTTTTTCTTTGAAGATGTTTCGCTTCTCATCCAAGAAGCTTCTTGGAGAAGCAAAATGTCTTTAAAGAAAAAGCAGAAAGTCTAGTTGCCTCTTGAAAAAGCACCTTTGGTTAAGATGTCAATGTAGTTACTAGGAATCATGCTTGTCTGAACAGCATCTTTACCTTTTAAGTTTAAAAAAAATACATGAACTTAATAAAATAATGATAAAGTTGTAACTCAGGTATTCCAACACTGTCTCATCCTGCACCATTTTGAACCTCTTCATCAAGATAGTCTACGTGAATATGAGCTATTTATCTTTCCAATAATTTGTCCATTGGTTGGGATTGTTAACAGAAGTGCTTAAAAAGACTGTATATCGATTTATAATGGAATAAATTGTTACCCAATAGGCAAATGTAGATATAGGTCAGTGATGGCGAACCTATGGCACGCGTGCCACAGGTGGCACGCGGAGCCATATCTGCCGGCACGCGAGCCGTTGCCCTAGCTCAGCTTCAGCGTGCATCTGCGCGCCGGCCAGCTGATTTTCGGCTAGCGCGGAGGCTCTGGGAGGGCATTTTAGGTTTCCGGAGGGCCTCCGGGGGGCATTTTCATCCTCCCCATGCTCCAGGGAAGCCTCTGGAACATGGGGAGGGCGAAAAACAGGCCTACCGGGCCCACCAGAAGTCGGGAAACGGGCCGTTTCTGGCCTTCAGAGGGCCTCTGCGGGGGCGAGGGAGGCCATTTTAGCCCTCCCTAGGCATTGAATTATTGGTGTGGGCACTCACACGTGCGTGATAGCGCGCGCGCACGCTC
This sequence comes from Diadophis punctatus similis, assembly GCA_023053685.1. Lineage (NCBI taxonomy): Eukaryota > Metazoa > Chordata > Lepidosauria > Squamata > Dipsadidae > Diadophis > Diadophis punctatus. The sequence goes on from JALIGW010000005.1 coordinate 53,260,988, forward strand.
TTTCGGCACCCGAGGGAAAAAAGGTTCGCCATCACTGATATAGGTTGAAACAGAAGTGCTTAAAAAGGCTGTATTCCAAATTATAAGGGAATAAATTGTTACCCAACAGCCAGATGCTGATATATGAGTGTGTATACTCTGGTCATTATTTTACTGGGTCTCTACCTTTTGCACTAGCAGAAGGACCTTTTATGAAGCTAAAACTTCTCTTTCCATTGATTTCTGCTACCCACTACAACCCTCAATTCTTCCCAATAATTTGCTCCAAGAACTGGAATAATTTAAGAGGCTATAATACATACATTATCTTGTCAAAGCAATATTTGGGTTGAAAAAGAATTTAAAGAAAAAAGTGTTTTACTTAATTCAATGTAGAACAATCCTCATTCATTTAAAAGTTGCAATCTATAAACATTAGGAAATACAAATTATGTAAACTATAAACCTACAATCCAGTTACTTAGGACAGAGAGAGGACAAATGACCAGCGTCCCTCTAACATTATCAACTTCATTTTTCTTTGGTTGTACAGGAACATCATCTTGGAGAGAAGGAAAACACACAATTACCAACTTGAATATGCTATCGTACTTACAGTACTGTATATAGTCCATTTAGTGTTATTCAGTTAAAGAATAACTACGTTAGTAAGAAGATATTCCTACTCCAAGCATATCATCTACAATTCTATTGAAACCTGTTTTACTACCTACCCATTGGGATTCTTAAGCCATAAAATGCAGCTATTCATTCTGCACTATACACTAACTACTAATTTAGTTTTCATAATTGAATAACTTTTTGCTTAGTCTTCAACAAAAGAAACATATCAAGATAATGTAAATTTAAAATCAAAGATTTACATGCCTTTTATTTACATCATTTATATAGGCAGCTTTGGTATAACATGCATATTTCGATTTATACATTGCAAGAAGCCATGATTTTCTTTTAACATAGTTGATGAAAAAGTTAAAATAGTTACACACACAAAATAGATCCATCCATGATTCAGGCTAACAATCAATTAGTTATTGTTATGGGGATCCCAGCTGGATCAGTATCCCAAAGCATTGAGGCCCCCAAATCACTATATAGGAGATGGAAGAAAGCAAAGGACATCTTGTAAATTTTGCTAAAAGCAATCAGATACCAGAAAACTGGAAGGAGGAATTAAACTGTGATTGACTCCTTTGACTGAGCATGCAGAATCATATCTGAAGTAAATTAGGTAGTTAGGTAGAAATAAGTGACTTAAAATTGGATTAAATAGTGTTTATAGGATGGCTATAAACACTTTAATCCAATTTTAAGTCACTTATTTCTACCTTCCTACCTAATTTAGACTAGACTTCAAGATCCCTTCCAATTCTGTTATTCTGCAATCCCAAAACAATAGTCAGTAAAGTTTTAAAAAGTATCTTAGTATTTACCAGATGGTTTTTTCCTAAGGAATCAAGAGTGAAGAAACAGAATGGTCAAGTATCATTACCTAGTTTTCTTTTCCTTGTTCTTGATTTTGGTTTTTTTCCTTTAGCTGGAAAACAAAACATGTTATCATAATAAGTAAAATTGGAAAGATACTAAGAAAATAATAGAATCAAAAATGACTGTAACTCACTTTTTATTTGTTCTGCAACTTCCTGCTCAGGTTCTTTGTCACTGCTTATTGTGCACTTTGATTTCTTGCCCATAACTCTAAAGCATCAAAAGTGAGGGGGAGAGAGGGGACAAAAATAATATTCTATATGTTCTAGTGATTTTACTTGTTCAACCTATAAAGGTTAGTGACCTAAAGAGACACATCTGAGGAAGATGAGCGGTTAAAAAATTGGATGGATGGATAAAATAAAGCAGGGTTGACTACAACCATCTTGCAGTCACTCTTTGGGCTTGGAATTGAGATAGTTGATGATTGTGCAAACTCATTCCCCAAAACTCGACATTCCCCCCACCCCCCATTTTACAACAAAAATAGTCTCTGTAGAATGTGGCTGCCAGATATTGCTGAATTCTAAACTTCAGTAGTTTCAATAGTATAAAACAATGAAAAGGATATTGTGAGCTGTAATTCACCAATAGGCAGAAGGCAACAAGTTGCCCAGACTAACTTATTTTAGGTACAAGCCACAAAACAACTCACAATATGTAGGAATCATTAGGTATGTCTGTACTATACACTTAACATGATTAACTTAACTCATGGCTTACTCCAATAATTCAATTTCCTGAATTAACCCATCACACTGAACCATACCACTAATCACATAGGTCAGATTTGAAGATTACATATTTGTTGGTTCAGAGTCATGAAATAGTCAACTATTTTTGTGTGTATATTTGAGAAAGAGATAATCCACAAGTAATTTTTATTGGGAAAAGAAAACTTAAGTGCTAAGGAATTCTTCAAAACTTCAAACATAAGCAGTGTGAAGACATCTGGCACAACTGCATTTGCCCTCTGGAATAGCATTCCTCAAGATATAGAAGGGTTGTATAGCTCCCACCCTTTAAATATTCCGCAAGTCTCTCAATACTTTGCTCTGTTCCCAGATTAGACTATTTATGGACCCTGACTATTTTTTTCTGGGTTTTATCTATGTGGTTTTATTCAGTCAGTATCCTCCTTTTTAAACATTGTAAGTTGCCCAGGGTATTGAGAGTCAGGCAGCTTAAAAATCCAATATATTAAATACATAAATGAGCACATAAGTATTTAAGTTAGAAATGAGAGGAAAATATAAAAGAATTTTCATTGGATTCTAATTTAAAAAAATAAATATTTGTCCTGGATACCATATTTTAAAGATAAACATCTAAACAACTTCCTAAATAAGTATCAGTTTATTATGCTGGATACTTACAAAGGGCAAACTTACAAGTGATCCTTGATGTACCACCACAATTGAATCCAAAATTTACATTGCTAAGTGAGATTTGCTAAGTGAATATTGCCCCATTTTACACCCTTTCTTTCCATAGTTAAATGAATCACTGAAGTTTTTAAGATAACACGGCTGTTAAAAAGATGTGGCTTCCCCAATGTCTTTGCTTATCAAAAAGGGGAAAGGTGATCACATGACCTCAGGACACTGAAACTGTCATATAGGCCAGTTGCCAAGAGTCCAAATTTTGATCACAACCATGAGGATACTACAATGGTCATAAGTGTGAACAATGATCATTTTTTCAGTACTATTGTTAACTTTGAACTGTCACTGAATAAATTAAGTCAAATACTACATGTATTACTTAACTCTGAACAAGCTGGATAGGAAATTTTTTTTACTGTGTTTCATTTTGTGAAATAAAGATATTTACCATAATAAAAAAACATAGGATTATATAAGAAATACAGCATATATTGTTCACAGTTATTTTAAAGAAACGTGTAGGGTTTGCATGGACCACAATGCCATTCATTAACTCATTTTTTCCAGCTTCTGGGCAAGCCTGAAGGGAAAATATCATGCTGCTGCTATTTGTTCAGTCACCTAGACTTTAAGGAATTGGTTCCTCAGAAAAAATAAGGTTCCTTCAGTGCATTGTTTCCCAACATTGGCAATTGCTATATGTGCGGACTTCAGAACCCAGAAATCCACAACCAATAGGGCCATTGATAAGAATTCTGGGAGCTGAAGTCCACAATCCTGGCAGCTATTAAGGTTAGGAAATACTACTTTAATGAGCAACAGAGAAGGGTGTTTATACAATAGCCACATTTTGAATATGTTTCAAAGTATGCACATTCCTTAATAGAAAGGAAAAAATTCTACCTTTTTGGATAGGATCTGGAAGATTGTGAGGGAAAAGAATCACTTTCCTCTTTTGAATTGGAAGCATTCAGCTGCAAGCCACAATTGGGTGCTTATGAGAAAATTAAAAAAATGTTTGTGCTTTAGAAGTAAAGTTATTGGAAAACAACAAACGTATTTAATGTAAAAAAAGAATTTCTCTAATTCATTTTAAGGAATTCAATCCAGACTAGGGCATGCTTCAATCTCACGGACTTTAATGAGCTTTAATTTACATAATAATGTCACATGAATCTGAGGCAGATCTGAAATAAATGTTCTCAAATCAGTATATATTACAAATATATAGTATTACAAATTACCTTGTAAGTTGTTTTGTGCAGTAGGAATATATTTCTAAAGGGTAAAACAAAAGCAAAAATTGTCATAAAACCAGATAATATATCTTAAATTCTACATATAATTACTAGTTATTTTTTTAAAATACATGAAATGTATTTAAAACAAGTGGCACAAAGCATAAAAGCTTCAGAGTATAACTTCTCTTAACCTGGGCAGAAGAGATTTGTATCTATGAAAATGCCTCACACTAAAAAATCTGCCAAATATTTTTCTAACGAAAATACCATTTCTGTGCTGATTCATTTGAGTGGTACCTGGTAATTTTCTATGGTTTAAAATGTCAGCCACAAAACATTAAGGGGAGACTACAAAAAAAAAGTCCAAACAGCTCACAGGTCAAATAAATTATATTCATATTGCCAAATCTTGTTACTAAAAAATGAAAAATAACTCACATTTGATGTCAGAATATTGTTGTTTCTCTTGCTTTGAATATCTGGATTATTTTGACTTAAATTATTAACAGAATGATAGACAATAAATATCTCACCTCTTCCATTTGATCAACTTTCTTTTCAAGAGGAAGAGGCTTCCCATTATGGAAGTTGGTAAGAATTACTGCAATCATAGTAAGTGTTTTGCCCTAAAATACATTAAACAATTAGTTAGCATTTTTTTTCATACAAGCAGAGTTGGAATCAGCTTTTCAGGTCTCTTGAGTCCAACCCATGTACAGCTAAGAGTCCAAATTAAAGTATTCTTGACAGATAACTAGCCACATCCTCATGCAAAATACTTACCAGTCCCATATCATCTGCCAATATTCCTCCGAGCACATTTTCTGGTCTATTTCTTTCAGCAAAATGTATAATTGTATTGTAGAATAAGTTATTTCGCTCTTCCCAAAACGGAGGAAGATCGTTATTGTTCTCTCGCAAAATCATCCAAGCTAAAGCTTGCTTCTGGTGTGGCAGTAAAGGAGTCAAAACAGCCTAGAAAACAAATATTCCATTTTAAATATTTCTTCAGAGAAAAAGCTACAACTTGCAGCTCTTCATTTTTCACTGTTATTTTCTACCTTTTTATCTGACTTATTTACAACTAATTAATGATTTCATTCATTGGCAACAAGGTAATGGGCCAGCCACTTCTCTCAGCCCTAGGAAGAAAGCAGTGGCAAATCATCTCCAAAAATCTTGCCAAGAAAACAGCAGACACACGTTAGGCTGTTGCTAGCAGTCAAAACTGACCAGAAGGCATCCCCTTTCCCCAAAGTGATGTATGCAATACAGCATTAACCACTGTCACTTATTCAAATTACATACCTTTGCTGCTTCCATTTCAAAGGTCTTATCTTCTTCTTTCAGGTCTTCAAAAAGTTTGTCAAATTCAGTTTTAAGCTACAATGTAGGATAATATACAAATAGCCTTATAATATCTAGTTTATATTATTACTTCACACAATAAAATGCACTCAAACATATTCAACATTTTTTATATTTTAAAGAAGCGTTAACAGGTTTATATTACACACTGCTTTTTTCACTTTACATGGTAAAGTGAGACTGAGGTAAGGAAAACAATACATTAAAATTGTAAATTAAAGTAACAATGGGCAGCTTTATCATACTAGAAACTGTAATTTCAAATCTACTGGGGACAATTTTTCCAGGCCAAAGGCGAGATGGATGGACACAAACATTATTAGGGGTCACAATGTTCCTTATCAGAACAAAGTAAACCCTACCATCCTCGACCAAACTCTATTCACTTACTGACTGACATTGTTTTCTTCAGATAGAGGCAGAGCAATGTGGTGTGACTATTCCATGCCTTTCATTGGTCAAAGAAAGAAAGGGAAATGATATTGCAACCAGCAGACTTGACATTCCCTGTCCTACTTCTTCTAGCACACTATAAAGCCACCTACACAGTAACTCAAGAGTTGCTTGGCTCCAAGACTATGATTGTGCAGTGGTTAGAATGCAATATTGCAGACTGATTCTGCCCACTGCCCGGAGTTTGATCCTGAGCAGCTCACGTTTGACTCAGCCTTCCATCTTTCCAGGGATGATAAAATGAGAATTCAAATTGTAAGGGACAATATGCTGACTCTGTAAACCGCTTAGAGACTGCTGTAAAGCACTATAAAGCGGCATATAACTCTAAGTGCTATTGCTATTACAATTCTTATAACAAGCATGAGTAGTGATACCTGTTCAGTTGTCATTTGGATAGCACCATGGCTTGGAGCATTGTAACGTGTTCTACCTCTGCCAGATGTCCTGCCAGTCTCAAAACCAAACTCTGAAACTAAATGCCATTGAAAATATGAGAACTAGTAAATGTTTGGATGTTAATATTGAGCTTTTTTTATTTACATGAGAAAATCCTTCATATCTTGATGATGATAAGTTTTAACTTACATTTTCCTGGAGGTGCTAACTTTAATCCATGCATTTTTAGTCTGTCTAGAAGCACTTGCTTATTCTCTTCTTTTCCCCAAAAGCTCAATTCCACTGGCATAGTGAAAACATTACCTGCTCCACGAGGAACAACCCTGAGAGAGAAAAAAATAGCAATGATATTATATTACATGTTTGTCTTTCCCTTTGTAGAAAGAGCTCAGGAAAACATACATTAGGACTGTGCTAATCATTCAAAGGAGGTGCATTAGGTATGTGGGAGCACTTGCAAAACTTATTAAACTGTTAAAGCAGCATATTAACACTTCTTTCAAAAGGATTTACAAAGCTCTAGAAAACATATTTATCCTCCCTTATGCTCCTTTTTTATTATTTCAAGCACAATGGAACAGGTTGAGAAATAGTGACTTGCACAATGTTATCACAAGCTTAATTACTGGCTAGCTATTGGAATCCAGATTATACCATTCTAGTTTGATATTTAAGGCTGTTCTCCAAAAATAAATATTATACATTCCAGCAAATATTTCCTGGATAGTGTAAAAAAAAACAGTAATGAGAAAGGAATTAGCAGATAAAGGGGAAAACTAATATCATAATTGAATTTTTTTTTAATAACAAACTTCCATGCAAAATGGAGGAGTATTATATAAATCACCTGAACAAAATGATACACACTAATAAACTAATTTAGTTAATTACAACATTATATTTCTATACAACTTAAAAGTATTCAACTTATACCTTCAAAAGGACAGAAAAGTCAGTGACCAAAATAATGAAATGCAAAAATCAACAAATGACAGCAGAAACAATGGAAATAAATCTTGCTTTTAATCGCTAAAATTAATTCTGCAATGTTTAATAGATAGAACTTACAAAGTATTTTATAGACAATCAAAATGTCATTGATATAACATTTTATTATGCCACATGATCACATTTTATCATATGTACATCATACGAACACACACATAATAAACATGTACAAAATGACCCTATAAATCCATGATGGTGAACCTATGGCACACTTGCCAGAGATGGCACACAAAGCCCTCTCTGTGGGCACATGCGGCGTCACCAGCTGCTCTTCTGGTTTCCGGCGCACATGTCAGCTTGTCTTCACGGGTGCTAGGGCGCCAAAAAACAGCCAAAAAAAACGGTTTTTCGGGCCGTATTTAGCCTGAAAAACAGCCCCGAAAACGGCCTGAAAACAGGCATGTGCGGGCCGGCCAACTGGTCTTCGGGTTTCCGGCGCTCCGGCACACGTACATGCACGTGTTTTCCGGTTTGGGCACTCGGTGCCGAAAAGGTTCGCCATCACTGCTTTAAACCAACAGCTAGCATGTCTCAAAGGTGGTTTTTCAAAAGGCAACAGAACTGGGGGTTTTTTCCTTGAGGAAGATGACATTCTGCTTCTCAACAAAGAAGCTTCAGCAGTTCTGAGAGGGGGTGTATGTGTGGAAGGATTCTATTTCTTTACAGTCACCTGAGCTTTAGTATTCTCTCTCAGAGCCATTGAGGCCACTTGAGGGTTTGTTTATCTGTGTCCTCAGAGTCACCCAAATCTGAGTGCAAATGGGTGTGGAATCTTCTTGGAATTGCTGAAAGGACAGAGATGGTTAAGTGATGGATGGATGGATGGAATTAGAGATGGGTGGGGTGTTATCGGTATTTTATCCCTTTATGATCTGTCTACAACACAATCTTTGCAGCAGTTCCAAGAAGATTCCACACCTATTTGCACTCAGATTCAGGTGACCCAGAGAACACAGATCAACCCTCAAGTGGCCTCAAGGGCTCTTAGACAGAGTGCCAACAACCAGATGGATGAAGACCAAATGATTGCAAATAAATATAATCCTTCCATCCACCCCGTTAAAACTCATGAAGCTTCTTAGAGAAGTGAAATGTGTCATCTTCCTCAAGGAAAAAACATGGTCTAATTGCCTTTTGAAAAAGCACGGTTGATATAACCATGACCTGAATGATTGAGAATCTCCACTGACAACAGATAGCATAAACTGGAATTTTTCTCTTCATTTAGAAACTACACTAAATATAAATATCCAATATTTAAATATTTAAACTATTTAAATATTTAAACTAACTAAATATTTAAACTAGTAATTAGCTTAAAGGTGCAATAAGAAGGCTTCCATTGCTGAAACAATAACTTCTTTTCTGTTTTGCCATGTTTAACTACTCAATTGCTGATCAAGAACGTTATTTTATTTTGGGAGAAAATAGTATTCAAAATGAATTCTTACCCTTCCACTACTGCCAATTTGTTGTCCATGATATAAGCCAAGCAAGCTGCCAGTTCTTTTTTTATATGGCCTACTTGATCACCATTCACATTGTTTACTTTTACAGCATTCTTATCATATGGATTATTAGGTTCTCGCTGGAGAGCCACCATTTCATTATTATTGACCTGTAAAATTAACATTTGCAATTAAACCAGTAACAAAGGCTGCTAAACTATTCTTAAACATGTTTAGCCAAAACAGTTTTATCTTTAAATAATAGATTCTATCCAAAAGGCCCTACTCTTGGCTATTCTTCGCCATTCAATCTAATTTGTGGGATCACAAACAGGACCTTGAAAGCTTATTTTACTTCATGGGATTAGTGATACGGGGAAGCAGTGCTTAATTTCTTAGGCTTTGTAGATTACTGTTAACATTTAAATTAATAGCTGGTTTTCTTGATATTATTTGCATGTTAAAATGGGAATAATCTGAACAGTTTTTCAAACAATTACTGATAAGCACACAAATTTTGGTTCACATATAACATTAAGCTAGTTTAATCACTATCTACTGATTTATATAGCATACTATACCATAAATTACAAGCCGTATTTACTGGTTTCATACAATACAATAAATCCAAATTAAACATTCTACACCAGGGGTGTCAAACTCTCAGCCGGTGGGCTGGATGAGTCATGTGATGGCCACGCCCATCCCATTTAGTGAAGGAGGAGAAGTTGCATATCACATGACATGTCGTCGCAAGTTTGACACCCCTGTTCTACACCATGTAGTGGCAATGCAGAAGACAATTATTACTGTAAGGAGTTAGTGCCATATTTCTCCTTCACATTAAGAAAAGTCTGTAAGTTTAGAGCTCATTCTGAACTAGCCGGCTTGTTTTTCACTCTTGCTTGCTGAACAAAGGAAAAGGGGAGGTAGGAGGGAAAGGAAACCTTCACATAACTTCAAAGATTTTCCTGCCATGAAACTCTCTGACTTTTGATTGTCATCCCAGAGTCATATGCTAGTCAGGTCAAGTCTTGCAGTTTCCTGACCATAGCAGGGCCACGAAATCATGATGCCAACTTTTGATAAAAACTGTGGGGTTGTTGCTATTTGTTGGCAGCTTCTGCAGAGAACCCAGTGAGCATTGCTATGGAAACTAACTCCCCATGGGGTATCTCTGCTGCTGTTACTAAGGAGTTCCTGGCAGCCTTGGTGTCATCTTTCCTTTGCATGTATGCTATTCATGCTATGCTTTTAGCCAACAATCAAGCTTAAAATCCCTTCATTTATTGGATTGTTCATTGTCTCTGAATCCAAAAGAATCAATTGTCTGGGCACCTGATCACTGTCCTGACACTTGGCAAAACACACCATAGCTTTGTCTGGTCTATGAACTGATCCAGTGTTTTAAGATATTTTTAAAAAACAGGGTTCATATCATCAGTTTTCATCATTCTGAACTTACCACACCAGTATAATACTGTAAACCAACCACATTTCCTCGCAAAATTCCAAATAACACCGCTGAATCTATATCTTCATCAATCCCTGAAGTACCGGTAACAATTCCCAAATCTTCTAAGCTGGGATAAAATTCACGGGTAAAAACATTGTAATGCCTGTCTCCATACAAAGCAGGATCCAATTCCCACGAGAAGTCTCTATATATATAAAAAAAGAGGGTGGGGAGCAGAGGAGTTAAAGCAATTTTTATGTAGGAAGTTATTTTAGGTCAGCGGTGTCAAACTGAATTTCTTCGAGGGCTGAATCAGCATTGTAGTTCTCCACGGGCCGGCGGGTGGTGTGGGGAGACGGTACAGACGCCTCCTGCAGCGCTTTGCTGCCAAAAACAGGCCGTGTGGAGGTCCCACAAGGCCAGTTTTCAATCAGCAGAGGCACCACAGACTGGTCCTTTGATATTTCTAGGCCGGTCCCGCGGGTCAGATTTAAACACACCTGTGTTCAAGGTTTGAATTTGAGAACTTTTTAAAAGCAAACACAATTACTTGGCTAATTTATTTCAAGCAGTCCATTACCAAGCAATCCCTCCGTTAATCATTCTCGTTATTAGATAATTAAATTAGTAATTAGATTTATTTTTCTCCAAGTACCTTACCTTGTTTTACAGGAAATTAAAGTTAGGCCATATCACTACTTGGATAGGAGACCACCATGGATTTCCAGGCAAAAGGATAGGTGCCTATGTACCGTATTTTTCAGAGTATAAGACGCACTGGAGTATAAGACGCACCTTAGTTTTTGGGGAGGAAAATAGGGGGGGGGAAATCTACCTACCAGGTATTCATCTGGCTAGCATCCTTAGTCTGGTCAGCTTCAGCACATTATTTTATCCCCTGGTTAGGGCTGAAAAAACTTTTTTCGGAGGGAATAGCAATGAAAACAAGCCTGCAAAGACTTAGGGCTGGAAAAAAACTTCTTCTGAGGGAGTAGCAATGAAAAAATCTTGCAAGCTGTGAAGATTGTTAGCACCTCGTTAGGGCTGGGGAAAAAAGCTTCAAAAAAGCTACATTCGGAGTATAAGACGCATCCAAATTTTCAGCCTCTTTTAGGGGGGAAAGGTGTGTCTTATATTCCAAAAAATACGGTATGTGCATGTGTGTAGTAGCTTAGTCTAGGACAGTGATGGCAAACCTTTTTTGGTTCGCGTGCCAAAAGGGGGGGGGAATGCGTGCGATCACATGTGCGTGCCCACGCCCATAATTCCATGCACCCCCGCACATGCGCGCATGACACCCCTGGTCCCAGCATGCAATGGCACGTCCATTTTTTGCTCTCCCCAGGCTCCAGAGCCTTCCTAGGAGCCTGGGGATGGCGAAAACGGCCTTCCCCACCCCCTATGGAGGCTGGAAACAGCCTGTTTCCCGACTCCCAGTGGGCCCAGAAGCCCCGAAAATCAGCCGGCTGGTGCACACATGCACGCCAGACCTGAGCTCGCGTGCCCACCGATATGGCTCCGCGTGTCACTTGTGGCCCCCGTGCCATAGGTTCGCCATCACGGGTCTAGGATGTCTAGTCTAGTTGTACCATTTCTAATTTTCACAACTGACCCAATTTTATGACCTTGTTTGCAGTGGGCATTAAATGGTCAATGCGGTAATTAAGAAAATGCCATAATCATTAACAAAACCAATCGTTCAATATGAGAATAGTTTTGCCAAAAACTAGAAGCAAATGGTTTATGGCAAAACTATCATTTAAAATTCAATTATGTGACTGCAATATGCTGCAAACAGCCTTAAATGCAGCCCAGCTGCTGAATGTCCAAAGAATGGTCATGTGACTGGTATGTGTGTTGGAACTTGAATTCGGATCATAAACGCCCCAAGGGAGATATCTACCTGTAGAACTGTTGTTCCCAGTTGCTGCTCTGTGAACATCCTAAACAAACCAAAATCCAAAAAAAAAAAAAACCTCCCACCCCACTAGGGAATTCTGGAAGCTTGACACTCAGACAAATCAGCCATCAACACATAGAAATAAACCACATTTACACACCATTCAAGAGAAAATAAAAAGATAAGGAAACAAAAAGACCAGACTACATGCTCTGCAGCAGTCAACTCAACACCCAGATAAGTAGAGATTAATACCAAACAATCAAGAAGAAAACAATATCCTAATCAAGAAATTACCAAAAAGAAAACCCCATCCATACCAATACTAACAGGAGAAACTATTACAATATATAGTATATAAACCCCACATTCACTAGCACTCTGATGGAGTTGGGTAACTTTCTCTTTTCGCTATATACAAAATTGTGAACTGAGCAAGCAGGCTAAAAAACAATGCACTGTCATAAAAACTCTAAGATTATACAATTCAGCATAAATTGTATGCTAAATTACATAAAATTACAAATTGTATGCTAATGCAACTGCTACATGTTCAACTGACACAAGTTTCAACCCTTTTCTATAAATGCAACAGGGAAAAATACAGAAAGTGTTAACAGCTAGACAGTAGATAAACCATTTGCTCAATCTCACTTTTTTTTTAAAGTCCATTGTTTCCTTAAAAATTCGGGGGGAGATTTAAAAATCTTATAAGCATCTCTGTTATGTGTTTCCCAGTCACTCTGGGCTGTCTCAGGTTTTATCTCTTTCTCTACCTTTTAACAACATGAACATGCTGGGAAAAATAATGCATTGATTTGGAGCACTGATGACACTCAGAAAAAAATCTAGTTGTGAGTATGTGGATATCTATGGAAACTCTCAGTCATCCAGGTCATGGTTGTCCCAAAGGTACATTTTTTAAAAAAAGCTACTTTCTTCTTGAAGACATTTCACTTCTCATCTAAGAAGCTTCTTCAGTTCTGAACTGAATGGTGGAAGATGGAAGGATTTATATTCTTTGCAGTCATTAGCAATCTTTCTGAGAATAGTTAAGGCCACCTGCAGGTTCACCTGAATAATGCAAATGGTTTGGAACCTTCTTGGAATTGCTGAAAGGGTTGTGTTATAAACACTCCCACTCTGTTGAGAGGGCTGTTCAATCTTATTGTAAATGGTCTCTTTGACCCCTCTTTCAAACCATCTCTGTCCAGAATATGGACTTTGCTGTCTTCAAAAGCGTGACCTTTTGTCTTTCAAATACAAATGGACTGCTGAATCTTATCCTGGTGGGTTTGCTTCCCTATGTTGTGCCATGCGCTTGTGAAGTGGTTATGTTTGTCTAATGAGCAGATCTGTACATTGTACTGTATATATTTTGCTTTTTTTGGTTCTCATCCAAAAAGCTTCTTTGGTTCTGAATGAATGGTGGAGGGTCCCTTTCAGCAATTCCATAAGGATTCCACATCCATTTGCACGGATTCAGGTGACCCTGAGGGCACAGATAAACCCCCAAGTGGCCTTAACGGACTAGATGACTGCAAGCAATATAAATTTCCCTTCCACCATCAGTCATAACTGAAAGCTTCTTGGATAGGAAGCAAAATGTCTTCAAGGGGAAAAAAGTCAAAGTCCAGTTGCCTTTTGAAAAAGTACTTTTAGGACAACCATGACCTGGAGGCCTGAAAATCTCCATAAATATGCGCATGCTCACAACTAGATGATCTATTTACTAGATAGTTTAACCATGTTTACTGAATCAACCACAAACAACAGAAAACAAAGCAAAAGAGCCAAAAAGTAGAGTGCAAGAAAAGCTACACCGCTACTTGCCGAGCGGCCCTTCGGCCCACCCCCCACTCCGGCTTAGCTTCACGGCCTCAACGGAGCCTTATTCTCCACGGAGGAGCCAACTCGGATAAAAGGTTTCGCTTCGTTACATGCTTGGTATCTCTGGATATCAGGCTCGTTACCTCAGGAACCTCCAAGCCATCACGACACCAAGCTGCTCCGGACGCCAACAGCTCCAAACGTTTCCTTCAGGCCGCTGCGACTGTTAAGAGCTGCAAAAAAAGCCCGACGCCTTCGCGTTGCCAGAGCGCATGCGCGCACCCTCATTGGGCGAGCACAGCGACGCCGCTTCCAATCGCTGACATCGTCTCCAGCTGTTTGAGCCAATAAGGAACTAAGAGGCAGTCTGTTCTTTGAGCTCCGTATGTCTACGTTTCTGTTTGGTTTTTTTAAAATTCATTAGTGTCCTGGTGACCAATGGGCTTTATGAACCTGGAGCTGCTGTTGTGAATTAACAAATGAAGAGTTTGAATTTCTGATACAGCAGAACAGGCATGAAAATATTGACTGTCCAAAGATAAATATGCACGTGTCTTGACTGCTCGTTTGTCACATGATGATATTTATTTATCACATTTTAATCCCGGACTCTCGGCGATATACAAAATAATAGGCAAGAATACTAAATATAACACAGAATTCTGATCCAATACAATTCTGATGCGTCAGACCCCAAAAGCCCTCCGGAAAAGCTATCTTAGGGACAAACGGATCGTTTCTTAGCTGTATAAAAAACAAAAAAAATCCATTTTGAATCTGCAATTTACTCTCAATTAATAATAATATTAATTATAATTAATTAATAATAAATAAATAAATTTAAGCAGGAACCTCTTTATTAGGAGTTGGAGGTATGTCATGGGAGTGGTTAACTTTTAATAGATAAAAATCATCAATTAATTGAAGAACAGAGCTTCACTGGAAACAATTTACATTCTGCGACAATAACTTTAATGTTAAATAACAATCTACCTATTCTTTGGGAAGAGCTCGATAGGTAGATAAAATTGCCAATCCAATCTACGCACCTGGCTGACTGCAATCAACCATAAAAATAAAACGACAAAATTCTAGAATATGCTATTAGTGTTGTCATGGTTATTCTGAGATTTCTTATCCAACGATTAAAAATTAGAAAGTTGAATTGCTCCTGGGCATTTTACGAAAACTTAAAATCAATTACCCAAATGGGTCCCCTTAATGGAATGCAACGATCCCACTGAATACTGTAGTAACGTCTACGCAAAGTACACGTTCCACAGATACTTTAAGAGTCTCTTCAGAGTACATAAGTCCTCTATGCACGTCTAAAGTGCCTTTCCACTCACTTTTAAATAAACGCAATCCCTGCTCCCAACTAAAGTAACTTTTAGAAGTGGGAGAACGATTTCCGTGGCAGACAGCAAGATTGGGTTGGCAACGCCTCTACCTTGTCGTGAAGAGGGTAGCGCGCAATCCTGTTCCACTCTACTTAGAAGTAACTCACCTTCGGGGAGAAGGTAAACCATTGCAGGCTGCAGCCTTAAGCCCTGTCGCCTGGTATAAATGGCTTCAAGCAGCCTCCGATAGAGAAGCTGCCTTCGAGGGAAGCGGTAGCTGGATTGGGGGTGCGACTGACACCTCCTTCCAGCTGACCGGCGTGGGGCGGGGCCCTTTGCGGAAGCGGTAGTCTCTGCAGCGGCTACAGAGGCGAGGATTGCGCAGGAGACAGTTGATTTTTGGATCCGGAGCCCGGGCGAGCTGGAGCCATGGTGCAGGTCTACAACTTGCACCCGTTCGGGTCGCAGCAAGTCGTTCCTCTGAAGCAGGAACCGGCGCTCTTCTGCTGCGGGCGCGACGTGCTCCTGGTGGCCTGCGGCTCCGGCGCCTGCAAGGTGGAAGTGTTTGCGGAACTTTGCGAGGCGCTCGGCTCCTTCAGTACCCTGGGCCGAGTGCTGTCCATGGCGTATGGCGAAGTGGGTAAGCGCAAACCTGGCTGGACATCCAGAACCGAGTCGGACGGAAGGAAAGCAGCAAACGAAATACGCTGCCTTTTCGAAAGACCAGACATTTCTTTCCTAAACGAAGAATGGGCACTCATACACCAGGCGAAGCTAGGCTTTTTGTCTTGATTGGCCATACACATTTTTGGGGAAATTTGTGACCATTTTTGGCCTGGTGGGCACCCTTATCAAATGCTTGCTTGGGGCCCTTGATCCTTTATAAAATCATGCCAGGAAAGCACTCGACCCTTTAGGACTTAGCCAATAGGTGACATATACATTTAATAAATAATAAACCTTTATATTCATTTCCAGTATGTTAATAAGCCCCCTCCCTTTTGTTCCCCTTCGTACATTGATACTTTTTCTGGGAAAGTGGAGGCACTTATAAATGAAGTGTCTGGGGCTCATTACTGGTTCAGTGACAGGCTTGGAAAAAAAGATGATGCTTAGAGGCTTGAATTTTGCTTGCCCTATGCCAGTTTCCTATTGAATTAAAGGAAGAATCAGCTAGAGAAGGAGGCCTAAGTATGGGCTTATTAGTGTCCCCAGACAGCATATTGAGGATCCCCAAATGTAAACACTAAATCATGCCTTCAAAAAGCAATTATGAGGTTTGCACAACATCAAACCTAATGATTACTGCTTAATTTGAAGGCAACCTCGTACTGTAATCACAAGTTTATATTTCCAGTAACTCTGAGTTTCATATTTGAGCCAAGACTTTGTCTAAGAATGCTGTCCCTCCTTATTCTATAGTCAATATGATCAGTATGGCTGTTAACAAACTACTAGAATTTTCCTACCGGTATTAACTGTTCTTAGCAGACATATAAAACACAGTCTTTCCCAGTCTCTGATGTTACACAATCCCCATGTAGTAAATCAGGGTATTGTGGCTAATTATGAGAAATACAAAATACAAAGTGTGATGGCACTGTTACACATTGGATCCTCTTATGGAATTTCCAGCTAATTCAAAAACTTAGTTCACATTATAGTTTGATTATACTCACTCCTATGTTTCACTATGGCATTTACATTTTTGGCCATGTTTTTTTTTCAAAATCAATTTTTGCTTTTCAGGAGATTATGTGGCCACTATTGAGGAGACACACAGCACCCTCTTCTTACGAGTTTATGTTAACTGGAGATGCATGTCCTCTGGCAGCTCACGTGTTTGTGTGCGGATGCAAGGTCATAACCCAGAAGCTTCCTATACTGAGACGTCTAAAGAACAAATGTCAATCATAGAAATTCCTCTTTCTGATCCTCCCACATGTTTCTCCTGTTGCCCTTTGTCAGGAGACCTACTGGTTGGCTGCAAGAATAAGTTGATATTATTCCACTTGAAGCATTTATTTGTGAGTGAGGATGTAAAAGTGCTTGACTTTGAACGGTCCTTAATTTTGCATATGGAGAAGTTTACCCCAACAGAAGTTGCAATTTGTGCAGGGTATGTTGCTGTCACAGCAGAACTGGAAGTCCTTGTCTTCAAGCTACTAACTGGGGAGAAAGTAACTTTGGCTGGTAATAGCAAACAGCATATCTGTGAATCTGTAGAGCCTGAAATATCCATAAATGAAGGTCAGTATGATATTTAAAATACTCAGATCAAAACTGCTTCCCAAGATCAGTTTTCTGGTCTTGACAAAAGCAGCATGCAGTTGGTCCTCATTCAACAATCATTCTAAGTTACAACAGTGCTGAATGAGTGGAACTTGCCACGAGTCCTCATAGTTGCGGCCATTGCAGCATCCCTGTAATCACATGTTTGCAATTTGGATGCTTGGCAACCAGCTTATATGATGGCATCCCAGTTGTTTTGTTGGTTGTTTTGTTTCCCCAATGTACAGATCTGCACATGTCTCACTGCATATACCACATTGCTTAGCTTGTGTTTGAGTGTTTTATCCTTGGGGTGGACAAGCTTCTGCCTTAGTGTACTAGTGTATTCTTGGATTTAAAGTGTGCATGTATGTTGTATTGGCTGAAGATCCTCCTGGGCTTTTCAGAGATGCGCTTTATGACTGCATTGCTTAGTGACAGCTTCTAGTCCCAATTACTGTTGGTAAGTGAGGACCATCTGTACAAGGTTTGGCTGGTAATGTTTCTTCTATTAATTTCTAGTTGACTTGAGAGTTGACATTGTATACTGACATTCTTTTCCACTTGCTAAAGGTATGACACAGGAAGTTGATCAAACTCAATCAGAATCAGATGGGTTTGTTTTCTGTCAGCAGCCTATGGAACTTCTTGGAGAAGAAAGTAGCAAGTGTGAGATATCTGTTATTTTGGAGTCAATTAGCTTAACTGGTGAAGATTTAAATATCCAAGTGCAATATGTCCTGTACAGGTAATAAAACATAGTTTATCATTAATGAATACATTTTGTAGATATGTATTGTGCATACAATACACAGAATATTAACAGTTCCTCTCTGAAATACACGCTTTCACTTTGCCCTATAAGTAGCCAGATCAAAGCAACAAATACCATCATCTAATATTACCGGTTGGCTTGATCCACATACCTGGTTTAACAATTTGTCAAGCAAATCTTAGTAACCTGGTTCATATAACATGGTCACTGCAAAGTATATTTACAGCTTATAATAAGCTAAAATTAAACAAAGCATCCTGTGGATATTCGCCTCTAGTTTCTACCAACTACGATGAAATTACAGCTTATGTACCGTATTTTTTGGAGTATAAGACGCACCTTTTTCCTCCCTAAAATTGGCTGAAAATTTGGGTGCGTCTTATACTTCGAATGTAGCTTTTTTTTTTCCAGCCCTAACTAGGTGCTAACAGATCTTCCCAGCTCTTACCTTGCAGGCTTTTTCATTGTTACTCTCTCAGAAGAATGTTTTTCCATTCCTAAGTCTTTGCAGGGTTTTTTTTCATTGCTCTACTTGCTCCAAAGAAGTTGTTTTCTAGTCCTAACCAGGTGCTAACGATCTTCCCAGCTCTTACTGGCTTGCATGCTCTTTCATTGTTACTCTTTCAGAAGAAGGTTTTTTTAAGTCCTAACCAGGGGATAAAATAATGTGCTGAAGCTGACCAGACTAAGGACGCTAGCCAGATGAATACCTGGTAGGCAGATTGTTTTCCCCTATTTTCCTCCCCAAAAACTAAGGTGCGTCTTATACTCCGGTGCGTCTTATACTCCGAAAAATACAGTAATTATGTCAGCAGCTTACATAAAATAAAACTTCCATGGTTTAGTTAAAATAAAGGAGGAGGGGTCTTCCAAAACAGCATAAACAAAATGTTCTTTTTCCAAGCGATGGATGAATAGGCAATGTTAAAATCATCTCTGTCTATATTACTGTAATTTGTCTCTTTCTTCAGCTGTTAGGGCAGAGACCACATGTATATAGTTTTCCCCCTAGTGATGATAAAACAGCAAGCATTCCCTAAAAACTAGTTATCTTGCTGGCGTGATTTCCTCTCTGATATATAGGGTTGTTAAAACTTTGAAAATGTAGCATTTCATGTCTCTTTTTCCAGCAGCAAGTACTAGCTAATATAGTGATATATTCTGCTGATTATGTTGATGTAAATAATTTCATAAATTACATAAAGTATCATCAGCCAACATTTTCTGAAATGAATCAATCAATCCTCAACTTACAACGGTTTGTCAGCATAATGTTATAATGGTCTTAGAAAAACTGTTACAACCTATATTTGAAGTTAACAACCATCACAGCAGCCCCACGGGCATTTCAGGTGCTTGGCAACTAGTTTACATTTACAATAGTTGCTGCCTCTTGTGGTCATGTGATTGTGGTCTGTGACTTTCCCAGCTGGCTTTCAACAAGCAAAGTCAATTGGGGAAGCCCGATTCATTTACCCACTGTGGGATTTGCTTAACAAAACTGTGGTAAAAATGCTTGTAAAATTGGTCCAGACATGTGATGATTTGCATTACAACCACACTGACCAAGAGCAGAAATTTCAATTGTGAGAGGACTACTTGTACAAAAGTTTTTACTAGTATTTATATTGGATCTTTTTACCTGTAGAAACTACGGTATGTAAGCCATTTATTTTGTTTCCATGTTAAGTAAAAGGTAAGATAAGAAACAAAGGATGGAAACTAATCAAAGAAGATCTAACCTAGAACTAAGGAGTAATTTCCTGACAGTGAGAACAGTCAACCAGTGAAATGGCTTGCCTTCAACAGTTGTGGGTGCTCCATCACTGGAGGCTTTTAAGAAGAGACTGGACAGCCACTTATCTGGAATGGTATAAGGCAGGGGTCGGCAACCCGCGGCTCCGGAACCACATGCAGCTCTTTGGGGCCCTTGCTGTGGCTCTTTGGCCTGGCCTCGCCCTCTCCTCCCTCACCTGGCCTGAGAAAGTAAGGGCGACGGCAGAAATGGAGAAGCAGCCGGGGCTGATTCTCCGGCGCTGGTTGAGGAACATAGCCACCCCCGGCAGATGCTTCCCTTCGGGCGACCCTCCTCCCCCTCTCGCAACTCCTTGGCTGGCTGTGGCAGGGCCAGGAGGGTGCGCATGCGCGGGGAGACCTTCAAGTGAGCGCCAAAGCACAGCAAAGGCGTGCGCGGAGGGCGGGTGGCTGCTCGCTTAAGGAGGGTCTTTGGACACAGCTTCTCTCCTGCCCTAGGGATCCGGCCATTGCCTTGCTGTGTCCCCCCCCCCACAGCTCTTCAGCCAAGCAGGGTGGGCGTAAGCTCCAGCCCGAAGCAGCAGGAAGCGAAGGCTGCCTTCGCTCCGGCGACCCTCCTCCTTCTCCTCTCATGCGGGGTGGGGGGGCACGGCAAGGCGATGGCCGGATCCTTAGGACAGGAGAGAAGCGGCCCTGTAGCTGCCTTCACACCACATTTGCCCGTAAGGCAGCCTTCACTTAACAAGAGCTCACGCCCTCCCCACTCGGCCGAAGAGCTGCAGGGAGGTGGGATGGGACGGGACATGGCAATGGCCGGATCCTTAGGGCAGAAGAGAAGCCGCGTCCAAAGAACCTCCTTAAGCGAGCAGCCGCCCGCCCTCCAGGTGCGCCTTTGCTGCGCTTTGGCGCTCGCTTGAGGGTCTCCCCGCACACACCACAGCCAGCCAGGTAGTTGCGAGAGTGGGAGGAGGGTCGCCCGTAGAGAAGCCTCCGCCGGGGGTGGAGATTGTTCCTCAGCACACAGAGAGAGAAGGGGAGAGACAGGGAGAAAGAGAGATGGGAGAAAGAGAGAGATGAGGAAGGGAGAGAGGGATGGGGAGGAAGGGAGAGAGAGAGAGAGATGGGAAGAGAGAAAGAGTAAGAAAGATGAGGGAGGGAGATAGAGGGAGAAAGAGAGATGGAGAGAGAGAGAGAAAGAGAGAGATACCATTTTCTCATAGAAAAGAAAACAGAGCCACAAAACTTGGGTAGGTGTGGCTGGGGAGGGTCATGTGACTCAGTGGGAGTGACATTGAGTTGGCTACGCCCACCCAGGTTTTGTTGTGGCGTCCACAGCGTGTGCAGCCTGAGCCTTTGGAACCTTCAGTGCCTCTTGGCAGTGCTGAGAAAGGAGGGGCTACTACTCCTTTCCTGAATGCAAGAGCACGTAGGGCTGCCAAGAGGCAGAAAGATCTACTTGAGAGGAGGTCTACTCGAGAGTAAGACTTGGGGCTAATTGGCCACTCCCCTAGTCTATTTAAGAAGAGTCGATGCAGCTGGGAAGCTGCAGAGAACAACTTGGGAAAAATCCGTCTGAATCATAGTTTGTTTCGTGATACCTGTTTTGTGTTTCTCTGTCGGCATCTTGTTATCAGAGACTGGACTCTAGGAACTTTGCCAACGCTAAGAAGCTCCGTAAGCTAACTGGACTTAATTGGCTCATCATTGTTTGAGAACTCTTTGAACTAATCCCGGCTACTAATGAAGTAATTAGTAGCTGGTTGTTTGCCAACCAAGACTGTTTGTAAATTGGTGTGTGCATTCTTTACTGATAACAGTTTTATTAGTAAAAGTATTGCTTTAAACCTGTTCGTATGGCTGTGTGCTTCGTGGGGACAGAACAGGTTTTGTGGTTCCGGGTGTTTTGTTTTCTCTGGGAAACGGGTCCAAATGGCTCTTTCAGTTTTTAAGGTTGCCGACCCCTGGTATAGGGTCTCCTGCTTGAGCACAGGGTTGGAGTACAAGACCTCCAGGGTCCCTTCCAACTCTGTTATTCTGTTCTAATACACCAAAGAAACAATAGGAACACCTACAATGTCTTATGTGCCAGGTTTAGGAGGTTATTTTAGCAAAAAAAAAAAGCAAATTTATAGAACTGTTAAGGAATGCTCAAAGTGGAAGACTAGTCAGTCTTACATACTTGTTTGCTAATGCACAGAGATCTTAACAGATTTGCACCCTACTTAAATTGAATACTGCTTCTGCAGGAGCAGTTTCCAATACAATATGAGAGTGCAAGAAATTGCATAAAGATTCCTGCGATTTCATTGTAAAAGCAGAAAACAGCTTGCTGATCTTTTCATTTGTCACTTTCCTTTGTAGGCGTTTTGCTCTTGATGTGTCCTCATTTCCTTTTTCTGTTGAAGATGCCAAACTGCACTCTCTTCAGCTGCTTCCAATACATGAATCAGGTACATTTCTGAATCTACAATATGATTATGGAAGTTGTGGAGAAATACACCCCATTTCCAATATTAGATTATCATATGATAGACAACGCTATAGCTTATAAAGAGGAAATATTTTCAATAAATGCAATACCATACCTTGATAGCAAACTTTAATATCAGTAACCTAAGAATTTGGGTCAGAGTCATATTTAAAATAGCTTTTTTGTGAGAATTTCAGAATCATAAATCCAATCATAAATTGGAATACTGTGACAATTTAGAAATTTATATAAATTCAGTTGAAAGTTTCTAGGGGTTACAGTATTTTTTTTAAATGATCTGTTTTGAATTCATTTTTTAACTTTAAAAATTTCTTTGAGTTACAGCTTGTAACATGAGGTAATGAAGTTGGATGGAATAAGAGAAGGATCTATTGATTATGAGAAGATATTGTAGGAACAGTCTGTGTTGTATTCAGGCTGATACCAACTTTGTCCACTCTTTGCATCCAATTAATGGCAAGGTCCAATTATCAGAACTCCAGTTCCTGTTGGGTTTAATGCCAAATTCATCAGTGTAATATCAATTGGATCTTACTGAACTGGGTTGAAAATCTTGGTATCCTGACGTTTTGGTATTTTGTAATGGGATGTCAAATATCCATTTCCAAAAATGTCTTCATTCTATGCCATACACATATTAGTTTTCCAGGATATGCAGAGGTTTTTCATTATACTTTTTAACTGTTAAAATTGCAGGGCTCTTGTACTCAACCCACAAAACATCTCCTAATTCATATGGTATAAATGTTAATCTAGTTTTAGATGCCCTAATGTTACCAATGGTAATTTTGCTCCAGGATCAAGCTTTGCAACATATTGTTGCACCAAGAAGCTGGCCAATCAGTCATTTCTTCTTCTTCAAGAATGTTACTATTGTGCTTCCACTTGCTTTTATTTTCTCCCATCAGAATGCCAGAATTCTGGGTCCACTAAACATACTCAATCCTCATTAGGTTTTTTGCAGGGAATTTTTCCCCTCCCTTTGGTGTTTTCCACAGGGTTTATCTGGCTTTTGTATTTCTGTTAAACTTCAGGTTCTTTAAGCATTCTGATTTTTTTTAAATATGTGGATGGCACCATTTTTGCTGTAGTTGGTGTTCCAGAAAGCTTGCTAGCATATATCTTCCTTCTCCAGTTTGCTGGTTTCTTTGTGTGTTGAGTTACAGTGCATCATCCAGAGATTCTTGAATGAGATGAATGGCCATACAAATCAAATAATATTCATTATCATCATCCCAAATTAGATTAGCCAGACCCCCTATAGTTCATGTAATTCAGAATTTCTAAAGTTGTTGGATCGAGAGAACGCTCAAGGATTGCAGCTCTTACCTAGTATTTGGTTCTAATGTTCTCTATTCTCTTTTTTCATCTAGGGACTTCTGTCACCGCTAAGGAAGGAGATACAACTACACAAGAATTCCTGAGTTTATTTTGCTTTTTCTCTCTACCGCACCTGGCATACCTATACACAATCAATAACTTAGTGAAACTTATTTCTACCTACCAGTATTCAGAAAGATCCCAGCAAGCAGTTCTTACACCCCAGTTCCTGCATGTCATTACAAGGTATCACATTTTATTGTCTATCATCCTTCATTGAAGTCCAGAACATTCCACCAGTGGTTCAAGTTCTGTGTTGAGAAATGGGTTGCAGAGTTTGAGCACAGCTGGCCAAGAATATATATTGATAAGAAAGCAGCATTTATTTTTGGTTCACCATATATATAGGACAAAATTCCACATGGTGCAACATGAAATGGGGCAGGAATTTAATGCTGGAATGAAAGAAGTTTTATTTTAGAAAATCCTTCTCTAGAATCTATCTCTAGCTGATTAGTTCAAACAATAGTTCTATATATTTCACAGTGTATTGTGTTCACATTGTTACACATTAATAATCAAGATTCTGTTTTCTTCAACCTGATATTCTATATGCTTTGCCATTTAACCCTTAAAATTCTCCTGCTTGCATAGTCTTTTAGGAACTGTAGTTATAACACATCTGCAAGGTAACATATTGACAGTGGGCTGTTGGATATGTTCCAGCCTAATTTCTCTTTAATTTTTCCACTTAGCAACAACCTGCAGTGCTTTACAGTGAGATGCAGTGCAGTAGCAGCTCGGAACCAAGACCCCTACATTGATACAACATTAAAGGTGCTCTGATTCATTTCTGAGATTGGCTTTATAGGCAACCTTTTGGCAGCTGTTGACCTCATTTAACATTTCTTTAGGGCAAGAGTCATGGTGAGCACCACCCTGACTCTTGTCCTTCGAAGGATCCAAAAGAGAAGCTCTTCTATACCTCTAGACAAGACCAGGGTTGTTCTGGTTTACTGAGTTTGTATGGGGATGGGGGTAGTCCAGAGGACAATGGAGAGAAAAGTGATATGGAGATTGGCTTCCAAAAGATGGGGTGGCACACATAGACCAAACAATAAAAAAATATGTGTCATTTTCTAGAGTAATTATCCAGAACTGATAATCAGATGAAATATAGCAGTGATGGCGAACCTTTTCCCCCTTGGGTGACAAAAGCGCGCGCGCACGTACCCACACCCATAATTTAATGCCCCTGCCCCCCTGCACATGCGTGTGTGACACCCACCCGCGCTGCCCCGTCCCTCACGCATGCGCGCATAACGCCCCCTCCCCCATTTCCCGACTTCCGGTAGGCCCATTTTTCACCCTCCCCAGGCTCCAGAGGCTTCCTTGGAGCCTGGGGAGGGCGAAAATACCCACCCCTGCCCCCTCAGAGGCCCTCCGGAGGACGAAAACGCCTTCTCAGAGCCTCCACGCAAGCTGAAAATCAGCTGGCCAGCACGCACATGCATGCTGGAGCTGAGCTAGGGCAACGGCTCACGTTGCCCTAGCCCTACGGCACGCTTGCCATAGGTTCGCCATCACGGAAAGATAGCAAAGACTGTCAAAATTCAGTCAAGGATGAAAATAACCAAGACCATCCTATTAAGTCCAAAGGATAAGTTGTAGAGTAGGCCCAGAGGGCCGGGCAGGTCCAGAGAACCAGATGAGGTAGTCATGAAAGAGAAGAGCAAGGCTGTTTTTGTTATTAGGCTGTTTCAATGAACAACTCAGCCTCCATCCCAACCTGTTGACGTGTTACAGATGTACAAGGGGAAAGGCTTTAGAACAGTGTTTCTTTGAACTCAGCAACTTTATTAAGATATGTGGGGACTTCAGCATGCTGGCTGGGGAATTCTGTGAATTGAAGTTCTTAACGTTGCTGAGGTTAAGAAAACCTCAAGCTTTAGAGGTAACATTGACTAGCTGTAGGATGGCTTCATGGTGAAGATGAAAATGGAGTTTGAAGAGTTCCAAGATGGACACAAAAAGAGCAAAGCTCATATAAAGTGATGTGCGTTTCAACAGAAATATCCTAACTTCATCAGCATATTTGAGAAATTTGAGCTGCCAGTATCTGACCAAGGAAGTTATCTTGAGTAGATAGTTCAGTGAAAAGCAATTTAAACCCCATTAGGTGTTTTTTCCAGTAAACATCTCTTGGAACACAGAGGTCTGGATATCATTCCAACCTCATTGGGTAGCATTTATATTAGAAGTGTTCAGAAGTACTCCTAATTTAATGATGCCTGAATAGTGTTTAAAAATGCAAGTGATTAGGAAAACAAAATGAAATAAAATATCTTTGTAAATATGCATAGAATTGCACCATCATCACACCTCATAAAGCTATTATTAGAAGCCCACAAAGATTTAAAAAACCTTAAAATAATAAACATTGGGCTGATTTTATTACCCGGTTTGAGGAGAATTTTTTATTCATTTATTTGGGATACCACCTGATTTTCAGTGACTCGTGGAACAACTTTTAAGGATCAGGTGGATGGATGAAGCTATTGGCCAACTTGGGATGACTTGGGGTCACAAATGGGTGCTGGAGGATGCCAAGTGATCCATTTTCTGTTCTAGAGAATTTAAAGATAAAATAATGTAAAGATACACAGTTTCTTCACAGGCTTGTCCCCCTGTGTCTCTTGATGTTTGTACCTTGAGGATGCAGCTTTTTATAGGACTGAAAGCCATCTCTCACTTCAAACACCATATCATCATTTTGACAAAAGCAGATTCTGGGGATTTTCTCGAGAAAAAAACACTTAAACGAAGACTCCTGTAAGTATAAAGGTTTTGAGTTTTGGGGTGGAGGCAAGATTTTGATGTTTGGGGTCAGAAGGAGGTCACTGAGCAACTGATCATCTTGAACATATATTCTTGCCTTTCTATTGCTATTGAAAGAATTCTAAAATAGCTGACAAAATGATTACAGTTGTAAATGTAAAATTCACAAGTGCATATGTATCTTTTCAGTTACCGAAAGGCTGATAACATCAAACCCAAGGTTCCCCCAGAATCTGAACCTGGTTGGAATTTGTATATTGTGAACACAACTTCAACTCTCCAACTCTACAGAGAAATGGTACTGTACTACCCTGCATTTATTTTATTGACTTATAGGAATAGGATAATGTACTCAGGGGCAGGTTCCTAATTTTTTTACTACCACTCTGTGGGGGTGGCTTATTTTGTGGGTGTGGCTTGCCAGCCATGTGACTGGGTGTGGCTTGCTGGACATGTGACTGGGTGGGCATGGCTTCTCAGACTGCTGAAGGGAGGGGAACTGAGATAGGTCCTGCCGCCCATTCCCCCTCCCCTCAGCAGCTCGAGAAGCCTCGAACGTGCGAAAATGCCTGGGATCATCACCGTGTGTTCGTGGCTTCTCGGACTGCTGAAGGGAGGGGAATGGAGATAGCTCCTGCCGCCCGTTCTTTAAGCGTCTCATGCGCTCCCTCAGCCATCCTCCCCTGCTTGGACTCACTGTGGGGTAGGAAGGCAGCGCATGCGCAGTGCCGGAAGCTCGGCTTCTGGGCATGCGCAAAAGAATTTTTTTAAAAAAAATTAATTTTTTTTTTAAATGGCGGTGCCCAGGCACTGGCAACCATCCGCACCGGTACTGTGACGTCACCAGCGGGCCGCTATAGAGTGGACCACACCGGTAGGAACCCACCACTGAATGTACTGTGTCTTAACATAAACCTGAAAGTGATCCCTTTTTCTGTTTTAGGTAGAATACAGCAAGACCTATGAAAATGTAAGAACAGAGAGTTGTATTCATCTCTTAAGTGAGGCTCATTTGCTAGTCAGAACAGCTTTAATGGATCCTGCTCTGAAAGACTTGGAGGAGAAGGAACCTCTACTAGCAGCATTTCATGAGAGTTGTGCTCTTCTTGGAGACTGTTACAGCAGGTTTGAATATTTTTTGCAAGAAAAATCTGTATTCAGATCCTATCAGGGAGGGAATTATACTGGGAACTTCATTGGAGAATTGTCGTCTTAAAGACCATGCACTGCCTTAGAGGCCACCATAGTAGGTTAGCACTACTATGTTCATGTCTTAAAGAAGATGAAGTAACCCCTCTACATCTTCAGCTTAGCTAACAGAAAGTAAGGGAGAATAGGTCAGCCCAGGATAGGTATATATTATGTATATCTATATATAATCACATATACGTTCTCTCTCTGTCTCTCTGTCTCTCTCTCTGTCTCTCTCTCCCCCCCCCACTAATGGAGGATTCAAACTGATTTGGACTGCAACTCCCATAATCTTTAATGATAGCAGAAAATGGGAGTTGTAGTCAATTCATTTTGAGAATGCAGAACATCTAGGAAAATAAAGGACTTTGCAATAAACCTCCCAGTCCACACCTTTTTGTTTGTCTTATATAGGATATGATTAAGCAGCAGCTTGAACTTCTGCTTTCAACTGCCCACATTTTTATTTTTTTAAAAACATTTTTGATTAAGTTACAGAGTATTATAAAATACAAAATACAAAGTAAATAGAAGAGCAGTGAGGGGGGAGGGGAAAGGGGGAAGTGAAGTGAGGAAAGAAAGGGGGGGGGGAGAAGCATTGACTTCAGACTCTCTCTGTTACAGTAAAATAAGGCATTAACATCAAATTACAGCTTTTTGCTTTTCCATAATAGTATGAACAAGTCATTTCTATAAAGATCTATCAGTCTAATCTGCAAGACCCAAAGTCAGAGTTACATTCTTTTCCACATCAAGCACGAAGTTCAGAAGCAATTTCCATGTGGAAACAACAGTACTTATATTCTTTTCTTTAATCAAAGTAGTCAGTAGTCACACGGATGCTGACACCTGAGCCCAGGTGTTCTACTGCAACTCTCCAATGGAGTAATACCCCTGAGGATATTAACTCCTGTATCTCAGTTCGCAACTGGAGAGATGGTCAGGCAATTGGGAGATGGTCAGGCAATTACCCCTGAGGGTACGGACTCCTGAGAAGCCTTGTAAAGGCTGTTTTGAAATATAAAAGGTTGTGGTTGTCACCCAGAGCCTCGGGGACCTGCACACTCATCGCTACCAATAGGTCTCTTTGTAAAGAACGAGGTTTGCAGAGTTGAGCTGCTGCTGCTGCTGCAAGCACCACCGTTCTGAGGAGAAATATGGCGCCCGCAATAGCGAGACTCCTCCCCTCGCTCTGACAGCCAGCAAACAAAAGCTAGAGGTTGCAGTTTGCAAACGCGGGGCCATTTATTCTGGCACAAAAATTGGGTGCACAAAATGGCGGCTGCCAACGAGCCGATACTTTTAACAGCTTCGCTAGCTGAATTAAGGCCAGGAGGCTTCCCCTGTCAGCAGGAACAGCTGGGCTATTAAGCAGTAATACTCCTGAGGGCAGGGACTTCGGCTGGCTTAACAAGCCTGGAGTATAGCCCACGGAGGGCAGGGACTCCAATCCGGCACTCACGATTTTGCTGACCTTTGCCATTTCAGCCAACTCCATCAAGTTCTGCAACCATTCTTCCATGGTAGGAATCGAAGTGTCCTTCCATCCCACATTTTTATTGAAAGGAGTCTTCTCTTATATGCCAGGACAATATACACAGAACTTAAGAAGCTTCATAGTTAACCTAGCAGGGATCTTGCCTTCATCTTCTTTTCTGCTTCTATTCTCCAGCTCTTTTTTTCCCTAATTTTGTACTGTGGTCTGTATTTGTCTACTTTAAGAGAATATGCTAAGTTTGAAGAGAAAGTATGAAGTCTGAAATTTCCTGGTCTAATGGTTGAACTTAATATTCTGTAAGTTATTTTCCATGTCTTGATTTCCTCCAGTGGTATTTGAATGACAGTTTCTAGAATTCCCAGCTAGAATTAAAGTAAAATCACTACTTTAGAGATTGTGGAGGAGATAAACAGCCTGGAAAAGACTAAATTTTAAATCACCTAAGAAATTTTTTGAATGAGCAAAATTAGAGCCCCATTTATGAAAAATAGTATGTTCTCTTCCTGCAAAATAAATCTGATCCGCTAGCTATGTGCCTGTAGTTTCAGCGCAAGACTATCGTAAGACAAACTGTGATTTTAGTTACCCATACAGAGAGATGTTTGTTTTATTAAAGTGCTTGCATTAAATGGATTTTAATGTCTTTTTGATTGACTTCTATGCTTTCAGGTTTGACACTAAAGACTTCCATCTTGCACTCCCTTACTATAAAATGTCCAGCCTTTCTATATCTGACATTCTGAAACGAGTAACATTTGAAGACAAAACACAGAAGTATGAAAAAGGTTTTATATTCTACTTGCAGCACTCCTTGTATGAAGACATAGATGAAAAGCTAAATGAAGTAAGATGATGGATTTCTTTGGTTGTCCTTTCTCCATAAGAAGGTTCATGTCTTGTGTTGACTCTTGTCTTCCATTCACAACAATGAACAGAGTCAACGGAGTAAATAAAACATTTAAGAAAATTAGTGGGACTAACTTCTGTTACTGTTGGTCACCAGAATGTTAAATAAATATTCAGGGAAACTGCAACTACAGTGTTTCTTCAGAAATTAGACCTGCTGAACTTAATCCTTGGTAAGCGGATTTAGGATCACAATCTTAAACAGTGAATAGGTTTGCTGTTATACACTGAGAAGCTATAGTTCCCCCATGCCACATATAAAAGAAAGCCAGTTTAGGGTAGAGCTATGCCTTGACTTATGACTGGTCACTTAGTGACCATTTGAAATTACTTTTAATTTTTTAATTTTTTTATATAAAATACAAAATACAAAAAGAAAAGAAGAAATTAAGGGCGGGAAAGGGAACGGGGGGGGGAAAGGGTGTGGAATACAAGGGGGAAGAGAAAAAGAAAGAAAAGGGAACATTAACTTCCAAATCTTCCTAGCTCAGTACAAAATAAACACACTCCAGCCTCAACTTTTTGCTTTTACACATTACTATATAACTAGCCCTTTCTCTAACACCAAATCTTTCTAATCAACAAAACCAAGATCAAAGTTTCATTTTTTTTCTTCACAAGCACAAATTCCAGAAGTGATATCCAAATAAGAACATGTTTTCCTCTTTAAATAACGTAATCAAGTTAATTATTCCTGCTTTATCTTCCTTGCTATGGAAATAGTGTGTATTTCTATTTGCACCAAGTAATCTTTATAAACTCTCACCATTTTTATTTATAAAGTTTATTATATCCTTTCAAATTCTTTGGCCTAAAAAAAGAGGGGGTCTTTTTTTCCCCCCTTTCACCCTCCTTTTTTCCTTCAAAGTACTGAACTTTTTAAAAAAAACAAAAAGGCACATTTTTTTCCTTTAAGTCAAAACTTTCTAATATATCTTATTCTTTAACTTAACATACAAGCTTTAAACCTCAATATTGCATTTAGCTCCCTCCCTCCAAACTACCCTTATAAAATGATTATTTTTTTCATTTATAAACATCCTTTTTAACATAGAGTTTTTCCTTAAACTGGTACATCATTTTCTTTAACTTTCTCTTAATACAGGTACTCTCAAATATATTTTCAATAGCTTTTGCTTACTTTAAGAGTTACTTAAGCATTATGTACCGTATTTTTCAGACTATAAGACTCCTTGGACTATAAGACGCACCTAGATTTAGAGGAGGAAAACAAGAAAAAAAATAGTTTTTGGCCTCTGCGCATCCCGTTTTCGTCCTCCCCTGCCCCCAGAAGCACTTTGCAGGCCAAAACAGGCCCGTTTTTGGCCTCCTGAACCCTCCCATGTCCCATTTCCCCCAAAAATGGGCCCGTTTTCAGACTCCCGAGCCCTCCGTGCATCCCGTTTTCACCAAAAATGGGCCTGTTTTTGGCCTGCAGAGTGCTTCTGGGGGCCGGGGAGGGCAAAAACGGGATGCGCAGAGGATTCAGGAGGCCAAAAACTAGCCCATTTTTGGCAAAAACAGGATGGTGGAGCACTGCAGAGTGCTTCTGAGGGCCGGGGAGGGCAAAACGGGATGCACAGAGGATTCGTGAGGCCAAAAAGTGGCCTGGTTTTGGCAAAAACAGGACGGTGGAGCACTGCAGAGTGCTTCTGGGAGCCGGAGAAGGCAAAAACGGTATATGGTTAAGGCACTTGGCTAGAAACCAGGCGACCATGAGTCCTAGTCCTGTCTTAGCAACAAAACCAGCTGGGAGACCTTGAGCCAATCACTCTCTCTCAGCCTTAGGAAGTATGCAATAGCAAATCCTTTCTGAAATCTTGTCAGGAAACTACAGGGACTGACACAGGCAATTGCCAGGAGCCAAGACTCACTTAAAGCCATCAAAAATAAAAATCATTTTTGAGAAGTCTATTTCCTGATTACATGGCCTATCTCAAAGGACTGACAACTGTCAAGGATATCTTTGAGAGTGTTTCTCCTCCCACCATGGCAAGAAATTCCACTGGGGTAGTAGAGGACTTCCCAGAGTAGTTTATATTCTGGTAAATGGCTATAATTGGCCAAGGCAATCCTGAATCTGCAAGTCTCCTTTGACAATTCTGTGAATCTGCTGTTTTATTATGACCTTTCAGAGGCTTTGATAATCGCTGATTACATTTATGCCTTGTGTTATAAATAAGAGCGTAACAAGAACTAGATTTATATATCGGTTTGCATTTTTAGGATTTGGCTGCAAAAGTGCTTCAGATATTCCACCGTGCTGAGCCAAACCAGATACCCCACATCCTCTGCAGTCCTTGCATGAAAAATGTGTACCCTGAAATGGCAATGGAATATCTGGAATTGATAGAAAAGATGGCGCCATCTGTTCTGGTGACATTGGCCAAGACTTCAGTGGCTCTGAAAAAGGGGGATCGGGATAGATGTAAAAAGGAGCTGGACAGCCAAGCAGAGGTACAGATCATTGGGGGATACATATCATTCATACATATATACATATATACATACATACATACTTACATACATATCATTACAGCACGATAGAGGTAAGTGGTACCAACATTCTTCCAACAATTATGTTTGGAAGTAGATCTTCCATGAAGCTTCCCCCTCCCCCCCCCAAGACATTTCAGTCTGTTCACCTTTTTGGAGAAGAATAGAGGTACAGGAGCAGAGCTCTCATCTGGTCTAGGCATATATTTTGCTGGGTTTTTAAAAAAAAAAAACAAATTGAAAAAATTGTAATTAGCTACCATTCAAAATGTAGAGTGGAATCCACCAGCTAAATCTTGTATTTTATCTGCAGATGAAATTGGTATGTGGTTTTATTCGGGAGCCAAGACTTCTAAAACAGCACATTGAAGGACAGATATTCCCAACTGAACTTGCTTTGTACCTCAAAGAGACTAGGCCTGGATTTCTCCTAGCTTCATTATTGGCTTTACATGAGAATAATAAAATGGAACTGGAAGAAGCAGGCTCTTATATCAAGGTTTGTTGTGCAACACTGTTTGCTCCTTTTATTTATATATTTATTTAGGAAATTTATATGGCCGCCTACTCACTCATAGTGACTCTAGGTGGCTTATAAGCAATAAAAACACAGTATAGAAAATAAAATAAAATAAAATAAAATAAAAAACATAGCTCCTACCCGCCCACTCCTTATAGTTAAGATCTGCAAAAATAGTTCTGTTTCCAGTCTGTAGACTTTATGATTAAAGGATATATAAAAGTTGGAGTCATTTTTTCTTCCTACTCTACAAAAGAGAAGTATAAAGAATTCAATAGTCTAATTCATGTAATAGATAATTAATACAGCCAAAGATTTATTTGAATTGCTGTCACTGGGAAGCATGGCTTTTAATGGGAAAATGGCATACAATTGAAAATGATAAAAGCAATATCAATTTTAAGTGTGGATTTTTTTTCTGGAAAAATACATCTATTCTTTCCTAATTTTGTACTGTAGCTGAATGTAATAATTTGATTCATGCATATCAGTTAACCAAAGTAAGCCTTGTTTGCAGTTCATTATTCACTTTGCAGTTAAAGTGACGAATGAACCCACCAATTTAAAGCTTAACAGTATTTAAAACAAGTTGATTGAACACTGGAACAATCTTTGATAGCCAGTGACCTCCCCAGCTTTTGAGGGGAAAAGAACTACAGTGGTGGACAATGCAAGTAATTCCTTCTTTTTATATTTTTTGGAATGCAGATGCTGAGTGGTAAAAATGAAGATGCTGTTCCCCAACTCTTGATAGACTTCTGGGAAGATTTGCTTGTAGCATGTACTCAGGAAGAGGTTGCACAGAAGTTGCATTTTAAACTTGCTACACAGTATATTTGGAGACTGTCCAGGAAAGAGCTTCCTGACACTGAGCCTCTAAAAACGACTGAAGATTTGGTAAAGTACTTTGGATAGGGAAGAAAGAAACTGCATATCAGGATAAGCCAAGGCTTGAATAGAAATACCAATTCTTGACTTATATACAGCTCCATGGTGCTTTACAACACTCTCTTGAGTGGTTTACAGAGTCAGCATATTGCCCACAACAATCTGGGTCCTCATTTTACCAACCTCAGAGGGATGGAAGGCTGAGTCAACCTTGAGCCAGCCTCGATCGAACTCCATTCTAACCACTGTGCCATCATTTCTTATTTTCCTACAATGTGCTCCCAGCTGTATTAGAGATTTCTATGTAGCATGGGCAGCACAGAGAGTACAGTATTCTGTGATCTACTAATAAAGCAAAGGGAAATTGGGCTGTGTAATTCTTTGCAAAGTTTAATTTGAGAAAAAATGATATATTAAATCCCCAAATATCAGCAATAGAGGATACTTAAGAGAGTTGATACTGTTATGAAATTGTTATTTACCTGTCTAAATGCACAATTAAAATCTAATCAAAGGCCTTGTATTTCTTAAGAAAATAGTGCAGTATCAAATGGTAGGTTATTGTGATTATTTTTTAATTAAATCAAGATGACCATCTTTGCAGTAAATGTTAAATGGGATTAGAAACCTGAATGTAAACATGCTTGCAGTGCAAATGACTGTCTTTGTTTTTTTACAATATCTTTTGTTTGGTTCTTTCAGATTAATTCCTGCAGTGATTATGGACTTATATTTTCCTGGATTATATTCATGATGTCGTTAGTACCTCTTCCTGATTGGAATTCATGTGATGACCTTTCAAAATTACAAGTATGACATATGTTCACACACATGAGATCTCTCTTTCTACCCCCCCCCCCGGTCTACCACCCCCCTCTCTGTCTCTGCCTTTCTTACTTGGGATTATGAAAATACTCTTGGGAGCCTTTGACATCTGTGCAAGTGTAGGCCAATTACACTCACATAATAGACAAACTACCTCTGGAATGAAGAGGGATAGAGTTACTATATAGAACATATATAATATGTTCCTGTAGTGTCTCAATGTTAGGTTTCAACATAGGCATACTAGATTATTTTTTAAAAGTTTACTTTTACACTTTTTAAAAAAAAAATGTTCTCTTAATGAACTGACAGTGTCCTGCCATGGAGGAGATGGTTGACTACAAGTGTTAGGTCTTGTGCAGGAGATAAGCCTCTTTCTCCTCACATTCATTACAATTAAATTGTCTGCATCCAAAGGACAAATGATTGTCCCAAACTGAAAAAAGTCTAAAGGCAACCATGTGTGGGCTATAAAAATACAAATGACTGCCAGATGGCAGTGGAGAGTTAATTTTATTTTGTTTTGGTATGTTCTGATATCTAATGGTTGCCCATATTTTTGCAAGCCAAGGGGTTTGGTTTTGATTCAGAGTTTGTGCACATCCAAATTAAATAGTAGTTGCTCAAAGGAGCTAGATTTATTCCAGTTACCTTTTCAAAGGTATATATGGATGCTAAAATGCCTACCAGTGTTAAAAACCTTTAAAGAAATATTTGACTGAAAGCTATCCTGTTTTCTCAACTACAGTAAATTTATTAATGGCTGTCATTACTTCTGCAATTGTTTAAAGATATCATATAGAATTTATTTAAAGGAATGTCTGTGTTCCAAATATACAATTGTTGCACAATAATTGTGACCTGTAATTAAAGAGTAATTAAACTTCTGGAGCTCTGATGAGAGAAAGAGAGAAGCAAGGGGCAGTAGCTGCAGTACAAAGACTCTAGAAGTTCTCTAACCATAGGATACCAGTGTAGAAGAGACCATTGTAGGCAGAGAAGTGGGGAGCTAACTAGCAAATAAGAGAAAAAGTACACTGGATTCTCCAAGCTTTAACCTGCTGAAATGTATTCTCCCCAGTTTCTTGAGCATTCAATAACAGGGGTTGAAAACAAAAACACTCAGTGGAACCTCAGCAGTCCAGATCAAGAAATAAGAGTAAAGCTCAAAATAAAATAACCAAGGACATAAATGGATATGGCAGCGGGAATTTGAGGTTTGCTCTTCTGCAGACACACTAACAGTTTCAATAAGCCTTCCAGCCTCAATGGTGAGCATGTAATCAGCTCCTTACTTAGGTAGTCTCTGGCCCTTCCCTCCCTCTGTATAAAATTTTCTAGCATAAGGAGCCAGCTCTCTTTTCTTCCCAATCAGGCACCATAGAAGGATGGGAGAGCTGGTTTATGCAGGCCTGGTAAGGATAATCAAGCAGGTGCTTTCTCTGCATGCTTCCTTTTGTCCTCTTCTGGCATCTACTGTCTCCCTCAATCTTCTCCCCAATTCTCCTCTCCCACAACTGCCCTTGCTCCAGATCAGCACTGAGTCTGCAGACATTCAAAGTCTGGTGCTGTGGCTTACTCACAAGAATGCTGGTGTTTTCCCTTCAGCACAGTCTCCTTCAAAAACTTCTGCCTTAAGCACTCTGTCCTGACAGACAGACACACACACACACCACACACACTCACACTCACTGGAACTACTTGGAGGATAAAATACTTTGGATCAATATGAAAATATACCCTGTATTAAACAAGGAAAACTGTTCTAGGCCGAGCAAAATAGTTATTGCTGACTATTCTTTTACAGCAGTGTTTCCCAACCTTGGCAACTTGAAGATGTCTGGACTTCAACTCCCAGAATTCCCCAGCCAGCGAATGCTGGCTGGGGAATTCTGGGAGTTGAAGTCCAGATATCTTCAAGTTGCCAAGGTTGGGAAACACTGTTTTACAGAGTAGCATCAAATAGCAAAGGGAAAGGAAGACTTAGCGTAAGTCAAAATCAGATTTGTAGTTGCTTCAATTCTGTACTGTCTTAGTCAATCTTGCATTTCTTAAAGATGAAAACCTCAGTGACAGCTGTAACTTTTAAAATCCTTAAGTTCAGAAACTTCATATCAAGATAAGTTGCTCATTTTTTTCCATTTTGGTGTCACTTTCCAGACCTAATATGTCTGTTCTCCTGTTCTTTCTGCAGTCTCTCTTATGCAGTCCATCCTTCAGAATATCCTCCATTCTCCCATTTGTGAAGAATATTCCAGAAGATTCTATTTCTGGTCTGAGCATACACGTTCTTTGTGATACATGTTTAGGACAGCATGAAGCAGCTATTGACAAACTTCTGGATAGGTGCCCTGAAGCTGTCATACCTTATGCCCAGCATGAGCTGAGGGATGAACATCAGGTGAGTGTTAATAATCATAGCTGTCACTTTTTTTTCCTGTCCTCCTAAAACTCAAACCATTGCAGCTTCGTTTTAGTAGTTTCACCAGATCGTTTTTCATCAGTTCCTCATATATAATTTTATTGTACCATATCTAGTCAATGGTTTTAAAACTCTGAGCAAAGTGACCCCATTATATTGAATGTGGGAAGTGCTTAACTTCTATTTTGTTAAAATTGTGAAGTGGGTGTACTTACCGGAACACGGTGCAAAATTTTGAAGATTATAAAGTATTTTTTATTGTTTCCTCAATGTAGTTTCCCCAGCCAGGCATTTGCTTGCCTTATCATACCTCATATTGTAAAATGATTGTGTTCTCCTGAAATATAAACATATGTCTTTGATACTTGCTGGCTGTATAAATTGTGCAGGAGTTTCTTAACAATAACCACATATGTAGGTTATGCTGACAATAGAACATAGATGTGTATGGAAGTAAATTGGGTTACTAACCCTGTGTGTGCATTTTAAGCATCAGCAGGAAGTTCTAACCTTGCCGAACCTCCGTTGTTTTGAGTCCATACTTCTTAAATTGTCTAACCAGTAGAACCAGCAGTCCATCAGATTGAAAAAGACTAGTCCAGGCAATGCTCTCTGACATTTTTAGCTCTCAAATGAAAATGGAGCAGTATAATTGTGAGGGGTCCTTGCTTGTTTTCTTGCATATGTTTCATTGGCCAAACTAGGTAACATCATTAGTGCTAGTCACTGTATGTATTCCATTTAGAGAGAGACAATGTCTTTTTAGACCCTCAAAATAACTATCCTAAGGTTCTGATTTACTCCAAAAATTTAGGTAAGAGACAAGATGCTAAATAATATTCAGAAAGTGAGTCTTCAGGAGTTATCATAGGCCGTTGAGTGCTGCTCCCCTCCCCTATGCTCTGCGGCATTTTGAATGGCACTGGAGGGAACTAGCATCCCACTTCATTGGTTGATAGATCTTGAACCTCTCCTGAACAAATCACATCTTGAACACAG
Organism: Diadophis punctatus similis; assembly: GCA_023053685.1. Classification (NCBI taxonomy): domain Eukaryota; kingdom Metazoa; phylum Chordata; class Lepidosauria; order Squamata; family Dipsadidae; genus Diadophis; species Diadophis punctatus. The sequence goes on from JALIGW010000005.1 coordinate 53,299,499, forward strand.
GAGCAGCAAGTCTGCCATATTTAAAGGTTTTCTATTTAACATGTTCACTGCCATGCTCTTATGAGTAAATATAAACAGCAGCAGCAGCAGAAGAGTTGTATTCCTTTAAGAATAACACTCTTGATTTTCTACCTGGATCTTATTTTTTGACTGCCTTTAGGCTTTATGGTGGAACAAACTTCTTCCTGAACTCTGCAAACGAACCAGACATGTTGGTGAAAACTACCCTGTATTTCTGTCATCACTGCAAGGTAACAAAATGAGTTTTTATAGCACAGCAGAAATGTAGAGCTTTTGCAGTACATAGAATAGCCTTTCGCTCTCAAGAGGATTTTGTGGAGTGTTTACACTTTAGTGAGTAAATGGAAGAACTGGACTCAGTGCAAATCATACATTTTTTGTTAGATGAAGACCACAAGCAACAATCTTCAAGGAGCAATGTTTTCTCATTAATTTATTCATTAAATTTTTACACCACCCATCTTATTTACATTAAAAGTTGGTGTAAATAGAGGTAGTATTCAACTTATGCCACAATTGGAACCAGAATTTCTGTTGTTAAGCAAGGCAGTTGTTAAGTAAGGTGCACCCAATTTTGCTATCTTTTTTTGCCACGATGGATAAGCAAATCGGTAGAGTTCTTCAGCAAATCAGTACAGTTCTTAAGTGAATCCGGTTTCCTGTCCCCATTGACTTTCTCAGAAGATGGCTGGGAAGGTCACAAATTATAGCAATCAGGACGCTATAAATACATGTTGGTTGCCAAGATCTCAAATTTTGATCACTTTACTGATGCTATGACGGTTATAAATGCAAGGATCAGTTGTAAATCACTTTTTTCAGTGCTGTTGTAACTTCAAGTGATCATTAAATGAATGCTTGTAAGAGGAGAACTAGCTTTACTGAGGAATATTAAACACGACGTTTGTATCCTTTTTGTCCAGAAACATTATCAGTCATTGCCACGGCACTGGAATTGAGAGACTTCCTTAATGTTTTACCTGAAGATGGGAATGCAGCGTTCTTCTTGCCCCACTTGCTTCAGTGCAGCAGAAAATTGGTGATTTAAATGTAAGGAGAAGCATCTGCTATCTTGGATTGGTCTTATGGGATGCAAAGTTACTCAAATGAACAAAACTTCATGATGCAACTATTAACTTAACACTTTAAATGCTGGATACTCCAGGAATATTCCCATGTACATGGGAAAAGTAGGGTTGGATGGACCTCTAAAGATTGTCATCTGATCCCTGGTAGCAGTACAGTACAGGTAAACTGATGATTCTCACCCTTGGCAGCATGAAGATGTCTGGACTTCAACTCCCAGAGCTCAGAAACAGAGCTCAGGAACACTGAGCTAAACAGATAGGGGAGATGTTGGTAATATGCACCCCCCCACCGCTAGCCTCTTTTATGTTAAACTTTGAAGCTTCCCAAACAGCACTGCAAAAAAGCAGCAATGACTCTAGATTATTTTGGTGAGAGACAAAATAGAATAAGTGCATTAAGCCTATATAAAAGTAAATCTTGCCCCACAAAAAACATGATAACTGGGCCAAAACGTTCTTCCCTATTCTCTTCCTATCGTAACACCTTATCCTTGCTGCTTGGGGTAGGTTTTAGAAAAGTTTCATCACTCTAAACTGCTGGTGGTGCATGTGAGCTGACTAGAAATCGCATAAAGTTGCGAAGGGACCTTTCTAAGTAAATATTTAGTGCAATTGTCATTCAGGGCTTTTCCCTAAACATCAGTCAAAATGTGAGATGTTTAACTTACTCAACAGAAATATTTGTTTCTCACAGCTGCTTAGGGCAGAGAAAAGAACAATTTCATAAGAATTCTAAGAACAGCCAGAAGTTTCAGCAGATTGGCTCCCATGCAGACTATTTGTGTTGCAAACAATGAGTTTCTTCAAGTTTTCTAAAACTGAATTAGATTAAAAACCAGATTATGGAGGCAATTTATAAAGTTGGCTAGCAAGTATCACTAAGTCCCAACATTATCAATGACAAAGGTTGCTGCTACTTCTGCCTTTTTCCCATCTCTGCAGTTGTAATATGAGCCAGACCTCATTTTCTTATATTCATCAACTTTTGAAGAACCTTCAAGACTAGTTTAATTATTTTAAAAGAAGACATTTAAAAACGCTAACAGAAAAGTTGTGGAATTAGAAATAGAAAATCGTAACTATCGATCATAACTGAGAAAGATTTCCATACAAAAACATTCCTGATAATTTTAATTATCATTAGGGATTTTAAAAAAACTGTCAATATTTGGAGTCATGATGCTCATCACAGTAGAACCATTTTTCCAATTTAAGAATTCAGCTGAAGTTCATAATTTCGTTTGTCTGGTGTCACTGCTGTAAATTATAGAAAGTGAAAGTCAGTGGCTTTCAAAAGAACATTTAGTTTTAGCTAATATATACTTTAATATTCTTAATATAGCCACAAAGTAGATATGTTCTTCATTTTCCCCTTTCATTCGTATAACAAGGACTAGAATTTTAAGAAACTAGCGCTTTAAAAGTATTTGTCTATGCTAAAAGTAGGCAACGTGGTATACTCCAAGTATTTTATGTGCAACTCCCATAAAACCCAGTAGGCATGGCTTTGAACTATAAGCTCTGTAGTCCAAAACTCCTCGTGAATATCAGGAGTTCATCAGGTTTCATATACAGTGTAGACTCTGAAACCTGACTTTGTGAATAGGTCCGAAGAGAAGACATCTATTTGTTTGCAGGCACCAATTTAACTAGCAAGCTTCATCCAGGTCTGCTATTCAAGACATGGGTTACTACATTTGTATTACCGTACTTATTTTCACAGTTTCACTCCTTTTCAGAATGGCAATGGAAACAAACTTCAGATAAGATAGATGATAGATAGGGGTGTGTGTGTGTGTGTGTGTGTGTAAAGAAAACACATAGAGATCGAAATTTCTTCCAATAGAATAAAATGAATACAAATATGCAAATATTAAAGAGATACAGCTTATCGGCACCATGAGATTAAAAACTGTACCAGTTTACTTGAACAAACATGCACCTTCATTAGAGAGATAAGGTAGTGGTTAAAATGTTGGATTTGGACTGGAGACTCCCAAATTAAAGCCCCTATTTCAGTGGTTCTCAACCTTCCTAATGCCGCGACCCTTTAATACAGTTCCTCATGTTGTGGTGACCCCCAACCATAAAATAATAAAATTATTAGGAAACTCAGGGGTGGGTTCTAACTTACCTCGCTGGTTCGCTTCCTCCTGCGCTGTGTGGCCGCGCCTCGTGGGTGCGCATGCTCTTTGCGTGTGCATGCATGCGCAGGGCCAATTTTTTTAAAAAAATTGCAAAAAAAACCCTGAAAACAAGATGGCGATGCATGCGCAGTACCGGAAATTCGGCTTCTGCGCATGCTCAGAAGTTCCCATGGTACAGATTTTTTTTTTGCAGTAGTCTATTTGCATGTGGGTGGACCCGCCTGAAGACGGATAGAGGAGTGGTGTCTCGGTTCCTAAGACCATCGGAAATATGTGTTTTCCGATGGTCTTAGGCGACCCCTGTGAAAGGATCGTTCGACCCCAAAGGGGTCGTGACCCACAGGTTGAGAACCGCTGCCCTATTTGATTTCTGTAGTTTGGCATGGGAGATAAAATTCAGGGAATCAATCCAGAAAAAAAAGTTGGATAAATAAAATTATACTTCCTTTCACTGGCCATTTTATGGGTCAATTTTTCCCAGCCACCTTGATGTCATCCTCAAAATACCTGCCTGGCACTGCATTGGCTATACTGCATATAGATTCTAGGAGATGACTTTCAAAGCTGAATAGCATCTGGTGGAAAAGCTGTTGCATCTCATAGTTTTTCTCCTTCAAGCAAATTAATATTTACCTTTAATTTGGGAGCACAGTGTAAGTAGTTTCCATGCCAGCGTGGATGTGGTCAGTCACATGACAGTGCAGTAGCCATGTCCCAGGATATTTTGGCCACATCTCAACAGTTTGAAATGTCCCAGGGAACAGATCATAGACATCTCCTCGGAAAGTTCTATTGTACTTTTGGAGAGAGAGAAAATAACCAATCATATATTTGTGTAGTTCTTCTAATACTAATTAATTCATTGGAAGAATGCAACAACATGAATAAAGGGCATTATAACTTTTTAAATATTTTAACATATAAGCACTTTCTAACTTAAGAAAATTCAAATACTTAAACATCTATGATTACAGACCTTCAATTACTACCATACTTAAACCCAATTAATGTTGGTATAAGTGGACCAAAGTGAAACCTGTTTTGTCCTCAAGGGAAAAATAATACTCCAGATATGGCAGTGGATTGTTGGAAAAATACTAGACAGTGGCAATATTTTTTTCATGCATTTGTCAAAAAGTTACTTTCAATTGAATCTATACAGAGTATACAATTTCCAAATTTACAAGGATGTAAACCTATGGATGTTAGGGCACTTACTGGATCACATGCATGCTTACTAGGCAAATGAAATAGAATATATTTTGCTCCACTGCTAAAATCACAAAGGGAGGAAAGAGAAAGAAATGTAAAATTGAAGGATAAAGTTTGGGCTTCAGTTCCTAGGCTGGAAAGTATAAACCAATGGCCAGCCAAAATGGGCAGACTTAGATTAACTGAGTCAGTTATCTGACTTAAGAAAGTTTTATGTGTTCAGTTGTCCTACATACTGAATTATCTCTTAGCAAAGTATGTACCTTCTTTTTAGTTCTATTATTAAAGATGCTTATTTTTACCTTATAATCGAAGCTATGGCCATGGAAATGTGCTGTGTGCATATCAACTTCATTCCCCATTCCTAGCAAGTACCAGTTTACTTTGTCTCCAACATGCATTGTAAGACCATGCAAGTTTCCAAACACTTTTCCGTTAATGGCTAAAGGGGAAAAAATCATTATAAAAGTGCTGTTTATTTCCAGTTATTGGGCTACATATCATTCTAATAAATAAACAAACACCAAGTCTTATCAAAAGCTTAACAGAAATCATTGCCCAAGATAATTAGAGGTGGTCCGCTAACTCAAATTGAGCTCAAAGATCAGAGCAATCTAAGAATCCTTCTAATTACCCTTGGACAATCCTCATGATGTGCATTCAAGGATCAATGGTTATCTTCCCTCAATTGCAGAGTTTTGTCTCTGATATCAATAGATTGAGCTTAGTATAGTTGGCACCATAGTGTTTATATGGTGTTTATGTCACGACAATTTTACCAGTGGGTCACATGAGAAACCGAAACTGTTGTGGAGGTCTATTGCCTTCCTCAGGCTAAACAAGTTCACAGATATCTTTATGTTCTCTATCACAATCTTACAAATACTGAAGTTTTCCACTGTGTGTGTGTGTGTGTGTGTGCGTGCGTGTGCATGTGCATGGGTGTGACACAGAACACAAAAATGCATTTTTCCCATTTATGCATTATGTAGTGCCACTTTAACTGATGTGAGGTAATTGTTATTCCAAAATACTGGAATTCTATATCCAAGCATACCATGCATTTTATTGCTTTCAATGAATTCCTCATCTTCCTTGTTTACATCTCCCGGATTGTTGGAATACAAGTTGATATTCTCATCCAAGTACCATGATTCATTTTCATCAAACACCAGAAAAAGAAGAGCAAACTGCAGAAGTTTGGGGTGTGGAATTAGAGGGAAAACTTCCTTGCGACAGACAACAAGTGTTCCTATTAATCCACTATTGAGGTCCTGAAATAAGAAATAAAAATAATCACCTAGTACCATCATTAGGACAGTATGTCTAAATAGCCACATGTATATATTGCTTTTCATTGATTTTATGGAACCTATACATGATTTAACGTGGATCCAACCTTTTATATTAACATTCATTTTAAATAGAAATGTGTTTTCTGCTAACATTTGTGGTACTTTTAAGTTGCCCCTCCCAAAAAACCAAATAATGTATATTAAAACAGTTCCAAATGTAGATCCCAACATAACATTTATTCTCTCACAAACAGCTGAACTGGAATTTCCCTATACACCTGATAATTCTGAGATATGATATATGATAATTTAATTTAATTTAATTTAATTTAATTTAATAGATTTGTATGCCGCCCAACTCCCGGCGGACTCTGGGCGGCTCACAGCATGTCAAATCCATTACAAATAAAAACATATAACAGTTAAAAAGATATAAAAATTAAAAAATCTCCAACATTCATAACAAGGGAGGGAGACCCAAGCATAATCTGCTCGGTCTCACTTTCACCCCGCCTGCCGGAAGAGCCAAGTTTTTATTGCTTTACGGAAGGCCAGCAGGGTGGGGATGGCCCTGATCTCCGGAGGGAGTTGGTTCCACAGGGAGGGAGCTCCCACAGAGAAGGCTCTCCCCCTAGGCCCTGCCAACTGGCATTGCTTGGTCGATGGGACCTGGAGGAGACCAACTCTGTGGGACCTAACCGGTCGTAGGGAGGTATGCGGCAGGATGCAGTATAAGATATGATAATTTGAGTCTAGTCATCATTTCTCGAGTGAGCACTCTGGATTTGTTTCTAACATTGGTTATTACACCCGGTGTCACTAGTTGACCTCAATATTTAAAAGTAGTCCTTTTTCATTGTGTTCCTTGGCTCTCATTACATCTGCTTGCAGATCATTTGAATTTTTAGCTATCGAAATAGAGTAATCAGCACAGAGTCTCCATCTCTCCTGTTAGAAAAAGTCTCCACTCTGGAATCAGAGTCCAGCTGCCTTTGTTAAATCTTCCAGTTATTACAAAATTATAGAATGTTGTACTTGTAAATGTACCTAATATATTGAGCTACAGTAGAAATTCAGTCTCCCAGAAAAGAGAACAACTTTGACCATAGTCACTATGAGTTTACCTTAACTCTATCCACAGTGGAATAATATGCCCAGGGAATACAGGTAGAATCTCTTTCCTCAGGACCAGATCTTGCTGGGATTTTCCAGATATACTCCTCAGTTGCACCTGAATGAAACATACATTGTAGACATGGATTTATTTTTATAGCTTGTTTTTTCCTTTCTAATCAATGTTTAAAAAACAAACGATGGAAGTGCTTTTTATATAAATTTTGCAATCTCACACTAGTGGAGAAAAGTTTTACAATGTAAGCTAAATAAAAGGAGCAGGTACTTTCTGTTTTACTGTTTATAATTTTTTTGAGTTTCCCCTCACACAAAACAGGATGGACTGTCTACTGTTTCCCTTCGTCTTTCTGTCTGCGATCACAAATTTCAAAGCACTTTTTCCAAACTAATTTTCTTAAAATAAAGCCGAAACCAATGATTTAGTAATTTTAGGACAATGATATTTTAAAGGTGTACTATTTTCTGCAGTCCTAGTTGGGATAAAGTCCCATTGAATGCATGTGGCTATTTCTCCTGAATGAATGGATGTGCAATATATACACTGTACAGCAAAAATAATATGAATATGGATACTATTTTTCCTTTTCAAATAACAATAACGAATCAGATCCATGCTTTTGAGTAGACATCAAGGAAAAGTTGCACAGAACAGCCTTTGGCTCATACATTTTGCATTTGGGTACACAAATAGAATGTAAAAAATCCTATAATTACCTTTCCATGATAACTCAATAAACTCCAAAGCCAAACTTTTATAAATCATTACAATTGATGCCAAAATGGAATTGACAGAATTATGCGATTATGATATTTCAGTCTTTCAACTGAATATACTGCAAGTTCAATTATAACTAACCAAGGGTTGAACTTGGTTAGTTCTTTGACTACTGATCATCAAACAACATAGGCTACAATGAGGACTTAATGAAAACGTTCTGGAAGAAGACAATGCAAACAGTTTTATAGTGTCCAGAAAATAATATGGACTTATTCACAAAGTCACAAGGAGTCTAGGTCAATTTAAAAGTGTAACCTTTTCAACATCTATTTTTTCTTTGTTATTATCAAGTCAGGACTGACATAATGAATTACTGTACCTGCATTTGTTTCTGTTACAAGTGGATGCTCAGTTTTTACTCCTTGTGCATGGATAGAATAAGGCCTAGAGGCCATGTTCTTGAAAACAATTTGAATTATATCTCCAACATGTGTAAGAATCACAGGACCTTTGAAGAGGTAAAAATAAGCATATGAAAAGTAAAGTAAAAGGAAGGTATAAAGCTATACAATTATTTAAGAGATCAGAATTTAAATGATTTAAATGAAGGCAAGGCCTTTTCTGGTTCAAGAAAGCTTTAAATAGTAACCTTAAAGCTAACTGGATCAGGTACAGCATAACAATAAACTAAGACTTAATATGGTTCCTTATAGTTGTTAAGGAATTTGTGCTCTTAAGCACGTGAACAGCGAAACGTGATGTTGCAGTTGATATGAGGTGATATGATTCCATCAATAAACAGATACGTTTAAAGTATATACAAATAGTTTACTCAAAGAATTAGCAAGGTCCAAATAAGAAGTCCAAGTCATACACGTTAAGTCAGTCAATACGAAGAATCTTCTCACCAGCCTATCTTTGTCTTAATTAGCAAAGATTACAGCTAACAAACAAATCTATACTATCAGATAGTTATGCTATACACAGCAGCTCTTCACAGTACTTTCACAGACACGAAGTCAATTACTCAATGAATCAGCAGTGAATCACCAGAGACTATCAGCAGAGAGAGTCAGCAGGGAGAGCGAGCCTGTTCTCTAGCTCCCTTTTATAGTAATCAGAAAGCTTACAATGCATTTAAAGCAATATTACCTATATTCACATAAACATTGATTTGTGGCTTGTTTATATATTAGCAAACCTAACCGTTTGGACAGAGTCCTAACAATAGTGCAAAACGAGTGAATTAGCTTGAAGTTCACATAATTCCAATTGAACCTTTCTGGTTCAATTTAACCACAGTTAGAAATTACATTCTAATATATATATTCATATGTATATAATCATAAGAATTATGGTTACTGAAAACTACTATATTGTTAGGATGAGAAAATAAATCTTAATAGAGTTAATTTCTCTCCCCCAAGAACCAAGGAGGGGCAATTGATATAGTCCCTAGGGAGCAATATCCATAGCCACTCGGTCTTGTCAGGGTTGAGCTTGAGCCTGTTCATTCCCATCCAGACCCTAACATCGTCCAGGCATCGGCACATTACATCCACTGCTTCCCTGAATTGAGACAGGGTGGAGATGTACAACTGGGTATCATCAGCATATTGCTGGAACCTCACCCCGTGTCGTCAGATGATCTCACCCAGCGGTTTCATGTAGATGTTAAACAGGATGGGCGAGAGGACCGAGCCCTGAGGCAACCCGCAAATCAGGGGCCTAGGGGTCAACCTCTGTCCTCTTGTCAACACCGACTGTCCTATCGGAAAGGTAGGAGGAGAACCACCGTAATACGGTGCCTCCCACTCCCAACTCGCCGAGTCGGCGCAGAAGGATACCATGGTCAATGGTATTGAAAGCTGCTGAGAGGTCAAGTAGTACCAGGATGGAGGAATAACCTCCATCCCAGGCTCGCCAGAGATCATCCATCAGGGTGACCAAAGCAGTTTCCATGCTGTAGCCGGGCCTAAAACCCGATTGAAAGGGATCTAGATAATCAGTATCATCCAATAACCGTAGGAGCTGGAGTGCCACTACTTTCTCCTCAACCTTACCCACAAAGGGCAAGTTGGAGACTGGACGAAAGTTCTTTAAATCCGCTGAGTCCAGGGAAGGCTCCTTGAGGAGGAGCCACACCACTGCAACTTTTAAGGGTTGCGGCATGGATCCCTCTCTCAAGGAAGCGTTCACAACCACCTGGAGCCAGCCACGTGAAGCCTCCCTGCTGGCTGAAACCAGCCAGGAGGGACACGGGTCCAACAAACAAGTGGAGGCGCTCATCGCTCTATGGCTTTGTCTACATCCTCAGGAGTGACTGGCTCAAATTCGTCCCATAAAACCGGACTAATGAGAGCTTAAGAGCTGAAGTGGTGCAGTGGTTAAATGCTGCGACTGCAGGCTGACTGCTAGTTCAGCAGTTCAGCTGTTCAAATCTCACTAGGCTCAAGGTTGACTCAGCCTTCCATCCTTCCGAGGTGGGTAAAATGAGGACCCAGATTGTTGGGGGCAATATGCTGAACTCTGTAAACCGCTTATAGAGGGCTGTAAAGGACTATGAAGCGGTATATAAGAAAAGTGCTATTGCTATTGCTATTGCTAAGACCTGTCCCTGTCAACTTGGCTAGTCCTGTCCAATCAGAGTCCAGGTTCGTCCGAATCTGAGTGTCTTTATCCGCCAGAAACTGAGCAAATTCCTCAGCTCCGCCCTGCAAGTGTTCCTCGCCTCCCCCCTTAGCAAGGAGGGAACGAGTCACCCTAAACAGGGCGGCTGGGCATGAATCGGCGGATGCAATAAGAGCGGAAAAATGCGAACATTTTGCCGCCCGTATCGCCACTAAATAAGACCTAATAAAGGTTCTTAGTAGTGTTCCATCAGATTCAGCTTTAATGGCTCTCCAGCATTGCTCTAGACGTCTCTTGTGGCATTTCATCTCCCGGAGCTCCTCAGTAAACCAGGGAGCCTTCCGGGATCCACTGCCACGGAGAGGTCGCAAAGGCGCAATCCGATCCAACGCCCCTGATGCCGCTCTATTCCAGGCAACCACCAGGGACTAATCATTTATTTATTTATTTATGTATTTGGTCGTTTTTATATGCCGCCCAACTCCCGTAGGACTCAGGATATGCTTGACAAATAAAATAAATAAATAAATAAACTTCTGGCTTGACCCATTGGTTCAATCCTGAAATCACTGCCTAAGCTACAGTCATGCAAGATATTCCCACAAATGCTTGTTTTGAAGATTGCATTGTAAAATATGATACACTATAATGTAAAGATCCAGATCTTTACTGAAATTCTTCAAGCCAATACCTTGGATTCCCAAATGTTCTTGTTCTTCATTCCTTTCTTTAGGGATTTTGAATGTTTTGTCTGTATATTCACGATAAACCACTTTCTTGTATTTTGACCCAATGAATTTATCTCCCTTGTTTAAGAATGGATTTCCTGGACTAAAAGAAAAAATGAAGTCAAATTTCACATATCCACACACACAGTTCTGTGCCCAACAAATTTTTAACAATGAGGAATGTTACATTTGCTGCCATTGCACCACTGCAATAGACCCAACTCATCATTCCCTAACAAAGTTGGATATGTCATAGAAGTAAAGTTTTCTAAGGTTTTATTTTTATTTTCATTAGTGCTGCCTTACCTTTCATCATGGAACTGATGCTTCTCGTATTCCCATGTCCTGTTAGGAGAATAGTCCCATTCAACTTCTATGGCTGCAATGTAGAAGGTCTTCTGATGAGTGTATTGCTCAGCTTTTGCTGATGAACCACACCTCTTTACTTTATACGTTTGTCTCATACCACCTGTGTAGTGATCTGTTGTGAGGCAGGCCACTTCAAAAAGACCTGGAGAAAGAAATATGAAGCAACTAGTTGAAGCAAGCAATTAAGGAAAAAATCCTCAGGCACATCCAAAAGTTGCAATATCTCATCTACATTATAGCACCATTTTCAAAACAGTAGATCGATCTTCACCATTTGGTACCTATGATAGTTGAGAATTTTGGAAGTTGTGTCCCTTATATCTCCAGAGGGTGGCAGACTGGTGCAGTATCAAGATGTAAGTGAGGCTGTGAAATATCATTCTGTGGTTCTAGGGCCTTTTGACTCACAACAAAACAGCTGCATCGTTTCATGTTTGGCAGAGGGAATCAGGATATTTCCTCACAACAAAGTTCCTCAAGAAACCAATTCCAAATCAGCTTGGTGGGTCCTAGTGTGCATCAAATTATTTCCTAGATATATTCTGCTATTTTAACAAAATTTAAAAGGTTAAAAGGTTAAAAAAAACACCTTTAAAAAGAGGTTATATTTGTAAAAATAATTAAATGTGAAGGTGACTCTCCTCCTGTCACAAGTCATAATTCATATTTCAAGAAGACACTGCATATTCCTTGAATATAATATTCTTTCTTTCAGCTATGTTGTGGGCTCCATTAAGGCCTCATAGGGTTTGTGGAAATGCAATATACATTTTTCAGAAAAAAGCTCATGAAAATAAGCTGTTCAATGGGAAATACAATCTTGGATTATGGATTAAGAGTGCAAGACAGGATCAGAGAATCAAATTTATGATTTGGAAATAGGGGATTCCACATTTGGGAAAACCCTAGAAAAAGGTACATTTGGACTCACTACAAATAATATCTGGGGAGAATTTTTATAAACAGTAAATGTGATTTTGTTGTTCACCTTGTGAGTCAGGCTTCATAACAGCTGTGGCAGAAGTATGCGGGAAAAGATTAGCCGTATCCTTCCTAGTCCCTTTGGTTACAAAAGTATTTCCTGAAAAATATATTCCATGAATGTCAACCTCAGTTCCCAAGCTGATCAAATGCCAGGAAACTATCTCTCCAAGACACATCTCAAGGCCGTTCTGATTTCCATACATATATCCATTTATAGCTGCAAAAGAAAAAGCATGCAAATTAACAAAAAGATTATACCATGTTATCCAATTAACAAAACAGACAGCAACATCTATAGTACATGATCCTTTATCACCAGGATTCCCAATAGAAAATGAAATTGGAGGTGGCTTCAGTCAGGATCTTATTTTATTTTGATCTTCTGTTTGGGGATTGGTCACTCCCACAATGGCAAACTTTCTGAGTGCCCATAACATATGGTCAAATATTCAGATATGTCTAATGACCCAAAAAAGATTGGAGGTATCCATTGTTTTGTTTTAGAGACATACAGAAGCCATAAAAAACAAAGAATCTGGGACATGAGCCGAGGTGGCGCAGCAGTTAGAGTGCAGTACTGCAGGCTACTTTAGCTGACTGTGATCAGCAGTTCAGCTGTTCAAATCTCACCGGCTCAGGGTTGACTCATCCTTCCATCCTTCCGAGGTAGGTAAAATGAGGACCCAGATTGTTGGGGGCAATATAAATTGCTTAATGCTATAAACCGCTTAGAGAGTGCTTGCACTATGAGGCGGTATATAAATCTCACTAATAAATAAATAAATAATAAATAAATAAATAATAAATGCATTGCTCAGGTTTATGTAACTTTATCCCAAAGGTGCTGTTTCAGGAGGCAAGAGGACTTTCTTGTTTTTTCTATTGAAGACGTTTTGCTTCTCATCCAAAAAGCTTCTTCAGCTCTGACAGGATAGTGCGGAATGGAAGGATCTTGGTCTTCAAAAGAAAAAACAAGAAAGTCCAGTTGCCTCCTGAAAAAGCACCTTTGGGACAACCATGACCTGGATGACTGAGAATCTCTACAGACATGTAAATTTATCCCATAATGAGCTGTTCTTTGTTTAGTGGGGACCAGCATCTGCATATGGATTTTATTATTTTATTTATTTTGTGGTTACTCAATTTCTATAGCCTGTCAGCTCAAACCAATTGACAACCAATTGCTTTATTAGGTATATTACACTAGGCTCCCAAAATCTACACAATCTTTAGTCAACAAAAAGGAATATAGCAAACCTTAATTCTTACTGCTATTTAAAATAGTAATATGTTTTTTATAGCTTAGATATGGTTATTTTACATATTTGTGTTCAATCCACAAAACCTTATAGAGCAATGTCATTATGTTGAGATTGAGGTTTTTAGTAGGAGAGATTCTAGTGACCATATTTTAATTATGGCTTCTAATTCAAAGTGCTCATTTTTGTTATGTTATTTTAAAATACCTTTTCAATGCAAACTATGACATGATCTACAGTATCATGTCAGGTAGTGAGATGATTTAATGGTAAGTAGTTGCCTTTATATTTTATATACATCTCCATTCATCAGACCTTCTACTCCTACCATTTGCAAAACTAGTAGGAAGTCTCTTGTATTGCTCTCTCCTTTCATCTCAATGGCAAATAAAGTTTAAAAAAGATAACATTCACTGTATTCAACAATATGGCAAAACACAAACGCTTACAATGCATCTTATTGGACTCTTGAAAATCCTCATTCTCTTTATCAACCTCTTCAGGGTTTTCTATAATTTTATTAATATTGTCATCTAAATACCAGCTCTGATTTTCATCAAATACTGTTGCAAGAAGGAAAAATTCCTTGTCTACATTATCCTATAGGGAAGAGAAGATAGAAAAAGAACAAAATCAATAAATGGGATTATCTCTTATAACAGACTTATGTTTATTATGCAACCAATAAGATTTTATATATAATTATAAATATTTAAAAGTTTCTTGGATGATTAACAACCTATGTGTTATATAACTTATATGATAAATGTCCCCATGATGGCATTTGCTGAAGCTGAACTTTAAAAATAATCATCTAAGAATTATTTTAAAGGTCAGAAAATCTTCAATTGTCTATTTCAAAAATAACATTTAAAAGCTTAGGAGAAAGCCAAACTATTTCTTTAAAAAAGATTAGGATATTGTTACAGTGATAAAATCAATCGGGATTTTCCAAGATTTGAATGGATTTTCCTAGCAGGAAGAGACACAGTATGAAAATGAATAATTGTCTTATTCTGTTTTTGATCTATTTAGATATTCCTAATAAAAAGAGACCTTTGCCTGCATGTTAGGAAAGCAGCGATGGTCCAGCTTTATCCCTTTTGCAGATATTCTATTCAGGACACATTTTGGGGTCTTGATTAATTTATTATTGTTCTGAAATTATGCCATTTTCTTCTAGACACCAGAGAGTTGGTTAATTATTTAAAACAATTCTGCCTTTATTCACAATATGTCAATTAGAGATTTTGATGCACATGTAAGATACCTTTAAAGTATATAATTTCTAAGCTAAAAAGTTTTAAATGCTTTAGAATGCCAACAAAGGATTATTTCATTGGAATAGCACTACTATTAGGTCCTCTTTCTAGCCTGTATCCACTGGATGATTTTAATGGCATTCCACTGACTGCAAACCAATTACTTGGACTATTCAAACATTTAACTGATGATTAACTTCTACAAATGTATTCATTAGGCAAACTCAACAAGATGTTAAGGTCAACATTACCAATGGAATTCAATTATGTGCATGAAACAGCAAAAGATTCAATTAGTGCAATAAAAAACATCAACATGGGAAAATTTGCTGTCATCCTGAGAAAGCCATCCTGAGATGTAAATCCTGCAAAGCCTATGCAACATTTTCCACATTGTGCAGAAAAGGAGGCATCCCATTGAGTGTTTGGTGAGTCTCTTGTTTTTGCAGTCTAAAGAGGAATATAAACCAAGACTCTTTTGGGGCACTAGCTGGATGTTTTATGTGAGATGTATTGTGTATTAAAGGTTTGAATCTAGTGACATTACTTGGACTATTACACCAAGGTCCGCTTTGTAGAGCGGGAAAATAAAGATCGCTGATTGGTCAGCCGGCAGCCCTTTATTTAAAGAGAGCTCTCCGGCTAGCCTTTTCGCTGGTTACTATTCATTCTAATAAAGAGCTGTTTTGAGTCACTTCACTGCTTCCAGCCTCTTCAGTCTGAGAACTCAACAAGATGCCTGCCTGCTCTACTCTGAAGTTGTCCAACAAATTGTCCCGTGTTAGCCGGATGAAGCAGGCCAGAAGATGGAAGTCACAGTGATGAATACGTGCATCAATATATATACTTTTAAAATGGTTGTAAGTTGCTCGGTTATGAACATTAGTTTAATAAGAAAGCATGCACAATTTATAATATTAATATATACAATAAATATGTCCTCTAAAATGCACCTCTTTCATCAGTGCCCTTTGTTTAGCATACTTCAGGAAGGGGAGGAGGATAGTTGGAATAGGTTGGTAATTTTAGTTTTTTTCATTACCGGTTTCCATGAAGCAGGCATTACGCCTTTTCTGCAGACCAAGAGTGGACCCACCAGGCCAGAATTGGTATCTCTGATTGGATTTGAAGCTGAATAATACAACATAGTTAGACAATCTGGATCGTCTGCCGTAGGGCCCACAGTTTCTGGAACTTCCCATTCATAAATGAATTTCTCTCCAGGTTTCACATGTGAGCCTGGACTTGGAGTACCTGCAATATGTTCAAAATTGAAATGGTAAGAAATCACCAGTCCTCCACCAATTTAAATATGACTGGACATTCGGTTGATTTCTTTAATTAATATTATACTTACATAGATACAGTATATTAACATACATGCATTTACCTCCAGACAGAGTGTGGTAGAAAGAGCCCTCATTGCTTTTGGTATAACTCAGGCCGTGTGGTTGAATGCTGAAGGGGTGGCTTGCATTGTTGAAGAAGACCACTTGAATATGGTCACCAACTTCTGCTCTGATGACCGGTCCTAGTTATAAGAGAGATAATCAACCTTCATTCTTGTTTGTGACTGGTACTCACTGATCTCTAAAAGCTAAATAGGGTTGGATCCTGATAATAGTTCAATAGTAAAGCCCTGACTAATCCTCAGGTGGTAGCCAAAACTGAAGTTAAAAAAAAATCTTGAAAAAGATAAATGCAAAAAACTTCGAGATTGTTGTCACAAAAATTACATGGCCACATCTGTTGGTTCACCAGAAAATTAGCTGAACCCAAAAGAGACTATGTAGCTATCCATCTACCAGTTGAGCTAAGTACCTAGCTAGCTGCTTCGTTGTTTTTTTTAATGTTAACTTTAGGTGAAAATGTTAACCATGTTTCATTTTCCACTTGTGCTTCAAATGTCCAGCATACTGGCAATCATGCATCTAATATCAGTGCAACATAACTTATACAGATTTTGCTGAGTCTGACATGTTATTGTGGATTTAGAAGTCTCAGTTCAACCATGATCTGTAGTGATATAATTTGTAACTGTACTAATAGCTCTTACTCTTGTAGCGTTTGTGTAGGCTCTCTTGCATCCTTGATCGTTTTCAGAAGATTTTAGACACACACACATATTGCCACAATTCACAGTATTGTTACATAGTTCATATAAATTGCAAATTGCAAAAATATGACATAGACTTACCCAAGAGTCCAAGATGCTTTTCAGTATGAGACCTGAAAGAGCGTCTAGTAAATTTGTCGCTGGTATACTGAAAAAAACGAGCTTTTTTATAAGTTCCACCAATTCTATTTGTGCCTTTTTCAAAAAATGTCTTGGAATCCCTATAACAAAACAAAGCACCTCAACGTTTGCATTCATGTAGCAGAAGAAAGAAATATGTTAGGAAATTGATAATTTGGACTTCTCCCCTATCCTTTATTAGTGTTTGTTCTCAGAATTTTTAATAGAATGCTAATATTCAAACTAATAAAAAAGTACAGATACAATAACACAACAGCATTAAAACAGTTAATATAACCATAAAACTGAGATGCATAGCAACAGAAAATACAAAAAAGGCCTGTAAATTATGTCATAAATAGATTAATTCAACTTTACCATCTCATTCTTTTTATTTTTCCCTTTCTCAAAAACAAAACCCAAAATTTATCTAAATAATGGTAGCATGTATCACCATCAGCAAATCTGGTATAGCTTTCTCTTTCCGTGTTGTATATAGCTTTAGCTAAGCCCTGTTTATCAAACATCCACATTCTTGAAATGTTACTGCTAGAGATACAGCCAAGAACATATTCTTCCAGAGAAATATTAATAGTCCTATTCATATCAGCCTAAAATGCAATACCAATAGGACAAGACCAAACTATGTGAATTAATGTTTGAACTCTTAAGTTGGATCTCCAATAGGAAACTGATAGTAACCAATATTTACTGAAGATTTTCTGAGGCATCTAGTCCACGGGTGTCAAACTCGTGGTGTCACATTGCCGTCACATGACATTTTGTGAAGTTCGAGCTTCGCAGAGCTGGGGTGGGTATGTGACGCATGGAGCCTGCGGGCCGCCAGTTTAAAACCCCTGATCTACTCTATATGAGACACTGTTGTTATTATTCTTGCATTAAATTCATTTTAAGCTCTGGATATTGTTTTATGCATCCTTTCATTCAGGACATCAAATTCATTATTCTAAAAGTCAACTAAATAATTAAAAGTTACTTCATCCATTTCCTTCAATTTTCTATAGAGAAGGACACTGGCTTAAAAGTCACAAGAATTCCTCCAAAATCTCCTATTGCAACTTAATGTCAGTTGAGATACAACATTCCCTCTGCTATCCCGTATACCAGGAGCTGATAACAGGACTTATGCACTGAAGAAAAATTGTGTACTAGCTTGGACCTCTTCATATCTACTCCTACAATTGAGTGTTAGTAAATGCCAACAAACGTTTTATATGAAATAGTTTAGCTGCCTGCAAAAAACCAGTACTTACTCATCTAGATCTAAGGGTTCTCCTGTGAACTTATTTGTGCCAGATGGGCCATAGTTCCATTCCTCTTCTTCTGCTGCAATATAATAGAATCTTGTGGTAATAAGGGTAGTGTGGTATTGGTTCTTGACAGATGGAGAAGGATGCTCACAGTTTTTCACCTTAAAAATGGCCTGCATGCCACCTGAAGAAAAGGAAGACAAAGATCATTGATCATGTAAGCTCTCTATGATCAAGAGGACTATAGACTAAGAAACTTAAACTTCCTCCTGCCCATCAAAAATACATGCCAACAAGGAACCCAGAAAACAAACAGATATAAAACAGAAATAATTTTCATTGTGTAACTTCTAGACAATGAAAGCCTTAGGCAGAGTTTCAGGAACATCTCAGATAGGAAATAATTCACTAACTGGAGGTTCTTTGATTGAAGGCATCCATAGAAGGATTAAGAAGGGAATATTGCAACACAACTTTACCTCTTATATATTTACATGTGATACATGATACAAGACGAATGGGAGGAATTTACACTGTAGTGACATGACATATATTTCATCATTGTGGCATTACTGTGGTTATGAAATGACTTCTGGGATTTTGAATTATTCATTTATACTGAAAAAACAGTACAGATATTATCTCTGTGCCTGTCTGTCTATCTATTATTTATCTATCTGTCTAAGTCCCTGGATTCTTCAGATAAGAATAGAAAAAATTAACTTATTTTTTCAAGACATGTAACCCAACTCTTAGTATCCATAGTAAGTCATGAACATCACATAATACTTTGCAGGGTTGTTATTTTTTTTTGCAGGATAGATATACTAATATTCTACCTTTCCAATTTGAAAAACCAGGAGATGGGGGGCGGGGGTGAAACACTATGGGAATAATCCAGATAAATGTGCTCAGCTCATGAACCAGTCAGATCACAGAATTCTGAAGCTACTTTCAAATTAGCTCAGAGCTGTGTGGAAGTCTTTATCAGGAAAACGGGAAACAGCCATTTATTTCATACCTTCTATATGATCATTGACTTGGCAGCTAAGCAACCATTCACCATCATTCTTGGGCACCATAAGAGCATCCACAAAGGTAGCTGGGAAAAGACTGATTGTGTTGACACGATGCTTCCTTTCTGTCAATATTTGCCCATGAAAATAAACGGAGTGGATATCAGCTTCATTACCAATGCCAAAAAGATACCATTTCACTTTCTCTTCTGCACACATTGTGACATTGGGAAGATACCCATACATATATCCATTGATTGCTTTAAAAGAGAGAGAGGAAGAGAAATATCACTGATGCTGGCTCTAACAAACCTTTAATATCAATCAAGGTTGGTGAAATTAAACAGAATTTTCTTCCACTGGATAGAAATGTTGATTAAATTGATTTTATCAATGGTGGTAATGATATGTACATTTTGCATTTATATTTTATAACTTACATGAGTGGCATTTCAACTGTCTCTTATTTATCAACCAAGCAGAGCTATATCTGCTTAGCTTTAAGAGTTGCCATAAAAGAAATATCTGCAGAAATAAAGAGCTGTTTATATGTTTCAGTGAAGACATTGTGCAAAAATTTGTGGAACTATTTGTAAAACTATTCACTATTACAAAAATAAAGTTCCATATTCATGAATTGGGTGGTTTTGTGGAAAAACTGCAGAAACCTGGCTAGGATTACACAAAACCCATTAGGCATTGTGAATATTGATGCAAACAAAGTTCTTAAAATAACAAAACTTATTCTGAAAGATGCTCTTACAGTGCATTTTGTTGCTTTCTTGGAAGTCCTCATTCTCTTTGTCAACTTTGTCAGGTTCAGAGCAGTATTTCTTAATATTCTCATCTAAGTACCAGCTGAAGTTTTCATCCATCACAGAGAACAGCAAGACAAACTCACGGTCAACATCTTTATCTTTTCCATTCTGCAGGGTGCCTTAAGGGAAAACAACATTTTTAAGACCATTTCCCAATGAAAATGATTATTTCAATTGCTTTCTTTAACTTGATGCCATCTGCACATCTGGAAAATAACTCCTAAAATCCCCCAACCGCATCATCACTGCCAGTTATACTCCTAATATATCTAGAGGGCATAAGGGAATAGAAAGCTGCAAAATGACGATCATCACACTAGATGAAGTAGGGATATGTAAAAAGACCAATGATTGTCATTTATAAAACTCCAACTTTTTGAATTCTATTTCTTGGTAATGAGTGAGTACTATATGGACAGTTAACGCAGCCCAAAAAATTCCTGAATTCTTATACCTTTAATCATTACAAACAATGACAAATGGGGGGGGGAGTAAGTTATTATTTACAATTTCTGAGTTTCGCAGAAATTCCATTTGAAATTTCAAAGAAATTTTGAGCAGCACATGTAGTTGAACAGAGAACGCCTTGTCTCTCATTTGCTACAATTACAATATCCAATAGGTCTCTATCACCAGTTAGCCAGAGATAATGTGAGCTTCTCTTCATTAGCTGTGTTCAAGCAGAGGCTAGCCAGCCCCCTCTCTGGGATATTGGATTTGGATTCTTGCACCAAATAAGAGAATGGATATATCGTCCCAAACTCCCAACTCTATGTCTCAAAGGAACTTTTTTCAAAAGGCTTCCATCCCCCACCATCACAACTGATGAAGCTTCTTGGATGAGAAGCAAAACTTCTTCTTCTTCGTCGTCAAAAAAACCAGTCCATTTTGCCTTTTGAAAAAAAGCACCTTCGAGATAACTATGAACTGGATGACTGAGAATCTCCATAGACTTCCCAACTCTATGATTCAATGACTTTATTGTCACATTTTTACCTTTTCTGCAAGTGATTAAAGCTCCAATAAGTCCAGAGGCGATTTCCTTTGGGGCATCTATATGAGAATGATAGATCCTTGTTATGCAGTTACTGTCTCCTTCTGCTGGACCATGATCTTCAGTAACATCCCACTTATAAACATACTGTTCTCCTGGCTGCACAGCATCATCTTTCTTTTGTGAATGGTTGGTATTATCAGGATACAAAGCTCCTAGGAAGTATAAGAAATTGTTCATGTTATATAGTTATTCCTTCTGATTACATTTTTGCGCTGTTTCTTAATTTGTCCTGTAGTCAGCGGTGGGTTGCTCCCGGTTCGGCCCGGTTTCGTGAACCAGTAGCACCAGCGGTGGGAGGCTCCGCCCACCCGTCCAGGACGCTTCTGCGTATGCGCACGAACCGGTAGCAAAGGGTTTTAGAACCCACTACTGCCTGTAGTAATTGTGATTTTAAATAATATCTGTGACTTCTCAGAAAGAATTCTTACAAATTTGCATGTACATCAAATATATGCACTCATATATCTATATATGAATGTCTATAGGTATACAAAATATAAAAAGACTTATTGGAATCAAGTAAAAGTATTTGGTGTGATTTTCCTCTCCTTCAAAGTTGGCCATTGATGGAAATAAAAAAGCAAAAATTATCTATAATCAACAAAACATTATTTAAAGTATACTTTCAATGTACAAGATTAACATGGGATCATGGGAATATGCCCATCTCTGACTTATTTATAAATAAACATTAGAATGGGTTGACACATTTCTCTCATGGATTATATATGCACATCAGAACATTAATAATATTAAAATACACTAAAGAAAACACTGTTTTGAATTACATTGAAAGCTCTACACTTATACAGTTATAAGCAGAGAACTTTGAGATCAAACCCCAGGACTGAACTGGAGTTGACAATCTGTCAGGCCGAAGCCATTTTAGTTGGGGTCTTTGGCCTGCCACACTTTGTACTATTTTTATATGTATTCTTTACTGTGGGAATTTGGGAGGGGGAATTGCATGAGGGCTGTCTGTATGTAGCCATAACAAATTCTTTCTAGATAGTCAAGGTCCTTTGTCTTCGCATTCCTGCACCTGCATGGAAGGAGATGGGTGGATTCTGCCAGGTTGGCAGTTGAAGATTGGTCAACGTGATGGACTTGGGGGTGTGGGGACAAAGGCTTGAGCTTTCAACGGTGTGGAGAAACCCCAGGATTTCAGATACGGGTTTCTCCCAGATGTGCCAACATGGCTCTGTTAATAAATTGGAACTTTGAGGAATACTTTGCCTCAGGTTCTGATTTAGTTTTGGATGCTATTTGGAACCCTGACACAATCTCAGTCTTATGTACTCCACTTTATGCTTTCAGTTGAACATCCAAAGATGTCATATAAATCCAAGTGATGTAAATGTTGAATTGATATGTGGAGCTGTGCAGAATAGTGTGGCTATAAATTAATGGATTCCTCACAAGATACAACACAATTTTCATGTGTTTTTTTTCCCAAAAGGAATTCTGAATTCACCCAACTGAAGCCTTGTTAAAACAGTGCATACATCTTTACCTTCGTTTTCTTTTGTGTATCTGACACCATGGGGATGTAGAGTGTAGGCTCTTTTAGCAAAGTTTTTTAAGTGAATGACAAGAGAGTCCCCAACTTCTGCTTTGATAGTTGGGCCCAGGAAGCCCAGCGATGGTGGTTTTTCTACAACATGACTATACGAGTTATCTGTGTACTGCAAATACACAGCTTTTTTATATGTGCTTCCTATACGATCTGGGCCTTGCTGCAGAAAGACACTAGCTTCCCTGAAAAGGAAACATATAGATAATTATATCAATGCAAGACTTTCAAAATAATGTATTATTTACAATACCAGGTAGTCCTCAACTTACAACCATTGGTTTAATGGTAGTTCAGAGTTACAATCGTATTGAAAAAAAGAGACTTACACTGGTCCTCACACTTATCATCTTTGCACCATCCCCACAGTGATTTGATAAAAATCCAGGCACTTGGCAATCAGCATGTGTTTACAATAGTTGCAGCATCCCAGAGTCATATGATGGCCATTTGCAATTTTCCCAGTTGTCTTACAACAAGCAAAGTCAATGAGGGAAGCTGGATTTCTTTAACAGCTGCAATGATTTCCTTAACAACTGCAATGATTTGCTAAAGATCCATGGCAGAAAAGGTTGTAAAAATCAGGTGCAACTCACTTACTCTTCATGTTTCTTTAAGAAGATGACCAGAATTGTACAACTACATTTGCTTCTTTTGACAGATTCATACCTCACAACAGACCCTGTGCTATCTACTTCATGCCAGCATTTGCATGTCTTAAGTGTCTCCATCCAAAGTATTTAAAGAAGGAAACCTAGTTCTCTTTGTATATCAGAACAAGATTATCTTTATTATATGCATAACCGAGGTGCACCTCGGCTCTATGAAGAGCCGAGGTGGCGCAGCTGTTAGAGGCAGGGACTGCAGGCCACTTTAGCTGACACTGATCTGCAGGTCAGCGGTTCAAATCTCACCGGCTCAAGGTTGACTCAGCCTTCCATCCTTCTGAGGTAGGTAAAATGAGGATCCAGATTGCTGGGAGCAATATAAATATACATTGCTTACTGATGTAAACCGCTTAGAGTGCTTGCACTGTGAGGCGGTATATAAATCTCACTAAAATAAAATAAAATAAAATAAAATAAAATAAAATAAAATAAAATAAAATAAAATAAAATAAAATAAAATAAAATAAAATAAAATAAAATAAAATAAAATAATAATAAAATAAAATAAAATAAAATAATAAAATAAAATATAAAATAAAATAAAATAAAATATAAAATAAAATAAAATAAAATAAAATAAAATAAAATAAAATAAAATAAATTTACTCTGGGATATCATATCTAGTCTGCAAAAATCTGAGTCACTCTGTTAGCCTTTTTCACGGCATAGATCTCGCTGTCAGGTGAATAGATGAGCTCTGTTGTTATTGATGTTTTTTGTTGGGTGAATTTTAAAGAAATAATCTTGGGAGCTCAGAATTTTATGTGGCACTCTATGTTTTAATATTTGTAACTTATGCAGAGATACTTGTGTAAGACAGGCAGCTATATCAAATAAATAAATAAATAAATAGGCAACAAAAAATAGAGGTGTCTTTGTTTTGTGGCAGTCATGTAGTAGTCATCCAGATTTTTTTCAGTACAAGTATAATAGCGATATACAGCGATTACCTGAGCTAAAATGATTTTTTTGTTTTGTTTTGTTTTGTTTTGAAGCACAGTTCTCACAGAATTCTTTTTGATAAAGTTTATTAAGAAAGATAGAAGTGCAAGTATATTAGGAAATCAGCTATTTTCACATTCGAATGGATATACTTTAAGGTAAAAATTTTCTGATTCTCTGCTTCATAGTCTTCCTATGATCCTACAAGAGTCCCTCTGTTCACTGACAAGTCAACATTTAATGAACTGTTTGTCAAAATAAGTGTTTGTTATATTTTAATGTCTTGATAAAGCCCACTGTACAACATGTGCACCAAATGTATACCATTTCTGAGGTAAGCTGACACAAATGATGTTGTACGTAGATTGTCTAAAGTGCTTGGGATAAAAATGATTATGTTCCTTTAGGTCAGTGATGGCAAACATTTTTGGCTCGAGTGCCAAGAGTGTGTGCACGCGCAATAGCGTGCACGCAGGCGCCCACACCCATAATGCAATGCCCTCCCCCCCCATGCATGAGCACAACCCCCGAGCTGCCTCCCTCCGCACCTGCGCACAGGCCTCACTGAAGCTGTGGAGCTGCCCTACTACTTACCTTCAGATAGTTGCAACCAGACCTCGCACACCTCGGCCCATTTCTTCTGTAGCCTGCAAGGCTTTCCTAAAGGCCTCTCTAGCCGATAACAGAGCTCCGGATCGATCTGGAGCTCTGTTATCGGCTGAAAATTTGATCTGATTACTTTGTCTTGCCTCTGTCTTATGCTCTATAACCGTGGTGGCGAACCTATGGCACGTGTGCCACAGGTGGCACGTGGAGCCATAGCAGACGGCACGCGAGCGTTGCCCACCGGCAAACCGGAAGTGCGGAAAAACGCACTTCCGGTTTGCCGGTGAGATGTTTTTTGCACTCCGGAGGGTTCAGGGAAGCTCCCTGAAGCTCCGGAATGCAAAAAACTACAAAACGGACAAACCGGAAGTGCATTTTTCTGCACTTCCGGTTTGTCCATTTTGTAGTTTTTTGCATTCCGGGGCTTCAGGGAGCTTCCCTGAACCCTCAGGAGTGCAAAAAACATCTCACCGGCAAACCAGAAGTGCATTTTTCTGCACTTCCGGTTTGCCCGTTTCGTCGTCCCAGGCTCCAGTAAGGCCTTTGCGCGGGGGTGGGGGGTGTGCGCATGCGCAGGGGGCAGCATGGGGGGTGTTGTGCGCATGCGTGGGGGGGGAGGGAATGGGTGTGGGCACGCGAGCGCGTGCTAGCACGCGCACCCCCCCTTTTTGGCACGCGAACCTAAAAAGGTTCGCCACCACTGCTCTATAACTTCCATTATTTTATTTAGACATTGGTGTGTTTTTTAACTGCATTGCACCATCATTTTAGAAGTTATCTTGCCACTCGAAAAGCACAGCAAGACAGAGATGGGAGTGCCCAAATTGACAGAACAATGAACATTGTACTATTCTGTCACCTTGATCACTAGATTTACCTTTCGGAGTCATTTTGTTTCCTATAAGGCCTCCCCAGGCTAACTTCTTAACTCTTATCAGTCACTAACTTTTGTCTCTGTTCAACAATTCCACACATCACAGCATTTACATTTTATTTAATTTCACCGTTTGATTCCCAGCAATCTTAGGCATGTCTGGCAGATTTGATTTTCTCAGTTAACCAATGAGTTGCTTCGAAGCCTCAACTGATGCAGAGGACTGTACAGTTTCAAAGGCAAACTAATATTGCCTTGTAAAAACCATTAACAATTGGTTGTTTTTCAGGAAGCTTTGTGAGACACTAATTAAATTAGAGATGTATGTATGGACTTTCTAGAACTGTACAGATAATTTCCTGTTGACATGGGCAGTGTCCTTTTCCTTATTCTTCTTTGCAAAGATAATGGCTTTCATTTAAAAATAAACCTACATAAATCTTACTACTAAGATTCCTGAGGCCTGAAGCATTTAAATAGAGATTAAACGTGAAATACAGAACATTGTAAGACAAGGCTTTCTTCATGTAATGTAACCATCTTCAATGGATTTTCAACAAGAAGTAACTTTTGTCAGAGACGGAATATTTCCAGTCACTGTTGCCTTTTTGTTACTTTATATTTTTCAAGCATTCTTCATACATGCTCTCTTTTGCTCTTGCTAGAACAGCAGATCTGAGTTATAAAAATCTGGACAACCACTGGATGATAATAAAATGAACTCTGAATTTCCATTTCCTCTTTACCTACTTTTTTTTTTACAGAAAACATAAGGCTGATTAATACAATCCCCAAGTTACACAAAGGCTGGATGTCAAGATCAGCTTGACTGATTTAGAAATGCTTAAGAGTTATTGTTACCTGTTATTATTGATGCATTCAACTTGAGATGAACCATATTTTAAAAATGCATTAACAAGACATAGATATAATGGTTTCCCCTCCATTAAATTGTATTCAATATAACTTCAATAACTTCACTCTAACTTATCAGAAATCTTTTGCTAGTCCTAAAAATTATCCTTGCTCTTTTCTTATTCTCACAACTAAAAGAAAGTGTTCAGGTATCAGAAAGGTGGAGTCTACAAGGTGGTGACATACCTTTCATTGCTGTTAAGGACATCTACCCTATCTTCCATTTATGCTGAGACAGAAGAAATATATCCCTGATTTTTTTTTTAAATGTGTGTATTAATAAAGGTAATCACTCCAGGTTTCACATATGAAGGGATCCCATCTAAAATATAATTAACTGTTTGAAAAAAGCCAGATGCATCATTTTTCTTCATTCAAAACAACACCACTATTCAGTTAAAATATAATGGCAAGATTTTTTTCAGCACTTCAACTTTCTCTGCAGAAACATTACTGAGTTATTGACTTCAGTGGAGGAAAGACAGTGGAGGAAATAAAACATATATTAATGTAGGAAGGAGAGGATGTGAATATACATATTCTGTCTCCAGGTCCGTAAAGACCCTGCTTGCAGGCTACCTCTCAGCCTCTTTTGTAAAGAGGAAAGGAACTGTACTAAGGAAGAAGAAAGCATCAGAGGAAACAAACCCAGTATTATGGCCACACGAGAACACTTGGGGGCCAATCTGCTTCTGTAACACTGCAAATATTTGTCTGAATGTTCAGCTTTCTTCTTCAAAAAAAAACTAGCCTAATCTATGCCAGCCTAGTCTACTCCAGCGTTCTTCTGTATCATCTTTAAATAGGATACCAAGCAGTAGAGCAGTACCAACTTCTCACTAGAATTCGATATTCTACAATTGCTCTGCTTCATTCCAGGCATTTTATAGGAAGTACAGCTATCATAGCTGTTTCCCATCCAGGCAGCCGGTTTACCTGCCACTCTCCGTTTAAGAACACTAAAAAATGAAAGGTTGCATAGTTTCACTATAGCTTTTCATTGCTACCACTAGAACCTCTCTGCTTGAACAACTTTAGAAGTGTTTCTCAACCTTGGGAACTTTTAAGCTGTGGAGACTTCAACTCCCAGAGTTCCTACGTTGACTGGGTAATACTTCATAATATTTCCAAGATCCTTGAGAATCAAGGATCAGCAGTGGCAACACCATGAGATCTAGAGCAGAAAAAGCACTTTCAGAACTTAATTTAATGAACTTAATTGATGATAAAATGGTAGAATTCTTGGGTATTTTCAAGTGATATCTCATGAAAGTTCATCCAAATAAATGCATTGCAATGCCTGAAAAAGTGACTGATTCTTCCCCTAAGCAGTAAAACAAAATACCTCTAAATAGATTATGATAAACACAGTTACATATTTATGCCACACCTATACAAAGTATTTGGATGATCTAGTTTCAGGTTTTGATCCAGTTAGCAGAAAGTGCTTCTTTCTCCCAACCCCAATACATGAACCTGTAGTCATAAAACTTCTGTTTTGTGGAACTAAATGTGCATCATATACAATGCAAACAAAAGTAATTATAATAATTATAATCACCTACAGGTGCAGAGAGGCAAGGCTCCGATCCCCTTAGTGTTATATGTGGTAAGATTTTGGCAGGCAAAACTTTTTCTGCAAGTTTGTTTTCAGGCTGAAATGTCTTCCCCATGGCTAGTATAAATGTCAGGCACTTACGCTTCTTTGCATCCAGTCATTGCTGATTAGAAATAAATAGTTCATAGTAAAAATGTGAAAACTTAATATGAGCCCAATTAAACAAGTTGAGACTTACTCATCTTCTGAAAAGGGCTTCCCAGATAGGATGTTCTTTGTTCCTGGAGCATAATTCCAATCAATTTCATTAATTCCAATGTAGTATTCTCTGGTTACTGCA
The DNA here is from genome assembly GCA_023053685.1 of Diadophis punctatus similis. Lineage (NCBI taxonomy): Eukaryota > Metazoa > Chordata > Lepidosauria > Squamata > Dipsadidae > Diadophis > Diadophis punctatus. The sequence goes on from JALIGW010000005.1 coordinate 53,328,222, forward strand.
GAGACTTGGAACAAGTAATAAGCCAACAAGTGGCTTATCACAGACAGCTTCATGTTCGAGGTTGTTTTAGTCCAGTGGACTCACCCAGGACTCACCTTCTTTAAATATCTTCAGTATTTCCCCCTTTGCAAGCTTTTGTTTAGTTTCAAAAGCCTGGAAGGTTGCACAAGTCTTGTTTAAACAAACCCTGTCAGATTTGGTAGCAACAACACTTAGACAGCTCATAGATTATTGAAACAAGAGTTTTAAAAAACCCACATTTTTATCACAGTTAACGTTCAAATGTAAATCATGTTTTATATCTCAATAAGTAAATTTGAAAATTGTTCTTAATCAAAAGATTTCAAAAAAAAAATTTTTAAGGTCCATGCTATGGTGAAATGCTTTGGAGTTTCCCAGCACAACATCAATTTTCTCCTGTCCGTTCTGTTTGATACAGCTGAAATTTCCTGCATTTCACAACCTGGGGAAAGTTATATTTCAGCTTTAAACTGCAGGACAATGTCCAAAATTCCAAGCAGTTAATAATATATCAGTGCAATATTATCAAATTTCAGACAAGATTGGCATTACTTGTCTATATTATTTAAAACATTTTTCCTGAAAATTTGGTTATTTGGCAATTCACATAGTAACTGATAATTGGGACAAATCTTGCAACCTTATATTAAAAGCTCCACAATTCAATCTGAAGATTTATTTTGTTGGTTCTATGAATCACAGTCATACCTGTTCAGTTTCTTCTCAAAAACTGACATTTACAAGGCTGATGATTTGTAGGAACCAAAAATTAACTTCAGCACAATCACAATTATTTTACGTTTTTGTTAATTAAATATATACCCATCTAATTCATGTAGATTTTTTGTTAGAAATAAAAGGTTTCCTGAACAACTTTATGCAATTTTTATTTTCTGATCCACTTATCACACAGTAGCAATAATTTTTGGAGCAGGTAAAAAAGCTACCATCAATTAGGAAATGATCTGCTTGGTAAGTTCTGCAGAGCTTCAGTACTACAAATGTAAAAGGAGCCTTCTCAGTGATTCCCAGAAACATTGCAATTGAGTTAGAAATAAAATGGTTGTTGGGGGGAAAAAAGAGAGTGTACGTAGACCTTGACTTATGACTACAACTGGGACCAGAATTTCTGTTGCTAAGCAAAGTGCTTATTAAGTGAATCTTACAGTTATTAAACAAATCTGGCTTCCCCTTTGTCTGGGGAGATTGCAAATGTCAATCACTTGACCCATCATGTGTGACTATTGTAAATATACGCCAGTTGTTAAACAAACGGTTGTAAGTTGAGAACTTCTTTTATGAGATCAGAAGAATGTGAAGAGGAACAAAGAATCTTTGTTAGTATTGAGTGCAGGGTTTTTTTTTTATTACTCACTATGGGGAAGGATCCAAAGTAAATATAACTATTTCATTAAGGCAAATTGGGGACCATTCCAGTGTTCTTGCTCAATGGGTGAATTAGTAGAGGCAAGTCTATTCTTATGGCTTTCTACATGCAAAAGACATTCCCCAAATCTCATCTCAGACTATGACATTTCTCCCAACAACAGTGCAGGGGAAGTTTTATTCAGTTGCTGATTTAATCACGCTAAATCCCATTTGTGATACAAAAAGGTGCATTCCAGATATAAGTTTATCTCTTTACTAAGAATGTTGTTGTTCACAATAATGTGACTACTTATTGAACTAAATATTTATTCAGGTGGTATCGATGGTAAGTGCTTTATGTTATGTAAACACAAAAAAAATCTTCATTTTTCAAGAGCCTCACAATTTAGATACATAACAAATGCAAGAAAAGGAAAAGGTATGCAAACAGGCAACAAGAAAAACAGACTATCAAAAAACTGTACATTTTAGCCAAAATGTGTGGAGCAACATAAATAATATGTTGGGAAAACATTGGCAGTTCTTCTTGTGTTACCACAGAAATAGAAGAGCCTGCTTTAAAAATTAATATCAAAATGAATGCTCAGAGATATAATGGAGTCATGGTGGAGTCATTCCCCAAGGTTGTTAGATCAGTGCAGGCTGTAAAAAGAACAGAAATATATGAGATTTTAATCGACATTTATCTAGGAAATATTGCAGAGCTTGTGAGATTATTGCACTGACAGCTGGGTTTTTTTTCTTAGCTCAGCTATTGATTTGTATTTATTGCAAGATTGTTGTGAAACTGTGTGTTTTCAATCATTGCTAGCCACCCAGATTCATGATGTTGAGATGGGCATAATATAATAAAATAAAATAAAATAAAATAATAAAATAAAATAAAATAAAATAATAAAAATAAAAATAAAAATAATAATAATAATAAAAATAAAAATAAAAAAAATGCATTTGTATCCAAATTATTTCAGTCAAGACAACTGATTCCATTGGGCACATAAGATCTCTCTTTGAGTTCACCTTGGACCACAATACAAAAGTCTCATTTGATCACTGACTGTCACGGTGTGATTATTGCCTGTTACATGTATATGCAGGGAGATGCATCCCTATTCAATATAATGGTTTATTCCTGAGCACGTGATTGATATGTTCTTGTACGCATGTGTGCATTCCAATCTCCGCTCTATCCTTCTTGCTCTGTCTTCCATTGAGAGAAGACGCACATTTATATCAGAGATGTAAACAAATGAGGATTTATTGTTTTTGTACAGAAATAAATATTTTAATTAGAATCTTTAAACTGTGGTTTCATTTCTAATGTCTGATGTCTGGGAAAAGATCAAACATCTCCTCTGTGAGATTAATTCTCACATCTGTCACTGACTGAATCAGTGATTCTAGAAGCATATGAATACTGGGTCAACTTGGAAGAATAAAAATAACATAAGCAGTTATGGTATGTAAAAAGAAAACTTTATGGAAATTGTTCTCTTACCTGAACAAAGATGGGATAACTTCCACACAGGATTTGCCTTAATTCTGCAATTATTTTCAGAAGGCAGATGAAGATTTGGAGGCCACTAAGAACTATCAGAATAGACAACAAAATGATGTTCCAATCCACTACATAAGCAGGCTCGGTGCACTGGGACCAGGAAGTAGGATCCATGAGGTAACTATCAGAGGAAACAATAACATAAAGAAAATGGGAACAGATTGTTACTATGAATATAGATACTGTAAAAGACCTGTCAGGTGGTCTTATCATACAGAGTTTTCAGTCCAAGGACTCTTTGTCTATTCATCTATCACAGCAATCCCCAACCTTTCCAGTTTTGCAGACCAGCTGTGGGGGGGGGAGGGAGAGGGAATGGTTATGTGCGAGTGGCGGGCACACACGCAGCTGCATGTGTGTGAGCTGCAGACAGACACGCCCACCACTCACACAAATGGAGCTGCGCACACACGCATGCTCACCTGCTGCTCGCACAAGTGGAGCCGCATGGACACGCACACTCTCCGCTTCCGAACAAGCCAAGGCCTGGTAATGGGCCTCAGCCCGGGGATTGGGGAACCCTGATCTATGAGATTTCCAGAGATGAATACAGGGAGGGCAAAAGAATCTGGAAATGGACTTGTCTGAATGAAGCAATTTTGAAAATACAAAGGAGAAGCAGCCCTTGTAAGCCCATTCCTTATAAGGTCAGAGGGCCACATCATTTGGCCATTTCCTTTAAATATTTGGCTGAGGACATCAGTGTAATCTAAAATTAGCTTTACAGATAAGCCTGTTTCTTACCTGCCTGCTGTGTTTTTGAAGGCATATTCCCAGCCAGCTGAGGTTTTGCAGTATGGGCCTTGCACTAAGCTCAAAGCAGATATGATCAGACTGTAGCCAGAGAATGCAATCCCTAGTAGGGAAAGCACAACAGAAATGAAACGCTGCATTAAAAGAAGAAGAAGCAGAGTGAGAGGGAGTGAAAAGATTCCATCATTACAGGGAATGAACTATGTACATCAGATCTGGGCATTTTAGTGGCCCCTGGAGTCTGGACCATTCACCCTTTGACTGTCCCTTATGAAGTCAGTTGGAAATCAGAAATCAAATGTAAATAAATGTACACCATGCACACAATACAACTTGCTTTTATTTTGAAAGCAACCATCTTTTTTTCAATTTACCGTATTTTTCGGAGTATAAGACGCACCGGAGTATAAGACGCACCTTAGTTTTTGGGGAGGAAAATAGGGGAAAACAATCTGCCTACCAGGTATTCATCTGGCTAGCGTCCTTAGTCTGGTCAGCTTCAGCACATTATTTTATCCCCTGGTTAGGACTTAAAAAAACCTTCTTCTGAGAGAGTAACAATGAAAGAGCATGCAAGCCAGTAAGAGCTGGGAAGATCGTTAGCACCTGGTTAGGGCTAGAAAAAAACGTATTCGGAGCAGCTTCAGCACATTATTTTATCCCCTGGTTAGGACTTAAAAAAACCTTCTTCTGAGAGAATAACAATGAAAGAGCCTGCAAGCCAGTAAGAGCTGGGAAGATCGTTAGCACCTGGTTAGGGCTAGAAAAAAACTTATTCGGAGCAGCTTCAGCACATTATTTTATCCCCTGGTTAGGACTTAAAAAAACCTTCTTCTGAGAGAATAACAATGAAAGAGCCTGCAAGCCAGTAAGAGCTGGGAAGATTGTTAGCACCTGGTTAGGGCTAGAAAAAAACTTATTCGGAGCAGTAGAGCAATGAAAAAAACCCTGCAAAGACTTAGGGCTGGAAAAACATTCTTTGGAGAGAGTAACAATGAAAAAGCCTGCAAGGTAAGAGCTGGGAAGATCTGTTAGCACCTAGTTAGGGCTGGAAAAAAAAAAGCTACATTCGAAGTATAAGACGCACCCAAATTTTCAGCCACTTTTAGGGAGGAAAAAGGTGCGTCTTATACTCCAAAAAATACGGTATGTATGTATGTGCCTACGCACCTTCACAGTCCTATTGGTTTGGCTCTCCACAATTCCAGTTTCTCATGTGGCCCCTTGGAAAAATTAATTAATCGCCCGCTCTTAATCTACATCCGTAGATATATCTTAACCTTTGATCAAGTGTAGAAAGCAGTATAGTTGGGAAGATAGGTAGTGCTGGACGAAAATGTAGCGCACTGTCCACTTGTAGAACGCATGCTGCATTTCTCCTCAGCTAATCAGAGGACATGGGTGATAGATTTATAGTTGTGTCCTGTGGTTGGGCAAGCTGGAAGTCATAAGCATCCTGCCTGCAAGCCTCAAAGTAATACTGTACATGTGATTCCAGCAACCTCTCTTGTGCTCCCCAATCTCCCTTTACCACTGGCTCTATATTTGTTTAAGCCATTTGATTTTTTTTAAAATGAGAAGCTGTAAAAATACAAAGCAGAGCACTTTGAAAACAAGAAGAAGGAGAAGGAGAAGGAGAAGGAGAAGGAGAAGGAGAAGGAGAAGGAGAAGAAGAAGAAGAAGAAGAAGAAGAAGAAGAAGAAGAAGAAGAAGAAGAAGAAGAAGAAGAAGAAGAAGAAGAAGAAGAAGAAGAAGAAGAAGAAGAAGAAGAAGAAGAAGAAGAAGAAGACGACGACAATGGGCAGTTGAAGTCAAGTGTTTTTTTTTCAAAAATAACCCCAATGTTTAAATAAGGCAAAAGTAAACAGAATTAGTACAGGATGTCCTTTGCAACAGATAAAATCTATGTGGTAATTTGTTAACTTCATCATGCCATTTTGCAAATGTTGAATGTATCCTTCAGCTCCCAAAGGTTGGACTCAAGGCCAAACTTAGCAAACTATGAGAGTTTCAGGACCTATTAGATCTGTTGCCTGTAAAGCCAGTAGACTAGTTTGGGATGATATGACATGAAAATAATTAATATAACCCTAGTTTGTTGCTATAACCCTTATCAAAGAGTAGGGTGAAAGAATATTGGAAATTTGCTTTTTCAAATTGCATTTTCTCTGTCGAAATTAGGCTAGTCTGAATTGCTTTTCCATCTGAGAAACCGAACAAAATGGAACAGACATCTCTCCTCTAAATTGGAAACTTTAGCAAACATTATTTTGGTTATGAGCCAAAAAACTCCATAAACACCTCTTCCTGTTGCTACCAGAAATACAATCATTCAAGTTTTGCTCTTGTTTATATTCAAAATCATGACATTTGGTTGACACCAATGTTGCCCAATGATATGGCTGTAAATGAGCTAGAGTCATGTCACATAGATGAGTTTGTAGCAAATTTGAATGAGTCTCTCAGAATAAATTCTGAGTCACTGCAAGACATCACTTCTCTTTTTTAAAAAATTAACTGTTCATGTACTTACATTTGCAAAATACAGATAGTCCTTGACTTATGACCACAATTGAGCCCAAAATTTATGTTGCTAAGTGAGAAATTTGTTAAGTGAGTTTTGCCCCATTTTACGACTTTTCTTTGCTTGTTAAGTGAATCACTGCAGTTCTTAAATTAGTAACATGGTTGTTAAGTGAATCTGGTTTCCCCATTGACTTTGCTTGTCAGAAGGATTCAAAAGGTGATCACATGATGGCGGGACACTGCAACCGTCATAAATGTGAATCAGTTGTCAAGCATCTGAATGTAAATCACATGACCGAGGGGATGCTGCAACAGTCATAAGTTGGAAAATCATCATAAGTCACATTTTTCAATGCCATTTTAATGGTCACTAAGCGAACTGTTGTAAGCCAACGGCTACCTGTATTATTTTTCCCACTTACTGTGTATGTCATCAAGCAAATGCATCATTCCATATAAATAAGACTATCTTATTTTTAATGTGATATGCCAAAACCGACGTCTCATAAAACACCAAACAGATCCTTAAACTCTCAAGACCATGACAATCTCATAGAGTTACGCTCTTCATGTGACTGAAGATGACAGCAAGGGCAATATTATGTCATGCTTCTTGGGAGGAAGACAGTGTGATTGTTGTGGCAATAGTTTTTGGGACTTTATTTATTTATTTATTTATTTTATTTATTTATTTATTTATTTAATTTGTCAAACATGTACAGGATAGTAGTTGTTTGTATAAACGTAACATAAGCAAAGAAGTACAGATAAATGAGGACAATAGGACAGTAGGACAGGGACGGTAGGCACAGTGGTGCGCTTATGCACGCCCCTTACAGACCTCTTAGGGATGGGGAGAGGTCGACTGTAGACAGTCTAAGGTTAAAGTTTTTGGGGTTTGGGGAAGAAACCACAGAGCCAGGTAGTGCATTCCAGGCATTGATCACTCTGTTGCTGAAGTCGTATTTTCTGCAGTTGAGTTTGGAGCGGTTTACATTAAGTTTGAATCTATTACGTGCTCGTATATTGTTGCGGTTGAAGCTGAAGTAATCTTTGACAGGAAGGACATTTTCGTATATGATTTTATGAACTACATTTAGATCAGATCGAAGGCGACGCAGTTGTAAATTGTCTAATCCCAATATTTCAAGTCTTGCACTGCTAAGCCTGAGCCAAGATGTGGAATTAAGGAAAATATTAATTATTCATTTAAAACATAATGGTGGGCCAATTGTCTTTGTGTTGCTTCCCCCTCAAGACTGTAGTGCACATTATATTAATCTTCATTAATATAGACTCAGAATTCCACTAATTGGCCCAACAGACTTGGAGAGCATGAGACTGCAGAACAATGCTTAAGAGAGAGACAGAAGTTTAGGGAAAAACATTTGGCAACAATTCTAAAGTTATGTCTGTTGATACTGGTTCATCTATTTCAGAACGGGGGGGGGGGCAGCTATTTTTCCTGTTCTTGTTTGTTTGGCTTTGCAGATTTGCTGCAGAGATAACAAACAAAGGGTCTCTTTCTTTTTTAAAAAATCTCCATCACAGACCAAGGAAGGAAACAACAGCAGAGGGTCAGAAGTGTCAAAAGAGGAAGGAAGGTCTTTTTAAAGCAAAAATGCTACATTTGCAAACCATACACTTACTCTATATGTTCTGGTGCAGTTTTCACTTTGGAAGCATTCATAAAAAGTATCCCGGTCCAGAATTACCAGAAGTGCTGCTAGAATAAGAATCTAGAACAGAGTAGCACAGAACATATTGAGTTTGAAAACATTAAACTCACAAAATCCTTCTTTCAGAACCTTATATTCGGATTAGGTAATGCATGAATTTGAGTAGCTACTTTGCACCACATTTGACTGAAAGCATAGACATATCAGAAATGCTTTATTCCAAAATAAACAGAAGGAAAACATAGCATTGTCTGTTTGCTCCACATAATCATGGATAATTATAAAGGTAGAATTTATGCGTGAACATTCAACTTGTGCTGAACATTGCCAATAGTTTCATTTTTGGATATGGTACTTGCTGGTACTTCCCTTACTATATGATATAAAATGTTTTAAAATATAGAACATATAATGTTAGCTTTTGAAAGACACCTACAAATCTAGTAAGACAGAAACACAAAAGACTGGATAATTCCAAAAGGAAATATTCTAAATTGCATTGGTGGTGTAGATGTAATAGAACTGGTACCAGTGGGCATTTTTTCCTGTTTTCTTTAGTGGGGGGGAGATCTTTTTCTTTGTTCTGTTCATGGTTGCCAAGGAAAGGAATAAACCACCCTTCCTAACATCAAAACTGTTAGATACTTTGCATTTGTATTACTTTTAAAGAAAAAAATTCCTAAATCTATCAGTATCAGTTTAGAGACAAAGAATCTCTCTACCATTTCACATTCTGGCTGAGATGCTGGGAGTTCTAGTCTGGATACCTAGCAGATCACAGGTTAAAATATGATGGTTTGTTCAAAAGAAGGCATTGTTTTTGAAGAAACTGACATATCCCAAAGGATCATCTTGCACCTAAGAAAAATTATTTTGTAACTCACTTTAGAGAGACCAAAGGTTGGATAACCATTTGTCTGAAGTGGTGGTAGGGTTTCCTGCCTAAGCAGGGGGTTGGACTAGAAGACCTCCAAGGTCCCTTCCAACTCTGTTATTCTATTCTAAATAAAGCAATCCCTTACATTGTTTCTTTTGGTGGAGTAAGTTGGGAAGACCACATAAGTAAGATCTTCATGGGTGCTCAAAAACATATATAGAAGCATCAGAGTGGAGCCAATGACTATGTAACATTAAACCTTAACTATGTACTGGTTACAAGTTAATAGAATGCCTTGAAACGCTAACAATCCCAGGTGGGTCACTTTTTAGTGACTTTAAAGAAATATTCATATTTCTTTTTTCTGTGCACTACTTATTTTCCCTTGGAAAATAATTGTGAGTCCAATATGAATGGCAGGACTCAGCACTGTGTGAAGAAATACTTAGGGTTTTAGGCAACATCTTTATGGTATAATCATTCAAATATGAATTTTATGAAAGGGCCAACCCTCTTTTCATTCGTAATGCTCACGTTTTTCCCAACACTCCTTCAATCTTTTTTTTCTTGTTAAGGCTCACATCTGCATTCATACAATTAAACATTGGGAATTTTATTTCTTAGATATCAAGTGCAGACATTCTTGAATATGCCTTGAGGATCCCACAACTGACTTAAAGAGGTAAAAACACAGCAAATCTAATATATTAATTTTAAAACAAGCCAAATATTGGTTACCACAATTAAACATAGAACCAATTTCTGTATTTTTTTAAATCAAAGGTCAGTCATCTTATTGAGTTCAAGTTTTGGAACATCATAATTGTGAAATACAAATATATACTTTAATTCTACAGCTCAATGCTGTTTGAAATATATCTTCAAAATAGGAAATTAAGATAGAAGGCTTTTGAAATAAAATAATAAATAAAAATATGTTAGTGCGATTTCATTCCAACTAAATTTCACTTGTTTATGTGTGTGTGTGTGTGTGTGTGTGTGTGTGTGTGTGTGTGTGTGTGTAATAATTAGTGTTAATCCATGATCTCAACCATTATTATATTAATTCTACAAATGTATTTAATGACCTATATGATGTTCAAACCATCTGAGGGGGGAAAATGATGAAGTTACATTTTTAAAAAATCCCTCTATCAACATTTAAATACTCAGCTAAGTACAGTGATATGTTGTGTTTGGCTGTTATATTGCTTCCAAAATACAGTTATTATTTTGATTCTGTCCCTTCCTGAAATCCCCTTTTTCCTGGAGGATCCCCCGCATCTACCATCTGAAGATCAAAGAGTCCTGTGGAGAAAATGAAAGATGTATTTAGCTAATCGGAGAAGGCATACTTACCATAATACCTGAGAAACAGATTCCTTCAAAATGCCACACGTAGTTGGTGTGATTATTGCTGGAAGCATATGAAGATTTCCCATCAGGAAAATATAGGAGAATATTTATAACAATACTCCACAGTGCCAGGGGAATCAACAGGCAATTCAAACAGCCACTGCATTTTTGTAAGCCCATGTCAAAAGACCAGAGAAAGTAGTGGATAAAGTCTTTCTCGAGTGTTCAAAAGCTCTTGTCTTCTTGGTTGAATGGAGACATTTTGCATTTACATGAATCAGTTGCTGGGATATGTTTCTTGTCTGACAAGTCCAGTTCCTGACAAATACAAGTATTGCTGTTGTAGAACAATAGTTAGACAAATAGCGCTGGCTGAATTCTTGTCCTATCCTGAGAAGTGGGGAGGGGGTGGAAGTAGGGGTGGGATGGGCGTTCCTCTGGAGAACTTTACTTGTAAAGGGAATTCCCTATGGTTCTACTCAGACACCTCAATCAATCTTAGAAAGAAAGCATTCATCTGAAAGGAAAAAGAATTGAATGTTTGTGTAATAAGGAAGTAGAGACTGACTGCTTTTTATCTATATAGCAGCATGTAATCTGATTAGCACTTAATTGAGATGTATCCATCCAACCATAGTGTTTTGAATCTTACTTGGAAACTACTGGCCCTAGTTGAGGAAGACCCCAGAATTAACATTTACTAGTCTCATAAAAAATACATTTGAATCCAATTTACATGGGTTAAGGGTGATTACCGGTAACTTATACTATTTCATGCTTTCACATAGCCCAGGGAAAGTTTATTGTTTCTTAGACTGAAGAAACATGGGTATTTCAGTGTGGAGACAAAAAAGACATAGATATTTGTTAGCCACATTCAGATATATAAAGCAAGCTACGGGGGAAATGTTCAAGAGCTATTTTTCACAGTCTCAATTTATAATGGGTATAAATTGCAGCTACCTAGATTTTGTTTAAATATAAGGAAAATATTCTTGATGATAAGATCTGTGCAACAGTGGAAGAGACTACCTGTGGATTTTGTGGATTCATCTCTAAAGAGTTTTATAAAAGACTGGAGAACTATCTTTGATAGATGGTTTAATTAGTGCTTCTGTAAATTGTGGGCAAATAATCCTTATGGCTTCTTCCAACTCTACAGTTTTATGATTCAATGATAGTAAAAAGAAGCTGAAGGTGTTTGTTTCCTGAAATAGTAGAAATGCAACCAATCTTTTCTTAGTGCTCGCACTTTCCATTGGAACTCTTCTAGATTGGCTGGTCCCTACAGAGAACTCTGGGATCTGTTTAGATCAGATAGCACCTAGGCTGGACTATTCACCAAAAGATTTTACAATTTAAGTGGCTGCATTGAACCGTGGTGGAGCAGAGGTTAGAATGCAGTATTGCAGCTTAATTTAGCTCATTGCCAGGAATTCAATCCCAACCAGCTCAAGATTGACACAGCTTTTCATCCTTCTGAGGTTGGTAAAAAGAGGACCCAGTTTGTTGGGGGCAATATGCTGACTCTATACACTGCTAAGAGTGCTGCATAGCATTACAAAGTGGTATATAAATCAAATTGCTATTGCATTGTGAATAACTATAGCCATTCAAGTTAACTGAATGATTACTGCTGGGAAAGGTAAAAAGGGCTAGAGAGACTCTAAGAAGAAATTACTTGGGGCAGAACAGCATGACTTCTTAAACTGGATGAAGAGATGTAAAAATAAATTTAAAATGAATTCAAGTTTCCAGATAATTAAAAGTATATATTTGAACCAGATTAAGTTTTTGGTCATCCCCAAATAATATAAATCTTTACCACAATGTTCATAAGACTGCCTCTTTCAAATGAAATCAACTTCAATTCATTTGCCAAATTAAAATTATTATTTTCAAATATTCTAGAAGTAATTGGCTTGAATAATATTAATATTCAATGAAAAATAGGACTCTGATCATGTAGGAATCAGAAATAAATTTGTCACAACTAAAATAGTATTTTAGACATGGTGCTAAATACGAATATCTTATTTCATATGTATTTCCTTACAATTCTACGTGTGTGGGCAAGACTATTTTTAAACTACAGATACAGAAATAAGATAAGAGTTGACTTGTGCATTAACTTTTATGAAATTAACATGAACCAACAACAATCTGGGGCTTAAAAAGACTTTTTTGTAAGTAATTAGGTATGGAATTGTAGTCTAAGAATAAAGAATATGTGCTGCCTTCACTCCTGAACAAACCATGGTTTGCTTAACCACAAATAAGCCAAAATTGGCAGGATTCTTGGAGATTAATTACCTATACCTACTTGAAAAACTACAGCACTTGGATTCACACAGCAAGGCAAACTGAAGAAGTCTAGCCCATGCACAAAAAATGCATCTTCTAATTTTTCTCAAATGGAAAGGAGAATAGAAATAATTAGATAAAAATAAATGTTCCTTAAACTTTAGGTCTGAGGTATAAAATCTAAAGAAAAAGAAAAGTATGAATCAATGTTTGGATGTGATGGAAGCAAATATAGGAATAGAAAGGTATGGTGGAGAACAGGGATGAATGTTGATGCAAACTAAATTTACATAGAATTTATTTTACGCTTTGGTCTTAATTCATTTGGCTAAGTCAGTGATGGCGAACCTTTTTTGGCTCGGGTGCCAAAAGGGTGCACGTGCGCACAATAGCGTGTGCGCACGTGCCCACACCCATAATGCAATGCCCTCCCCGCGCATAACACTCATGCTGCCCCCCATACATGTGCGCACACACACACCACTGTCTCCCCCCGCGCATAGGCCTCATTGAAGTCTCCAGACTTCCAGTAGGCCTGTTGGGCCATTTTTTGCTGTCCCCAGGGTTCAGGAAAGCCTCCTACAGCCTGGGGATGGCAAAAAACAGCCCAACTTCCAGCTGGCCCATTTTTCGCCATTCCCAGAGTTCAGGAGGCTTTCCTGAAGCCTGGGGGAGCAAAAATGGCCAAAAAAAGAGACCAAAAATCAGCTGGCCATGTGCACTGGAGCGGACATAGGGCAACGCCTCGCGTGCCCTCAGATATGGCTCTGCGTGCCACCTGTGGCATGCGTGCCATAGGGTCACCATCATGGGCTAAGTATTTCTGCACTCTATATACTTTTGTTTACACAAAAAGGAAGAAGATGATGGTAATGCATGGGACAAGGTAGGTATAAAGAGTCTGAAGATAAGGAGGAACTGACTTTGCATCAGTCTTGACTCCTGGTGACCAACTCAAGAAGTTCCTGCAGTTTTCTTGCCAAGATTTATGGAAGTGATTTGCCATTTCTTTCTTCTTAAGGCCAAGAGAATGTGAGTGGCCCAAGGTTTCCAGGTTTGTAGCCTGTGAAACTGTGCCATCGGTGTTTAACAATCACAATTAGGGTAGGTTTCTGGAGTGGCACAAAGAAACTTGTGGTCATCTAGGCATAGTGATAAAAACCTTGGGAGAACAGGGAAAACTATAGCATTGATGATTACCAGACCAGACATAAACATCTGAATTATATTCATTGCATCAAGACAATCTCATACTTATCCATTTAAAGTATGCTGTCATTGATTTTCATATGGATTAATTTTCAAGTGGATATATGATTTAGCCTAAATAACACATTGTTGCATTATATTAGATTACTATATATATTGATAAATTTCTGCATGTAGGTAACAAAATCTTGTTCTATCAGATTCTTTAAAAAAAACTTTTAAGTTTTAAACAAACAATTAAACAGGAACAAGGTTTGTAATATGAGCCAGCCAGTGTTGAGCTAATAATAAAAATAATATTTGCCAAATGTAATTTTACAGCTGGTTCTCACACATACAACTGTCGCAGTGTGCCTGGAACTGCGCTTCACAGCCAACTTCTGACAAGCACAGTCAATGGAGAAGCCATCAGTAAAATTTCATGTGAAGTCTCGTGTAATGACTGTAGGACAATGTGTGGAAAAACACTTCCTATATTTGATAAAATGGAAACTATTTCATGGAATTTGCTCTTTTCTGTCCCGCCCCCCTTTGGAAAGGATTGCTTTTAAGGCAGCTAAGCAATACTTGATCTTTACTGATTGTAAAGGCTACAATAAGACCATGGTGTGGGGACGGGGACTCCTCCCAAGTTAAGTAGATGTTGGCCTTCATGATTTCCTCCAAAACACAATAATATCCTTCCCCTTCCAATCTTATCAAATTAAGCAGGATTTTCAAGTGATAGCATTTTGGCTTTGATGCAGTTAAGTCAGAGGTACAGATTCCCGTTTTTACTCTAAAGAAGGGGAAGTCTGCATCTTATCCAGCTGAATATCAAACTGTGAGAACTTCCTCCATCTGCTCTATTCAGTAACATCCTCTTTCAGTATCTACTAATGTCTAGACTTTAGAACTGATTTTGATAAACACGAAGTTGCATAAAATATCAGAACAATTGACCAGCACGTTCTACTGCAAAAGTATCCTTGGCCCTGTTTAGTATTTTTGTTCATCATCCCAGAGTTTTGGTAGATGGGCAGCTATATAAATTGGTTTATTTTTTAAAATTTATTTATTAAGTATATATGCCGCCCATCTCGCTGATAAAGCAACTTTTTTAAAAAATGAAGTAACCTATTTTCCTAATTGTATTGCTTCAATATTTGTAAACACTGCAACAGAGGCAAGCCTAATGTTACACAAACAAGTTAATTATGACTATTAGAGGAGAACGTTGTAATTCTCTTTAGCCAAGGCTTCTGGTGTTAATTGTTTGTGATTGTATTGTTTTCTTTTTGTTTTTTGTTGCACTTGTATTTTGGTCTGTGACTGTAAAATAAAATTATTATTAAGTTAAATATGAATGTCATACATCCAAAACTTCCATTCACGTCTATTCATTTTTGCCAATTCCCCCACCCCTTCCTCCTCTTCTGAAGTTTAGCACACTGTTTCTAAATATCACTCATCCTTTAGGAGATCAACAGAATAGAGTGACAGGAAAGCCCTGTTTTATGAACTCTGCTCCTTTCACTGGAGGGAAGTTAAAACCAAATCCAACTTTTTAAATTAGCCTTCCTGTATAACAGCAGAACAATATGAAATGCACATTATATGCAGTAATAAACACTGCAGAGACTGAAATTTGATTTTACACGCAAAATCTTACTATAGCACTTACAATGCTAAGAATTTAGCATTTCTTTCACTTTCAATAATAATGTTTTTCTTAACTTACTTTCAATAATAAATTTTTCTTATCGAAAATGAAGAAAAATCTTTTAAAAATATTTCAGTAGATATAAGGCATTCCTGAATACAAAGTGTGAATTTGAAGACTCCTTTCTGTCTTTTAACTCTTTAAATGTTTATGGATTTCTTACATAACACATCCTACTAGAATATATATATTAAAGTAAATTCAGAAATATTATCCTGACAAAGCAAATCCTTTTTGTGGATATCTCTTATTTGCTGATTAAATTATATTTACTTATAAAGAAGTGTAGCATAAAAATCTAAAAATACCAACATTTGGTATGCAGTAATAGTAGTTGATCAAACATATATACTAAGGAAGACTAGGGAAGAAATAACCTGGGCTTGTCGATTATTCAAATGTTTATATATTTGTTTTGAAGATCAAATACAGTGTCAACAAAAACGTTATATTAGTGTGACTTAAAAAACACTTATAAACATACTTTATAGTTACTCAACATACTTTATAGTTATTCAGTTTATACAAACACTAAATTATATGTTTTTAAAATAATATATACTGTAATATGCAAACACATCTCAAAAAATAAAAATACATGATTTTGCAAAAAAGAATAATTGGATAACATGATTTACTGATTTTCAGATCTTTATTTTAAACCAGGTCTTTTCCTTTTAAACTTGGAATTCTGACTTCTGGTTTTGTTTGTATGTTGCCCTTACTTCTCTTGATATTGGAAGAAAAGCATGGAGGAAACAAACCAAGAAGTGGTTGAAAAAAATCAGAATTACTTTTATCTTCCTGGTTTGTTTAATAAACCATGATTAAGCATTATGAGAAAAAAGCAACCAATATGCTCTAATCTGAGTAGCAGATGAGTATCCCATTATCCCAGGGGTGTCAAACTGGATTTCTTTGAAGGCCGGATCAGCACTGTAGTTGTCCTCCACGGGCTGGCGGGTGGGAGACGGGACAGACGGCAGACGGGACGGACGCCTCCTGCAGCATTCTGCCGGCCAAAACAGGGGGCGGGGGCCCTGCACACAGCCCCCACGCCCCATTTTCAGCCTGGATGGCCTCCTGCAGCACTCTGCAGGCCAAAACGGGGTGCGAGGGGAGGTGCCCCGTTTTCACTAGCAGAGGCACCGCAGGCTGGTCCTTTGCTATTTTCAGGCCAGCCCGGAGAGCCAGATCTAAGCACCCCGCAGACCGGATCCAGGCTAGGGGCCTTGAGTTTGACACCCCTGCATTATCCCATATCCCAGGCAAATAAATGAAATAACTGAACCTGGGGTTCTTCGTGCAAAACATGGACTATTATCATCAAATTATGCCCCCTCTGTTTTCTAGTATATCATCGTGGTATGTCACTTTGAAATTTGTTTCTATTCACTCAATCTAGACATCTTTTCTTTTCATACTAGTATCCCAATGCACAACCATCAGCTCGAGGATCAGATCCAGCCCAAAGTACAGGGTAGGAAGAAGAAAGGGGTTTTTGTCTCCACCACTCTCCTTTGATGATAATCTGACCACGTCCAAACATGCTCCTGGCATAACCAAGTACAGGTTCCTTGACATTATGGCCCATGGCTCTCAAATCATCTGCTATGTTTTGAGGAATGCCGTCTTCCAAAAACACCTGCCACGCATCTAATGATTAAAAGAGCAGCATTCAAAATTTTATTTGCAGATTTGAAATACCGAACAAATTATTTTACAAATACCACCCGACCCCAAAGCTAAAATACTATTTTCAGCACTTAAGCATGATCCCACAAAAGAAAAATAAAATATTCCCACTCATCGACACAGGAATAGGGAAGGGAGTCTGAATTGGAAACACTTTTAAAGCAACTCCTTTAAAATGATTGAATGACAGCTGTAACTCTGCAGCTAAGAAGCAATCATCCTGCATACCCTGCATCCTCTTTACAATTGAGAGGAAAACAAGGTATCACTTCTGGAGGCACGAGATAAAAGTTTCCCTGTCCAGTCATGTCTAACTCTAGGGAGCAGTGCTCATCTTCGTTTTTTGGCAGAAGCAGCCAGCCTTGTCTGAAAGAATTTTCAATGATCATGTGGCCAGCATGGCTATACGCCAAAGGAACGCATAACAGTTGCCTTCCCACAAAAGTGGTACCTATTAATCTACTTGCATTTTCATGCATTTCAACTGCTAGGTGGGCAGAAGCCCTCATTCTATGTAGCTTCTTTATATAATGTTAATTGGCAATTTTGTACATAATCTGTGGCTACACCCAGCTACACACGACCAGACTTTTTAAACATATTGAATGTAGCCTCTATAATGCTGAACTGTAATGTTTAATGTGGCATCAGGAAAACATGATGAAATACACCAAAATAATATTCACTGCATTTAATTCATTAAACTGGAATATACAGTATATTCAATTCTGAGACCTGTTTGGGTATAATGATTAAGGCACCAAGCTAAAAAAGACCAGGATACCATGAATTCTGATCCCACCTTAGGCACAAAGCCAGCTGGGACACTTACTCGCTGTCAGCCCTATGAAGAAGGCAATGGAAAACCACTTCAGAAAATCTTGCGTCCAGACCAGGGGTGTCAAACTCGATTTCATTGCGGGCCGCATCAGGATTGTGTTTGACCTCGGGAAGGCCGGGGGGCGTGGCCAGCTTGACATCACTCGTGTCAGGGATGCCTGTGGTGGCCCAAGTGCTCTGCCACCAAAAGCAGGCTCCCGAGCTCCATTTTCATCTGCAACAGCCTCCTGCAACCCTCCGCCAGTGAAAACAGAGGTCAGGAGGGCCGTGGCCGGCACTCCCAAGTTTTGTTTTTGCTGGCAGAGGCACCACAGGCCGGTCCTTTGGTATTTCCAGGGCAGCCCCACAGGCCAGATCTAAGCACCCTGCAGGCCGGATCTGGCCCGCGGGCCTTGAGTTTGACACCCCTGGTCCAGACAGTTACTGGGAGTCAAGACTAATTTAAACACACACACACACACACACACACACACACACACACACACACACTCTTTTAGTTTTTGTTGTGACACCAGCCACATAATTGCACAATTGCACTGAATGTATGAAGCTTTAAAGAACAGGTTTTATTTTATTTATCTCCTTTCCTCATTTTTTCTGTACATATTGTGCAGAAGTGTATGCATAGCACACTATACTAAATCACTGTAAAGTGGCCTAGATGCTCAGGGTAACATATATACAGGGTGGGGTTATGGACAGAAAGGCTAATTTTATCCCTGTAAGAACAAACCCGCAAAGTGGGATAGGTTGAGAGAGAGAGTTACAGATCCAAAATTACCCAGTGAGTTTCAATGGCCAGGTGGGATAACCCTGATCCAAACACAACATTTAACTGCTGCACTGCACATGTATATGACCTTCCTTCCTGTTCACTTTCACCCCTTATGCTTCAGTCAAGCAGATGAGGATGGCTAGAGGAATGCTGAGCTTATGCTTTGAGAACTTCCCACTAATAATGCAATTTATCAACAGAGATCTTTGTCCAGGTTGGTTCTGAATAAGCTGTTGGGTAAAAAGACACGATTTCAAGTAGCCTTCATAAACCTATCATCAACAAAGGATCAAGAAAGTCAACATCCCCAAGGGTACCGGGAAAAAAGGCTGTTTTAACAGTCAATCCTGTGCAATTAGCTATTAATGCTTGCCCAAAGGACTATTGAAACCTGCTTCTAAGTAAACCTTGTCTCATTTTGCCATCAGGAAATAGGTCTAAGTAGATGATCTAACTGAGTACCCTTCAACTAAGATAAATAAAAGCCCTAAGTTCTGTGACATCTTAAAATTATGTTCCTACATATTGTAAATACAGAAAAATAAATGAACATATACATAGACCAAGAGAGGGAGGTGTGCTGGAACCAGCTTGTACTGGCTCATAAGAGGTGATTGGTAAATTGTTTGAAAAACTGTTAGCCAGTTAAGACAGAGTTAAGCTACTATGCCTAGTGAGCTGACGATCTGTTCAATGGCAAGTGGTTCAGCACAGTGATGCCAGTGGAGCCACCTAAGCTAGTTCTTATAAATTTATCAGCACATCACTATGTATATATACCCACAGAGACTTATATACATAATGTGTGCTTATGAAATTTATATTCTACTGTGTCTTCAGGATGGATTCCTCTTTTTTGGCTATAGTCAAGTAGAGCCTAGACAGATTTTGGAAGTGGTTTGCCATTGCCTCCTTTCTAGAGCTGAGAGAGGGTGACTGGCCCAAAGTCCTGCAGCTGGCTTTGTCCTAAAGTGGGTTTAGAACTCATGATCTCCTAGTTTCTAGCCTGATGCCTTAACCCCTGCACCAATTTGGTTCTTTGGAAGTTCCATAAAGAGACTAAAATACATCATCAGAAGGAAATCTATTTGAGGGTGGGTGGAGGTGGACAACAGAAATCACAGGTTTCCATTTGCCATTTCTTGCAAGCCTGTTTTTCTATGAGAGCTACATCTACTGCAGTCATTCGCCCAAGAGCATCAGCAAAACAAAATCAGGCAAATGAAATAAACCAAAAGGAAAAACAAAGTAATAAAAAGAAACCAAATGCAACATAGGGTATGAAATATCATAGTACTGATTTCAACATACAGTAAACTGTATGGGTTTTATTTCATTGCTACTGGGAGAAAATGAATCCGTCATTGAATTTAATTATAGTATAATACTTACTGCTATCCAAACTTGAGCTATTAAATCTTAATCAGCAAGATTTTCTTGGCATCTATAGCACTGTGTCAATATAATGAGGGTCTGACAATTACTTCTGATTTCTTCCTGCTTATTCAGATAGAGGGAACATAAATTCCATTTTATAGTCTTACCTTTTTTGCTATACTCTATATAAAAACGAGATGCATCCAAAGCCTCTTGTGGATTCTTTCCAAATTCAAACATATTTAGTAATACCTATAGGAACATATAGAAGGAAATGCAAATCTGGATTATTATGAGGGAATAATACATTCATAAAATACTAACGATCTAGACAATATTGTTGCATAAAAATATTTTTTTCTTTATATTTTGGCTATGTTCACAAAATCACTATCAAGGAAATTTAATGCTTATTTCAAGCATACTATATCCTGCATAAATATTAGATCCGGTGAAATATAGACTGAATACTCAGCTGATTTTATTTTTTTATATACTTTTAATTAAAAAATAAACCAAAAGCCAGTATGTTACAAGGTAGAATCCCAATCTCAAACAAACAAACATTAAACAAACAAACACCCATTTCATAAAAGTCTCTGGTTATGATTATTAGTCAAATGAAAAGAATAGGCAGCTACAACTTTTTTTTTTTAAGTATGCCTGCTTTCCAGTGAAAAAGGTAAGATGGAAATGGGAGTGGAGTTAGAAGAAACCATCTCGGAGAAGTTATGATGGTGAGAACCAGTCACCACCCATGTACCGATTTTGCTGTTTTGTGCCTGACCTTGACTTCATAGCAGTTCTTTTGTGAGAATGCCCATGAAATTTCCCCCAAATTTGCTGAAAAACATAAACTGTATTCAATCATGTAAGCTTTGAAGGGAAAACGATTTTCTGGCAACTAATACATTACACCCAGGAGGGACAGATACTGTACTTACTTGCACCTGACCTTGTGGTTGCATGAATCCTCCCATAACTCCAAAGCAGCACAAAAGTTCTCCAGTATTGGCTGCAGTGGCCAGAGCTGGTATAATTGTATGATAGGGCCGCTTCTGAGGGCCCAGGCAGTTTGGATGATCGTGCTGTAGTGAAAAACCAGCTCCTCTGTTCTAGAGATAAATCAGTGCACTAAAAGTTATAGACAGATAAAGCAATCCATGGAGTTGAATCCTAGTTATCTGCAGTATTGCTAGAAGAGAACATTTGGAGTTCAACATTGAACTGTGGGGTCCTTGGTACTCTCTGAGCTTGCTAATTTTCTGGCAGACATTACCAAACTAGATAACATAATCAGTGCACTGATGATGTTACCCAGTTTGGGTAATGAAACATCTACAAGAAAACAACCAAGCTCAGAGAGCACCAAAGACTCCACAAAGACTCCCTGAGCTACAAATATTCTCTTATTATCGATACAGGTAATAAAAAAAACAAAGCAAAACTGCAGAAAAGTAGCAGCCCATTGGCCGATAATAATAAAAATATTTGTATAAAATAGACACCACGAAAATGAAGATGAAAAGATTCCTAATTACATGATCTTTAAATGATCTGTAATAATATTTGAACACAGTTTTTGAAAAGATTTCAATGGGTAAGAGAAATTTTAAATAGAGAAAGAAAGCTTTAAATAGAGAAGGAATTCTTGTACATATGGATGAGTTTCGCTGTGTAGCCAACTAGCTTTCATTTTTTTTAAAAGATACAAGAATTTGAAATGGCTACTACACTTGAATTAGAAACAATCTCAATCCAATCCTGATATGAATTAGCAACACACCACACTGAAAAATTAATGCTAAAAGGGGCGTTGGCTTATCTAAATGTCTTTTCTCAGTTGGTTGCGCAATAATTTTTATTTTTATTATTTTGTCAAGTACATATTGGAAATATACATAGATAAAACATTGTTTATATACATAAGATGGGTACTGATAGAGGGAACATTAGGAGAGGGACGGTAGGCCCGCTGGTGCACTTATGCACGCCCCTTACTGACCTCTTAGGAATCAGGTGAGGTCAACAGTGGACAGTCTAAGGGTAAAGTTTTGGGGGTTTGGTGACGAAACCACAGAGTCAGGTAGTGAGTTCCAGGCATTAACCACTCTGTTGCTAAAGTCGTATTTTCTATAGTCAAGTTTGGAGAGGTTCACTTTGAGTTTGTATCTGTTGTGTGCTCATGTATTGTTGTGGTTGAAGCTGAAGTAGTCGTTGACAGGAAGGATTCATCAAGCACATATTCCTAATGCTGAAAAATACTTTCTTACTTGCAAAGTAAATCCACAGCCATCTGGCACCAGCCCTGCACCAAATCCTTTATACAGGCTGTTAGTGAAAGAGCAGGCATTGCCTTCAGCATCCACCACACTAAAATAAACGGTGTCGTTGCCCACCGAGAAGGGATTTCCATGACTATATTGGGCAGTTGCTCTGGTGAGAGGAAAGAAAGCAGAAAACTTAAAACGTTGATATTGTTTGTAGTATTTACAAAGTGATGAGGGCTGAAATTTGGTTGCAGCAATATTTCTCAATTTACTTATTTGAGGAAATTATTTATTTCTATTGGGCCAGGGTCTATGGCCAGGGATCTACTTCTATGTATTTCTTGCAGCCAAAGTCCACAAAAACATCTGCAAATCATGGTAATATATTTTTCAATTGTTGTTTTATTCCACTCTCGCTCTATTTACAGTGATGCAAATAGCACTGCTATGACTACAAGAGAAGATGAGAAGAGGATTTTTTTGTCCAACCTTTTTTTCCTGTTTTGGGGCTGTTAAAAAAACGTGGAGGCATAATGTACCTCCTGTATTATTTAATTTTTGCGGACAACTGGTGTGGGAATCCAAAACATGTAGAAATGTTCTGGATTAGGGGTGTAGAGCATTTTCTTTTTCAATTAAAGTGGCCAATCAAGAAAACTTTCAATGATTTATGTACTGCATTGTCTACTTTAGAAAGTTGAAGCAAAGTTACATAGGAAATGATCAAATGACCTCCTGTGAACAGGTAACAACTGGATTGTTTTAAGAAGTGTTTCCACTGAGAGGTTAATCCCAAACATAAGTTAGAGTAAGCAAACATTTTATCTAAAGTACACAGTATTGGTATTTTTAACATAACAAATGCTTGGGATTTTCAAGATGTGTTCTGGTATTTTGGCCATTTTGAAAATATTCCAGCATAATGGTAAACACAACACTTGACAAAATGCCTTAAGTTTAAATTACCAACACTGAGCACTTTTTAACAAACTATGATTCTAATACAGAAATGTACATTTACTTTTTCCTCATTTTGATAAAGTGTTCTCTCTGGATATATTTTGTTACGCAACATTCTCCCACAACATACTGAAGCAGTGAATACCAAAGCTATATACCCATCAAATGTCTTCTCAGAAACTAACATTAGGAATTTAAACCTTGGGGAAAATCTAGAAGCTTTCAGATGTTTAAAAAGTGCGTTCTGAAAACTGGCAACTTAAGGGGGCAATCCCTCCACACAAAATCCAAAGAGAACACGTTCAGTGCTGTAAAATGTCAATTGCAGCAGTCTTGCAGGGTGGGTGGGGAGACAGAGATAAAACCCTACAGACACTCAAGGTCAACTGGAAAAGAATAAATGAGGATAGAGTGGAGTAGTGGGCTTTTTACTTAGAGAGTGGGGTTGGCTTGAACCTGAGCAGTTTTCATTAAGAGAATAGATAGTCTGTTGCATCTTATCATTCTTTAAATTGTGTGTACTAATAAACACACTTATTTCTTCACATTCCTCTTTCTCCTCTCTCTCCTCTGCCCAACCTAGATGCATATACCTCACTACCTCATACATTTCATCTAGTTTTCCTATAAAACTATGCCTGGTAAAAAAAAATAAACTTTGTATTTGATATATTAAGCAATGCAGAAGTATCATGGGTTTACAGGTTGTTCCTGCTTAATGACTGCCCTGTTTATTAACCATTCAAAATTACAATAGCACTTAAAAAGAAACTTTATAATTGCGTCCTCACACTTAGGACAGTGTCCCTCAGTCACAAGACCAAGATTTGGGCATTTCATAACCAGTGGATGCTTCAGACAGTCACAGCATCCTACAGCCATGGGAATCACCATTTGTGATCTTCACAGTCAGCTTCCAACAAATACAGTCTATGAAGAAGTAAAATCACAAGTCACAAGTGACCATATTGCTTAGTGAGACAATGTCAGTCCCAATTCTGATTGTTCAGCAAGGACTACTGTAGGATGATGATGGTGGTGGTGGTGGTGGTGGTGGTGATGATGATGATTAGATTAGATTAGAATGCCTTCCTCTTATTTTTCTCCAGAATAATCCTGTGAGGTTAGAGAGAGCCAGAATGACTCACCCAAAATTCCCCAGTAAGGTATAGTTTCTGAGGGTGCACCTTAACCCGAGCTCCTCATGCCAACTCTGCAACTTATATGAAGAATTATTTCCCTATGAAGAATTATTCTCAGGTTTTCCAAGTATTGATACTCTCAATCTATCTAAAATTAATTATGAAGCAAAATTGTTTTGAAAGCAACTCATGCAGTTTGGAGAAAAACATCAATAACAGCATAACCAAGCAAGTGGAACAGCTGGCAAATATTAACATAACTTATTTTAAAAGAAAGCTGAAGCCAATAATAGTTAACACTGAGGTACTGTTTGATATTTAGTAAGTAATTAGTAAGTAGTGGCACTTATAAAAGCAAACAGGAGGACAGCTTACCTGTGTAAACTGATTAAATTTGAACGGTCTCTGGCATAAGATTTAGAAAGGAGCTGTGCTGTAGGTATTGTTCCTTTTTCCAGATCAGCACAAAACCAAAAACTATCAGCAAAGCTCAGCTTGAGAGCTTCAATTAAAATGTGCAAGTAATGAGTAGAATTATGGTCCAGATCTGCAGAAAGAAGCCAACACAAATTATTGTTTGCAATTCATAAAATCCTTCATATACCTAGAAGCATAATTGTGTATATAGTACTTACTGATGAGAAACAGTGAATTGATTCATACACTGTTTTCTACACCAGAGGATGCTCTTTCCCCAGGCATTTGGTTAGTGACTGAAGACTCTTTTCTTCTTTTTCTTTGTTCCTGTTTGTTTTCTATCTCTGCTATCTTTGTTACCTTTTGTCTTATTGTTGTTTTGCTTTAAAAATGTTTTTAATGATTCTGGAAATCACCCAGAGTTGTTGGGAGCTGGGCAGGATATAAATTTAATGCGTAGCTTCTTATCTGGCAATATTACACTGCTAACCAGAGCATACAAAACATTTGTTAGACCAATTCTGGAATACAGCTCACCTGTTTGGAACCCGCACTGCATAACAGACATTAATACAATCGAGAGAGTCCAGAAATATTTCACTAGAAGAGTCCTCCACTTCTCTGCTCACAATAAAATACCTTATTCCACCAGACTTGAAATATTGGGATTAGACAATTTACAACTACACCACCTCCGATCTGATCTAAATGTAGTTCATAAAATCATATATCAAAAAGTCCTTCCTGTCAATGATTACTTCAGCTTCAATCGCAACAATACACGAGCACATAATAGATTCAAACTAAATGTAAACCGCTCCAAACTCGACTGCAGAAAATACGACTTCAGCAACAGAGTGATCAATGCCTGGAATGCACTACCTGACTCTGTGGTTTCTTCCCCAAACCCCCA
Organism: Diadophis punctatus similis; assembly: GCA_023053685.1. NCBI lineage: Eukaryota > Metazoa > Chordata > Lepidosauria > Squamata > Dipsadidae > Diadophis > Diadophis punctatus. The sequence continues at coordinate 53,353,985 of JALIGW010000005.1, forward strand.
AAACTTTTAACCTTAGATTGTCTACAGTAGACCTCTCCCCATTTCTAAGAGGTCTGTAAGGGGTGTGCATAAGCGCACCACTGTGCCTACCGTCCCTGTCCTACTGTCCTATTGTCCTCTATTATCGGTACTTTTTACTTATGTTATGTTTATACAAACAACTACTATCCTGTACATGTTTGACAAATAAATAAATAAATAAATAAATAAAATAAATAATGCATCATCACCAGAGCATCTTCAGAAATTGTCACTAGTTTTTCCAACTGACAGAGGGGAAGATTATGGGTTTAATGAAAAGTAATCATATTAAGTGTATGCAATTAATTTAAATTAAATTTATAAATGAATTCAATTTCATGTTTGCCCCAGGTCCACTCCTTCTTTTGGCCCTACTATCGTACCATTCAGTTCCTGACTTTGGAAAAATATTTCCCTGAGAAATCAAAACAGACCTATATAGGGACAGCCTAGGACAAAAGTGCCATTCTTTTTCTGCTCCATCCTCTTCTAAGGTCAACCTTTATTCCTCCTTTATTGCTGATTCTCATGGATCTTCCTCCTTGTTCCCATCCACTTGTCTTTGTACTTTGGCATTTGCTATCAAAATGTATGTGCCATCTGCTCTTCTCATTCCAGCTGGCTTACAATATATGAGATAAAATGTTAATAAAATCATAAAATCAGTCCATAAAAGCTAATCTCCAAGAAAAACAGGATTTTCAAGATGGCATTTGACAGGTTTTTAAAAAATGTTTCACTACAATAACACTCTTTCCAAAGCCATTGATATACTTTAAAAAGTCAATACTTCAGGCTAGGAGGCCTAAGTCTGTGATTTCACAAGTATTCCTTATAGTTTTAGGAAAATTCACCAGTGGCCTCACCAACATATTCTAAACAAGCAGCATTTTAGAACTGTAATTTATCTTATCATCATCTGGATCATCATAATAGGGGGCTAGATTAGAATTGTGCCCTGAACATTCCTGGAGAGTTGGAAGGTGTGCAATAGGCGGGCAAGACTACATATATTTATCAAGAATGATCATTTTTTGTTTTCCTTATGGAAGTAATTTTACATATATTGCTACAATTAGATTGGGATCTAAATTACAATTGAAGTAATTTTACATATATTGCTACACGATTAGGAATTTTTATAATATAAAACCAAAACATTATTCTTTCTAAAAAGGCTTAATTGCCTCCTGTATTAATTCATATGTCAATGAGTTTCTATGTTTGAATGAACAATATTGTGATTTATATAAATAAAGTTACCCTCAAATTGAGTGAATCTGGGAAACTAAATGGATATGTTAAACTTGTTAACTCGGATACATCACAGAAGAAATTTGCCATTACCATTTTCTCAATTTTTCCCTCCAGTTTCCTATTATTAGTCTCTAAATTATTAGAGACTAATGTGATTTCTATTGCTTTAAGCCAGGGGTAGGCAAAGTTGGCTCTTCTATGACTCGTGGACTTCAACTCCCAGAATTCCTAAGCTAGCATGATTGGCTCAGAAATTCTGGGAGTTGAAGTCCACGAGTCATAGAAGAGCCAACTTTGCCTACCCCTGCTTTAAGCTAATAGTTTTTAGATTTGCTGACATGGCAAGTTTTGTCAATCTTTTGCATAGTCCTATAAATGTCTCTTAAATAAGTCTCATTCTCAATGGTCATTCGTTCAATATAAACTGTTTGACAAAAATGTGTTTTTCGTTCTTCTTTTCCTAAAGTAGAAACATCTGGCTTTTTTCCCCTTAGAAACAACAGATATGTACAAATTAGAAGCTGACCATACCTTTCACATTGAAATTTTCTAAAATATTCAGGGCTAATAAAGTTGTGATTCCTTGCCCATTTGGAGGAATTTCCCAAATATTCATGCCCTAAAAAATGATTGACACTATTTAATACTGACCATCAACCAAATGAAGAAAAATTTTCTGATACTGTTCTAAACAAAAATCTTTACTTATTTTTCAACTAATGAAATACTACTTTAACATGTATTATTACTTATGCTTAATAAGAAAAATATAAAAATACACACATGCAATATATGATGCAAATAACATCAAATAAATGTCATTAATTTTAAGCAACAGTGCATGCAACAATGTAGCATGTATTTAAATTCCTGAATAGATTATATGCTAGTGTCAATTAAATACTTGTTCATAACAATCATCCCTAAATATTTTTTAATATTTTTCAGGTATTTTTAAAAAACATTTCTGTATATACATAACATTTCCTATATATATACAAAGACAGTTAACAATGAAATGCATCTTTCTAGTAGATTCTGACAACTTCTAGGAAGATAGATTTTAAAAACAGTCAAATAATTATTTTAAAATAGAGAGGGTTTGGGATAAGGTAAAGCTATTAATAATACATTTTTCATTAAACTACAATTGTTTGAATCTCTTTTAAACCCATGGTTCTTTAATGTTTTTGTGGTTCTAACATGACTAATAGATGTAATACTACACCTGGCTTTTAAAACGTACCATTTTTGGCATGATTGAAGATCCTGACACACTTTTACTAACAATTAGTTACCCGTGTTTCCCCAAAAATAAGATTGGGTCTTATTTTAATTTTTGCTCCAAAAGACGCATTAGGGCTTATTTTCTGGTTAAATCGTATTTTTGGGGAAATACAGTATTAAAGGCGTCCGTCTGGCGGATGATCTTAACTGGGGCTTATTTTGGGGATAGGGCTTATATTACGAACATCCTGAAAAATCATGCTAGGGCTTATTTTCTGGTTGGGTCTTATTTTGGGGACAACACGGTATATAAGCATTCCTTTTTCTTATGTGAGTTTTTGGTGTCATGGTTTCTTATACTATACTGAGTAGACAGCTGTTACATTCTGAACTGCTAGCAGGTTATTTGATATCCAAGAGCAAGAGCTGAATAATCAGATTTATACACTTGCCAAATCACTGAGAAACTGCCTTCACTTTCCTTCTGTAATATGAAGCGCTCTGAAACATTTAAATGTTGACTACATTTCTTTATTTGATTCAGTTCTCCAAATTATCACTTGCCTCATCTTTCATTTAATGAAGAATAACTTTGTAACAAATATCATCATATGGGTCCTATGCTATATGAAATTTGTCATTATGAATTTTGTATGATGAATTTTATAATTCTATTATATATTATAAATTATATAATCATATCATACTTTATATAATTATGAATTATATAATTTTATCATGTATTTAGTTATGTATGTATGTATGTATGTATGTATGTATGTATGTATGTATGTACGTCTTCGCCCCAGCTCCTGTCCACCTAGCAGTTCGAAAACATGCAAGTGTGAGTAGATAAATAGGTACCACTTTGGTGGGAAGGTAACAGCACTCCATGACATCATGCTGGATACATGAGCGCAGAAATGACTTCGGACAGTGCTGACTCAATGGCCTTGAAACGGAGATTAGCACTGCCCCCTATAGTTGGCAATGACTAGTAGAGTAAAATCCACAGGGACTCTTTAACTTTTTTTATCTATCATGAATTGTATTATGAATTACGGTATATCGATCGTCTGCTACAAAATCCATTTGGAAGCTGAAAAACAGTTACACCTTGCTTTATTGTTATGTTCACATATTTCCTACCACTCATCTCACTGGGCCTGAAGAATATAAATGTCTAAGCCTTTAATCTTAGTGTTTTAGACCACATGCACTAAATTTTATTGATATATACTCTATAAATTTCAATATTGTCATAAGTATGTCACTGAGTTCTGTTTTCTTTTCATAACACAATAGCTAAAATATTGGAAAGAAGTCATTAACATGTTATGGGAAACTAGAGATATTTATACTTTAGATCAACTTATTATCAGTCAAGCTTTTAAATCTTTTGAGTTATTACAAGAGAAATGTAAATTGTCTAAAATTGAAAAATGGCAATATATTCAATTAAAGGCATATTCTGATTTCATTAGTCCAGCAAGTTCCTACAAATTACTATCAGACTAGAATATGTTTTGTTTGAATTCATATAAACAATCACAAAATATTATTGATCCTTTATAATAATTACTTGCAAGAGCTCTGGAATAAACAGTTCAGTGGTGGTATTTAAACTTTTCCCCTACTGGTTCTGTGGGTGGGGTTTGGTGGGCAGGTCATGTGACTGAGGGGTAGCACCTTGATGTGAGTGAAATCTCATTGGTCACGCCCACTCAGTCACATGACACCCACCAAACCATGCCCACAGAACCCAGTAGGAAAAAAATTTGAATTAATACTACATTTTTCCTTAACATCATCCATTGCCCGAAGCCCGGGCAAGTCCCTCTGGCGCAGTGGAAGTGGGTTGCACACGTGCAATGGGGTGCACGTGTGCAGCCGGTGCATAGGACAGGGCGGCTGTGGTGTGTTCAAGAAGTGGAGCCGGAGGTCGGTAATTTTCGTTGTAAGAAGCCTGCAGCCGCCACGTCTTTTTTCCCCGGTATGGCTGGACTCCAGCCGCACCGAAAAAAAGACGCAGTGGCTGCAGGCATCTCGCAACAAGGGGGGCAAGATGTGGGCTGGTGGGGAGCCCAGCGGTGACGGCTTAGCCCTGGTTTGCCTTCCCTGTCAGCCAGCCGTGGAAGGTAAGGTCGTGGCTGCGGAACGAAGAAAGAGACAGTCGTGGGAGAGGAAGCAGGGAGATTAAGGGCCGGGACCTCTGAAGGAGGGGAAACGGGGCAACGCGTCGCAGTTAAGGGAGAGCAGGCGTGAGCGGGAGGAGGCTCCAGGGCAAGGCTGGAGTTGGGGAATGGCGCATTCCCCGACCCAGTCGAGGCAGACGGCGAGTGGGCAGCGGCTCCTAGGCAAGGCCGGAGCCAGGGAATGGTGCGTTCCCCGACCTTGCCGAGGCGGGTGGTGGCTCCGGGGCCTCGAGGAATGGCGCGCCCCTGGGCCCCGACCAGACCCAAGGCAAAGGGCGAGCAGGTGGCATGCACTGCTTACCATTGGTGAGCTGAGCAGAGTGGGTGAGGCAAGGTGACTGACAAGGCGATTAGCTGGGCCCGTGGCAAAGGCAACACATATAGGGGGCAATGGGCAGGACGAGCGTCCGGAAGGGGCAAATGGCAAGCGGTTGGAAGGGGTGAGCGGCCGGGAGGGGCGAGCGGCGACCCTGCAACTGGGCGGGCATGGGCGGGGCCAGGCAGAGATGGTATTTACCGGTTCGGTGAACCAGGTCAAATTGCTGCTACTAGTTCACCCGAATCGGTCCTAACTGGTCGAATACCACCTCTGAAACAGTTGTAATATTCCATATCAACAAATCAAAAGCTAAGAGTATCTTACGATTTTAAGGCAAAACTAATTTAACTATGTTTACTGGAAACTTTAGGGATGTTTTAAAAAGGGAATGCTGGGAGTTTAAAATGGTTAAGGATGAAGTCTACGGTTGTTGAGGGAGCTCTGAATGTGATTATTGTTTATCCTTGGGTGTAGTACTTGGCCCTTGCACTGGTAATGTAACCTAGTTGGGTAATAAAACATCAGTAAACAAATAACCCAGCTCAATGAATACCAAGAATCCCACAGTTCATTTCTGAGCTACCAATATCCTTGGGTGTTTGGGATTTTATGTTGTGGGTTTATGTTTATGTTATGTGTGTTTAATCCTTATAAGATGTTGAAGTCTTTTGGATAAGATGGGCAGCTGTATAAATTATATATATATTGTTTGGTTTCATAATATAGTTATTACAAAGCTTAGTGAGATATACTTATGAATTATATAACAACAATTTGAAGTATATCACCATGTTTTCCCTTTCTTATAGAACATCTTGCCTCCAGAGATCCAAAACACCATTCCTTAATGTTTTGGAAGCAGTCAAGACCAGACTCTTCTGTAAGGGATTTGTAATGGTATGTGGTAAAGACCTTGGGAGATGGGTCAAAGAGATGATGTCTAGGGAACAGTCAGATAACATAGTGGGTAGAATAAGAGGCTCCAAAGGAATTCTCCCTAAGCTCCCGGCTGTAAAAGTGACAGCAGGAGAACTGTACTTTCAGACTTGCAAAATTCTGTTCATGTAGCTTTACAATAAAGTAGAATTAGTTTATCTGGTTGTGTTTCCTGTCTAGTCTACCTGCTAAAGCTGACAGCATTTGAAGTTTGAAGAAAGAATCCTGATCCAGGATCTTTATTGCTTGGGGACACCCAGAATAGCATGCAGCCATGGGGCTGATTGGTGCCTTGAGAACCCTCCCTTCACCTTTTAACTAATTTTAACCGTGTTTAATCATCCTTCAATCCTTCTAAATGTTTAGTTTTTATATACTGTTTTTATATTTTAACATGTTACTGCACACTACTTGGTGTCCCTCCCTGGGGGAGATTAAATTTAAATTACCAAGTCTCCTTTAAGACAGCAAGGCAAGCATACCAATATGTATTTAGTTTATAATTTCAAAGAGAGGCATAAAATTGCACATAAACACTGGAGCTAGTTTTGAGGAACACTTGTTTTATATCCCTCCGTTTACATCAGCTGCAAGAGACTCTTCACAGAAAGTTTTGAACTCCAATCTTTTATTTCTCTTTTGCAGGGAAAACTATCAAAGCTGAATTTAATTTGCGAGATCTGTATTCAGGATATGGCTCTTTGCCAAAGATGTATTAATAGTGCTAAGGGGAAGAATACCAAAAGAGGTTATAGAACAAAGGCAGGAGTGAAGACCCAAGAATGACCTGGCAAGGAAAATTCTTTTTCTTTCTAGACTTGGCTACATGACTGGAAATAACTCCTTTGAAGTGTAGAGAAAAACAGATTGAGTCACATATTCTTGTTTGTGGAAAGTTCTAAGGTGGAAGTAATACAAAAAGGGAATCACTAAACAGAACAGTCTCCTGATCTTCACATTTTTGGTTTTAGTCTACATCCAGTTTCTAAAGTTAAGACCCATTTAACTTAAGCATTTTACTAAATTTTGAGTTTAATTTTTAGCAATTAATAACAAAAACACAAGTAGTCCTATTTAGTGATAATTGGGACAAGGAATTCTGTTGTTATGTGAAGCAGTCGCATGAACCATCATATTTTTTATGTTACTTCAGCTTTCTTTTGCATTACAAAGCTGCAAAGGTCATACACATGAGGACTAATCACAATGTCACAATTTCATCACTATCATAACTGTGAATGTTCGTTACACGAGGCAGTAGCTAAATGAGGACTATCTGTAATGGAATAAACACAAATGAACAGAGAAGTATGCATATATACAAAAATTATGTATTTTATGTTATATTCATGAAAAAGATGCCACTATGTGTTAAAAGTGACAATGATTTGTCAACTTACCGCTATTCCACAGCTGATGGTACATTTTACTACTACACCATTTCTTAAACTTCCACTTTGAACAAAGAACATCATCAGAGTTGAAAGGGACCTTGGAGGTCTTCTTATCTAAACCCCAATTCAAGCAGGAGACCCTATTCCAGTGATGGCGAACCTTTTTTTCCTTGGGTGCCAGAACTGTGCGCATGCCCATAATTCAATGCTCCCCTGCACCCCACCCCCCCTGTGCATGCACGCGTGACCCCCACGCGCTGCCCCACCCCTGCGCATGCGGACAACCCACCCTTGGCCCCCCATTTCCTGACTTCCGGTGAGCCCAGTAGGCCCGATTTTTGCCCTCCCCAGGTTCCAGAGGCTTCTCTGGAGCCTGCGGAGGGCAAAAACGGCCTACCCCCCGGAGACTCTCCAGAGGCCGGAAACGGCCCATTTCCCAACTTCCGGTGGGCCCATTTTTCGCCCTCCCAAGGCTCCAGAGGCTTCCCTGGAGAGGACAAAAATGTCCTCCCCCGTCCCCCAAGAGGCCCTCCGGAGACCGAAAACGCCTTCTATGAGCCGAAAATCAGGTGGCCGGTGCGCACATGTATGCTGGAGCTGAGCTAGGGCAATGGCTTGCATGCTGGCAGATATGGTACCGCGTGCCACCTGTGGCACGCGTGCCATAGGTTCGCCATCACGGCCCTATTCCATTTCAGACAAATGGCTATTCTATCTCTTCTTAAAAGCCTCCAGTGATGGAGCACCCACAACTTCAGAAGGCAAGCAGTTCCATTGGTGGACTGTTCTAACCGTCAGGAAATTTCTCCTTAGTTTTAGGTTGCTTCTGTCCTTGGTTAGTTTCTATCCTTTTTGATCTTTTTCCATGCGCTACATAATGAATGGATACATGGTACTGTCCAGAAAAAATGAGAGATTTGAGGGGCTGCCACAAAGAAGAGGTGGGAAATTTATTTTCCAAAGCACCAGAAGCAAGGCACTTTGGTCCTTGCCTTGCCTTCTGGTGCTTTGGAAAATAAATTTCCCACCTCTTCTTTGTGGCAGCCCCTCAAATCTCTCATTTTTTCTGGACAGTACCATGTATCCATTCATTATGTAGCGCATGGAAAAAGATCAAAAATAATAAACTAAAAAGTTAAAGGCAGAAGATAAGAGAAAAGGAAACAAAACCTCACTAAATCTAGTTCACATCAGCATCATTCACTTTATCTTTCCACATCTTTCTAGCCTTGCATGCCATTTAACTTCCACTGTATTGTGATCACGTGCCATTTTATATGGTTTCCTTAGAATAGCATAATACATGTTGGAAAGCTGCACAATCAAATATTGCAAGACTTTATGGGATGATTCAGATAGGCTAAGAATAACTTCCTCCATGCTTAGAAGTCAAACCAAATTACTTCTTAAACCTCTGAGAAAAACCTCTGAAGAAACATATAAACATCCATGTGGTTATAGCTTTCCATACCATTTTTTAAAAGTCTGGCATACCTTGTAATTTGTGACAATAGGCTTAACTTCTTCAGTGACATGACTTTTCAGGTCTCCTAATTCCATTACTCCACCATTATTCTGAATAACATCCACAATTGCTTTAGCCACATGGCCTTCGTAAAAGCCTCTTTTGCCAGATTTTGCTAACTCCTGGAGGAAAAAAAGACTCTAAATTACAAAATCAAAAGAATAGTACTGTACCTCAAGAGCATTTCTGAATAACGTCTTTTCATAATGTTTCTTTGGCACCTTTCAATTATATAGACATGGAGAGTAGAAACTGGAAGTAAATGCCCGTTTGCGGCAAAAGATATCATCAATCATGGTCACACAATCGCAGGATGCTATAAATAATTGTAAATCCAAGCCAGTTGCTGAGTGCTTGAAATGTGGTTACCTGAACATGGAGGGGGGGGCAGCCATTGGAACTTTGAATCGTGATCGTAATTACCTTTTTTGTGGTCTGACGTAACTTTGGTCACTAAACAACTGATTTCAAGTTGGGGATTACTTGTAAATTTGCAGATAATTTTTTTTAGGGACACTGTGGGTTATGGAGAGAAGCAGCATTTAGAAGAGATAGCTTGTTTAGGCGCTCTGTATCGCGATGTGGGAATGACTTTGAGGAAGAAGGAAAGAGAAGCTACCTACGGAAGGTCAGCCAAGAGAGGGAGGTGCCCCCCAGTTGCTTAATATCAGAAAAAGAAACTTAGGAAGAAGCTGCCCTAATTGATCAGGCTGTTAAAAGTGACTGTAGGAGACCTGAACTTTCAGATTTGCAATACTGATGTCAGCTCTCCTAGGTAAACCACACAGAAAACATGACCAGATGAGCTACTTCTACTTTATTGTAAGACTACATTATCTGAAACATGCAAGTCTGAAAGTACAAATTACCCACAACCTGATCAATTAGAGCAGGTCTTAAGTTTCTTTCTCTAACCATAACCCTCTTTATTCATCAGCCTTTGCAGTAATGTGTCAGTTTGTTGCAGGCTTTCTAAGGAACGTTTTCAACCTATATTGCAAAATACTAAAGTAAAAAAACATTTATTTTGACTTCTGAGAGTGTGCCACAGTTTGTTTATACTATGGTTGTATACCATCATATAGTATATTATGGTTTATACTACAGTTATGCTAAATTAACCCTAAGTTATTCATAGAAACCATAAAACATAGCTTATAAATCACAACAGCTAAGGTTGCACAGCACAATTAAGCCAAAATCGCGTACACTATATTATGGTTTGATGTGATTTGGGAACCCAGACACAAAGTGCATAGTTCAGCAATTAAATGAATCTTAAAAGCCCAGTCAACTTTTCTGTAGCTTTTTATTACTATTTGTTTCCTACTTGTAAAGTTAAATCATATTATACTTTTCTGAAAGATAAACCAAGAATAAGCTAATATAACTGAGTATTCCTTGCTTATGCAGACATTCCTAATAGCTGGTATAACAAGTGAGAAATACATTAAAAATATCTAGGTTCAAGTACAATAAAAAAACATGTTGTCAACTAGATTTGAGTATATCTCTCTATTTCCTGCCACTTCTTTTCATGGTTCCACTGCCTCCTAATGTTCTAGAATGGCTTATTTTATAGGAAGTCATGTTTTCCCCATTTCTCTGAACTGGCAAATTATGGTACTTTCCATTCAAGCTAGAATAGATACAGTATAAGACTATAGTTTGGATTTTCTATCAACTAAGCCACTTTTATACGGTCATTTGAGATTGAACAATTTTTCATTGGGGCAATAAAACGTAATTGTCAAGCAGAAGCCATTTTAGTTGGGGTCTTTGGCCTGCCACACTTTATGCTATTTAAAAATGTATTCTTTGCTGTGAGAATTTGGGAGGGGGAATTGCATGAGGGCTGTCTACATGTAGCCATAACAAATTCTTTCTAGATAGTCAAGGTCATCCTTTGTCTTTGCACTCCGAAGGAGATGGGTGTTTCTGCTAAGTTGGCAGTTGAAGATTGGTCAACGTGATGGACTTGGGGGTGTGGGGCAAGGGCTTGAACTTTCAACTGGGTGGAGAAACCCCGGGACTTCAGATTCGGGTTTCACCCAGATGTACCAACATGGCTCTGTTAATAAATTGGAACTCTGAGGAATACTTTGCCTCGGAGTCTGATTTTGTTTTGGATGCTATTTGGAACCCTGACAATAATTGTATACCAGATTTATACTATTACAGAGCATGCAAAACGTCAGTAGCTTCATCCAAAGGCAAAGAACACAAGGAATGCTTATGTATACAAAAGGAAACTGCCCTGCCTTTGACCTAATTCTAAGAGCCACGTCAATCTCAATAATTCAAAAGGAACGGCAAATTGTTCGTACCTGGTACCAAGACAAAACGGCATGTGTCATTCCACATAGTCAAATAAGAATACCATTCACCATGTTGTGCATTACCATCTGGCACCAAATTGTTAAATATTAACAAGGTGTAATTAGCCACTAAGGAAGCTGAATAGGTGAACAGTTTCATCCAATACATTGATTCTAAACAGCCACATATTTTATAACATTAGCAATAGAAGAGAATATATGTAGTTCAGGGTTAAAATGAGAAATCCTTGGCGCTCTCTGAGCTTGGCTGTTGGCTTGCAAAGGTTTCACTGTTGTTGTTTTAACCATTTAGTTTTGTCCTACTCTTGGCAACTTTATAGGCAAGTGCTACTCCATGCTACCCGATCAGCTTCTTTCAGTTGTTGGATATTCATCTTTGTATCAATTTTGATGCATCAAGCCAGCATGTTCTTTGCTTGCCCCTTCTTGTTCCATTAACTATTCCTAACATCATTGACTTCTGCAATGAATTTGCAAGCATGACATGGCCAAAGTAAATCAGACATAGTCTTGTGTTTTTGGCTTCTAGTGATGTAATCTATTCAGTGTCTCTCTATTGGTTGCTCTGGCTGTCCATGGTATACACAATCATTTACACCAGCACCACATTCAAAATAATCAAAATGTTTGCTTGCAGATGTTTCATTTACCTATCTAGAAAGACGGCCTGGATTATCCTAACCCTACCTACCACATATTAGAGACATCAATCAGAGTTTGTTTTCCCCATTGATAGGAAAGAGCTGTAAGAAGAATGAAATGAAACCGGGAAATCCACCAGTCAATGCCCTGAAAGTGCCCATTTTAAATTGGGTAAAGCAGCAACACCATCCAGTATTATTACAGCAGCAACACCATCCAGTATTATTACTGACCTATAATAAAGGTCTGCTGTAGGGACAGCACAATTCATGTCAACAGAGTTTTCTGTTGAATCAAGAATGTCAGAAACTCATGTTAATTTCGTTCATTTGGCTGGGCCCTTAGTCCTTTCTCTACCTCATAGACCCCACCTTCTCAAAGAATTTGACTTATATGAAGGTGATGTGTTTACTTCTACTACTGAAATTAAATTACAAACTTGATTGTTTTTGTCTAGTACCATTCACTTTGATAATTTTCCTTTTTAGCTGCCTTGACTTGACTTAAGTGAAGCTGTTTCACTTAAGTAGAAAATCAAATCAATACAAATAGTCCAATTTTTGTTGGTATGTGTGCTTATTCATGCAAAGTCCATTAAAAAGGGATGTTCTTCTGTGATGGATTTCTCTATAGATTAAAATTAAAATTTGTAGGCACTTATATACATAAGTTGGTACACTAGCACTAGCACTTAGACTTATATACCGCTTCATAGTGCTTTACAGCCCTCTCTAAGCGGTGTACAGAGTTCAGCATATTGCCCCCAACAATCTGGGTCCTCATTTTACCCACCTCGGAAGGATGGAAGGCTGAGTCAACCTTGAGCCAGTGAGATTTGAACAGCTGAACTGCTGAACTAGCAGTAGCCTGCAGTGCTGCATTTAACCACTGCACCACCTCAGCTCACTTGGTAACAACCAAGGTTTGTTGCACATCTAAGAGCCGAGGTGGCGCAGCAGTTAGAGTGCAGTTGTGCAGGCCACTTTAGCTGACTGTGATCAGCAGTTCAACTGTTCAAATTTCACCGGCTCAAGGTTGACTCAGCCTTCCATCCTTCCGAGGTAGGTAAAAGGACCCAGATTGTTGGGGGCAATATAAATATACATTGCTTAATGGTATAAACGCTTAGAGTGCGCTTGCACTTTGAGGCGGTATATAAGTCTCACAAACAAACAAACAAACAAACAAACAAAGTGTACTCATCTAAGAGGCTTGGTACACATCTAAGTTACAGATATTAGCATAACCGGCAAAGGAAATGTTATATATGAAAAAACCGTGCTTTTATTCATGATCCAAGACCAAATTCAAATTCTTCTCTATAAAGCCTCTTGATCTGAAAAAGATACTTAAATATTTAAGTGCACTTATGCAGCTATAAAGTTTGATTGAAGTTGACTCCCATAATTTGGTCCCAAAAGGATCTGTGGCAGAATTCTTTTACCTCCTTATGTCTGTGGAGATTCTCAATCATCCAGGTCATAGCTGTCTCAAAGGTGCTTTTTCAAAAGCCAACTGGATTGTTTTTTCCTTGAGGAAGAAGAAGACGTTTTGCTTCTCATCCAGGAAGTTTCATCGGTTTTGGCAGGATGGTGGGGGATATGGAGGGATTAGTTCTGACAGGATTGGGGGGGAGGGGTTGGAAGGATCATATTTCTTTGCAGTCATTTGGTCTTACCTCTCTCCCTGAGAGCTCTTAAGGCCACTTGGGGGTTTATCTGTTCCCTCAGGGTCATCTGAAGTTACCTCAAGAAGGTTACCTCAAGAAGTAATACATCTAAAACTAAGGGTCACTCCTTAGTTTTAGATGTGTTACTTCTTCCTCATTTTATACTCCATTCCCTACACTGCAGAATATGATTCCAAGCCAAACATATAATCACAGCATGTTCCTCCTGTACACTTTAATGCAGATAACTACGGATACTTCATTTAACAATTCTTAGCCAATAGACTGAATATTTCTTATGTTAACCAACATTCTTATCATGTAAAACTGAGGATGAAAGTTACACACTACTCTAAATACAAGGAATACAGTATATAGATGCATAGAAATGGGGGGAGGAGAATAAGAAAATTATTACATTAATGTGTTGTAATAAAGTAACTTGAATGCAGGTGGGAAAAAGGCATAAGCAAAAAAGCTTCTGCCTCCTCCCCTCCAGGAAACAGTTTGAAAAGTAAGCAATCTGACACCATCTATACATTTTACCTTTTGCCATTTATTGATTTCTATGGCATTTATCTCTGAATGCTTTTTCAACATTACATAAGTTTCAGAATGAGGTTAAAAAGCAGTATCTGTCACATCAGGATACTAAGATTTATAATTAGCTAAAAAATGAGACTGAGAGATGCTGCTGAATAGCATCCAGACATGGCTACCTAATCTCTTACGATTTTCGTAACTAAGTTATCCAGGAAGCAAATTCAATTGCTGTGGAAATAAAATTAAATTTGATGTACATTATTGCCAAGCTCCACTAATTTCCCTGCATCACATGAAATATCCCTCTTTTGATAAATATCAGCCTTCAATGTTTCCAAAGACTACGACTCTTGGTTCCAACCAAGGGACCCAGAAGGAGCCAGATACAGGAGTGGGTTACTGAGGGTCAAATTCTACAGGGGAATTCTGTCCCGATTCTTCTTTGTGTTCGCAATGCAATTCAAAAACCACTTCTTAAATGACATTTCTCATTTGTTCAAATTAGAGTTGAAAGAGATAAGACATATCTTATCACTGAAACTATGCACCCATAGCACTAGAAACTGTTATGACGCTTTTTGCTAGCTTGTGCACAAGGAAATTCACAATGAGTTATATCAGAGGTCTTCAAATTTGGCAACTTTAAGTCTTGTGCACTTCAAATCCCAGAATTCTCCAGCCAGCATAGCTGGCTGGAGAATTCTGGGAGTTGAAGTCCACAAGTCTTAAAGTTGCCAAGTTTGAGGACCCCTGAGTTACATGGTCTTAAGAGTCTGACTCTCTGAATGTTGTAGGATCCAATCTAGGTCGGTCATCAGGACCAGAGGTTTTGTCTTCCAAGGTTTCGGGCTTGAGACCATCTTCAGTTAGGCTAGAGAGAAGTTCCCTGATGATGGGCTCCAGCACAAGTCTGAAAGCTCGGAAGACAAAACCTCTGGTTTTGGATCCAGACTGGATCCTGCAACATTATCCAGGAACATGTATATTCGCCTTCATTCTGAATGTTGTGTTGAAATTCATGTATTGAAGTAAAACTCTTCAATCAATTTTAGTGTATAGTAGATCTGGGTGACCCCCAGTTTGGTAGCAAAAAGTACAGCCTGAAGAAACATCCTGAATTTCATCTGCTTTTCCAGGCAATCAAAAATTAGGTTTGTGCTGATAGCAGTGGAAAACTAATCATCTGCTATAATTGTCGAGACTGAGGTTGATGTTTCCCAGCAACTCTGCTCAGCATCTCTGATTTCTACTAATAAACACACTAGTGAGTGGGTGAGTGTCTGAGTTTACAAAAAATATATGTGTGGCATACAGGTAAGTCCTCATCTTACAACCATTTGTTTAGCAACTGTTCAAAGTTACAATGTTGCTGCAAAAATTAACTTATGATTGGTTCTCACACTTACGGCCATCACAATGGTCATGTGATTGCAATTCGGGTACTTGGCAACAGGCCAAATGGTGGCAGCATCTTGTGGTCAAATAATTGCCTTTGCGACCTTTTCAGTCAGCTTCCAACATGCCAAGTCTATGAGGAAAGCCGGCCATATGATTCTCTTATTACCATAGCAAAAAAGTTCAGAAAACTGGGCACAACTCACTTAACAATATCACTCAGTGATAGAAGTTCTGATTCCAATTGTGGTCATAATAGCACATACATGTACGTGTATCCATCAACCTCCAATTCAAGAATCAATCTACAATGTCCACCGTTCTGTATATGGAAAGTAGACAACCTTCTCCTAATTCAGAAGTTCCTATTATGAAGTTATCAAACAAATGAAAAATGTAACTATTAGCAATGGTTTTTTTTTTACCAAATATAACAGTCTCTGTCAGTTATGTGCTATTCAAGAGCCATTATTCACTTCTAAAAGCTTTCATAAAAGAATGTGAAGCAATTGTGTCATATATGTTTCAGAAAATGCTTGATGTTAACCAAGAAAAAAAATACCCAAAACACTGAATAATTATTCTTCAGCTATTTCTATCACAGCAAGGGCTGAAAACATAGTGTCAGAAACAATATACAGGTTTGATTTTAAATAGAAATATTCATACTGATTGCATGTATATATAATGCTACAATATATTTTAACTATGAATTACTGAATAGGCCATAATGGCCTAGTTCATAATAATGAGGCGCTTTAATAGGGGGTTCTAGGCCAAATCAATCGTAGTATGCCTTAGTTGTATATGATCTAAATAAATATATTTCAATTGTTCTATAACAGGGGTGTCAAACTCAAGGCCCGCAGGCTGGATCCGGCCCCCGGGGTGCTTAGATCTGGCTCGAGGGGCCGTCCTGGAAACAACAAGGGACTGGCCCACAGTGTCTCTGCCAGTGAAAACGGAGGAAACGGAAGAACCATGAGTGGCCTGCCCGGACTCTGTTTTCGGTCGCGACGGCCTCCTGCAGCCCTCTGCCAGCGAAAATGGAGCTCGGGGAGGCTGTGCACGGCCCGCCCAGGCTATTTTAGCTGGCAGAGGGCTGCAGGCCATTACGTCCGAAAACGGAGCCTCGATGAGTGATGTCGAACTGACCACACACTCCAGCCACATCCCCCCCAAGGTCAAACACAACCCTGAAGCAGCCCTCAATCAAATTGAGTTTGACACCCCTGTTCTATAACAATCTACATTGATATCATGATGATATATGACCTAACCGACCAACAGTAATAGGTCGGTGGTTACAATCAATAAATTTTAATAAGTTAATGCATAATTGGCTCTGCACCTTCAGAGGCACTGAAGAGCAACTCTCTTTACCTTAAAAGTGTTTGCCAAAACAGGATTTTGGAAGACTTGGCCATGCTCCGGTGCTTCGCCATTGATCAAGAGATCCTTTCCATGTTGATTTCCAGGTGACTGAAGAACATGAGCATCTTGCTTCCACTGGTAAGAAGTAATCTCAGACACTGGAAAGCCCTTCTCAGCCATTTCTATTGCTGGTTGCAAAATCTGCCCCATGGAAAGCTGAATCAAGGAATACTGCATTGTTATCAATCAACATACACACACCAGTTATAAAGATTTGCACAATACACTGAATCACATAAGTCGAAGTTAAAACTAATCAAGTTTAGCATGCCATGTGCATGCAGTCACCTAGATTTTAGCTGACCTGGTTAAGTATGTTATATGAACTATAATAAAAGGTGTAAAAGTAAAGAAGAGCTGTGAATCAGTATAAAGGATTAAACTGGGCTTTCCAACCAGATGGAGAATTAATACAATAGAATAGAATATTAAAACTCATTAGGTTTCTGGAAGGTTCCTCCAAATTATCCTTTTCTGAATCATAAATTAATGTTATTTCATGGCAATAAACATTATCAAGATCTATTTCAAAGGGCATTACTTTGTTCCCTCCTATGGTATCAGGTATGTGAAATATCAGATTTGGTTTCATATATATGAATTCTAATCTAACAATGGGCAGAATATAATCTCAGCTTGAAAACATAAAAGAAATTAGTAAAATCTCAGCAGGTGATACAAGAAACTAAGTGATATTTTTAAAATAGGAAGGAGAGAGGTCAATGGCCTGCTCTTTTGTCTGCCCTTCCCCATATCTTAGGCAAGTGGAAGAAACTCTGTGCAATTAAAGGAAAAGCAAATTCAGGTACTTTTTTTAAAAAATGCAAACATATTGTGAAAGAACAAAAATAAAACAATACTACAAGTAGTCCTCAACTTATAACCACAATTGGGACCAGAATTTCCATTACTAAGATAGGCAGTTGGTAAGTAAATCGTCCCTGATTTTATTTTATGACTTTTTATGATTTCTTATGACTTTTTGCCATGATTGTTAAGTGAATCACTGCAGTTTTAAAGGCATAACATGGTCATTAAGTGAATCTGGCTTCCCCTCTTGATTTTGCTTGTCAGAAGACAGCTGAAAAAGTCACTGCAACATTGATTACATGCCACTTGCCAAGCAGCCAAATTTTGATCATGTGACCATGGGGGGGGGGGAGAGCACTGCAAGGACCAATTGTAAGTTACTTTTTAAGTGCCGTTGTAACTTTGAACGTTTGTTAAATAATGGTTGTAAGTCAAGGACTATCTGTAATTAATCTTTTGAGCGAGAACATTTGCTAGACTTTCACCTGTTTGCTTCCATACAACGTGACAGCATCGCACCATCCAGCAGCAGCACCAGGGACTGTGATGTTACATGCATGTCGTAAAGGCAGAGGATTTGCTTCATCAAAGCCATATTCTTTTAGCAGCTCAAGGGTGAGGGATTGTGGAGATCTTCCACTGCAACACAATCAGAGGTACACAGGTAAAGCATATAAAATCCAACTTTTATTCAATTTTAAAAGAAAAAAAGACTGATGCAACACAATTAGCTTAGCAGAGCCCGAGCATCAACCACTCAAAATAATGCAAGTGATTTACAGGCCATTTAAATAGGCTATAACATTACACTTCATATTCCTGGAAACTCTTGTTATTTCAACCAATTCTTGTTCTACAACTAATCTCATTACACTGCTCTCTACAGTTTAGGATTCTTCCCAACAGCTCTTAGTATTACACTTCTAAAGTCCATCGGAAGACTATGAAGAATCCTTAATAGATGTTCTGAGATAAGGAGGGAAAAAAAGGGAGAGGATAGTTACAAATGGAAGATGGAAGCCTGGATCATGTGAAATTCATACATAATTGTATAATTAAGATCTTACTTGGAAAATGACCTCTTTTTCATTCAGGCCTTATCCCACTTGTCCTTTGCCCCAGCATAATCCCATATCATCTAGCCATCTTCTCCCTTGTCTACATGATGCTGTCCTCATCTCACAGCTCATGAATAAAGATGCCAAAAATGTCATTAGCTGTAGCAGTATAAAGGTCATACTTTCCTCCATTATCCCACTCCATCCCAAAGATGGATCAAATATATAACCTTTCCTTATATATATTCAGTAAATTGGTATACAGTTTACAGGGATTCCCAGTAGTTAACAAAAAACAGCACATGACATAATTAAGCTGTCGAGGCTAAGCAAAACTATTTAAGTTAAAAAAAAATTAAATGGAGCAACAGCAACATTCAAAACATCATCTTCCTCCTGTTCTGAAAACTGTTCAGAGACACCCTGGTTCCAAAAATGAAAGAGGAAGCTGATCTAATTTTTAAGGGAGGATATGGAATGCTCTTCTAAGTAGAAGTGTTTCATGTATTTATGATGGTTGCAGATCATCAAAACTGTTGGCTGAATATTCCTTTTTAGCCAATGGTCAGGATGCTTAATTGAGAAAATAGTATCTCCATTTCTGTGTTGTGCCAGGGAAGCAAAATACACCTGGAATTTTGATACCATTCAAGTAAACATTTAGCAATGTACATTATATTGTATGATGTATACAATAATTCAGTATTTGATACACAGTATTTGAGTTAGTATAATACTAACTATATAATACTATTTAACATCTCAGTGCTACACAGGAATTTATGAAATATAGATATATTATTATGTGAAACTCTACATACGTCTAATGATGCTTACACTTAGACCTTGCAGAAATATACATACTTTTTTTAATTGACAGTTTTCTGTGTTTTTCATAATAACACATGATGTTTGCATTGCATAAAGATATGCAATGATAGAAAAGATGATTCCAATAAGAATGATTCTTCACTAGTGAACCTCAGCAGAAGCCAACCTACACTGTGGTAAAAGAAAGAACTATTGAGATGATGTTTGTGTCATCCTCTCTTCCTTCAATCTCTCTTGTGTGTTGCTCTGGATATTTTGTGGTACAGAAATGAGATAGTGGTTCTTAAATCATGGCCTGAGAACTAGACAAAGGAGAGTGTCTCATGGAAGAGGGATAAAATCAGACCTGCTTGGTTGTTCTGGTGATACTTTAAATACTAATAGAGGAGAATATATGCAGCTCATGGTCGAAGGCTAGCACTGAAGATATTACCTATTCAGGTAATGAAAGATCTGCAAGAAAATAACCAAGCTCAGAGAGCACTAAGGACTACATACTTCAAATAATAAATAGTTTTATATGTTTATCACCTGTGAAACTGGTAACAGTAGAAATTTTGCCAGAAAATGATGCCTCTCATTTTATTACACATCAATACAGGTGTATTAAGCAGTATAGACATTCTCTGCAACTGTAATTCCATTTTGATTCCATGGCAATCACTATTTTCCTTTTTAAGAAAATAGATTCTTCAAATCAAGTATCACTATCTTTTTTCTCAGCTGTGCATGAATACAGCCTGGGTTTCTGAAATTTTTTATGCATTTGTCTTGTTTTTTAAATCAAACCCTAAGCTTGAATTCTGATTAGACTGCTGTGCTATTATTTTAATACATCTAATATGCCTTTACAGCAAATTATTATACGGAATCATAGAAAATATTCTCCATTAGAAAATATTCCTTTAATTATACTTTCACCATAGTGTTTGGTCAAGTATCATATATGAAAAATATTGTATTTGATATTGTTTCCTGGTCTTTGTGAAATGTTCAAAGAAATGGGTATGTTTGGAAATCAGATTTATGAGAGCTAGCACATCCTGCTCTTTGCCCTTTGACTATGCATGACAGAAAAAGAATAAAAAAAGCCAACTGACAGTAGACTTTTATTGCACCCTGCTATTCACTTTACTGAAGCTCAACAGCACTGCCCAAAAGTTCAACAAAACTCAGACATAGGAAAATCGGAACCAAAAGAAAAGGAAATGAGATACACAGCTGAATTCTGACCTTCTAATTCAATACAAGAAATTCCCAAATGAAACTTTTGGTCCACTGTAATATTGTACGTACACAAAATCATTAGCAGGGACAGTTTAAAAATAAGTTAAAGTGACATCGGGCACACAAGCCTGGAGGTACAAATCCAAAAATTGAGCAATTATTATTTGCATACACAAGAAAGCTTGTGCGAACTGCAGCAAGCCTAACAGCTATCATTAAATTGTAATGTTCTGGGATAGCCAGTCCAGGAAATCTGCCTCTTTTTTCAGAAAAAGTGCATTTATCTATTTGTATTATTTCTCTATCAGCAATTTTTCCACACTTCAAGCAACAGCTAGACATCTTCTCCCAATACTGATTCACCGATAGGCTCAATCAGTCCTGAATTCAAGTGTTTTCTCTGCTTTTGATTCAGTGGCTTTGAGCAAACAGCCTATCCAGAGCCTCAGCTATATTTTCCACAATGCATTTAGACACAATTCACCTATTCTTTCCCTTCCTTTCCTATTTCTATCACAAAGGAATTCTCAGTGCCTGGCATAACAGTCCCCTAAAGCTTCAATCCTGTTTCCTTGTCAGAAAGGCTACAAAAACTGGGCTTTTTAAGTAGCCCTGGAATGGGGAGGTTTGTTACCCATCTTTTAATTTGTATTTATGTGATACATAACAGGTTTTCTTTTTCACCAAGATGGGTTTTAGCAATGTTATTTGTTTCAATTGCCTTTCCTTCTTGTTTTAACCCTAATTTTCAACTGCAACTGAGTTGATCTAAAAATCTAATAAATAAATAAATTTGTTGCAGAGAAGCCTTTATATTGAAAGATTTCAGGCACAGTGGAAATGGCATTGAGCAAATATGGTGATTATTTTGAATTTATTCTTCTGGGAGGTTTTACTTCTACGACCTATACTCTTCCATGCTTTTTTTTTTATATTAGTTTTGCTTGTTTGATTACTGTTTTTGTTCTGCCTGGAGAGCCAGTTTGGTCTAGTAGTTAAGGCACCAGGCTAAAACCAGGAGACTGAATTCTAGTGTTGCCTTAGGCATGAAAGGCACCTTAGGCATGAAAGCCAGTCACTCTCCCAAATTGCCTCACAGGGTTGTTGGGGGAAATATAGGAGAAGGAAATAATATTTGGCATGTTTGTCACCTTGAGTTATTTATTAAAAAAATAAAATAAAGGTGGGATAAAAATAAATAAATTGAATGCTTTACTTTGATTAGGCATCTCTGCATGTTTTGTTTCTCTTCTTGAGCTTGGTAATGGGAACCCAGTCTTTTCCTTTAGTGTTAGTTGCTGTTAGTTCTCACTCACCTTCCATTGAGACCATGCACCTGCTTTGTCCTTGCATCATAATACAGGCAGAAACAATCTCCACCTAGCCCTGTACTGAATGGTTCGGTAACATTTAAAGCGGCAGCAACAGCCACAGCAGCATCTACAGCATTGCCGCCCATCTTTAAAATATCTGCAACAAGGAATTTCATTAAGAATAGTGAAATAATACTATGGAATAACAGACATTATCTCCCCCAAATTTAAAGATTCCATCCACTGAAGAAGAGTAAAATAAATACCAAGGCCAATATTTGTGGCAAGAGACTGGCTTGACGCAACACAGCCATTACAGCAAACCACTGGGGATCGTCGAGAACAGAATTTAAGCCGGGACATCTTTCTGGAAGTGAAGTCAATGTGAAATCTGCCCAGAAAAGAAAGAAATATAGTTACAAGGCATGTGAAGCCACATGTTGTATTCTAGCCAGAATCGGGATGGTGTCAGATGGCAATTCAGTCAAAAAAAAAAGGAAAGTATGTTTTGATTGTTATATTTATTAAATATATATGCTGCCCAGAGGTGCTTTGGATATTGAGATGGGAAAGGAAAGGAGTTCCTATCAATTCTATTCTGATAGTTGTTACTGACTATAAGGGGCAGTCAGTGCTAATGTCTATTTCAAGGGCTACTGAGCCAGTGCTGTCCATAGACATTTATGTGGTCATGTGGCATGTCACAGAGCACTGGGTGGCATTTAAGTTTAATAAAGAAACAAATAAATTAAAATATACTTTCCATTTTTTAATTAAATAGTCTGTCCAGCTCCATCTCAATTCTGGCTGACATACAAGAATACGACATTAAAAATAAAATAATATAAAAATCATACAAAACAAATAACTGGAAAAAGACCACAACAAACTTACCCCGGGGGTCTACCAACCATTCTAACCCAAAGTCTTGGAAGAGCCAGGTTTTAAGAGCTCATTTCAATTGGGTGAAGGTGGAGACCGTTTGAATCTTGGAGCAAGGGGAAACATACCGGTAATTCCTGACAGCAGGTGTTATAACTGAGAAAGTCTGTTTATTATGTCCCATTAAAGATCGGTTGCTGTTGTACACCAAAGACAAATGCACAAAGCTTTGCAAACTCACAATAGTTGGGATACGGGGATTCTCTGAACTTTGCTTTTCACGCGGAAAACGTTTGTAAATGTGAAGCCAACTCCCCCAACCCAATCAATGTATTTCAACTAACTACTGAGTTACAGCTATGTTCCTCTAGGGCAGGAGTCCCCAAATTCTCATTGACCCGTTCAAATTGTTCGATATCCCCAAATATGTATATGAAACATAATTTATGATTTATTAATAAATTATATGAGGATTATTTATTTATTAAATATTACCTTAACGAATAGTACTATGAATAGTATAACAGCAAGAGCCCCTTGGAGAGTCCCATCAATCTTGGGAGCCAATGGACTCATATTCTATGGTTAAAATTTCTCAAAGGTCACCCTTCCTTTTTAAAACATCAGGAGGGGTCAAAATAAGGAGGTCGGGATTCCCCAGGAAAGCATGGGCTATTCGGAGAGAGCGCTGGTGACTTTAGCCAACAGAAAAAAGCATCTTTCTAGATGTGAGCCAGTAAGAAGTTATGGAGGGGGACGTGGTTTCTTCAGCTTGGCATCCTCAAGATGAGCGTTACGAACATGCTCGGCCAGCAGACCGCGAGTTCAAACGATCTGGAAGAAGGCGCCACGTTGCGGGAAACGGTTGTTTTCCGCGGATTAAGCCACGCACGGGAATGTCTCCATCCCCACGTGCGCCCTCTCCCAACACAGGCAGGTCGATGCCAGACGAGACAGCTCCACCCTCGCCCCTCCGTCGACAGGAGGCGAACGCAAACAGAGCAAAAGCCATATTTCAATAAGCGGGACGAAAGTCCCCCCCCCCCTCCTCCTACCTTTGCGTTGCAACGCCCCCAGTTACGACGCAACAACGGCACTTGGCATTCACATTTAAAAAAAAAGGCCTCGGGAAGCGGGAGCAACAAGTATTTGAGCTGTACTCACGTGACTGCAAAACACGTGACGACTGTTCAGTCTTGTTTCCTGACGCTGGGAGTCAAGGATACTACATAGAACAGAGAACGGGGTTTGGCGCTTCGAGCAGGAATATCTGGAAGTGCGGCTCAGTTGTTGTGATAGTCTGTTTAATGAGGTGTTAACACATCCAATGTGCGTTTCCGAGGTATTTTTAGTTATAAAATGGCTCTTCGCTTTAGCCTTATATCTCTCTAAAGAAGGCAGATTTGAGCTATTCATTACGCTACAAGTGTTTTAGCAGAATACTTTGACGCACTTAACATGTGTGGCCTTCAGACGGTCCGCGGTAACTTGTATTTTTTTTTTTAGCATTCCGATCCTGCAACAGTCCAAAGGTTGATAGACATCTGCAATTTAACTCCATTTCGAAACAATTTTGCATCATTCCTCTTCTAATTGCACCCTTACATTAGTACATTTTTTTCTCCGTTTTTGCTCATTGTATCCAGGGGTCTGGTAAAAACAGGGATGTTCAGGAAAACCCCCAAAAGTGAAGTGTTGGAATTATAGTTTAACTCGTTTAAGCCACAGCCTTGAAGAAAATATTGATCGTTCTGAGCTATTCCTGATACAGAGTCATACTTTGAATGACCTCACTTTTCATGTGTGGTCTGGGAGCAATTTTTCCCCAGTGCCTTCTCATTCAAAATCCTCTTCTTCAGCAGAAGAATGCTGTGATCTGACATTGATATGCAATAGTAGACATGGACTTCTTTGGTCCCTGCATTGGCTTCCCCGAATTGAGCATGCTTCAGAAGTGATAGATTACTGATTTTTCTCAGCTAGCCAAACCATCTCTGAAGATGATGAAGATTGTACTTCAACATAACTAGAACACTCTTATACTGGATAACACTCTACATATTACTGGTATTATTGTAAAGCAGCATTTCTTAGCCTTAGCATCTTTAAGCTGTGTAGATCTTGATTCATGTGGAGTTGAAGTCTGTACACTTTGCTAAAGCTGAGAAACACTGCTATTTGCATAGAAATGTATTTATTTAATTTATTTAATTTATGTGGCCGCCTAACTTACACCTAGGTGACTCTGGGTGGCTTACAGTATTTAAAAAATACAATATAAAATGCCATAAAAACCTCCCCCATCTCCCCCACCCCCCAATGGCAGCAGCAACATAATCAAATAAACCAATTGATTGATTGACTCCATCTTCATTCATGGTTTCCAGCCCTGCTTAGAAAACTATGTCTTTAGGGTATTTTGGAAAATCAACAGAGTGGAACCATTCATATGGGGGGGGGGAAGGGGGATGATGTTCCATAGAAAAGGGGCCACTACCAAGAAGGCCTTTTTCATGATCCCACCAGATATACATCCCTAATTATGGGACATACCTGGCCTTCTTGTTCTGGTGGTCTGGGTAGATGTAAAAGGGGAGGGGCAGTCCTTCAAATACTCTGCCCTCAAGCCATATAAGGCTTAATACTACTATTACTAGAAATACTACTAATGTTGCATTATGTGGCTTTGTTTAACCTAACACTTGTTTCCCTTCCCTTCCACTCAGGCATGTATTTTAGCATGTATTTTCAACAAATACATTTCATGCGTCCAGTGAGATGAACGCAAAAGATTAGTCCATCATAAGAGAATATGTTAGCTTTAAGATATTGTTGGGCTTGTTTGAAAATGTGCTACTAGCTAAATACCCGTGCTTCGCTATGAAACTATGTGATGGGGCTTGATAAATTGACACTTAAAGCTTGAAAATTAATGAGTAGTTAAAAAAGGGACTGTATTATTTCATTAGAGATGGTAAGCTAAGTTTCTGTTACAGATGAAGACATTATCTGCATAGCATAGACTTTCAATTCGTCCCTCAGATGAATTGCTCAGGACCTCCCTGTAAACAAAAGCGAAACTGAAACTCCTCTGTGTTTTGCATTTGGATCAGATTTCTTTTCAGGTGGGGAGGGGGGAGTAGAACTCCTTAGCATCAGAGCTTGTTAATAATAATATAAGAAATACTCATGCTCCGATGGTCATTTTGAAAAATCCTTTCTTAGTGAGCACCTAGAAGGCAAGAGGAACATATGTGGCAAATTTCAAGTTTGTAGGCTTTATGGTTCTGGAGATTTTGTGATTAATGTGTGAGTGGTTTTCGCTTTTATATATATAGATAACAAAATAATTAACCATCTGGAATGTGAGACTTAACCAGCAGTGAACAAACATTGCATCAGTGCTCTTACTGCTCTTATTAAGGGCAGAAAGAGAAACATGCAAAAAAGGTATTTTGCAAAATTAATGACAAGTCTTATGCATTTCAATCATAGTAATGCCTTCTTCAGAGCTATTTGAATAAAGGCAAAACATTACACTTTTTAAAATGTTATTTATTTATTTAATTTCTATAGTAGCCCATCTCAATTCATTAAGAGACTTACTATGTTCATCCAATTCAAGTACTGACCTTAAGAGACTTGCAACAATCAAAATATGGGTTTCAGATATCTTTAAAAAAATACAGCAGCAGATTACTATATAGTAATTACTATATTGTGACCATTTTTAATTGTTTTATGATTATTTGCCAGTCACTTGTTTGAGATGGGCGACTAAAGAAATTAAATAATCAATAAATAAATACTGCATCTGTTCTCTTGGGAGTGGAGCATGATCTCATTTATGAATCATTAATTTATTAATCCAGGTTACTGGTATGTAACTTTCAGTGGTCACTCCAAATTCCTATCTCTGTCAAAATAAACATAATTATTAATCTCTCCAAAGTCAGTAGTTCTGTTCTTGGATTTAATGGAAAACAAGTATAGAAAAAATAAAAAATATCCTCTTCAGTTGTAATATACCTTGCAACACACACATACATACAACTTCCGAAATCTATATATACTTGTGTCTCTATTCGGAAGATACACTGGTATGATATAATATTTTTGGAAAAGGATATTTAAACAATATTCTGAAGGAAAGTAAGAAGAACTATTTCTACATTGTTGCCAAGATAACTGTATGACGATGGCTATGTGGTCACCAGAAATCAAACTTGAATTAAACTTTAACTTTCCTCTTGGCCAGGAAAGCTCCACAGGTTTCCCTGTTTGGGTATCTGACATATAGTTTTCACTGTTAGACTTTCACTCCTCCTCCTTGACTGTTTTTTGTTCTTGTTCAGTCACTAAGTTGTGTCCTACTTTTCATGAGCCCATGGACCATAGTACGCCAGGCCTCCCTATCCTCCAGTATCTCCCACAGTTTGCCCAAATCCATGTTCATTGCATCGATAACACTGTGTCTAACCATCTCATCCTCTGCCATCCCCTTCTCCTTTTGCCTTCAATCTTTCCAAATATCAGGGTCTTCCACTGAGTCCTTTCTTCTGACAGCTTCTAGTGTTTGACATCTACCTAACTGATGTGTCTGCCAGTGGAGTGCTTGAAAAGAGGAATGGACAGATTGCTTTACCATCTTCTCATTGTTGGAACTTGACGAAAAATGGGCAAAACTCTTCTCAATTTCACCTGGTCAAGAAAAGAGGGAGGAAGGCAGAGACTGGCTGGTTGGTTGTGGTTTCCATCAATGAACTTAGCATATTTTAAAAAGCCCAGCCTTGTTGTGTTGTGCAATAAACATAGATAGGAAAGAAGTCCTTGGGCACCAACTTGCACTGAGATGCCTCCTATAGCATCTAGTCTGTGTAACACTTCTAATAAGCAGTTGCCTAGGTTACCAACATCAATCTATGGCCCATACAACATTTCCTGGTAATGATAAGATCAAATTCAATCATTTCTGGCATATTTTTGCCAATATTTTATAAGTGCAAGCATTCAGTTTATTCAGTTTAACCTGTCTGCTCATGACAGTTTATGCAAAGTTAGTCTGGCAAGGTTAGAACCAAGCATCCTGAAACCAGAATGATCTGTCACACTAATAAGAGATAGGTGATAGATCAATTGCTCTTCTAGCCCCAAAGCAGGAGCATCTTTATGGGTGAAAGAAAGAGAGGCAGAATAAACCTTTCCTATAAATATAGCTTTTATTTTATACTTAGTAATTGTTAGATTAATTATTAAATTGTTTATTGACAGTTCCAATAGAGTTTACTACGGTATTTGTCCTTGAATCTTCATTTGCAAAGCTTCTAGTTTCACTACTGATTGGGTGAAGCCTGAGTGTAGGATCTCTAACCTAGACACTCATTTGTAAGTTAATATACTGTACTCTTACATTCAGCTCATCAGTAAGGATACTAAGGAAGTAAATGTAATATACTAAATACACTCAAAATATAGAATACGGATGTAAATGGAATCATTTCAGATTTAGTCTTGCACCAATGAAATAATTATATAGACAAAAAATGCAAGTAGAACTAAAACTTGGTAGTACAAAGTAATTGGACATACTAAGAATAGCTTAATTTAAAAAAATACTAGTTCTCATTGGCCATTTAGTTGTTTTTTCAGAGATAACGTTTCTGCATTTCAAGTATATATTCACCTGTAATGTGCCCAGAGGAATTAATTGATGGAAATGCATAATATAAAAGCAAGAAAAAAATGAGGAATATTAAAATTTAACCATTCTTAAAATAGATCTGACGAAATCAGTGAAACTTAAGTCCACTAATATCAATGACTCAGTTTATTTGACATTCTTGGATGGGTATTAAACAAGTGTGGCATGCAAACCGAAACAATGGGTTCCCTTGTGATTAAGATGTACCTTTATGACAGTTTGATGCATGATTCATCATAAGTTTATTCCCTTCAGCTTCCAGGAGGGAAGATCAACATGAAATTTGCTCTTCCTTCTGATCTCTGAACACAGGGTCAGGAGACCAGAAAGTCTGCTAAATCCAGCATCTCTTCTATTCCCATTTCCCCCACACCAGTGATCCCCAACCCTTGACCATGGATCTGTACATGTCCGTGGCCTGTTAGGAACTGGGCTGCACAGTTGGAGGTGAGAGCAGGTGAGCAAGAGCAGCCACTCCCCAGTGCTAGCATCACCATCTCAGCTCCACCTCAGATCATTAGGCATTAGATTCTCATAGGAGCAGGAAGCCTACTGTAAACTGTGCGTGTGAGGGATTTAGGTTGTGCTCCTCCTGCCCTCCCAGTCCATGGAAAAATTGTCTTCCACAAAACCAGTTCCTGATGCCAAAATGTTTGGGGACTGCTGCCCCACACTTCTTCATAGGCATTAAAAGAGGGCCCATAACTGTAACAACATCTTTCTCCCTCCGCCTTCTTTAATCCCAATTGGTCCAACACCTATTTTTACATTGGGATAAAAGAAAAAAGCTCTAAATAGCAGCTGATCAACCACCTCAACAATCGCTAAAATACTACCTAACCAGTGCTACTACATAGCAAATCAGGACTGACTTTGTTTTGATATGTCATTTAATATTAAATCAATGAATAAATAATTGAATGACTGCATCATGTTGACATGCTCATTGTGTCTTCTGTAAATATGAGTAAATATAAGTCAAGATGCAAAGTCAATTCATCCATTAATCACATTTTA
Source organism: Diadophis punctatus similis (assembly GCA_023053685.1). Taxonomy (NCBI): domain Eukaryota; kingdom Metazoa; phylum Chordata; class Lepidosauria; order Squamata; family Dipsadidae; genus Diadophis; species Diadophis punctatus. Next base: position 53,383,720 of record JALIGW010000005.1, read on the forward strand.
TATTTAAAACAAAATGCAATATAGCTTTGCTCCTTCCAAACTAAAAGAGAGAGAGAAATATCTTCTTTATGATAATGTTCCATTCTTTACAAACACAGCTGAAAGTAGAAGGTTGAGAAACTGATGAAATTAAAAAAAAACATTGTAATTGTTTTCCAACAGATAACTGGTAATAGCATAAATCAGGTGGTGTTTCTTAAGATGTAGGTCAATTCTCCCTAAATCCCCTGAAATTTTGGTAATATGAAGATATGTTAATCTTTCAATAGATTAAGTAAAAACAAACAAACCATGCAGTACCTCAACCTAAAGTGAATCCTGTGGTATTAATAAGTAGAATAAGTACTGTCAGGTCCATCATCTTCGGCTTAGTGCCTCACTGGTATCCTGCAATCAAAGCACTAGGGAAGGGAGGGGGAACAAATGGACAATAAAGCTGTATGTGTCTGCTGGGAATTTGGGAGGGGGGGAACAATTGAAGAAGAGAAGAGCATTTTGGAATCCGGTTCATGCCTGGCATCTTCAAGGCCATTTGCCCTGAGAGTGGAACTTTATCAGCCTAAACACCTCAGCGTTTCCCAAAACATCTCGGCGATGTCGGATTGGCTAAAGATGGACTGGTCATGGGCGGAGGGGTGAGGAACCAAGCATCATAGTTTTGTATTGTTGCGTGGGAACTTTAGATTCCGCCTGGCCTTGTGCAATCAGCATCTCTTAGTAAAAGTATCTTTTGCTTCAACCAAATGGAATTGAGAGGTTTCCTTCCCTAAGGGATCAGACTGAGGCAGGTCTGAAATGCATACATTCTGTTCACTCAAGGTTGGCCTAATTATGGTTTCTTGAATAAATTACATACAACACAAACATTTGATAGATGATCCTAAATCAAAGTGTCCAAACTGAATTCATGTAGGATGAAATTTCCAGAGAGTTGTAGTCCTACATTTTAGAATAAAGGTTAAGAAATGTATGCATATTCTTAGCCTTCTTTTTCAATATAAAAATTCTATTGAACCATGTAGAAAAAGTAGCTAACATACCTTTGATCTGCTTTCTCAATTTCCCTATCATTCTTTGCTTTTACAGCTTTTATCTTGTTCTTCTTTCAAAGATCCAATAGATTATTAGGATGCCACCCATTAAAATTAGTGAGTAATGTAATGGTATATGAAGTAATCATTCATTTTTATTTGTATTGTGGATAAGAATCTGAAATCTTTTCCTTTTTTTCAATCTAATGAGAGATTAGTTCGCCGGCCCAAATCTTCTACCATCAATGGGAAGAGAGATTACAATCATCTTCTTCCAACTACTGACTTTCTTGGGGTGGATAGTAGAATATTAACAGAGCCTCTGGTTGTCATGACAAATTCAGAGGCTGTTCTGAACATAATCTCATTAGGGCGGGAGAAATGCAGAAATATGAGATCATGACAATGTTAGGCTTATAAATTGTCAGAGCTCTGCGCTGCTGGCAGACTGAACTCTGAAAGAAAGTGGGATTGAAAATACAAGTGGGTTGAGGCTAGAAGACTATAAGAAGACTATAAGAAGACTATAAGAAACTTCGGCTAAAAATTGCATCAAGATCCAAGGAAAGATCTACCTTTTTTAGTGGAATTTGCAGTACAATTTTGAAATATGTGTTGTGGAGGGTGTGCCAAGTGTGTTGGAGTTACACTCATTCCTTTAACTATACTATGCGTTCTCGCCAATATTCTATTATTTTTTCCCGGAGGAACAATTCAAATTAGCGACCATATTTCAGATGAAGTTTGGTACCTTGGAGGAATTTTGGGTTCTGGTGTACTGGTGAGTATGTCAAGTACCCTGTTTTTTTCCTTTTATCATCTACAGTTTACAGGCTTTATAGAAGTTTATCTACTTCTAGATGCAATCTATCATTGGAATTAAATTATTATCTGCTGAATAAGCAGGATTGAAATTAAGAATATAAATTGAATATGAATTAAATCTGTTATTAAGAAAACAGATGCTGATCTGATGATGCAATAACAACTATATATATATATATATATATATATATATATATATATATATATATATATATATATATATATATATATATATATATATATATATATATATATATATATATATATATATATATATCTGTGGATGTCTTTGGTGAATAAACATATAAACATAATTTTGTTAGATCAGACCAACACTTTATTAGCCTAGCATTGTTTTGTTATAGCAGTAACCAATGCAGACTAGAAATGAATATAAACAGATTTCTATAAAATGTATTACTGGTTACCTTTCCTCTTTTTTCTATTTGGATTTTATTTTTGTGTTGGATAGTGATTCCCACTGCATTCAGTGACTTTTTCCAGTTCAATGTGCTTAGAATGACAGCATCATTGGACTAGAATGATCCTGTTGCTTACACAATTGTAAACCTGCTGGTTGCAATGATGACATTTCAACAAAGAAAGAAGAAATGGCTGTCAAGTTTCCAAGGGATGAAACCCATTCAAAAAAGAAAAGAGCAGAGTCCATCTTCTAAACAATTTCTTTTATTTCGGTAGACATCAAATTGGCAAAGTCTGGTGTAATTCCGGATCTAACCCAAACCGGAATTACACCACATAATATTGTAAGTTAGAAACACCCCATCAAAATCACATTCTCCAATAGCACTCAATCCACATTAACCAGCGTCTTCAATCTCTACCTTCTGGTCTCACCAGGAGCCTCTGTTCCCACGGGAAATAAGGTCGCCTATCCAAAACAATCCTCACTATCTAATCGCTCCTTCTCCCTCACCACTTAAGAATTTGGCGAGCCCGAAAAACCCCCCTTACATACGAAAGAGAAAGTAAAGGAATAAATGAGTATATTAGAAGGCTAAATAAAATGGCTACACCTATGTCAATTCCAGGCTCAACAATGGCATTGCAGCATCCAGATTAGATGCAACTAAATAGAGAAAGATTACAGCCTCATTGTCATTTTCTGTTTTCTCCAGATGGTGTTCCCTGCTTTGGTCTTTTTGGGTCTTAAGAATAATGATTGTTGTGGATGCTGTGGAAATGAAAGCTGTGGGAAAAGATTTGCGGTAATTATGGAAGCAATAAGAACCTCCAATCCCAATCTAATGATTGAGAAGGAAATATATATTCCATTCATCATTACACTACCATGTAAAGGATGGCCTGCTAACGAGGCTCTATTTGAGCCTGCCTCACCCAAAGAAATACTTAAGAAAAAAGCATTTTAGATTTTATTTCTGAAAATAGACTCATATTGATTTTGCAGATTTTTATCCTTAAAAAAATCATGAATGGTTTGTTTATCTCTCTCCCCAACTTTTTTTTTGCAAAGTTTTTTCAATTTTTTTGAATGCAGTGGTTTTGTGTGGCTCAATGGCAACAATACGTAATTTTAGATTTCTTAGATGCACTCTGTATTTGGTTTTTTTTTTAGGATGGCAGAAAATTCTATAAAGCAATGATGTGGTGGGGGAAAACTCCATATCCCTTGTTAATAAGTTGGATGATTCTCAATTGTATTATTATCATAGGAAAAGGATTTTACAAATCCTTTTTCTAACCATTTTTCCTGTCGTTTCTATGATTTTGTTATCCTGGATCACAGTTCTACCCCTTGATCATTTTGCTGCCTTTTTTTTTTCTAAACTAGAGTCCATACCCTGATTCTTTTTCTACCCTTTCCCTGATGCTATTTCCCCAAAGGGATGGGGGTCAGGACAAAACGTGATTTAATTAAATGAAATATGGATTGTAATGAGGTAATTCATTAATTAGCTAGTTAGTACAGTTTCCCCCCTATATGCTTAATCATTTCTCCCTTCTGCTAGATTAACAATTGTAATCTAGTTGCAACATGTGATGGGGCTTTGTGGGTTTACACCCAGGACGTTGAAAGTTAAATTGGTCAAATTATCTTAACAATTATTTTGGGGTATTTGAAACAAATTTTGGCAATGATCACTACTATCAGATTCGTGAAGTAAAGAAGGCTAAATATTTGGCTTTGTACCCTAGGAGAAAGGGACATAAAAATGTTTCATTAAAAGTAAATTAAACGTTTAAACTTCTGGACTGAGGCTTTCTTATAAGGCCAACTACTTTGGTCCATTGAATTTAATTTGTAAAGATTTTGAAGTTCATGCCTTGTCATGAATTTCTGTCATGAAGTTCCATACGATCCCTGAACTAAGAAAATTTCAGTAGATTTAGAGATAGGGATTTCTTACTTTTTCATATGCCATTTGTGGCCGAAATGAACCAACTAATTATATAAACATGTAAGCGTCAGATTTGATCTCATCTTTTCTCTTGTTGTTGGCAGATGTTTAGTTCTATAATATTTGCAGCAGTTGGAATTGTGGGAGCTGGATACAGTTTTGTTGTGTCCGTGGTGGCTTTCAACAGAGGCCCGAAGTGTAACTTTGAGAGCAACAATAGTAGCCAATGGGCGTATCCGTTTAATAATGGGTAAGATACTTTTAACCCTGTTATTGTTATGTACTATTATGTTTCATCACACAGCCAGATGTTCAGGCTGGATTTAGCATTTTGGTCAGCCTATGGTGTCCTTCCCAAGGATCTGGGATAGGCATTATTGTTATTGCTATTCTTATTTAGCCATTATGTAGAAACATGATTGACATTGTGTAATATTACTAAAAAAGAGCCTTTTTCAGTCAATGCTCTTCAGATATATGGGATTACATCTTCCTCATGAGGGGAGATATTGTACTCCTACTAACCTGAGGACACCTTGCTGGGAATAGCTCTGGAAGGCATGCTGTAATTTCACTTTAAAAAAATAAAAATTTATGAGGCTGTATAGAAAATATTGGTTATGTGCCATAAGTCAGTGTTGACTTTTAATGACCACATAGATAGACCATGTCCAGGATGTTCTATCGATAAACTGGCCCTTTTGGTCTTCCAAAAGTGTATCCATCACCGCTGTAATTGAGTCCATCCACCCTGCTACTGGTCATCCCCTTCTTCCCATTCCTTCCACCTTTCTCAGCATTAAAGACTACTCAAGAGACCCACGTCTTTGCATAATATATTCAAAATATGGCAATTTGAGTCTGTTGGTTTGTGCTTTGAGTGACAACTCTGGATTGATTTATTCTTTGAATATAAAGGAAAGGAAGCCAAAACAAAAATATGGAATGGCAAAGTACATTCTGTGTTAAGTGTACCACAGAAAAAAATAAAATAAAGATGGCTAGTACATTTCCTGAAATTTATCATTCCAAAAGATATAAATAAGGACCCTTTGATAGAAACTTATCATTATTTGAGTTCTGCTGATTGGACAAAATAAGGTAATTTTAAAAGAAATACGTATTTTCTTACGAACTCACAGAAGTACTTCGCCAGTATTGTGGACCCCAGGATTAGTCTCAGCTCTCAAAATCTGTCAGAAACATTAAGCTATAATCATTTGCAAACATCAGGTATTGTTTTCTCTTATTGATAATGGCTTCAAGTTCCCTGTCATTGTATCTATGTGAAGATCATTCGATATAGCCACAGATTTATTTAAAATATTTATTTATTTTAGCTTATAAATTTGCCACCGTTAGATCCCTTAGAAACTTTACTGGACTGTTTCATTCTTATTGATAAATAAATTAAGAGAATAATTCTGGTGAATCCTTCAGGCAGCGGACCATCCCAGTTTGACAATAAAGGAACCTCAATTCCTATTATTCCATTCCAGCAGTCTTTCCCTGACTAGTCATTTTATTTCCAGATTTGATGGGCCACATTTTTCATAAATTAAACTTGGCCAAAATGTAACCAAAGGAGTTTTTTTTTTTAAAAAAAAGATTTGTTCCATGCAGACTGTATGGAAACAATTCTGAAAAAAATTGTTGAGAGGGTGGGAGATATTTTACCACCTTTATACTTCTGGTAATCCATTGTGTCCAGCAAGATACAGCTTAATCCTTTCTCAAATGGATATCAGTTTCATTTTATTAGAACCCAGAGATTACCATTAGATCAATACTATTTTATAATGTGCATAGATCTATCCTGGGTTATGGCACATGCATGAGCTAGGAAAGTAAACATAAAATGTAGGCAATGGCTTCTATAAGAGAGACATATTCTTTTTCCCCCGCACAGGGATTACCTTGCGGATCATAATTTATGGAACAATTGCAAGTCCCCAGAATCCATTGTGCCCTGGAATCTGACACTCTTCTCTCTGCTTCTGATAATGAGTGGAATTCAACTGGTCTTGTGTGCCATTCAGGCAATTAATGGTCTCTTTGGAGCTATCTGTGGAGATTGCAAATGTTGTGGGTGCTGTGGGGTAAGAATGCTTTCATATTCCAGTATGCCAGCTTCTCATTTTCCATGTTGATTTGCTATTGTTTACTTATTGTGTTTTCTTAAATACTTACGACAAATTGACAAGATGGCAGTTTCTCTTTGAGCATCAGAAAAGACTTTCTGATGGTAAATTCAGATTACGGTGGAATCTAAGAAACTGACAGCTGCTCCTTCACTGGGTCTATCAACTAGAGACTGACTATCAACAGTCATCTCTTAGTAATGCTTTAATTTTGATTCATATACACCGCATAGGATGAAACTCAGTGGTCTAGATGAGATTTCTAAATCTATAATTCTATTTTCAGAGATAATACTTAAGCCAGAGCACAACCGCTTTGTTGTTGCTGTAGCTTGTAAGTTGCTACGTTGTGTAGAAGTGTTCTAAGAAAAAAACATATTTGCTTCCAGAACTTTGCAGTAGAATTGTTATGTTATTTATCAGACTTTTTTAAAAAAAGGTATTTGAAATTTATACACACGAGAAAAGCCAAAATGAGTAGCTACTGTAAAGCATGTCCATATGCATACATATTATTTGTGCCATAATTTAATTAATCATCATAATTTAGTTTGTCAGCCTAGGTCTTAAACTAACTTCTAGTATTGTAGTCCTATTTTAATGGCATTCTGAGCAGCCATTAGTATGTGGCAATGTTTGATCTCCTTTCACACAAAACTTCCTTTTCTAATTTTTGTATGCCAATCCTCTATCCAAGAGATTTCACAAGGCAGGTTTACCCGTCATTAAGAACCTGTCCTCACACCATCTCAGGACCATCCTGCCACTGAATCCCAAACAGAGGAGCATTAGAACTCTTTTCTTTATTTTTCAACCATGTAGCAATATTGACTTATTCTGCGAGGTTGATTTTCCCACCAGTAACTTCCACTATCTCTTTCCACAAGAATCCCTGTTCTTTCCTCCATGCTTTTTGGGACGCATTGGGGCTGTTATGGTGGGAGGTGGTAAAGGACCCATTCTTGGAGGTTTTGGTGGAAAGAAGCAGCAGCAGAAAGTGGACAACACTTCACTCCCCTGACACCAGTGGTCAAAATCATAACCCCTGCCCTTGTGTGAGTATGTCAACTTTGCTGACCTCATTTTCAAGGTAGGATGAAGGAACCACTGGGAAGACAAGGTTTTGCCACATTAGGACTATTTTCATATTAGAATTTGACCCTCAAACTCACCTTTTGGGCATAAAAGAAGGCTACTAAATTAGGGCTTACATGGTGAATTTTACCTGGGTTTCTTACTGCAATAAAATGCTGTCAGAATGTTAAAACTATGACTAACAATAGCCAACATTTATTTTTCTTTGTTCTTTAGGGAAATGGAACAGTTTGAAGAAGATGATTGCAATATATCAGCTACGATAACACAGAATATCCCTTTCTGGACTTTCCTCTTGATATGAAGGGCCACATGTTTTTACATGAAACAGGCCCAGAATGAGGAGTCTTTTCTCATGATGTAGCAGAACCACTTTCCTGCGCTTATTTTTCCTCACATATTTAGCACCAGTTGGACTAAAGCAAACTTATTTTTATAATAAATTCTTTTCCAAGGCAAAGTCTTTGAAACAACACCGGTTGCCATTTTAGGCTACTTTCCTTTAAGAGGCAAAATTATACACCACTTGGCTATGGTTTATGTGAAGATGGTCTATGTTGGAAATAAATCATATAAATGGAATAATAATAATAATAATAATAATAATAATAATAATAATAATAATAATAATAATAATAATAATAATAATAACAATAACAATAACAATAACAATAACAATAATAACAATAATAACAATAATAACAATAATAACAATAATAACAACAACAACAACAACAACAACAACAACAACAACAACAACAACAGCTTACATCCATAATGACAATACCTTTAATACCACCAAACATCTGCCTGGCCTAGATACTTGGAAAGGATTCGATAAGTGGATAAAAATGCCAAATCCAGTCTAAAGATTTAAGTGACTGTGCAACCAACCATAGTAATAATAATAATTTATAGGAGTGTGAGATAGAAGTTCACATTTGGAATGTTTATAGATTCTGGAGGGTTTTTAAAATTAAAATCCTCCATTATTCCCTATTGTTTCTTAATTACCTTTTTAAAGAGTTGCATGTTAGTTTGTGTTCCTACAAGTCAAATGTTAAGCTCCTTCATAGCTGCTTTTGTATGTTACTGTGTAAGTATATAGAAATATTTTATTTTCTAAATGAACATTACTTTGAAACAAATGATATAAAAATAATAAACCATAATGGGATTAAAAGTTTGTGGTAGTATAAAGTGGACTGCATCTGCCTAGAACAAATCAGAAAAATGGAGTGGCTGGTTTACTAGCCATGTAGCTTGAAATAGAAGATTCAGTGGTTGCAAATTCATTCTACTGGGCTTTTAGCTTACCAAATGTTTGTCATGTTAGTTTCCAGAAAAGAGGCACTCCTTTTCTGTCAACAACTCTATTAATTTGTTTTCTCAAGGCTGCTATGATCACCCCATTGAGAGATAACATAGGCCTTATTGCAGTTGGCTAATTAGAGTTGCCATGTACAAATCAAAAGGTGTAGCTTTGCTTCTTGTTTCTCCCACTTTTTTCCCATATTTTTTCTTCTTCTTGCTTTCTCATGTGGAACATACCACAACGTAGAGGCCCTAGCATTAAAATGGTGACCAACTTCCAAATATCTTTCTCCTTTCCCTCCCTTCAGTAATGATAGTTTTCTTTTAAGATGTAAATGTTACACTGAGTTCTGTATCACTCCGCCCCATAAATATGACCTATATTGGTTTACCAGATTGAAAAAGAACAGTGACTGTTATTCCAGAATTTGTAGGCTTCCTGCCTGCACTTGGCATAGCTCAATAATTAAGTTGGTTTGCCCCATTTGGAAGTAAAGACATGGCTTATATTCTACTGACTAGCCACAAGGAAGTATTCGTGTTTTGGTCAGCCTCACATTAAGAGAATTTTGCAAAGGTCTCATCAGTCAGAAGAGAAACCATGGACACTGAACCAACCTACCACTCTTCTCTTAAATTGAATTGCTTTTGGCTCATAAGAAAACCTTATTTATGATTGGCTCTGTTCTCAAATAAGAAACTTTCATCTCCTTAATTTCTTTGTCTTGAGGTGACTTTCAAGATACAGGAGCAAGGGCAAATATACTGGCAATCCCCAACAAGCATTTTGAATTAACACTGATACAACTTCAGTGTTGTATAGAATTATCTGATGGAATTATCAGTATCCAAGCTTGTGTTTTTTATCCAAAGATTTCTTTTTTTTACATACATATGAGTTTTATTGATGCTTTTAAAAAGAAGGTAAAAGCTAATATAAAGGAAGGAAAAAAGAGAAAGAAATAAAAAAGAAAAAGTTCAAGAAAAGAAAAAAATAGAAGAAAAATAGAAAAGAAAAAAAAACAAAGAACTGGTTTCCTATTTTATTCACAGCAGTTATATTATAAGCCCGTTTTCTAAAGCTATATCAAAGTACCCTTCTTTCTATAATCTGTCCTATTTAATCATCCTTTTTTTTAATCCAAAGATTTCTGTGTAAATTAAGAATATTATGCTAAAAAAAATTCTGCAAATTATTAAATGGTATTGTTGTTTTGTGTAAATTGATTACATGCGATAATTATACCTTGTGATTCAGGTTTACCAAAAACAAACCCCACTGTTTGAGTTTGAAAACTTGTCAAAGGCCATTGCATATTAGTCCAACGTAGTTTATTTAAAATATGGTCCCTTAATTTCAGTGGACCATATTTCCAATTGCATTTCAAGTAAAACTATGGCTTCAATCTCCCTATCCATCATAAGTCTGTATTCCTTGCTTGCCCTCATGCATTCGAGAATTGGATCATTTTGGAGGGAAGATATACTGTTTGTGTGTACATAGAAAGTATGTACATAATTAGATGCATGTGATGGAAGAAAATTCATTTTAGCATGTTGTGAATAGTGTTCTTCTGACTTGGCCCTGTATCTGTTACTAAAATCTGTACACCTCAATAAGGCCAATATTTTGAAACAAATAAAATCTCCAATTTTGCATCTCTGCTGTACATAGTTATCTGTTCTCTTATTTGCACTATTTATTTGGCTAGCCCCAGTTAGCTATGCTTGATTCCACAATTTCCTCACCTAGAGAATATTACCTAACCACTAACTGTTTTTATGCAAACATGTTTCAAAGTCCTTGCTGTAGCAAACATTCCTAAACGTGGATAACCAGAAGTTCAGTGCCTTCAGTGACAAAGTCACCATGTTAATATTTCAGGAAAAAAAAACCCGAAACTTCTAAGAACACATCACAATAGAAACTTTGTATTAACAGTACAACTGTTTAGATTTCTATATTTCGTTAAAAGAATCTGGGTAGTTTGCAGAGGTGCCGGGAATTCTGTTAATGGCTTCTAATAACCTGTCTACAAATCTTTCATTATTACTGCCCTTCAGGTTGTGGCAACTCTTAGTAATTTTGACTCATCCCTATATATTGGGACCACAATTCCCAGAGTTCCTAGCCAGCATAGCTAAAGGCTATATGGAACTTAAACCTTTGTAAATCACATACTGTACCACACATCTTTTTATCTAGAGAAGTTTTAACTATGTACCATTTCTAGTTGTATTTGATTTATTAGGTAAGGATATCACTGAAAGCTTATTATTTGTTTAAACAATGAAAAAAGTGTTAATTTTTATGAATAATTAAAACATAAATACAGGTAGCCCTCAACTTACAACAGTTCGTTTAGTGACCGTTTGAAGTGACTTATTTATTTATTTATTTATTTATTTATTTATTTATTTTGGTTTTCTTATATGCCGCCCTACTCCCGAGGGACTCAGGGCGGTGTACAGCAAAGAAAATACAAGAAACCAGCAATAAACATAATTAAAATCGAATACAAAAATTAAAAATTCCAATATTAAAAAACATCCATCAACCAAACATACCCGGGGGAGAGCTCAGATGGATTCATCTCTAACCCCCTGCCTGCAGGAAAAGCCATGTCTTAACGGCCATTAACTTATGACCATTTTTCATACTTACGATCATGCAGCATCCCCCATGGTCACATGATCAAAATTCAGATGCTTGTCAACTGACTCGTATTTATGATGGCTGCAGTATCCCAGGGTCATATGATCACCTTTTGCTACTTTCTGACAAGCAAAGTCAATTGTGGCTAGATTTACTTAACTGTGTTACCAACTTAACAACTCCGGCGAGAAAGGCTGTAAAATGGGGCAAAATTCACTTAACAGATGTCTCACTTAACAGAATTTTTGAGCTCAGTTGTGGTCATTAAGTCGAGGAATACCTGTATATGTCGTTTCTTTATGAATATATTGGTTTATTTATTTATTTATTTATTTTATTTATTTTATGAGATTTATATGCCGCCTCACAGTGCAAGCACTCTCTAAGCAGTTTACACCATTGAGCAATATACAGTATATATTTACACTGCCCCCAACAATCTGGGTCCTCATTTTACCTACCTCGGAAGGATGGAAGGCTGAATCAACCCTGAGCCGGTGAGATTTGAACAGGTGAACTCAAATGAGTTAGCATCAGTAAAGACATATTTCTATCATGCCAATATATTACAGAAAAAATTCACTGTTCCCATATCCTGTCTTTCGAAAGAGGCACCAGGGCCCCCAAAACTCAACCCAGTGCTTGTCCTCAGTCTTTCTCAAAACCACAATCTGGGCTTTTGTATGTCATCATTCTAAATCCAAATAAGAAAGAAGACAAAACTTCCCATTCCCCTGAGACCTCCTGGCCTGATAACATAGCCAGGTCTTGAAGGACTTGTGGAATGTTGGGAAGGATGGAGCTAATCTCACTTCCAGAGGAGAGAAGATTCCACAAGGTGGGCACTATGGAAGACAAGATCCGTCTCCTGGGATCTGTCAAATGTAATTCCCTGGCAGTTATGAACTGCAGCCAACCTTCTCTGCCAGACCTGATGGGACCAATGCCTTCCGGTAAGATGGCGACCAAGGCAGACGCCTAGCCCCTTTGCTGGAGAATAGTAATAGGGAAAATACCAAAATCCTAGGGTTAGAGACAGGATTAGAAGCAACTAAACTAAGAAAACAGAATTAGATTAAGTCCTAAGTATCAATATAATAATAATTAGGGTCGAGGACCAGCAGAACCATATTTAAAAAATGAAAAACCACGTGGAAGTCGAAGCCAGCTGAGAAAAAGGCCGGTGGAAAAACTGAGACTACCTTGTGGAGACTACCGGTGGAAAAACTGAGACTACCTTGCCCCCATCCTCCAAGCGCTAGAGGACGGATACTCCGTCATGACGGAGAGAGACCAGAGTGTAGATTCCACGACGATTATCGTAAGTAAGATTCCTGCGATTCCCGTGAGCAATCCCCCGAAAGTGATCCCTCAGCAGACCCCTACGGTGCCCGGTGAGCGATCTCCTGGAAGAGCGACTAATTCCTGACGCCCAGCTGAGTTCTGCCCCAGCGAGAGAATCTCCCCCAGAGCCCAGTGTGTGGATTCCCGATGTCCAGCTGAGTTCTGCCCCAGTGAGAGAATCTCCCCCAGAGCCCAGTGTGTGGATTCCTGATGCCCAGCTGAGCCCAGCATGCAAATTCCCGACGCCCAGATGAATTCTATCCCAGCGAGTGATTCTCCCCCGGAGCCTAGCGTTTGCCTACAGCCCTGCGGAGCCCTGAGAGCGATCTCCTGAGGAACCCAGCTGAGATCTGCTCCAGTGCGTACATCTTCCCTGGAGCCCTGAGGAACCCGGAGAGTGACACACTGAAAGATTAACCGGGAGGAGTCTTGCCTTGTCGCAATCTAGCAACTGCATACGAGTGTTGTGGCCCGCCCACAGCATGTGCAGCCTGGGCCTTTGGAGCCTTCAGTACCTCTTGGCAGTGCTGAGAAAGGAGGGGCTACTCCTTTCCTGAATGCAAGAGCACACAGGGCTGCCAAGAGGCAGGAAGGTTTACTCAGGAGGAGGTCTCCTTGAGAGTAGAGCTACAGGCTAATTGGCCACGCCCTTAGACTACTTAAGTCCTAACCACACTGAGCCTCGTTGCCGGGAACAACGTCGATTCTAACTCTTGACTTCTGTAATTCCAGTTTGCATTTCAGCCTGCATCTTGTTTCTTGCATTTCCTAGTTCCGGGACTCGTGCCAAGTACAGTAAGACTTGCCAATTACCTCTTAGACTTTGGCCAGCTGTTAAGATAAGATATTAGCAGCTGGATTTTCAGAACAGAATAACTTCTGTCGTTCTTTTGTTTTTTATGCTTCTAAGAACTTATTAGAAGACTTTGCTTTAATTGTTTGGAAGTTTGTGTGTGCATAATTATTGGTGGGCTCGACGCTGGGGCAGAACAGTGAGCGGTCTAGTCACCATGTGGAAGGACCACAAGAAACAAGAAACACATGGAAGGACCGGCAAGAAACAAGGCGGGCGGCGTTCCAGCATTGTTCCAGCTACTGGCGGCTCAGAAAGGAGTGTTCTGCCCCAGCGTTGAGACCCCCAAGAAAGATACACAAACTGTTCTCAAACACAAGTTGTTTTTCTACTAATAATTTCTTAGCAGCAGTGTCCTTTTAAAAATTCATGAAATCATAAAATAAGTCTTTTTTGGAGCCCCAGCTGTTAATTACTTCTTAACAACTGGCCAGAGTCCAAGCACAAAAACAAAGCAAACAATCCCACAAGATTAGTCTATCCGATATTGTTCTCTTTGAACTTACAAAGATTGGCAGAAACCCCGGAGCTCAATTAGTAGAGAAGAAATGCTGGTTGAAATCCAAAAAGCCGAACAAGAGGAGGTTTCAAGAACAAGGCAAGACCTGGGTCGAACGAAAGCTGTCTCCAGCGCTGACGCTTGGTGTGGCTAAGGTTTAAATAGTCTAAGGGCGTGGCCAATTAGCCTGCAGCTCTATCACGAGGAGGCCTCCTCCTACGTAGCCACTCTTGCCTGCTAGCAGTCCTGCATGCCCTAGCATCATGAAGAGGCTCCTCCTCTTCTCCTGAGTCACTCATTTGCACCTCAGGAGGTGCAGAAGGCCCTAGTTGCCTTTCAGCCTCTGACACCGAGTCCTCTCCGACCTCCTCGCTATCGGACTTGGGTGCCAGGTGCACGGGCCAATGGTACTGCGCCACAATCGCCTCTCGGTCCTTGGGATCCGTGACCAGCTGCGCGGGATGCGGGCAAGCCACAACAAGGAGCCTCCAGACACCACGTGGAAGGACCGACAAGAGCCAAGGAAGGCTGCATTGTTCCAGCCACTGGCAGCTCGGAAAGGAGCCTCCAGACATCACAGTATAGTTTATTGATTATTAATTAATTAATGTAAATGTTACCCCCTGCACAATGGATTGCTGCATTCCTGTCAAACAGACAACAAGTGGTCAAAATAGGAAGCACTTTATCAAACTCTGTACCTGTTAACAATGGTGTTCCCCAAGGCAGCATTTTAGGACCAACTCTCTTTATTCTTTACATACATGACCTTTGTGAATAAATAAAAAGCACCTCTTCCAGATGATGTAAAACTATTCAACACCACCGACAATACTACTACCCTTCAAAAAGACCTTGACTATGTATCAGAATGGTCAAACAAGTGGCAACTTCCAATCTCAATTAACAAATGCTCAGTCTTACACATTGGCAAAAATAATCAGAGCACAAAATACAAACTAGATGTTCACAACCTTGTTGATGATCCTCCCTCAGTAAAGGACCTTGGAGTATTCATCTCTAATAATCTAAGTGCCAGAGCCCACTGCAACAGCATTGCTAAGAAGACATTAAGAGTGGTTAACCTAATCTTGCATAGCTTCTCTGATAATATTGTACTTCTAACTAGAGCATACAAAACATTTGTTAGACCAATTCTCAAATACAGCTCATCTGTCTGGAACCCACACTACATATTGGACATTAATACAATTGAGAATGGACAGAGATATTTCACGAGACGAGTACTACACTCCTCCATTCGCAACGGAATACCTTATGCCACCAGACTTGAAATTTTGGGCCTAGAAAATTGAGAACTCCGCTGCCTTCGATCTGACCTAAGTGTAGCACACAAAATTATATGCTACAATGTCCTACCTGTCAATGATTACTTCAGCTTCAACTGCAACAATACATGAGCTCGCAATAGATACAAACTTAATGTAAACCGCTCCAAACTCGATTGCAAAAAATTCATCTTCAGCAACAGAGTGGTCAATGCCTGGAATACATTACCTGACTCTGTAGTTTCTTCCCGAAACCCCTGAAACTTTAACCTTAAACTGTCTACCGTTGACCTCCTCACCCCATTCCTAAGAGATCTGTAAGGGACGTGAATAAGCGCACCAGCATAAGCCTACCGTCCCTGTCCTAAAGTCCCCACGTATTCATAAAATATCATGTCCTCAAAACCATGCTTGTACTTCTTATATATTTATATTAATGTTTATACTTTGTCTATATTCATATACACTCTTGACAAAACAAACAAACAAACAAACAAACAAACAAACAAACAAACAAATAAATAAATACAGATGTAATCAGAGTGAGGTAATCTGAAATAACTCTGCCCATGCCATGAAACAGTTAGCAGAGTAGAGGTGTAGTGTGTACCATTATTTATTTATTTATTTATTTATTTATTTATTTATTTATTTATTTATTTATTTATTTATTTATTTATTTATTTATTTATTTATTTATTTATTTATTTATTTATTTTTGTGAGGTTTATATGCCGCCTCACAGTGCAAGCACTCTCTAAGCGGCTTACACCAGTACAGTACATTTATTGAATAGCCCGAAGGCCTTTTCAAAAAAAGAAAAACAGAACAAACAGGTACAGAAACAACCGTACAAAAATATATATGGTACATGACATGAAAATTCAACGATATCAAAATTCAATAACTAAATTTCTAAAACTAGATAACCCAAATAAAATATCTCGTCTCTAACTCAGCTCATCTTTCTTACAATCAATGAAATTCTTTTCAATGTAGCTGGCTCGTATTGCTGTCACTCTATTAAGATAGCGAGTAATAGCCCTTTCCAGGGGAGGAGAGTCTGCCTTCAATAGAAATGTTAATTTATGCCTTACATTCCAGTGGGAAAATTTATTTATAATTGGGGACAGATATTGTTTTCTTACTTCCTCATACATCCTACATTCAAATATTATATGCGCCGTATCCTCGACAACGTTTGCCCCACATATACAGGATTTTCCGATACCGGCTGAATTTAACGTTAGTATTTAAAAGTTCAAATCTAAACTTGACAAATAATTCTCTCTCCATTGAGGGCATTTCTAGGAGTAAATATTTTTCCAGGGTGAAAGTTGTTTTAACTGCTGTCAGAAGCTTAAGGGAATGATTAGTTGAAAAAGTTGCCATGTCCATTTGCCCATGTATATCTTTAATCCATTGTTTAACTTGCTTCAATGTGTCGCACAACGGAAACCCTATGTCATATCGATTCAATATATCTGACAACCAAGTTAACCAAAAATACCTTTGAGGGTTTAAGATCTGCTGTTCCTCTAGGCAGATTTTAGGAAGTCTACTGGCTTCCATCTGAGTAATTTTTAGCCAGTAGGCTATCGCCCTAGTGATTGTATAGGTATACAGTGAAAAATGTCCCAATTCAGCTCTGACAGCTGCCGCGGAAGTGGAATTATTTACCCCCAGCATCCTCAACAAATTATTTTGAGTTCTCTCCAATATGGGGGCCTCTGAAAGACCCCAGATTTCAGCACCATAGAGCATAATCGGAACAAGTATAGCCTGAAAGACTTTACGAATTGGTAAAATTGAGGTTGGTTGGATACGTTTACTTAATTTAGATACAAGGCTTGCCCCAGCTCTGATCTTTTGAGAGAGGTATTGATGGTGTAGCACCAGTAAGCAATGTATATTTATATTGCCCCCAACAATCTGGGTCCTCATTTTACCTACCTCGGAAGGATGGAAGGCTGAGTCAACCTTCAGCCGGTGAGATTTGAACCGCTGACCTGTGGATCACAGTCAGCTAAAGTGACCTGCAGTACTGCCTCTAACCGCTGCGCCACCTTGGCTCATCATAATAGGGACACACATAACTGCCTGTGCTGCTGCATTTTGCACCAGCTGAATTTTCTGAATATTCTTCAAGGGCAACCCCACGTATGGTGCATTATGGAAATCCAAATAGGCAATGATCCCAAGGGCATGAGTGACAGTGAGATCTCTGCTCCGTATTTGTTCTGTGCATCTGAGACTGTGCTCTGCTGACACGAAGGCATAAATATTTCCCTCTGGAACGAGATCTGATGCCATGCAAACACAACCGTTCGTGATGCAAAGAACAAATGGAAAGCACCGAAATGCTATATAAAAATGCAGTCTGAGCATTAGCAATATCAGACACGCCATCGTATCTAGTGATTTTGGTTGAAAGTGCTTCAGAGAAAGACACTTACTGCCCTCTTGTGACCAGTTCATAACCCTGGTTGTGTGGAGAGCATTTTATGATTCTCTGGCAGTTGTGTGTTTTACTTTGGTTTTATTTTAGCAACTTTGTGCATTTTTATTTATTTCAAAGCTGTGTTCAGCTCAGAATCAGGTGTGTGAGATGGGTGGTCGTTTAATCAAATAATGGGGTGGGGGCTGTTTTGTGTTTCTTGAGAGAAGGAAAGCCATGAAAAGACTTGGGAGACTGCAATCCTCCCCATTTCAAATGGATCTGCGTTGCCTCGTATCCTGACAAAGCATTCTATGAGTTGAAGAACATAGGAATAAGAATTGTTTACTGCTTAATATGCTTGAATAGTAGTTGCTGTGTTGACATTTGCAGCCTGCACAGATTAAACTCCTGGAATACGGATTTTATGGGCTGTCCCATTTTTTAGATAGATAACTGGGTGGCGAGAGCAAGCTCCAATGCTGTGGTCTACTTTGAACATGTGCAGAAGGTTGTAGAAACCAATGAACTGGATGAGCAAAAGGCCTTTTCTCACCTAACAACTTCTATAAGTGTCTATTTCAGTTTTATAAAAAAAATGGAAGGCTGGTTTTCTGATCCACATTCCACCACCAGTGGCGAAGGACAAACTGAAGTAATATTTTGCTGAATCCTTGGTGGGGGGCACATGGGTTGGTTGGAGCCATTTAAGGTCAATTCTATTTATTTTTCTTTCAATTAGTGAGAAGTCAGCCATAAGTATTCACAGTTATTTCAGTGAGTCTTGGCATAAACCAGTTGTCAGGATGGAACCCAGTGTTCTTCCTTTTCTTGTATTTATATAGCTTTGATAGGAGTACAGTCTCATTACTATTTATCCGAGTGGTGAGGATTTGTGGTACTCCAGATGAAACAACAGCTTCTGATTTCATCTGATGTGCATAGGATTCAAACATAGATTAGCGTTGTGTCCAAATAAGGTCCCATTAGGACAGTACTATTTTGGCTCATTCACCTTGCTGTTCTCTTCTTCTTCTCATGCGTAGTAATGTCCTAAGCATGAGATGAACAAGTGAATAGCAAATTTTGGATTGAACCAAAATACCATATTCTTATATGAATTTTTATATGTGTTTGAACAACCCACTTAGTAGGAAAGCTTTGATCATGAGCTTTCAATTTGTAAAGATTCAAAGTTTAATTTATGGTTCAGAAATCCACTATAGCCACCACCGTTTTTCCCCAAACAGCATCACTCTGCTAAACAAATAATTCCCTCAACGCTGTCAAAACTATTCACATTTGGCTGCAGTACTATTACTATTAGTCTTCTCATCGTTCCTATCACCCATCTCCTCCCACTTATGACTGCATGACTGTACCTTTGTTGCTGTATCCTTACGATTGTATTTATATTGTTTCCTAGTATGATTTGATTGCTTATTGTACCCTATGACTATCACTAAGTGTTGTACTTTATGATTCTTGATTAATGTTATCTTGTCTTTTTATGTACACTGAGAGCATATGCACCAAAGACAAATTCCTTGTGTGTCCAATCACACTTGGCCAATAAAGAATTCTATTCTATTCTATTCTATTCTATTCTATTCTATTCTATTCTATTCTATTCTATTCTATTCTATTCTATTCTATTCTAATTCTAATTCTAATTCTAATTCTATTCTATTCAGGATTGCTTTAATTTGCAACAATTTATAGCACACAAGTCTAAGCTGGTGGTCATTTAGGATTCAAATGAAATGGTAAGCCTGATGCCTTCATTAATGAGCGATGCATAGCAGAAATAAGGGTTCACATTCTTCTGCCATTCTTGGATTGACTGCAATCTGATTTTTGAAAAGGTGGCTGCTGGCCACTATAGCAGGCGCAATGAACCAGAAGGACACCATGAGCTGATCACAGTTGCTAATTGTTGCTGATTGATTTACAAGAATCTCGCCAGAATGACTGCATTTTCTTGAGAATAGCCAGATAAGGGTTTCAAGAATGGGACTCAGGTCTGCATTGCTCCCTGCCCTGCAATGACTCTAAACTCACTAGTCTTTTCACTCCTCCCCTATTATAGCTGGAGATTCTACCACACCACCAGAGAACATACAAGCTGGGCATCCCAACACAAAATGACTGTACAAGATATAGTCTTGTATAGGGAAAAGCCAGATGGCTGTGGCCAATCAGAATTGGGACCATTACTAGATTAGAAGAATACTAAGTACTAATGACCATCTACTTGGTGAGATTTGAGATGAGTTGGGTCAGAAAAAGGTGAATTGGAATTTCAAAACATGGGAGATATTTGTGATGGTAATGGAGTAAGCTAAAAGTGTGGTCCCCCCCCAGTTCTTACCAGTGTGTGTTATGTGACCATAGCCATTGTCTTTTTAGTGGCAACACTCTTATCTTGACTCAGTAGGGTTCTTTTTTTCCTCTTTCCAAGGAATAAGTGAAACCAACACACAGGGCAGGAAGTTTAAATCAATTTCTATTTATTTATTTATTTTCTTGTACAATAATAAAGAAATACTTTGTTTTTTTTAAAAAAGAAACAAACTCTGGATATAACTGTTTGTTCTGATTTTCAAGCATACACATATGTATGCAAATTATTCTACACTGAAAACAAATGCTCACACAAGATGGCATATAGCATAACAAACTGATGTAAATAAAAAAAAAGTATTAAAGTATTAGCACATAAATGAATGTAGTGTATTAGGAAAACAGAAATATTGGTTTTACCATCCATTTCCATTTCCAAAAATAAGCATTTAATTTCTCCAGCTCTTAAAAAAAAACATTGGCTTCTCCAATGCTTTATTTTAAATTAATTTAATGTTCAGTACAGCAGTTTTTAAACATCTGCCTTCAAAGAACTCATTTGCATTGGCATATTAACTCCTTCCAGTGGTTTAGAGGGGATAATTTTCAAGTGTTATCACACTATTAAAACAAGGCACTGTCCAGCCCTGTTGGATCTTACTTTTCCTTTTCACGAATTTAAAACAAACTCCGCAGTACAGTAGGACAGCCCCTATTGCAACAGGAAAAGTTTTGGTATTCTATTCCATTTCTATCCCACCATTTTGCCATGGAGTTCATGGTAGCATATAGCACTTTCCTTCCTTTATTCTCATAACCACCCTGTGGTGTAGGACAGTTAACAAACAGAACATGGCTAGATGCTCAGAATACATCATCAATGAGTGTGAACCGGGAGCGCAGTCTCCTGAGTCTTAGTTCAGGAATAGTCACTAGACACCACTAGACACATCAGCAGGGCAAATTCATTTCAATGAAAGTTAATTTGAATTTACATTGGAATTCTTAACCTACTTCTAAGAAACCTCAGAATTCCCTAGAACTTGGTTTGAAAAACAATGACCTCAAAACTTCCCCTCACTCAAATTTACAAGCTGTTATCCATATCCCACAACTTCTATATGGTCATCACTGAAGTGGGCCTTTCCCTAACTTAAAACCCTTGAATGGCAGCACGATTGCTCTACTGCTATAAATATTTTTACTGCTGGCAAATGTAATTTAGTGTAAAAAATGAAGTAATTAAATACCACAAATCATAGTCTTACACTGAAAATTTATGAAAAACTATTAGATCAGTAAGAAATACATGTTGGCAAAGCAACCCTTAAAAATTAAAACAGGACTTTGCAACATAAAATTGACTTGTTCATTCATTTCTCCCATTTTTGTGATTGCTGGGATCTCCCCCCCACCCCCACCCTCAATCTCTACTATTTGATGCTTCACTCCTTAAAAATAATAGTTCTGGCAGTTTAAAACAAAACAACATTGGCTCCTGACTTTGTTCTAATGCTGCATGATGCCTTCATAGGTTAATCTATTTGCTCAATTTATCTGCCTTGTACTATAGTTCTAAACCAGCCTTGGATCTGCTAAACTCCCTGAATTTCAATTGGTCCTATGGGACTGAATTCTGGAAATCGAATCCCAAAAGACTTGCAGGGCTCTAAACTTGTCAGTCAAAGTATCTATGCACAAGTTATTCCCACTGGGTACAAGAAGTCGTAGGGCTAGGAAACTGCTGAGAGCCATAAATGTAAATAAGGTATACTGCTATTTATAATGCAGCTTCCCCCCCACCTCCATAGAATGGTTCAGCATTATTTCTATTTACCAGATCTGGGCTCCAAAAACCCACTAGGTACAAAATATACAGAAAATGGTAGTTCTTTTGCTGGCAGCTAGTCTTCTAGATTTTTCTAGTGGGCAGCAAGATTTTTCAAACCTTGCTCTGGTGGCTCTAAGCTTATAGCATTTACCTTCATCATGGTGAGGAATAAGGATAAGAGTATTATTTTCTCATATGTGTTCCCCATTCACTTATTTATGTACTTCAATTCCAGAGTTATCACAGGTATGGCAATAACAAGCATCCCTAGTGATCTTTTCAAAGAAGAAAGTATGCACAGAATTCCTTCTTCTACTTATAAAAATTATAGGCTTACTAGGTTTTGATTGCAAAAACCTAGATGTAGATCATTGAATATAGTGTTTTCCATATCTCCTTGCTACCATTTAATGGTCATTTGGATTTTTGCGGTTTGCTACAATTCTCTACAGTAATGTGTTTCAAACTGTGGAACCCCCAAGGTTCCATGAAGATGTAATGGAGTTATTTCTGTATAAAAAAACTGTGGTTAATCCCCGTCCCTTGAGACACTCAAATAAAGCCATTTTTTAAATTACTAGTGTCTCTTGATTTTTTTTCTAGGGGTTCTGAGAGTTTTTTTTAATTAATAGAATCTGAGCCAGAAAAGGTTTGAAATTTCTGCTCTAATGCTTGAATTTTACTTCTCTGCCCATCGTTGCTGTCATATGGGACTAAGACAATATTCTCCTTTCTGCTGGGGCCTGGGTGAAGTTTAGTTCCTTCTCTAAGCCACTTTCACTTTAAATTGAAGTCATTCTAATTCATGCAGACTAATTCAGGAAAATCAATTCAAAGAGGTAAATCATACCACTTACACAACTTGGAAGAGCTCCTTTGGTGGCCGTTTTTGATTGTACAAAATGGAACACGATGTTGGCTTCAAATATATGGGAAATGGCACTTCAAATATTAATATACACTATTGGATCTAGTCCTTTTTTAGAATAAGTGAGCTACCCTCGATTGAAGCCTATTGCCAGCTAGAAGCCCAGTCTGTCACAGCAAATATTACTACGTATGTCTTAAATCTGTAAATCTGCAGAAGTCCAAAAATTGCCAAGCAGTCTGATGCTGAGTAAACAAGAGATCTATGGCAGTGTTTCTGCACCTTCTCAATGAGCACAAAAGCACTGGCCATACAACAAAGTAAGATTTGGATCTGCCTCTAATAACTTCCTGTTTTTCTAAGCAGGTAAGAAAAAAAATCAAGAAAGAAGAAACTTGTTCACATAGCTAAAATAGTAAACATCGTAGGAGTGTCTGGTTTTCATATCATGGCCGATAATCTTTAAATAGTGAAAACATGCAATAACATTGCTTAAAGACAAATCTCTTGCTCTCTTAATGATTAATCCTATATGTTAAGTGAGCAAGCAAAATGAAAAGAAAGAAAAAAAATGAAAATAAAATAAAAGGGAAAGAATGCCCATTGATGGAAAATATTTTCTAGTAGGTGCAAGAATCTGCTAAAACAAACTAATCTACTTACTTATGTCTGCCTACCCATCCCTACCCTTATAAAACAAACACAAAATATTTTCTGGGTCAAATATTAAAACTTCACAAGTGTTGGTTTTTGTTTTTGAATCACTCATGATTAAAATATTGTGAAAAGAAAACTATCCTGGTGCATTCAGAACAAATACCTTCAAGTAACAATTCTCCCACAAAATAGTGTTCACCAACATTTAATTGATCCACTGGGCTAATCCCCAGAATTGATTTTGTAATACTCTAGCATTGCTATCTGCATTCTTTCCTTAGCCACTCTTCAACCTATCTTATTGACTTCAAACTAACATCTATTTCACCTGCTTTTTTCCTTCACCAAGTTGGAAAATATTTACTGCCCAGTTCTGTAATACAATGATGACTGTTTATTGGTATGCTTGAAGCCTAGCAGTGTGCTTTACCTCTGTGTTTGGTTTGCATATCACTGATTAAGAGGCCTGTACTGATTATAATGCCTTCCATAAAAAGATATTTCTTCAATATAAAAAAGTGTAATGTTCATAGATTATAAATAAAAACAATTTAAAATACTTAATCTTAGGACGTCATTTGCATTTCAGGCAAAGTGAGTACTTGAAATCCTTGATGCATTCTCAGTCCCAAATATCAACTATTTAATAATCTTTATATGAATATAGCTAGGAGTACACCAACAATAGTCTGTTGTCCCATAGGCCAGAATTAAGAAGCAAATGGCTAAGAAGTTAAGCACTTTTGCTACACTGACAAAGACATGTTGGCTTTCACCTAACTGATAAAGTGAAGCTATTATTTCTAGCTTCTAAAATCTGATCAACAAAATGTATTATTGCTAAAAAGAAAAAATAATAATGAGGTTCTACAAAATTGTTAATGTATTCAATAATGTGACAGTTTTTCTCCAGAATTCTGAAATTCGATTTTGCTAGATATTCTTTTGTGTATAACCCAACAAAATTATTGTTTTTATGATTCACCTTAAAATAACTTTTAAAGCAGCTACATATAAAGTGTACTTCTTTAAAATGAAATTAAAAAAAGAATGTAACATATATAATTGCATTTTTTTTCATTTTCTATATAGTTTAAAAATGGCAGCAATTAGTATCAACCTGGTTGATTTTATAACGTAGTGGTAGTGTAAAAACAACAGCTAAAACATTTCACTTTTGGTTGCTAGAAACGAAGTAACAACTGAAAAATCCCAACAGTAATGTTTGTGCTTCCCAAGTTTTTAAAAAGTTGCTCTCTGGTTGACTTGGAATTGAAAAGAAAAAAAGTTGTATTCCCTACAAGGTGAGTGTATTTAAAATAATGATGATTTTTAAAACTCTTGTAAATAACAAGCATTTGGTGCAATTAAATATAATCACAGAGCTGTATTTGAGTGTGTGCTAGGTTTTCAGAACCAAGCTAACTTCTGCAGTCTAAAACTTCTTACAGTCATCACTTTGTCTTTCATGTCCTTAATTATACACTTAACTGTGTGTAACTGATGACTGTTCAGTTCAGACATGGCGCAACCCCCCCCCACCCCTTTGTGTCCTCAAAACACATCTAGGAAAAACTTACATTTAATATCTACTGTATAAGCAATTATACTCCTTAAAACTAGGGATGTGTGTATCTTGTATGTGTGTACATTTCAAATGTAAGTTATTGTCAATGACATCCTGATCAAGATTCATTGACCTATAAAGGGGCTGGAAAAGTCAGCAAAGGATTAGGCTGGTTAGCTGAGGGACTTGAGGAGGCTTGGCCTTACAATTCTAGAGGGGAAGGAAATGTTGGGTTATCAGTTACAACCAGGTAAGAAAAGGTTCGTTTTTGTTGAGGACTGATTCCACATCACTAAGGATGGGGATCAGGTCTTCGGACTCTAATGTCCCAAGGTCAACGTTTGTTCCTGGGAGACAGTCAAGGAAGTCAGGAAAGCGTGTCTGTTGGGAGTTGATATTCATGGAAGTCTGTGCTACATTTTCTCCTGCAAAATAAAGAAGAAATGAATTGAGTAATAGTATCTAAAATCATAGCTTACTTGACCCAAACTTAGTTACCCATATCTAGATTTCAGTCCAGAACAGAAAGCTAAGGGTTTTATGAAAAAACTATCAAAAATCCCAGCAGCAGTCTTTTTCCCTAAGGTGCAATGTTCCCTCTAACATTGAAAATCACTGCACGGCAGTTGGAAACTGCTGTGCCGCGTTTTCTTTTCTGGAGGGACTGAACCGGCCTCCCTGGATGAAGAGTAAGCTGGTGGGCAGCAGCCTTTGATCTCGCTCTCCTCCTCTCCCTAGCAGAGGAGCCCGCCTGGGGAGGCAAGAGTTAAAGCCTCCGCCTCTCTTCGTTGAAGGCTCCTTTCCTCCACCCCCCACCCACCCCAATCGGCTGGTGATCAATGTTCCCACTGACATAAGAAAACACCGTTGGAAACTGCTGCACGGAGTTTTCTTATCATGTGCGCGGCCCTGCAGCCGCGCAGCTTAGAGGGAACATTGCTAAGGTACCTAGGAAATATGCCTTAACAGTGCACAACTTAAAATTTCATCAGGAAGGAGAGGAGAGGGTAAAGGGACTCTGTCCACAAATCTAAAACAACTCCTTGGTTGGACAACCACACTCAGGCAGAGACACTTTTAGAAGGCTAAAAAGATTCAGGGAGTACAGTTTCAGTACAATGTAAGATTAAAATTGGAGGAAAATTGGGATGTACATAAACTTGAGGGCTAAAATCAGGATCTTCTTTGATGCATACTGAAGCATATGCAATATCAGTCTTACTGGGGATGTTGGGACTGCAGTTCTTGCACAAATTGGAAGGTGAAGTTTATTCAATAGCTGGGCAATTGAATATATAATTCAGACAAGTATAAAAGTGTCATTGGCTGAGTCTATTGTTTATAATTTCGTTAAGAAGAAAAATACACTTCTTGTTCATACCTGTGTCCATCTCATCTACATTGCTGAGGAAGTCTTCAGGTGTAGTCGGTATGCTGTAACATCCTAAGCCTAGGCCACTGTCTGTGCTCTGCTCCCTGGAATGGTATGGCCCACTATGAATGGAGACATGAAAAGTCCGTGGTCAAGACTGTGCCCATCACATGTCTGTCCCCAGAATGGCTTACTAAGTAAGAGTCTAATTGGTTAAACTTTGGACTCTAGATAGCTCTCAATGTTCTCCAGTATTTTGTGAGTTCCCCTGTGACAGGTTGGAAACATCTATCTATGGCAACTGGAAATCTTATTTTTCTTAAAATAAAATTTATACATTACAAGATATGGAATTATCATTTTAGCTCTCCTGGCAATTTGGTAGCCAGTGTAACTCAAAGCCCAAAGAACATGGGCCTAGATCAGGGATCGGCAACCTTAAACACTCAAAGAGCCATAAAGGTACTAACTGGAAGCCCTCTGTTCAATTCTGGAGCTGACCGGAAGTCCAGTTTCCCCACCATAGAGTCTCCTCCTAGTGCGGTGTCCTTTTTCCTCTACCAGTCCTAACCGAAAGCCCTATCAATTGTGGAGCTGACCGGAAAACCCGCCCCTTGCCATAGAGTCTCCTTCTGGCACGCCCTGCTTCCCCCCTCCCCCAACCGGAAGCTCCTCTGAAAATTGTGGTGCCGACCGGCGACAGGAAGCCACAGCAGAGGGATAAAAGAGCCGCATGCAGCTCCAGAGCTGCAGGTTGCTGACCCCTGGCCTAGATCAAGGAGTGGAACCATATCTCAGTAACAGAGTACACATTTTACATACAGGACCCACAGATCTATCTCTACATTCATTTAAAAAAAAGCTTTATAATGAGGTATCAGTGTACTAAACAAGGCTTCCTAGCCTTATCATAGGCTCCAATTTTTTATCTTCCAGTCTACTGATCCAACTACCTGCAGTATCCAACCCTGCTCCCTTCCACTTCTCATCCTCTCTTTCTCACTGGTAGCTTTTGCATTGGCAAACTATGTTGACTTGCATCTTTCATCTACATTTGTTCCCACTTCATCTTCTTGGCACCTGCTACAATCATTGTGCAGGATACATGATTCCCAATCACAATTTCAACTAAGGAGTGGCACCAGTGGTTGTCATTCTTCTACCGTCAAATGATGCTGGTTGTTTAAAAAGCAAATGGCAGTGTCAATCCAAATTTACAGTGACAGAGACAGCACCCATGTGAAGAGATGGCATCTAGCGTACAGGTGTTTTTCTTAATTATACATAGAATAATTAGGAAATTATCCTAATTTTCCTAATTATACATAATATACCAAATTGCCCTTCTCAGGCTAAATGTCAATTTGGTATCCTATAGCCTCCTCTGTCTGTTCCCATTTGAGAAATACCTTCAGCCAATTTTCTACACACTACTAAAAATGCAAATACAGAGTAAGCAGATCACAATTGATCAGAATCAAAAAGATTAAATGGCTATTCAATTAAAGCTTTTGTAACTCACAAGCAAAATTGCCACTCTGGAAATCTCTATTCACATGCTTTAATAGGTAAGCAAAGGCCTTTATTATAGAACAGGGGTTTCCAACCTTGGCAACTTTAAGACTTGTGGACTTCAACTCCTAGAGTTCCTCACCCAGCTTTGCTGGCTGGGAATTCTGGGAGTTGAAGTCCACAAGTCTTAAAGTTGCCAAGGTTGGAAACCCCTGTTATAGAACATAAAATGGCTGGTGAGCAAACATGGTACTCGCCTGTTCAGAAAGGGATCTGACCCATTATTTGCAATAGATCTCATGTCCTGTGTCATGTTAGGTGTGCTCACAGCAGTCTGAACTGGGGCAAGGTTCTCAGATTCCATGGGAAGTTGTCTGTACAAATCAGCTTCCTAAAGTTAAAAAGAACACATATTGTCAGTGTCGTTGCATGGACAGCCAGAAATGCAAAGTACTGGAGGTCATTTGTGTCATTCACAAACACAAACACACACAACCTTCTCTCTCTCTCTCTCCCTCTCCTCTCCTCTCTCATCCATCTCTCTCTTTTCCTATTCCTCTAATTTATTAGCAGTAGTTGCTATTATTTCCTCATTAAAATTCAGCAATCTTTTTATTATTCCAAATTTTGTTTGAGAGATTAATGTACACTTTTTGGAAAGCAATAAAAGCTAATGTAGAAAAAAGTAATTCAAGCTATGGAATGCAGAATAAGCTTTTAAAGAAGATAGCAGGCAAGGAAAGTGAGGGAGTATCAGAATGTGTTGTAAATAAAAATGTTTATTTCAATCAGCAAAATATTCTAACATTTAGTTCCAGGAGTTTGGAAGGGTAGTTTGGAGAGATATATTAGATAGATAGATAGATGGAAGGAAGGAAGGAAGGAAGGAGGGAGAGAGAGAGAGAAAGAGAAAAAAAGAGAGAGAGAGAGAAAGAGAGAGAGAAAGAGAAAGAAAGAAAGAAAGAAAGAAAGAAAGAAAGAAAGAAAGAAAGAAAGAAAGAAAGAAAAGAGAACAAGGAGTCATAACTAACAAACCTAGGACAAACAGGTGCCTGGAAAATACAAGAGGACATTTAGAGGCAAGGAGAGAGTCTGACCTGGAAATATTTCTCATTGGATCATGCCCAGAGAAACCAAGAAAATGTCTTATAAATAAAGCCTTTTCTTTTGACCATCTGAAGCCGAAAAACCTAGGTCAGTGATGGCGAACCTTTTTTTCCTCGGGTGCCGAAATAGTGCGCATGTGCGCTATCGTACATGCGTGCGTGCCCACACCCATAATTCAAAGCCTCCCACTTGCCCCACCCCCCTGCGCATGCGTGCACGACCTCCCCACTCCCCCGTTTTCTGACTTCCAGTGGGCCAGCTATACCCATTTTTTGCCCTCCCCAGGCTCCAGAGCTTTCTTGGAGCTTGGGGAGAGCGAAAACGCTCTCCCTGCCACCCCGGAGGCCCTCCAGAGGCCAAAATCGCCCTCCCAGAGCCTCCACGCGAGCCAAAAATCAGCTGGCGGGCACGCACATGCGCGCTGGAGCTGAGCTAGGGCAACGGCTCGCGTGCCGGCAAATATGGCTCCGCGTGCCACCTGTGGCACCCGTGCCATAGGTTCGCCATCACTGACCTAGGTCATTGGGAACCTAACATCAGTTTCGACAAGTATAACCAGCATTAAACAGTGTAGAACTTTGCAGTCAATTTGGAGCTACCAACACTGTTTTTATATTTGAAAGAGACTATACTTTAGGTTTGGTATGCACACTATTAATTTGGCTATGGTAAAAAGAAAGTGGGGAGTATATTTACCTAAACTGCTTGATTCAGCAGATTTCTGTAAGAAATTTGAGTGCATTTATAGTTAACTGCAATCCACAGCCAGGAATTGGCAATTTGCTACAATAGATGGGCAAGAGTTTGTATATATAATTAATATGAAGGTTTTTGCTTTCTATATTTTATCATGAAACTAATTAGGAACAAGCAATGAAATGGGAATAGAAAACTCTACGATAAATATGTGGAAACTGCTATGAATTATTTTTTCCCTGTAGATGGCCTGAGAGTGACACCTTGTGGGAAAAATGAATGATGAAAGGGTGCACTCCTTACGGAAAACTTTCTACTGGAAAAAGGTCAGAGATAATGCCTTTCTGTCATCTTACCAAAACAAAATGTTCAAAGAAAAACATATAAATATACTGCAAGTTTAAACATACAGCCATCCAATGTTCTTGGCTATAATCCAGTGAACTTAATGTGCTCTTCTTCAGCTCCAAGTCTTTCAAAATATCAGAAAAAAAACATTTGTTTGATTTTCTCCAATTCATAAAAGAAGAACACCTATTCCTAAAGTTTCTTCATTTTTTCAAGCCGGGAAGGGCACATTTCACATTTTGGAAACATTCCAAGGGCACTCTGGCAAAATCCTCAAACCCTCAACGTCCCTGTCTTACTGTCCCCATTTATCTGTATTTACTTCCTTTGTTCATGTCTATATTCATACTTATACTTGCTACCTTGTACTGTTTGACAAATAAAAAAATAAAATAAAAAAATAAAATAAAAAATAAAATGGCTAGCATAGAAAAGGCTTGCTCAGCCACAAAATGGCTACTATATAAAGTAAGCATGGTTGGTGAGAAAATTCCCATTTACCAGCAAGCAAGTGGGTAGAGGTGTTTCCCACAAACTTTCAAGACTCCCAAGTGTAAGTACTTCCTAGACTAGTGTAGATACTACTCTAAGTAAGTAAAACACATTTTCATACAAAGACTCCATCATTTATACTTTTATAAATGCTTTATGTAACTAAATGAATTCATCACTTTCAATTAAAGAACTTCTTAAACAACCAGGGTGTAAAGCAACTCAGTCTTCAGTGATGTGAAAATTAAACAGGGTGAGAGCAGATTAATACTTAAATGGGAGACACCCAGGAAATCCAAGGCTGTAGGCTAGATTGGTAAAATGAAAAAAAAAGAAGAAGAAATCTCAGAAGCAAAGGTAAATCTGAACTAGACTTTGCCAAGAAAATAACAATGACTGGAACATTTTAAAAGAAGATTATACTTCGGTCAAAAGTATTTAATTCTGTAGATCATCAGATCTCAGCTGGAAGACAAAGTGACCTTCTCAAAAAGGCCCCATTCATTATCACCTTCTGCATAGGAGATAGCCAAGAATCTGAACAAGACCTCCTGTAGCCTTTCCCCATTGTGATATAGGCATTATCAATATATGTTGTTCATTTTAATATTAATCACAGTAGTTTTTTTAAAACATTAAAAACCATTTCTGTAAATTATCTGGGGAAAGCTGTTTCAATGGGCGCCATATATTTTTTAAGTAGACCTATAAACCAAACGCATTGCTGAGTAAGTCAAGTTTCTTTTTTAAGCCCACTTAAAAGGAATAGTTTATGGCTCTCTACTTTCACAGAGCTTCCCCAACTGATTCTATTGACAGGACCACTATCAGCGATGTGCCCCAATGACACTTCCTTTGGCACTTACCAATTTTTTTTTAAAAAAAGCATATAATTAAAAATAAACCAATAGGAAATGGTCTTGCTGGAAAGCAAAGCACCAGTCATTTTGAGAAAAGGTATATCCCGCATGGTTCTTCTCCATGTCACTCATTTTAGCAATAGCAATAGCAATAGCACTTAGACTTATATACCGCTTCATAGTGCTTTACAGCCCTCTCTAAGCGGTTTACAGAGTTCAGCATATTGCCCCCAACAATCTGGGTCCTCATTTTACCTACCTCAGAAGGATGGAAGGCTGAGTCAACCTTGAGCCGGTGAGATTTGAACAGCTGAACTGCTGAACTGCAGTGCTGCATTTTAACCACTGCGCCACCTCGGCTCTTAACATTTTACAACTGCACCCTCCAGGAAGTCCTGAACTCTAGTCCTCCCTTAGGCATGGAAGCCAGCTGGGTGAGTTTGGACCAGGGCCTCTCTCTCAGCCCAACCCATCTCATAGACAGGTTGTTGTGGGGTAAATAGGAGGGAGCAGTGAGTACACTGCCTTGAACTGTATAAAATAAAAAGCAGGATGCAAATATAATTAGCAATAACAATAGCACTTACACTTATATACCGCTTCATAGTGCTTTACAGCCCTCTCTAAGCGGTTTACAGAGTCAGCATATTGCCCCCAACAATCTGGGTCCTCATTTTACCCACCTCAGAAGGATGGAAGGCTGAGTCAACCTTGAGCCGGTGAGATTTGAACAGTCGAACTGCAGCTAGTAGTCAGCTGAAGTAGCCTGCAGTGCTGCACTCTAACCACTGCGCCACCTCGGCTCTTCAATTACAGTAATAGTTATGTTCTCTTTATATTGATTGTTATGATTTACTCTTCTTTTTGTACACATAACTGAAGAGTCACATGGTTTGAGTTGGGCGGCAGATAAATGCTTAAATAAGTCCTTGAAAATTCCAAATATGCCCCCAGCCCCAGCCCAAAATGCCCGTCTGCCGCTGCTTCAGAGGGCTTCAAAAAGCTCGTATTTCTCAGATTTTTCCGGGTGGGCCAGAAAAGACAACTGCCGGTGAAAGGTTTGGAGATTGCTACTGCAGTGCCAGGCAAATGACAGTCCCAAGGACAAGACAAATCACTTTTCTATGGTCAGCAGGTCATCTGGCAAAGGGGTTGCCTCGGGCAGCCCATCCTGACACGCTCACTGACATTTCCTTACAAATAAAGCCACTGATACCTCGGGAGCCTTTGTGATCTGTTGTCTTTTGTACTGTTGCTGTGCACACCATGTTTGGTCAAAAATAAAATAAAACAAAATGAAAACAACCACACACACAAAGAGAGAGAGAGAGAGAGAGAGAGAGAGAGAGAAAGAAGAGGGAGAACAGCCAGTGGAAACAAAAGGGAGGATCAAGGCAACTATTTGACATTGCTACAGCATTGAAATGCCTGCTGTGGCAGCAGCTCCAGAACGCCTTCTCCTTCAGAGGTTTCTGTGAAAGCTGCCAAAATGTATGCAGGCTTAAAATGGTTGAAGTACACTAAATTATTCACTGTCTCTGCACACACATACAGGCCCTTGATGTAAACCTTAAAAAAAAAAAACCCCGACATGCCAAATGATTTTAGAAATCTCCCAACACATTTCCTGGAACCTTGCTGGCAGAAATAGCTTGCTGCACAAGCACAGCTGCTAAATTGCCCCTTTAGAATGCGGGAAGGGTCTAGTTTCACCCTGCCCCTTATTAAACTTCCGTTCCTTGGATACTGTGATGCACAGCAACAACTGAACATCCAGGCCCTCCTTTGGTATTCTTTAGATGGCTCAGTTTCTAAGATTGCTCATTTCTATCAGTGGTAATGCAAGGTAACTGAAGCCTGATGTACTCTGTAGCCATGAAGCATCCACTTTTTACTAAAATAACATTTCAAGCTTGCCTAGTTTCAGGCGAAACCAAGTTACGACACCTTGGATTTGTCTAATGTTTATTTGTGTGAGTTTACATATAAAAATATCTATAGAACCAGTGGTGGGTTCCTACCAGTGCAGTCCACTCTATAGCACCGGTAGCGGCCCGCTGGTGATGTCACAGTACCGGTGCGGTCGGTTGCCGGTGCCTGGGTGCTGCCATTTTTTTGAAAATTTTCTTCTGCGCATGCCCAGAAGCCGAGTTTCCGGCACTGCTCATTTGCTGCCTTCCTACCCCACAGTGAGTCCAAGCAGGGGAGGATGGCTGAGGGAGCGCGTGAGATGCTGAAAGAACGGGCGGCAGGAGCTATCTCCATTCCCCTCCCTTCAGCAGTCTGAGAAGCCACGAACGTGCGGTGATGATCCTAGGCATTTTCGCACGTTTGAGGCTTCTCGAGCTGCTGAGGGGAGGGGGAATGGGCAGCAGGACCTATCTCAGTTCCCCTCCCTTCAGCAGTCCGAGAAGCCACGCCCACCCGGTCACATGGCTGGCAAGCCACACCCACAAAATAAGCCATGCCCACAGAGTGGTAGTAAAAAAATTAGGAACCTGCCCCTGCTATAGACTGAATCAATATTCATACCGACTCCTTATTAGTCCCACAGAGTAAGCACGTGCTTGAATTAGTTTGGGAAGGATAATAACTGCCTTGCACCCATAAATTCCCAGATCAAACTCTAATAGACTTTTGACTTGAAATCCTAGAGAGGATCCACCACTCAGGGTAGATGTTGTTGAGACAGATGGACCATAGGAACTAATTCCCTACATGACAGGGATATTTCCTAAAATATCCATCCGGTTCGTGAAAAATAACGTTACTGAGAACAATTACTCTTTACAATCCACAAAAAAGCAAAATATGGCAGCACAATAAGATCAAATAGCAAAATTGAACACTCAGATACTATTTAGTGGACACCAATTCCAAATGTGACAATAAAAGTAAGATTTTTACCAGATAGCAAAAGGTAGACAATGCTGGAACCAGCCTTTCCTGCAAGGGAAGGCCATTCCAAAGTTGGGGGTCCCACAATAGAGAAGATCCTTTTACCCTTTCCCACAAAACAAGCCTCTCCCAGTTGCTGCCATCCTTGCAGATCTTAATGTCTGAGCATGTTCATACTAGGACAGACACTCCCTCAAGTATTCACATTCTTATTATTAGCAAATCACTTAACTTGCACTTTCTTCTTTTGACTCCCCCTGACACCACTTCAAAGCTTACTGCAGGCCCCTCTGACCTTGATCTTTCTACTTCTTTGGTTTTGTTTGATACTATGTCAAGGCAAAGGCAAACACTGCCATTCATCATTAACTTTATTTCAGGGTTTCTTGGCTGAGGGGCCTTGCCCTATCTGTATCTTACGATGGTAGAAACATCTCCTGGTGACTCTTTATTTTGCATGCCTCCACAAGATTGCCTTCCTCTTATTCCCAATCCAAGCCTTAAATCATGGTTAGCTATAACATTGTTAAAGCAATGTTTTCCTCCTTAAACCAACCAGGAAAATTTCAAGGTATATGTAATCTGCCATGCTCTCTACAGTCGGTGGCTTGTAGGGTGCAGGATGAGCATTCAGGCTAATGAGTTTTATGCTCCCTCCTTTAGTTCTGGGGTCCTCTGATCTCTATTTTCTTCTATGGCAGAGTGGGAGAGAGAAGCAGGACATAGCTGCCAGCTGTTGCTAAACCTGGGGAGTTTCTTAGGGCAAAAATGTCAATTATGTCAACAAGAAACAGGTGCCCAGCTTCAAGGTCACAGCAAAAAGTCCATTAAACCATGGGAAGGATGGGAGAAAGAAGCACTGGAACTGCACTACAACAGATATAAAAGATAAATCCACTTCCTGTTGATAGGCAATACTCAAACTATTTTGGGGGCAACTTCCAAGTGTTTACTTATGTAAATTTTAAATCTTTTTATACAAAATTTATATTCCAATCAAATCACAGCACTTTCAATGGTTACATACAATCACCTCCAAATACAACAGAATCCATGAATCCCTTTAAAAATACTCTTCGAAGTTTGTTAGTTGATTCACACATTTCAGTTTGACCATCAAAAGTCAAGCTAAAATCCACACAACCCTTCTGTGCCTTCCTCCTTTCCACTGCTGATGATAAACCAGGTTCCCCTAAATCTTGCTGCCCCCACAACATGCCCCAAACCACATTCAATATGATTTCATTTTTCATTTTTCTCCTTTCAGCAGTACTGGAAATTCATGACTGTTGATTTCCTTCAGCTGGAAACCCATCCCTACAGGACCTCAGCAACTTCACCACCACCACTAATCAGAGGTCAGGGGCCAGAAAAAAGTGAGTAGTCTCATTGGCTAAACACAGAATCAGTAAGAGTCAATATGAGGAAACAACATGCAATTTGTCACTTCTTCCCTACATGCTTAGTCATGCTCTACATTGCCTGCATGGAACAAATTGAGCCAAGATAAGAAGGAAAGCAATACTTCAAGAGTAAAGCATCAGAAACAGTCTTGAAGCATAGGCTGAACCTGAGACAGAGATAGAACCTTAGAGATACATGCTCTAGCAATGGTTGATTGGGCATGCTTTTAACAGTGTTTTTAGTTCTCTTGATGGATCCACAGACAACTAATAAGTAGCCTTCCCCAGGCTGGCACACAGACCTGGTTGGAAATGATCGGCGTAATCTAAGAAATTTAGAAGTTACTAGGCTGGATAAGGCAATCCTAACCTCATTTCCAATCTAAACAATCTGTATGATACATCAAAGCCCTGCAGGCCCAGAAGAGTTCCAAAAATCTAAATGATCTGGGTCACATTTGGATTAACAAATACATTTTAAAATCCCTTAAAGCAAAGCCTGTTATACCAACAGAGGAGAATATATGTAAGCTCAGGGTTGAACTATTTTTAAAAAATTTTGTATAGCTGCCTACTCACTCACAGCAACTTTAGGCGGCTTACAAACAATAAAAATACAGTATGGAAAAATAAAAAAAAAAACAAACAAACAATAAAAACCCATTCACCAGGCAACAACATACAGTTAAATAAGCCATTTGTTGGGCTCCATCACACTTTGGGTTCCCCAGGCCCCCTGGCAAAATCAAGTCTTCAGGGCCGTAGGAAAGACTGTCAAAGTCGGGGGCAGTATAATTTCTGCAGGATTGATGTTCCAAAGGGAGGGAGACACCAGGGAGAAGACCCTTCCTCTGGTCCTGCCAGACGCACCTCTGTTTGCTGGTAGACGTTTAATTACCCAACTAGGTAACATCATCAGTGCCTAGGGCTGCTGCTTCAGAGGATATTATAGACATAGTGACGAAGGTACTGATAGTGTTACCTAGTGAAATAATAAAATGTCTGCATACAAACAACCAAGCTCAGAGAACACCAAACCTGTTTCTCAAGAAAAACATTAGTTTAACTTCTGTATTTTTTCTATATTCCTTACCTAAGGTTCTGAGTGCTGTATGAATTTAAACCAAAATCCTTACTTTATTGTACAAAATGTTATCAGGAAAACAGTGTTGACATTTGTAAACAATGCTAAACCAGAATTATTTAATTTCCTACCTTATTGTGAACAAGTAAGTGCACTACCTAAACTGCCTGCTTTTTCCCCGTTTGGCTCTTCCCACCAATAAGTAGAAGCTTATTCTGTGGTTTGCTTAGTAGTACATGTGAACCAGGAACTTTACATGTTGCTCACATTTGAGCTAGGAAATGGAAACCAAGAAAGTTAAGAGAGGGGCATGAATCTTGTTAAATGAGAAAGGATTTAGTTGTTAAGAGTTCTTTCTTGAAATATGTAGGAAAATGGGAAAGCTGTAGTGGGCATATTAATTATTCACAATGGGTCTAACCAGGATGCACATAAGATATGGAGAGGGTTCCCCCCCCCCAGAGGTTTTCAATTTATTGTTTTTTTTAAAGAAAAGAAATTAAAATGATCAATACAAGTGTGAAGCACATTTCATATTTCCATTTAGACAACTAAGCCAACTCGCTTGTTCTCCCAGCAGCGAGAAAACAAAAGGTTCTTTTCTAATCTTCTAAAAAGGAAGATAACCCAGAAACTTCAGACAGTTGTGTAGTGTTGGAAGTGTCATTCTGGAGAGGGCTGCTGCAGATGTCCCAAAACTCTACAGACAAGCCAAGCTGCTGTCAACCAGATAAGTCTGAGAAGAGTCTGCCAGAAACTCAGAACTCTTTTTCACCCAAACCCTCTTCATCTACTTGGGAGTTGCTTAGCAGTTGATGCAAACATTTTTTTTTCTTAAAACAGTTTGCAGCAACAGCAACAACAGCAAAAACAGCAACAGCATTAGTAGGAAAGGATTAGGGCAGCTAGGAAATTTTTTGAACAGTGATACCCTTCTTCCATGTTTTCAGGCCTTGGTATCATACTGAGAGCTAACAGGAAGTTCACAAAAATTCTAACAGATTAAGGGCTGTACGCCAGGATTGCTTCTTTTTTTAAAAAAAAATAAATCCTGGTTATATTTAGCAGTCAAAACTGCAGGGCCACAGGACTCAGCGGTACAAAAGGGGTATCTTTTCAAATTGATCTGCTTGTGTATTGCAATGATTCTTTGCAGTTTTTCGTGATGTGCAAGGGGAATGTTTCATAAAGCAGATGCAGAGACCTGTAGAGAACAAGAAACTTGATGCGGCGTTACTAAATAAAGATGCCAAGCATTTTGTCCAATCCTGATGCACCAAGAAAACATAAACCATTTTCACAAAAATCAGGAAAATTATTATTTTCAAAAATCTTATACCTACGGTACCTATGTTCAAACTGGAGTTATTTCAGGCATTTGATATACGCATCAAACAGCAACCTATATTGAGGTTTATTTTTAAAGAAAAATTAAAATAGTACAACTAAGATTTTATAATGATGCATCCATCTCTGCAGCTTGCCTTCCAGATGTGTTTGAATTACAAGTACCAGATTTCTCAGACACTGGGCTGAGAATTAGGAGACCAATTTATTTGGAAAATACCATGCTGGAGAAACTGTAGTATAATACTGTACATCAGTACATGAGAGGAGACAGATAGGGATGTTCCCTCGGCAGCCTAATTATATTTAAAATATTAACTGCTATACTAGGCACTTGTATGTTTCATATTAACAATAAGAAATTAATATAAATAGACCTTATTTATAAGGACCTGTTTCCAATCTGGCCCTTGATCTCTTCCAATGGTGCACCCATCACCTCTGTAATCGAGTTACTCGTCATCCTCTTCTTCTCTTTCCTTCCAACTTTCCCAGCAGCATACACCTCAAGAGAGCTAGGTCTTCACATAACATCTCAAAAATATGGTAATTTGAACCTGGTCATTTGTGCTTCAAATGAGAATTCTAGATTTACTTGTTCTATAATCCAATTGTTTGTTTCTTAGCTATCCATGGTATTCTCAGGAGTCCTCTCTGGTACTGAAAAGTGTCCATATTCTTTCTATCCTGCTTCTTCAAAGTCCAACTTCGACCCCCATAGAGTATCACAGGGAAAACCATTGCCTGCACAATTCTGATCTTTCAGATCAAAGACACGTCAGAGCATCCAAGTATCTTTTCCAAGGCCTTCTTTACAATATTACTCTATCAAGGACTAGTCTTTGGTGTATTTCTTCATCTCTTGTTCCTTTACTGTTGATTGTTGATCCTAAAAGACACCACATCAGTATCTTCACTGTCAATTCTAAGGCTACTTGCTAAACATACAGGCACTAGTTTGGTGTTCTTTTTTTTATTATTATTGAAAAAGTTTTATTAGTACAAAGTACAAAATTTTTTAAATTCCCCCCCCTTCCCCCCAACCCCCTCCCTCCCCTACCCCGACTTCCCAGAAAGAACACAGGATATAATCTTCAAATAACCATAAACTAACATATACTAACAAAACATAAATTCTATTATAAAAATCATTCTAAAATTCTAACCATATATCATTATTAAACTATATATATCTTCTTAATCTGATACTTTTTTTGAATATAATCAGTCCATCTACTCCATTCCAATATATATCTTTCATTTGAATGATCTTTTAAGTATGATGAAATTCTTGCCATTTCTGCCAGGTGTGTAACTTTTATTGTCCATTCCTCAATAGTAGGTATATCTTCTTTCTTCCAATATTGTGCTACCAACAATCTGGCAGCCGTTATCAAGTTCAAAATCAGTTTAGTCTCTATTACAGTACAGTCCATAATTATTCCCAGCAAGAAAAACTGTGGTGTAAACTTAATTTTTTTCTTCAAAATATTCTGTATAATCCACCATATTTTAATCCAAAAAGCCTTAATTTTCCTACAAGACCACCAAACATGAAAATAAGTTGCATCTTCACATTCACATCTCCAACATTTAGGTTGTAAATTTGGATACATACAAGCTAGTTTCTTTGGGTCAAAATGCCATCTATAAAACATTTTATAAAAGTTTTCTCTTAAATTTTGGGCTTGTGTAAATTTCACATTTCTAACCCATATATTCTCCCATGTTTCCATCATTATAGGTTCACCAATATTTTGAGCCCATTTAATCATACAATCCTTAACTAGCTCTGTTTCAGAATCTAATTCCACTAATACATTATATAATCTCTTTATATGCATTGGTCCTTTATTCTTTATTTGATTTATCAAGTTGTCATCTTGCTGCGAAATACTTGCTTTTGAATCCTCTTTCCATCTGGCCTGCAATTGCCCATATTGAAACCAAGACTTAATTATTCCTTCTTCTTTTAGTTGCTCCATTGATTTTAATTGTAACCTCATTCCCTCTACATAAAGAAACTCTTTATATGTAATCTTATCTAGTTTTTGCTCTGTATTTATATTCTCTATCGCATGCCTCGGCACTGTCCATATAGGTAATTTATCATTTAATTTACATTGATATTTCTTCCAGACACGTAATAGAGCATTTCTTAATATATGACTCTTAAAGGTTTTATCTACTTTTTTATTATACACTAAATAAGCATGCCATCCATAAAATAAGCCATACCCTTCTATATTTAATGACCTCTCTTCCGTCAGGTTAATCCAATCCGCAATTGCTGAGAGGGTAGCTGCTTCATAATACAATCTTAAGTTAGGCATTTTTAATCCTCCCCTTTCACGTGAGTCTTGCATTATTTTCTGATTTACTCTTGGTTTTTTCCCAGCCCAAATAAATTTATTAATACCCTTTTGCCACTCTTTCAAGTGGTCATCCTTTTTAAGTATGGGAATTGTTTGAAAAAGAAATAAAAACCTAGGTAAGACATTCATTTTTACTACAGCTATCCTGCCCAGCAAGGACAACTGTAGCTTTTTCCAATTTTCCAAGTCTTTCTGTATTTTTTGCCATAATATTTCATAATTATGTTGATAAAGTTTCATGTTTATTGACATAATGTTAACCCCCAAGTATTTGACCTTTTTGACTATTTCATATCCCGTAACCCTTTCTACTTTTTCCTCTTGATTTCTGGTCATGTTTTTAGCTATTATTTTAGTTTTATCTACATTTATTTTAAGACCAGCTACTTGTCCATAAGAATTGATAATATCCATCAGGCCTGTAATTGACTGATATGGCTGAGTTACAGTAACTACTAAATCATCCGCAAACGCTCGTAGTTTATATTCTTCTCCTCTTATTTTAATACCTTTAACTATCTCAGATTCCCTTATTTTACTAAGTAAAATCTCTATAGACAAAATAAACAAAAGAGGTGATAGGGGACATCCTTGTCTGGTTCCTTTCTCTATATTAAAATTATTTGTTAGTTCACCATTGATTATTATTTGAGCAGTCTGTTTTTGATATATTGCCTTAATAGATTGTGTAAAGTGTTCTCCAAGCTGCATCTTTTCTATTAATTTTAATAAAAATTTCCAATTCAATCTATCAAAAGCTTTTTCAGCATCCAGGAATACCAGTGCAGCGGGTATCTGGTTATTCCTCCCCAAATACTCTAATAAATTAATTATGTGTCGTACATTACTCTTCATTTGTCTACCTTCTATAAAACCAGTTTGATCTTGGTGGATCAATTGTTGCATAAGTATCATTAATCTGTTAGCTAATATTTTGGCAAAAATTTTATAATCCATGTTTAACAATGAAATTGGCCTATAATTTTTAGGGTCTGTGTGATCTTGATTCTCTTTTGGGATCAAAGAGATAAAAGCAGTTTTCCAAGTTGGGGGTACTTCTCCTCCTTGCTGTATAGTATTAAATAACACCTTCAGAGGCTCCACCATTTCATTCTGTAAGTTTTTATAATAAACAGCTGTTAAACCATCTGTACCTGGAGCCTTTCCCACTTTTAGCTGTTTAATAACCGCCAATATTTCCTCTGAGGTTATAAGTTGATTTAAAGTTTCAATCTGCTCCGTGGAAGCTATATGTATATGACCATTTCGTAAATATCCATCTATATCTTCCTCTTTAATCTTCTCCCCCTTATACAACCCTGAATAGAATTCTAAGAAAGACTTTTTAATCATTTCACAATCAAAAACTTCTTTCCCTTTATACTTAACTTTTTCTACTACTCTTGATTTCTGTTTTTTCCTTAACATATAAGCCAACCACCTGCCCGGCTTATTTGCATTACAAAAAGTATTATGTTTGGCATATTGTAAATTAGTTGCAACTTGGTCTGCCATTAACATATTAAATTGAGCTTTTAGTAAATTAATTGTTTCTTTAATTTTCTTATCTGTTGGTTTAGAAATCAAAGCCCTCTCTTGTTTCTTAATTTCTTCCTCCAGTCCTTTTCTTTTAAATTCCTTCTTTCTTCTATATTTATTATCAAATATATTAAAACACCTCTCATATAAGCCTTACTTGCATCCCATACCATCTGAATTGATGTGCCTTTCTGCATATTCATAACAAAAAATTCATTCATAAATTTTTTACATTCTCTTACATTATCTTCATATCTAAACAAATTATCATTTAACCTCCAAGATTTTCTTAATCCGTAACCAAATTCCATTTCCAGCCAGACAGGGCTATGGTCGGACAATATCCTCGTGTATATTTTTGTTCTCTTCACCCTGGAAAAAAGATCGTTAGTAATTAAAATAAAATCAATCCTGGAAAAAGATTGATGTCTGTCTGAATAGAAAGTAAAATCCTTTTCTGTAGGGTTTCTTTCACGCCATATATCTCTCAAATCCCAGTCTTCCATCATCTCAAAAAAGGATTTAGGCAATTTTGCTCTTGCAAAGATGTTTTGCTTAGGACCCTTCTTGTCTTTCTTAACATGCAAAACGCCATTCCAGTCCCCTAAGAGAATGCAAGTTTTGTAATCCCAATATATGAGCTTTGAATGCAAAAGGTCGTAGAATTTTTCTTGTTGTTGATTCGGGGCATATAATCCAATCACTAATATTTTCTGTCCCTTTATTAAAAGTTCAATTGCTAAAAATCTTACTTGATCATCTGCTTCTATTAACTTTGCAATCAAATCTTTTTTCACGTATATAACAATACCGTTTTTCTTTTCTGGAGCTGTAGCAACAAAATGTGTACCTAGTCTTGTATTCATCAAGTATTTTTTTATCTTGAGTCCTTATATGAGTCTCCTGTAAACATATCAAGTCATTATTAAATTGTTTTAAGTAGTGAAATATTTTCCTCCTTTTCTGTGGAGAATTCAAACCATTGACATTCCAGGTAAGAAATTTATTTCCCATCTCTAGGCTTCCGAAGCGTATGGAGCACCCCTTGAAGATCTACCTTAGATTTTTCTTTTGGTCTCGCTCCTCCCACCGCTTCCGATTTAGGAGTATCTTGAGTTGCCACCTGTTGTCTTTGTTGTCTCATTTCTTGTCTCCGTTTGGCAGCTCTAGTCTGTCTTTGTTCTTTAATCATTTCCTGTCTGTTGAGTTCTAAATTTTGTTCCATTTCAATAGCCAATGACACAGCTCCTTCTTGTACCACTTTCAGCAATTCTTCTCTTTCTTGTTGTTGTTTCCCTTCTGGGGGTTTAGGTGAACCAGGCAGTAAAACATCTTCATAAAAATCTCTGGCCTTCTGAACTGTATTAAGTCGATATCTCACTCCCATAAACGTAACCACCAATCCACTTGGTATTTCCCACCTGTACTGGACTTGTTGTCTTCTCAGTTCTTCCACCAGGAAGGTGTATTCCTTCCTGGCTTTCAACATCTTGGAGGGAATTTCCTTCATTGTCATCATTTCTTGTCCTTCGACTTGGAGTTTGTTTACAAAAGTCGCTTGTAAAATATCATTACGTAGTATTCTAGTAGTGAAATAGATGACAATATCTCTTGG
Source organism: Diadophis punctatus similis (assembly GCA_023053685.1). Lineage (NCBI taxonomy): Eukaryota > Metazoa > Chordata > Lepidosauria > Squamata > Dipsadidae > Diadophis > Diadophis punctatus. The sequence goes on from JALIGW010000005.1 coordinate 53,427,499, forward strand.
TAAATTTCTATTTCTGGCCACACATGAGTTGACGCGATAAATTTTTTCTATTTGCCATGCCAGCTCCTCCTTCTTCACTCCAAGTGCTAATTCAAATGCTTCCAACATAATTTCCTTCAAATTCTCCTGCTTGTTTTCCTTAACTCCACGAATTCTTATTGCAAATTCCATACATCTGTATTGCATAATTATCATTTCTGCCTCCTCCCTCTCAATTTTATTTTCTACTTCGCCAACCCTGGCTCCCAACACTGTTGTAGTTTGCTTAATTTCTTGCATTTCTTCTTCCATAATCTCATAATTGGTGGCCAGACCAGAAAAGGCATTAATTATATCTTCTCTAATCTCTTTATTGCGAATTGCAATATCATCAGAAACTTCCTGTATTTTCTCATTGGTCTCATTAATTCTTTCATTAATTGCAGAAATCTTCTCATTAGTTTCATTAATTTTAAAATTAAATCCAGCTGCTAATTCTGTTTGCATTGATTTAAGTGCGTCTTGTAGCATTGGGAGCGTTAATGGCTGAGGGGGGGGGCTGGTATTTTAGAAGTATGGATAGGAGAGCTGTCTGCACTCGCTGGTGCTCTAACAGAGGTGGTTTTTTTTGAGGCCATTGCCGATCACTTCAGTCTTTATAGTTAAGAAGAAAAAGCCAGAAACAAGTAGCCAAACTGCCAGGAGAAATTTTATCAAGTCCTTTTTCTTTTCTTCCCCGGCAAAGTCAAAAAGCAATTTAAAGTTCAAAGTTTTCAAAGAGGGAGCTGATAGTAAAAACAGCCCTCCACTTTTAACTTTCGTTTCCACGCCCAGAAGCCTCCAGCGCCATTTCTTTTGTCCCTTTGTTAATTAATTACTTCCTTCTTCACTTCCAATCCACAAAAAAAGCTTTACTACTTGCCGTTTAACATCTCTGCCTCCTGGGTCTTTCCGCCTGCTACAGTATCTTCTTTTAATCAGATATGTTGATTGCAGGGATTGGGTGCAGCTTCTTGCTCCGTGAAAACGGAGACTTCCCAATTCCGGAGCTATGGCAAGGTTCCTAGGGGGCCCTCACCCTTCGTGCCCCAGGATCTCACCAGGGGCACTAGGGGGGCTCTACCTCACCCCGCCGGCTCTCCTCACTCCCCTTTGCCCGGGGAGGAGACAATCGAGCCGCCAGACAGCTGTTTGACTGCTGAACTGGCGGCGAACGAAAATCAGGAACAAGCGCTCTGCAAAGAGCGCCCTCGAAGCGGCAGCACCAAACCGGAAGTCTAGTTTGGTGTTCTTTATATTGAATTTTAATTCCACTTTTTCTCTGTGCTCCTTGTTTTCATCACTAAATCTTCCAGCTCACTGGATTTATTCCACTCTTCATTTTTGAAAATCCAATGAGCTGGAAGATTTAGTGATGAAAACAAGGAGCACATAGAAAAAGTAGAATTAAAATTCAATATTAATTTGATGTTTCAATAACTAGTATATTTTAAAATAATCCTCATCTTCCAATTCAGGCTTTCTTAATATAGATTCAGTGACAGAAAGTAATGGGAACGTCTAAAAGTGTACCATTTAAAATATTTTGGTAGGAAAACTTCTTGTTCTTAAAGTATCTGTGAATAAAGACACAACATACTGCAGCAAAATAATATCTAGCTAAAATTATTTTATATTCATATCACATTCCTCAATTTTATTACTGGCTTTTAAGAGAGATGAAAAGTTTTCATTTCTTCAGATAGTTAGAAGCAATCAAACAATAAACAAAAAATAAAAAGGAGGAGATTTCAAGGCACAAGCTTTGATATAACTTGCTGGGTTCATCGCATCTTAAAACATCTGACTGAGCATTAATAAACCTTTGGAAATGATATGCCAACTGGTGTCATTACACAAATAGAAAATATAATTCATTCTGCTGCCAAGAAATGTGAGACTGTATTACTAAATACAGTATAAACAAATGCTATCCTGGAATAGCTGAAGGAGGTCAGATCCAAATCCCAAAGGCAAAATAACACTGTAGGTTTGAGTTTTCCTCCTCCTCCTCTGCTTCAAAAGTTTTGCATTCTGAACTTACTTATGTTTAGTCTGAAATCATATCTATCCAGTTCAGTTGGGCTTACTCCCAATTAAAAAACAAACAAACTATTTTGCTTACCGGCTGCAATCCTTTAAACAATCTGCACTCTAGTTGATAGATATTCACAAAGTCTTTTAAAAAATGTCTTCTTGCAATAGACAGGAGATGCATTATTGGGAAATAGTGTGCATTCATGTGTGTACATACAGAAATCACCTTAAATGTGATTTTAAGATTAGAAGTTGGTTAGATTAAAAAAAACACAGAATATTTTAAGGACCAGTTTCCGTTTATTTATTTTTTATATTCTCTCTCTCTCTCTCTCTCTCTCTCTCTCTCTCTCTCTCTCTCTCTCTCTCTCTCTCTCTCTCTCTCTCTCTCTCTCTCTCCCCACCCCTCTCTCTCTCCCTCCCTCTTGTCTTCAACCTTCAACACTGCTGGAAGTAAAGTAACTGGCTAACTGTTTTTCTGAGGAAGCTGATGAATATATTGACCAAAGTAGAACCATATAATCATACTTTCATAGTACATTATCAGTAGGGTGGAATATTCCTTTACCCTATGAAAAACATCCTTTGCAATTGTTCACAGTTCTTGCTTTGAAGCCAAGTACAGGAAGCACCAGATCTGTTTTGAACAATGTGAGTCACAATAAAAGCTAACCCTTAAAGCCTAAGCAAAAACACAACAACCCAATGAGAAAAATTTCCAGCCAGAGAATAACTGCTAACAATGTTAAGTCTAAGAGTTCCTCTTTGTAACTGTCTTCAAGAGCTTTCCTCCAGTCCTTGAGAGGGCCAAAATTTGGACTCTCCCAGGATAAAGAAAGATGAAAATCAGATCAAAAGAGTGATAGGTCAGGATTTCTCCTGACTGTAAGATTTAGCAGTGCATAAAAAGATACTAATCTTCCAGTGTTGGGTGGGGGGAATCCTTACTCAGTGATCTCTCACTTGTAGTGCTAGACAACCTACAGAAGGGAAAAGATACCTTCCCACATTTTTGCAATACCTGACGCATGAGTTCCTCCTGACGCATGCGAATCCTCTCTCTCTCCATTTGGATTCTCTGAAGTCTCAGCTTCTGCTGTTGCTGTTGCTGGGAAGTCAGGGCATTTGGCATGTTCAATAAGGCAGCTTGAGGGTTTGGCGGAGGGTGGTTCTGCTGAGATATAGATGTAGTTGGTGTCATCTGTGGCTGGTGCTGGTGATTCATTACTACGGAACAAGCATATTTTTGGAATTATTGAGAATACAATTATGCTGTATTTGTCTATTTATGCAATCAAGGTTCCAGTTGTTCTGTAATATTTGTCCTCAGATACGTGGAAAAAAGAGTTATCCAAACAACTCCCCATCTGTATGCACAAATTAAAAACAATGGAGAATGCCCATAGTTAAAAACAAGCAGAAGTTAAAATCACAACAAGCGATAAAATTGAACAACTAGCACTTAGCATTAACACTTAGACTTATATACCGCCTCATAGTGCTTTACAGTCCGCTTTAAGCGGTTTACGGAGTCAGCATATTGCCCCCAACAACCTGGCACCGCACGTACTGTAATTGAAAATCGGCGTGCCAATTATCATGTTGCAAAATATCAACCAGCCAATGCTTTGCAACGGCACGCGGCTTGCAGCAAAAAAAATTAATGGGCAACTTCGTAGAAGCAACAATCTTCACAGGACTTTTCAAAGGTGAAGATGTCCTCATTCCTCGCATTCCAATGATTCCAACGGATATGCCATTTCAATTTAAGAGATTGCAATTCCCAATTCGATTGGCGTTTGCAATCAACATCAACAAAGCTCAGGGCCAATCTTTAGAATTGTGCGGTTTAGATCTAGACACGATTGCTTCTCACAAGGACAATTATATGTTGCGTGTTCTAGAGTCGGCAAACCAGACAATTTCTATATCTGCAGAGACAATGGAACAACAAAAAATATTGTATACCCACAAGCATTGTGAAATTAAACATATTAGAAACGTGCGCTTTCTCTTTTCTTTATTCTCCATTTAACCCAGTGGTTCCCAACCTTTTTGTGATCGAGTACCACTTGGAGGTCCCGTACAGTCGCTGCATACCACCTGGTTCCAGAGAAACTAAATTCGATCAGATATCACTTTATTTCCATAATTGTACCGTTCCTTTTTTAGCCCCGCGCCGCTGGGACCAGGTGGGTGGCATGTGGCAACAGTTGTAAATCGTTGCCAGATTATCTTGTGTTAGGCAGTAAACATTTTTGTGAAGTAAAAAATAACTAACTAAAAATCGTTCATGACCCCGAAAGTGTTCGCGTACCACCTGGAAGGCCCTTGTGTACCACTAGTGGTACACGTACCACAGATTGGGAACCAGTGATTTAACCAGACTGAGCCACAGCAACGCGTGGCCGGGTACAGCTAATATAATATATATAATATATATAATGAACCCAGATTGGTGTGCTGCATAATGTAGTCGGAAATGACAGCATGGATACCAAGCTGTCAACCCACTTTGTATGATATATCTCAGTCTTTGACTTGACTTTGTTGTCTGTGGAAATCGGTAATTCATCTTTCAGCTCGTGTATATATACTGGAACATCTGACCTCATCTCAGTCAATAAACATCACAGCAACACTATATCTCAGATCATCATGCAACTATCCAGTTCCTCCAGTATGTTCCAATACTCTCCTTTTATGAAGTTAACATTTTTACTGTCAAGTTGAAGCAGGGTGATTGTACATAAAGGTGTAATGGAATGTTATTGAGTGTGAAATACCAATTTTGAGATGTTCTATTTCTTTCTTCAGTAATGCCACAAATCTCTCCATAAATCAAATTGTAGTAGAAGTATCATCAGTAGCCCATTTTATCCTTTGATAGGGCAGCAGTATCAATTGCTAAGAACATTTTGACAAAAATATCTTCACCTCTGGTTGTGACATGCACTGCTTGCAGAGACAGCACATCTTCTCTTATCTAAAAGTGAGGTGTGACTCCTTGCACAGATTGCTAGTTGAGCAATGCCACTTAGGACTACAATCTGATCTACAGTAAAGGGAATAGAAAACAATCTATGCAGTTACCCTCAGAGACTGTGAAATCTCAACAGCCATGTCAGCCATGTGATGGGCCCTCTCTAATAGCTTATCATTTTGCTGGAATAAGACTGTGGCTTAATACCAAAGACAGTCAGTTTCAAAACAAGCCAAATGGCTTTCAAAGCCCTCATCCCACCCAGAATTAGATAGAAGCAATTTTATATCCATGTATAACAGATGGAGTCAATTTAGGAAATATTTTCTGAATTGTGCTATCCCCGGCCACCACTTTGCAGATGAAACAGAAGTCAGCATTCAATTTATCTCTTTAAAAGTAAGTTAAAGTGTAAGCATAAAGTCAAAGTTTATGCACTACACCACAGAGAACATTTTAAACATTACTGACAGTGTTTGGAGGACATTATGGCCTTATATACACAAATAGCTCTCTGTGTTAACTAAGAATATCCACAATTGGAAAATTAATCTGCCATGTGCTTGCCCCAAAATAGTTCAGTAATAATATCTTAATTTCATACAAGCTGAATGTAACATTCTGCTGCACTGGTTTAAATTTTCTTAAATTCCTACCCCTTCTCACTGCATATTCCTAGATAGCCCGAATAGAATAGAATGGAATAGAATATAATTCTTTATTGGCCAAGTGTGATTGGACGCAAAAGGAATTTGTCTTTGGTTCATATGCTCTCAGTGTACATAAAAGAAAATATACCATATTTTTCGGAGTATAAGACGCATCGGGGTATAAGACGCACCTTAGTTTTGGGGAAGGAAAACAAGGAAAAAAGGCCTCTGCCTCCAAGCAATTTGCCAAATAGCAAATAGCACAGATGATATACACTGTTTGCTGTGTATTTCTGTGCATGTGTGCCTGACCCATAGAAATAGCAAAGAATTGGAGAAATGTACATTATGCCATTCGGTGTATAAGACACTCCCAAGTTTTCACCCTCTTTTGGGGGGTAAAAAGGTGCGTCTTATACTCCGAAAAATATGGTACATTTGTCAAGAATCATGAGGTACAACACTTAATGATTGTCATAGGCAGTGGTGGGTTCCTACCGGTGCGGTCCACTCTGCCATTCCGGTAGTGACCACCAAATGGTGCTATTTGCGCGCGACCGCTCCGGTGCCATCTTCGGCGGTCCGTCATGTGCGTCGCCATCTTTTTAAAAGAATTTTTGGGCTTTTTTGCTTCTGCGCATGCACGGAAGCAAAATCTCGCCGAAATCTCACGAGGGGATGCGCGAGAGATTTTGCTTCCGCGGATGCGCAGAAGCAAAATCTCGCCGAAATCGCATGCGCGCGTCCCCTCGCAAGATTTTGCTTCTGCGCATGCGCAGAAGCAAAATCGCATGAGGGCGCGCGTGTGCATAGCACGTGCATGAAATGTGGAGATGCGCGCACAGCGCACCGGTATCGGTAAGTGAGCAACCAACCACTGGTCATAGGGTACAAATAAGCAATCAGGAAACAATCCCCCTGGACTTCAAAGCCTGGATCTGACCTTGGGCTTGAGGATCCCTCACATATATACCCCCTATCTTGTGACGGATCTGTTCCTATACAGATTGACAGAACTGGTAAGTGAAGCACTGTACTCTCTGGTAAGCACAACATTTCAGCCCCCCATGTGATTCCAGAGTGGTGATAAGCAGATACCTTGCTATTAAGAATTACCAACTTCTGGCTGGAGAATTTAAGCCAGGCCCCAGAATGTCCATTGAGATTCTCAGTCATTCAGGTCATGGTTGTCTCAAAGGTGCTTTTTCAAAAGGCAACTGGACTTTTTTTTGTTTTTCCTTGAAGACGTTTCACATATCCTGTAACATTAATTGCAGGAATATCTGAAAAGCTCAGGATTTTCAATCAAAACAATATACATTCACACTTTAAACCCAAAAATACACTAAGGCGAAAGCTTGTCCACCCCAGGGATAAAACACCCAGACGCAAACTGAGCAATATGACATATGCATTACAATGCAGTGAGACATGTACGGATCTGTACGTGGCAGAAACAGAACAACCATTTCACAAACACATGGCACAACATAGGAAGACAAAGATTCAGCAGTCTATCTGCATTTGGAAGACAACGGTAATTCTTTCGAAGACAGCAAATTCCACATTCTGGACAGAGAGGACCAGTTTGAAAGAGGGGTCAAAGAGTCCATCTACATTAAACCTGAACAGCCCTCTTTCAACAGAAGGGGAGGGATACAACACCACTTATCTTCTGTTTACAACACAATCCTTTCAGCAAAAGGTTCCACACCCATTCGCACTATATCTTGAGGGCACAGATAAACCTCCAAGTGGCCTCAATGACTCCCAGAAAGAGTGCTAACAACCAGATGATTGCAAGGAATATAAATCCTTCCATTCTCCACCATTCAGTCCAAACTAAAGAAGCTTCTTGGATGAGAAGCGAAACATCTTCAAGGAAAAACAAAGTCCAGTTACTTTTTGAAAAAGCAGCTTTGAGACAGGTCTCAGAATGTTACCTAACTGTTAACTTTTTATTGCCGAGTGGGCAAATTATTAAATATGTGGGAAGCTTTCATATTAGCTTTACTAATTAAATTAATATAAATTAAATTTGCTCTGAAATTTAATGAAATAAAAATTCATTTTTGCCCGGGCCCTACCGAGTTTTGGGTTCATGACTAAGGTGACCAGATTTTAACATTGGTAAAGAGGGACACCATTGACCGGGGTGGGTGGGTTCCTGATTAAAAATTTGGTCTATATGGAGCAACAAAAATTTTCATAGAAAATAATGTCCCCCCCTAGTCCTTCTTTTCTCTAGACTAGTCAAACCCAAATCCTGCCACCGTTCTTCATGTGTTTTAGTCTCTAGGCCTTTAATCATCTCATTTGCTCTTCTTTGCACTTCCAAAATATCAACAACGTTTTTATAATGTGGTGACCCAAACTGGATGCAATATTCCAGGTGTGGCCTTACTAAGGATTTATAAAGCGGTACTAATACTTCATGTGAGTTTGATTCTTTGTCTCTGTTTATACAACCAAATATTGTATTAGCTTTTTTGGCTGCTGCTGCACACTGCTGGCTCATGTTTAAGTGATCATCCACTAGGACTCAAAGGTCCCTCTCACACTTAGTTTTTGAGCCAGGTTTTGCCTAATCTGCACTTGTACCTTTGGTGTTTCCTGACCAGGTATAAAACTTTGCTTTTCTCCACAATAAATTTCATTTTGTTAGATAGAGCCCATTGTTCAAGTCTGTCACGATCTTTTTAGATCCTGAGCTTGTCTTCTGGGGTGTTGGCTATTCCTGCACTGGGCAGTGTACAATAAAACATCCAAATATATAAGACAGAATATTAAAACAATTAAAATATGAAAAACATTTTCTTAACCCCCTCTTTCTCATGTTAAATGACTCTGAAGGCAGAGTCATTTATTTTTTTAAAAAAACAACAACAACAAGGTAATAAATCAGTGATCCAAAATTATCATAACATCTTAATCTTCTTTCTCATTTTACTTGTGGAATGGATTGGAATAGTGCTTTGGAATTTTCAAGCTTCTCCAAGACTTAAATGCACCTCCTGCCTCTGCTCTAATTTGTAGCAATCAGGAAGGCTAGTTGGGGACACCTGGAATCACAGCATTGTGAAGTGTTGCCTGATGGCTACAGACGTTGTCATATGTTTCCCCAAGAAAGATTGCGATCATCTCTATCAACAGGAATCCCTGATAGGAGATGAAAGATGGTCTCTTATTTTTTTTTGTCCTGCATCATTTTTAACACGCGCAAGGAACCTGTTGATCAACTTAATACTCTTTCTGCTGAGAAGGAACTTAGATTATACCAAAGCACTATGACCCCCACAATACAAGCCATCTGGAACTCAGTGAGACATCTGATGGAAGGTCTTTGCAAAGGAATGACAGTTCTTCATGGACCCACGTGATGGGCTGGAAGTTAAGAGCTGGATTTTTTCCTACTTTATCATCAAAGCATTCTCCGTGCCTGTCTGTATGTGTAATTGTGCATGTCTCTCTACAAATATATGTACACATACAGGCACACACTTAGGGCAATTTTGAGATCTTCAGGTTAAAATTAAAATTAGTTAAAATTCCAAGGATCAACTAAATTTGCCCCCACTGGAGAAAGGACTCTCTCTCTCTCTCTCTCTCTCTCTCTCTCTCTCTCCCTCCCTCCCCCCCTCTCTCACCCTCCCTCCCTCCTGCTTGCCCACTCCTCAGGCTCCCAAAACCCCCTCCCCTCTTCGAAATCAAACTTGTCCCACCACCCAGTTGGAAGACGGTGCTGCTTCATCTTAATTCATTTGCAGCAACCAATCCGCCTGAGCGCGACCCCCCTCCCCCTCGCTAGCCAGAGTTTGTTTTTGCTTCGTTTTCTCCCCAGAAAGCAAGTTTTTTCCCCCTCTATTAACCTGTTACTTGAAATCGCGCCTTTCCCCTGCCCGGGCTGTCTGTCTGGCAGGCGCCTGTTTTCCATGTCGGTGTGGGAGGGGGGTGGAGGAGGGGGGGACCTTGGGCACTCTCCTCCTCCTCCCCCCACCTCCGTCTTCCTAGTTTTGCTAGAAAGCTTTTCAACCGCTCTGAAAGACAAGTGCAAAGCGGCGCCCCCCGCCCCAGTGTTCGCTCTGCCCCGCCCCATGCCACCCTGTGAATAGAGGGGACTGAATCGGAAGCCTGTCGCTCAGGCGCGCGTCTGGCTGGAGGAAGAAGCTGGGGCTCATTCTAAGGTGACCAGACGTCCCGCTGTTTCGTTTCAAAATTTGTTTGTTGTCGGGCATTCTTTCCCAAAAAGCGTGACTTTTTGGAAAGAATGCGGGACGCGGGACACACGCTTGAAAAGCGTGTCTGTCCCGCCAAAAGCGGGACGTCTGGTCACCTTATTCATGACCCCTGATACGAAGGTGTGGATTTCTGATCACTATGATTGAAGGCTTTGCAGATGGCAGAGGTAAAGGCCAGGGGAATTTTTTTTGGGAAGTGGGCCTCACAAATCAAAATTAGACAATGCCCACCTAAGCAACTCAAATGCATGGGTTAACAGGTTGGAGAATAAGAAAAGGAATGGAAATACAGGAATATATCATGAAGGGGCACAGGTGGTTATTTACTATTGGTGAAAAAAACCACAGGAAACTTTGTGTCCCTTTATTTCATGTTTCAAAAGTAGTAAGAGAGTAATTAATTCAAAGCAAGAAACCTAATCTGAATCTTCTCTGCTTTCATTAACAGCAAAAGGAAGAAAAATTCACAGCTGGCTTTTTGCAAACTTTTTTCCTAGGAAATCTGTCTATACCATTTAAACAAAGAGTGCCTTTTCCTCCACAAACGGCCACTATGTTTTTGGCTTTGTGCTGCAGTAAATGGAAATCAGGCCATCTGTGAATACTGTAATGATATGAATATCCGAATCATATACTTTCAAACCGCTGTTACATTATACTAATTATTTTTCAGCGTTGTCAGCATTTCGTTAAAGTTCCTATTTCTTACATCATTGATATTAATTACACCAATTGTAGCTTCCCCTTCTCCTCTACTTCATAATTTAGAATGGTTTAATTTAACATGAAATTTCTTTTTCAGCATAGGGGAAATAAACAGAAAGCTCCAATATAGGATGGAAAATATACAGTAATGCAGCAACGTTAGTGCAAGAAAAATATAAGAATAACAGAATAACAGAGTTGAAAGAGATCTTGGAGGTCTTGTAGTCCAAACCTGCTGAAACAGGAAACTCTATACCCATGATGGCGAATCTATGGCACGCACGCGAGCCGTTGATCAGCTCAGCTCCACCACGCATGTGCATGTGCCTCCCGCCGGCCAGCAGATTTTTGGGTTTCTGCCGCACATGTGGGAAATGGCATGCATGCGTGGAGGGGTCTGCGCGCATGCGCAGGGGTCGCATGTGCTTGGGAGTGCGGGGGGTGCTGCGGGGGCCCCCAAGCCCAATTTTTGGTTCCAGGAGGCTTCAGGGAGGCCTGTTGGGCCCAAAACGGGACGCGGGGGTGGGTGAGATTAAGATGGATGTTAATTTTACATCTGGTTCGCCGAACCAGTAGTTGCAAGGAATGGCTGGCCCTGCCCACCCCACCCCTCCCCTCCCAGGAGTCTCCACACAGCCCATTTTGGATGCCAGGTTAAGTGCAGGGCCCGCGCGGAGGTTCTGGGAAGGCAAAAAAGTGGGCCTGTTTCCAGCCTCTGGAGCCTGGGGCATTTTTCGCCCACCTGGAGGCTTGAGAAAAGCCTCCAGAGCCTGGGTAGGGCAAAAAACGGGCCTCCTGGAAATTCTGGAAGTCCGGAAATGGGCCTGTTTCCGGCCTCCGGAGGCTGTTTTCGCCCTCCCGGAGGCTCAAAGAAAGCCTCCAGAGCCCGGGGAGGGCAAAAATGCCCCTCACCATGGTGCAGGAGGCCAAGTAGGCCACACCCACCCAGTAACCGGGCAGTGAACTGGTTGCAGGGGGAGCGAGGGTGGGATCATGCATGCATGTGCAGGGGAGTGGGGCCCATTGCATTATGGTTGTGGGCACGCACACGCGCACGATTTCGGCACGCGAGGACCAAAAGGTTATCCATCACTGCTCCATACCATTTCAGACAAATGGTTGTCCAATCTGTTCTTAAAAACTTCTGGTGATGGAGTACCCACAACTTCTGGAGGCAAGTCATTCTATGGGTTAATTGTTCTAGCTGTCAGGAAATTTTTTCTTAGTTCCAGGTTGGTTCTCTCCTTGATTAATTTCCATTCCTTACTTCTTGTCCTGCCTTCTGGTGCTTTGGAGAATAAGTTGACCCTCTCCTCTTTGTGGCTCCTCTATTGTGGGTGATAAATGTTTGCTAGATTTCTCTATTTGTGGTTTGTGTGTGTGTGTGTGTGTATGTATGTGTGTGTGTGTGTATATACACACACGCACACGCACACATACACACATATACATACACACACACACAAACCACAAATAGAGAGAGAAATCTAGCAATAGAGAGATAAATCTTTATATAAAAACTGGGGTAAGTGCTGGTCCAAGAAGTAAATGTGGCTCATAAAAAAGAAATGAAGCTTCAGTTGGGCGGTTCCAGCCACCATGTTGGTTTTTTGACATCCCCATAGATGCCCCTGCTGAGCAGGCTACAAACATTTTACACACACACACACACACACACACACACACACACACACACACACACACACACACACACTCATATTGAGAAAGCTGTTGATGTAAAAACTGGAGGGGAAAGGAAGTTCTGGAGGAGTTTCCCCATGGTTGGGAGGGGGGGATTTAAAGGACTGTAAAACAAAACCTGCATCACACCTATTTATGGCTCAATCTTCTAGTTTTTATGTGCATCTTGCTTCAAAACGGCAGTAAACCACATAATAGCTTCTTAGGGGACTTCTGCGAGTCATGTCTCTGGGTCCTCAGATTGCTGTAAAATGTAATCTTAGCTACTAATCTGTCAGTAAAAGGGGGAGTACATTCCCTATTATTCAAGAATCTAAGAGAAAATAGTATCTTAGCCATTACAAAAGAATTCAATATAATTCTGTTGACCTCCAGATTTATTGAATTCCTATAATTCCCACCCAGCTGAAGTCCAACAAATCTGAAAATTATCAGACTGGGGTCTCTTGTCTCAGAACAGAGTGGTTTGCATTTTTCCTCTAGATATTTCATTTGCTACTATTACAAAAGCCTTCACTATCTGTTGTAATTTGTTTTTCTGATTCATATTCTCATAAACTGTCTACAGGTTAGGACAGCACAAGATTTTCCTTAACATGCTTCTAAGTGGGAAGATACCAACGAGTATAATGAGGCATAAACACTGATAAATTATAATAGTTTACTGAAGGAATAAACTCTGAATAATGGTTTTGTTATTATGCTTTTGATATTCTGCAATTTACAGCACTGAGCAGCTTTAACAGTACTGCTATAAACTCTGGAAATTGTAGTTCAATACTGGGATAGCAATGGGCTGTTAAAACTCCAGTAGGTTTTATTAGGATCGCTAGTCAGTAGTGAACTAGTCCCTATTTATATATTTCATCCCTACTCCAGTTTGTTGCCAACTTGAGAGCATCAAGTGTCATGCAAAGCAGTCTGATGAAAAACATATGTTTGCAGAGATAGGAAGAAAATCCAGCCACATTACACTTCTGACTTAGTCACGGCATTATGAAAGGGAAGGGGGGGCAGCCGTCTCCCTCTCCCCTCTTTCTCTTTGCTCTTGCCAACAAAGAACTGCCTGTTTCACTTATTTCCCAGAAACAGCATTAGTCTTCCAACAAGGTCAGCAAAAATACTGCTTTCCAGTTGAGAGTACACAGTGGTCCAAAAATCTGTAAAGTATTAAATAAAAACCCTGCACTGTCCTAAGTCAGAAGAAAACTTTTTGTTCAGGTTTGAAAAGAACGATAAATAAAAAAACCCTATAGTCACTAAGAACTAATTCCTACCTTGATCTTGGATAATTAAAATTTAACACTTCTGGGCCTTTGTGCTTAAATCCTGTGAGAAACAGAGAGAGGGGAGGAGGGAGAGGGAGAGGGGGGAGGGAGAGGGGGAGGGGGAGAGAGGGAGGGAGAGAGAGAGAGGGAGGGAGAGAGAGAGAGGGAGGGAGAGGGGGAGAGAGAGGGAGGGAGGGAGAGAGAGGGGGGAGGGAGAGGGGGAGGGGGAGAGAGGGAGGGAGAGAGAGAGAGGGAGGGAGAGGGAGGGGGAGAGAGAGGGAGGGAGGGAGAGAGAGGGGGGAGGGAGAGGGGGGAGGGAGGGAGGGAGAGAGAGAGGGAGAGAGAGGGAGGGAGGGAGAGAGAGAGAGAGAAGATGTATATGCCAGTTCCTTGAATTTTCACAAAATACTTTTGACTGGATGGCACCATATATAAGTTGGTCAGGAGGCCATGAAACAGAAAGAGAGAAGGAGGGAGGACGAGAGGCAGGGAGTAATGGAGCCAAGCTATTATAGTCAGAGACTCTTCTGCAGTTCACCTGCTTCCTGCTTATGATAAATTGAGGTCTGACAGAGCAATCTTATACATGGCTACTCAAATAGACAGAAGCACTTGTAGATAAGCCTTATACTTCCATCTTCTCTTTTATCAATTGTATTTGCTTCTCCAAAAAAATTACATTATTATTTCGAATCCCATCTAGCACTTGTCTATTAATTTTAATGCAGTACAATTTGAAACAGAAATAGCTTTTGCAGCCCAATTTCACTGAGGGGATACCTCCTCTCCAGAGGCTGTAGCAAATATCACCTCTGGCCTTGGTTTTCTCACCTTTGACATGTGACAAATACATCAGAGTCAGAACATCACCAGCTTATATGCCTAATAATATATTGGTAGTAGGGTAAAAAAGTTGATTTTTTTAAAAAAATTGCATTGGTTTTATTTATGGGATTTCTTATGGGAAGGAAGTTAAAAAAAAAAAAGCAGACACACAAGTCCAAATGGCCCACTGCAAATGGCACTTACAGCATACATAAATAAGAAAAGACAAACATAAACTGATTTTCCCCAATTTTTTTAAAATAGAGCTGATTAATGGGATCTTCCTCTGAGTACCAGTACTTTAAGTAGCCATTTGACAGCAATTTACATAGGTGTGTCAGGTCTCAAATTCTTCTTTCTCCTGCCAAGAAATAAGGGCCCAGAGCCTCGGTTTGACTATGTGGGTGGAAGGCAGAAGAGAAGATATTTTAATGAAGAGAGAAGTCAAAAGATTGACAACTTAGGCCTAAGCTTGGACTCCCAAGCTGAGTTTTCAAGTCAACAGCAGTCTGTTCTCTTCCTTTCCTTGATTCTTCTTGTCTGGAGTCAAGTTTGTTAAGGAGAATAAATCTCCATAGAGGCGATGTTGATCTTTCTCTCGGAACTCAGACATTTAGAAATAAAGCCGAAGTTAAAAGTCTAATAGAAAATATTTATTTCGGTACAAAAGCAATAAATTCTGTATAATTACATTCTTGCTAATTAAAAGCATCCGTTCCGGTCAGAGCCAAACCACAAGAGAATAATGGAGAATCAGGAATGCACACATGCGCATAAGATCACATCACGTGTCCTGCTTGTAATGGAATGTACCATAATATTAGAATAGGGATGCATCACCCTGCATATACATACAACTGACAATATTCACCATGTGACAAAGTTTGAACATCAGACAAGTTTTCCCATTTGCCTCTTGTCAATCACAGTCCAGCAAAGACAGATGAGGCCTACAGCTACTCCAGTCAACCAGCAGGAAGGATCCCAAGAAGGGAATAGATAACACAGGAATCCCTTTTCAATGGCACTGAAGAAGCTGATCATGTCTTAATGTTCCTGCCAGATTGCCTGCCAGTTGGGAGGAAAGGTAAAGCAGCAGAAGCAGGCACATTCTGATGCCAGCAACACCAAGACAAGCAGTACAACTAGAAGAACAGTACAGACATTTTGTCCTCCTGTGCCTGGAAGCTGACAAATCTAGACCTTTTAGAGATGGAAAGAAGTAAAAATTCTACCAGGTCTATCATTTCCAGGATTTCTTTCTTCAGCTATATTGGACTATAGATCCTTTGCTCAGCATACAGCAGGCCCAACTGCTGGGCTGGTTAGAAAAGATGTGAACTATACAGCAGTGTATCTGGAGATCAACTGGTTTGGAAAAGTTATTTTAAAAAAAGGTCAGGCAGCTTTCCGGTGGACAGTATCTCTTTCTCTTAGCCTTTTTGTGGAGGAGCTGAAAGCTTACAAACATGTAAAGGAACCTCTTTAAAATTACTTTGTTGAAAAGTGTGCTAATGGAAACTATTTTGCCTCCAGATTTTGTGATGTGATTTGTGGAGACACTAGGGACAGCAAATTTGGGGCTGCAGGTGGCATGCAGGTTGCACACTTGTTCCAAAAGATTGGAACCTTCCCCAATATCTGGATTCTATTATTATTTTGAAATTAATTACAAAGATGTCTCTAGAACTAAATAATTCAATTTCATTTCAATAACTCTCCTTTTCTAGCTATTTTGCAGCCCTTGTGTAGTAAAGCTGCTAACTCTTGAATAGACAGCTGAGAAATGTACAGTGCGTAATGAAATTTACACCACTCAGATTAATATCACTCCAAATGGAAAAGTGGGGAAGAAATGGAGGTAGACCAAAAAAACAACAACCCCAGAGACAATCTTCTACCTGGAACATCTTCCATTGCTCCTAAGGACTATCTGTTATAAACAGCTCTGTGGGGGAAATCTTGTTGACTTATGTTTCTGTATTTGTATTTCATTAATGCATTTTGATACTGCACACCAGCCATTTTGGGAATATCTGTATTGCTAAAAGTAATACAATGGTAGTAGTAGCAATACTAACAGTGCATAACAAGAGAGAAAGTTTCAAAGCAACTTCACAATCCTGTGCAACAAGTAGTCCTCACTTCTAGCAAAGGTAATGGGACTATTTTAGAAAAGGACAAAAATACAAAAGGAAAGAACATTTGAATTAAAAGGATAGGAAAGGACAGAATCTTAGTTTACTTTGGTGTTTTATCCAAGAGACTATTTTTTCCTAATGTTCCTTTTGGAAGAACAATCAAATAGGGATCTATTTTAAGGAAACAAACTTGCGCTGAAGGGGTTCATCTTGGTGCTAAAAACTCCTCTATTTGCTTCTACATTAACTTTACTTACCTCTGTATATAATTCCTCATCAACTTGAAGAAACTTGTATTAGAGTACACTGTAAATGTACTGTGGTAGACACATGATATACAGTATGTCTCCATCCAAGCAAAAATAACTTGGAAATAATCACCACTTGGTCAATGTCTCAAAGGTGTTTTTTCAAAAGGCAACTGGGCTGTTTTTTCCTTGAACAAGAACAAAATGTTTTGTTCTTCTTCCTCAAGGAAAAAACAGTCCAGTTACTTTTTGAGAAAGCACCTTTGAGACAACTATGACCTGGATGACTGAGAATCTCCACAGACACTTGATCAAGGATGAACTCTTTCCCTTTTCTCTTAAAAATCCAAATATGAAAGATATCTTTTCCATACTGTAATGCTATCAGCATTATTCCCAAAACTGATAGCAACATTTTCTCAGTGTAACAAACTCCATGACCTTTAAAAGGTTGGGAACATCTGGTTTACCTGTAAAACAAGCTCAAGCATTTCATTTGGTTTTTGGTGTACTCTTTTCTTGCAGAGTTGATTGATGAAAATTATCTGCTATTTCTTGGTATTAAATAAAGCAAAACAGAAAATGATTCTACACATGTCCCTGAGGTGTCATCTAACTTGTCTCTCATTTTTAAGGGGGGAGAAGAATAAGAAAGCCTTCAGGTGAACAGAACATTTATTAATCTCAGTATGTTTTGGAATATTGTGTGGACCTAAATAAAAAACATAACGTCCCTGCCTTCCCCGCGGTCTTCCCGGCAGTCCCGGTGGCCAGGCCCGCTTGTTTTCCCCTCCACCTCGGGTCCCATATCCAGTGATCGAGCACCCAGAACTTCTGGAGACAAGCAGTTCCACTGGTTAATTGTTCTCATTGTCAGGAATTTTCTCCTTAGTTTTAGGTTGCTCCCCTCTTTGTTCAGTTTCTATCCATTGCTTCTTGTTTTGCCTTCTGCTTCTTTGGAAAATACATTGCCCCACCCCTTCTTTGTGGCAGCCCCTTAAAAGCCTGTTGCCTATCACACTCTTGGGCAAAGCATGCGAGCCATTTCCTCCTTTCAGTGGTCCATGAAAGTACATCTATAGTATGTAGATAATAAAGTTTTAAAAAGGTGAACAACATTTTACAGAACTATAGATTTATTTATTTATTTATTTATTCATTTATTCATTTATTTATTTATTTATTTATTTATTTATTTATTTATTTATTTATTTATTTATTTATTTATTTATTTATTTATTTATTATTTATTTATTTATTTATTTATTTATTTATTTATTTTACTGTTCTTATATGCCGCCCTACTTCCTGGGGACTCAGGGAGTACGTTGAGGCTGGGTGTTGCAAGGAATGGCTGAGAGGGGAGGGACCAGGCGAGGCACCCCTTGATGTGAGTGACATTGAGTTGGCCACGCCCACCCAGCCACATGACCACCCAGCCACACCCACCCAACCACATGACCACCAAGCCACGCCCACAGAACAGGTAGTAAAAAAATTAAATCTCACCACTGCTTCTGTCTAACCATATTAGGAGAAAGAAACAACCATCCTAGATCTAACATAAAACAGTCCCAATATTGATATAAGATTGTTACATTACATGCACAAGTTGAAGAAGTTTTTCCTCATATATGCAATAAAGCAGGGATAGGGGAATCTATGATCCTCCAAATCTGACTGAAACATACCTGTCATTATTGCCAATGATGGGAATTGTTGCCATTTTTAGTTTAGTTCAATAACATATACAAGTAAAAAAAATTGAATTATTGCACTATTGTAGCAGTATACCACAAAGATCAGACACAAAAAAGATGGAAGAACCAGAATTGGTTAAACACTGAATTTCAATTTATTTCTGCTTTATTCTATTTAATCAGAAATCTTTACTAATAGAACACCTGCCATGGTTTTTTGTACCCTTTCTTGAAATACAAGAGGAAAAGTGAAGTAAAACAAAATAAGCCATTCGGGGGTGGGGGGCGGCGGATTTTCCCAGCTCATACTAGGAAGCAGCACAACAGTAAACACCCACATAAGAGACCAGGACATACACCTAGAAAAACTTTTAGTCTCCATCTTGTTCATGCCACATTTTCCAATACAATTTTTGTTGCTTATCAAAAGGCAAAAGACAGAAGTATATAATCTGCTTTTGAACAGATTTTTGCCAGACTATTAAATCTGACTCCTTATCCAACTTCCATTCCATCTATGTTGTCTGGGAAAAGGTTGGCTCAGCAGGCATGGTTTCAGGACTCATGGGCTGGTCTAAAAAACCCCCTGCTTTTTAACCTTCAAATTTGAACCAAAAACGTTCTTTTTCCTTTGGCTACAATAAAGGTGCTAAATGTCTGGGACTAACATGTGCTATCAAAGTTCGGGGAAAATATAATTTGCAATTAGGAACTCAGACTCACAAAAAGGAAAAAAAATCTAATTTTTAACATGTAACAGGATTCAGAGCAAGTCAGTAGTTTTGCCAGCTATGGCTGGGGAAAGACTACTTGTGGAATTTTTTTATTCATTACCAATCTTTACAAATATATGAGATAAGTATGAGATAATAATCAAACTCAGTAAAAGGCACGCTTTATATTTAAATACGTATTCCCTCTTCTCTTTTCTTGTCTTTTCTTATCAGTTTTAATCACAATTTAGTATTAGAATTATAATAGATATTAATTACTCCACAGATCTGAGGGAGATGGGCCATTAAAAAATAGGGAATATAAACAAACAAATAAATAAACAAATAGGTTCCATCTTAGCCAGAGCTGAAATATCTATTTCAGATCCTAGTTCACCATAATTTTTAATTACAATGATAAAAGAATTAGGCACAATTATATGCATGCCTGTACAGAAGTAGCTTCAATTGTATTAATATGAGTTATTTCAATTAAGCATGGAGTTAAGGTTAGTTGGAGTTAATAAATGTTTCTTTTAAGTGTAGTTAACTACCAAGGAGACAATACAAACTTAACTTTTCAAACAAAAACAAATTCATTTTAAATCTTGTAAATGTGTCTACAAGACATTCCCAGATGAGACACAAGTGAAGCAAATGTTCACAGATTAATTTCCTTAACAAATAGTATATTTGATACAGTTAAATGAACAACAACTTGCTAGGCCCAAAAGGTTTCCACAAGGATCTTGGATATTCCTCAAGAAGCTTCTGTATTTTCCGACTCACTCTAATTGTTGGACTTAGTCCCCAAAGTTTATTCACCATTATGCACAGTCAACCAATTATATTGTTTGTCAATAAAAGAGATTAGAAGAAGGTCACAATTATTTGGAACTCTTGTTCCTTTTCCTATTACTCACCGAGGTTGGGTTGCGACATGGCCATTGAACGTTGTGATACTGGGGTGGAAGTGGTTGAAGGATGATGGCTCATGTGATTTAATGGCTGGGTCATAGTCTTTCGAGGATCTTGCCAAGTTGTAATTTTCTCTATGTGGCTACAAAAGAGAAAGTTGGGAGTTATTAAGTTTGCTCCAATCCTAATTTTAATTACATGTTGCTCATTTGTTTATGCTATCTATTAGTCTGCCTCCCTACTTTTTGTTGGCATCACAATATTAACACATAAGTATCCAAAATTGCTATTTATTCACTCTTCTGTCATATTATTTTACTACCATCATGGACCTGATAAAATATCTGTTTTTGAGATGAATAAACAATATGCCAAATTCAGCATTTATCTACAAGGCTATTCTCCAAAGAACCCATCAATCTGTCTGTTGAAGTTACTCAGCTATATTTAAATATCTCTGTATTATTGGATGTAGTCTTGCAAACAAAGATAGGAATATGCAAATTCTGGAAAAATTTCAAGGGCGAAGTCCTTGAGACATCTGAGAATTCTTGAATCTTGCAAAAGTTAATTTTCTATTTACCTAAAAGTACTAACCCTTATTGCATTAATTGCTAGTCTTCGTACAGCCTGAAATGTCTTCATTATTTTATTATTTTCTCCTTTTCCAAATCCTTTTCTTTATAATATCCTGTCTCCAAATTCGTAGATATCCCTTGAACTTGTTTTTTACATTATTTTCCTATCACAGAGTCAATGAATTCTATAGTGAGATAGTTCCCTTCCATTCATTTCAGAAGTAGTTCTAACTCTGATGGTAATTCCTTTCAGAAAAGATGATTTCATTTCCAATTCTAATCTGCCTTCCAACTTGGGTACACAAACAGCTAGTTTCAATTACACACCTGGAGATTTAGCAAGAGCTTCTTTCTATTTTAGCACCCTGAGGAGCTTCTACCAGTTGCATACATGATTTCATATAGATGAGTAAAAAGAAACAAAACCATGCCAACATCAATGTCAGCCTTGCGAGGTAGTGCATACAAATAGTACACCCAGAAGAATGAGCTCTGTTTTATTCTAAGGTATATTAACAGAATTTTGCAAGTCTGAAAGTATGTTTCTCCTCCCATTCCTTTTAGAACCCAAGAAACTAAGGATGGCCCCTCTTGAAATGTTCGCCATATCCACATGCCTCTGTAGGCAGTGGCCGCTTATCTGTTGCCCTGGCTGTCTGGAGTACTTAACAAACCTGGCATTCATATTGGTATGATTTTGTTTTGTAGTAACAGCAGTAAGCAGTAAGGTACTACAGGTAGTACCTCGACTTATGACCACAATTGAGTCCAACTTTTCTGTTGCTAAGCAAGACATTTGTTAGGTGAATTTTGCCTGATTTTACAACCTTTCTTTTCACAGTTGTTATGCGAATCAGTACAGCTTTTAAGTTAGTAACACGGTTGTTAAGTGAATCTGGCTTCCCCATTAACTTTGCTTGTCAAAATTTCATAAAAGGTGATCATATGACCCCAGGACATTGCAGCAGTCATAAATATGAGTCAATTGCCAAGCATGTGAATTCTGATCATGTGACCCTGGGATGCTGAAATGGCTTTTTTCAATGCTGTTGTAACTTTAAACACTCACTAAATGAACTGTTGTAAGTTGAGGACTACCTGTGCAGAAAATAGCTCCTAGCAAAAAATTAGGCTTTCTCCAGGATATTACCGAACTACAGAATTCCCTAAGTCTGACTGCTGCAGAAAACTTAACACTGGACCAGAGGTGGGTTCCTCCCGGTTCGGCCGAACTGGTAGCAACCCACTGGTGATGTCACGGGAACCGGTTCGGTTGGTGCCGGTCCGTGGACGCCGCCATCATTTCTTTGAATTTTTTGAAGGGAAAAAAAATTTTGTTTGGAATTTTTACGGGTTTTTTTTTCTTCTGAGCATGCACAGAAGCCAAGTTTCCGGCACTGTGCATGTGTCGCCATCTTGTTTTTGGCTTTTTGGGGGGGCTTTTTATTTTTTCGGCACTGCATGCCCACGAGGCGCGGCCATGCAGCGTGGGAGGAAGCGAACCGGCAGCAAGGTAAGTTGGAACCCACCCCTGCACTGGACATACCATGAAGGTCCTTTTTCTGTATCAGAAACAAGGCACCCAGCCCCTGTGCCCCTAACACGATATGGGGGCCATATTCAATTTCAGTTACCACTTGTATCTATTATTTATTTTTATCTTTCTCAGGTGGACTTAATTTGAGTTTTCCTTCTAGCTTAGCATTTCAAAAACTGGAGGTGGCGCTAACTCCTCCCACAGAAAGTACCGTCAGAGTCTTCTAGCTCTGCCTACTGTTTAAGATGAAGGGAGAGATCAGAATGCCCTGTATTTACTCAAGAAAAAAGACATCAATGACAAATTGTACTGCTCTTCATTTTTGCTTGTGCTTTCTTTCTTTTCTTCATCATTCTATACTTGTAAGCTTGCAGGCCTCAACTAGATTAAAAAAAAAAGCACAATGAATGCTTTAATTTTTTTCTTATGAAATAATAATAATAATAATAATAATAATAATAATAATAATAATAATAATAATAATAATAATAATAATGATGATGATGATGATGATGATGATAATGATAATGATAATAAAGATAATAAAGGTAGTAATGAAAATAAATAAAATAAATAATAATTAAATATTAGCATATGAAGTGGCACAGATTCAGATGTAACTTTTAAAAACTCTGAAAATTTAGCTTCACCTTTATCCCAGATTTTCAACTCTGCAGCTCCAAAGCCACTTTCAATTTTTCTGAATCACTTGCCCTCCCTTTCATCTAGTGAGTCATTTCCTGACTTCAAGGTTTCTCTCAATTCTAGTTTTGCTTTCCCAGCACTTGTTTCTCTTCTATATTATTAAACATTTTTTCCTCTTCTTTTCAACTCTGTGCTGTCTAAACATCTAAGTTCTTTTGTTTTCTATAAAAAAAATACTGAAACATATTTGATGCCTCTACATATGTTGGCTATCATCTCCCACAATTGTTCAAGATATTTAGGAACTATGAATGCTGTAGTTTAACATATATTGTAGTGTAGAAAAGTTGCTGAAAATGAGCAGATTGGAATCTCAACAAATTCCTTTCAAAAAAAGTGGGGGTAGCAACATGTGAAGTATTCTGGCTTAAGGATAACAAGAAGATTGAGAGGAATATGATCAATATTTACAAAATCATGCATGGGGTAAAGAATATAGATAGAAAATTATCCATCTAGCTCTGTCTCACTTCTAGAACCTGGGATCATGGATGAAAAAAGATGGGAAATTAAGCTATCCATAAGAAAAAAGAGTGTATTTGAACACCTAAGCACTTATTTTATTTTATAAACAAAATATTTTATTTTATATCATATCAATAGTTCTAAAAATTGACTGTTCTTCCTTAATGAAAAAAACCTTGAAAGTTGACCCATTTTCCAAGTTTGTCCTTTCAGTATATGCATTTCAGTTTAAGCATTAAAAATAGACAGTTTTAAATAACTCCGATAATAATAAATATACCGTACCTAGCAGTTTTGTACATCTGTCCTATCAATCCAGCAATTCTATGAGTGTAGTAGTTAGATTATTTGCATTTTAAGCAGCAAATAAACTCTATGTGGCGTAGAAGTTTTGACTTATATACAGAGTATATAACCCAGTTAAATAATATAATTTATTAAGTTGGAAGTGATTTAAAATGTTGAAATAAACTGTTTCAGCAAATTTCAAATAGAAATAAACTGAAATGCAAACAGATATTGAAATTGGACAATATAATGATCAAATAATAATCCTAATCTATCAGTAAAAGAAGAATGTTTATATGAAATCCCAATCATTCTTAATAATAAAGTATTGATTGTGCAAAAATCTAATGTCATATCGGGCAGTTATACGTAACTGTGGCTTCTGTTGCTAGTTGATAAAAAGGCATCAAAATATATTTCTTGTGCCATAAGTAATAGAATACTGCAGTCTAAAGAAATTAGAACTTAAATATAAGAAGGGGAAAAGTGGAAATATGGGGAAAGAAGGAGAAAATATGGGAAAGTGTGTTTTTTTCTTTGTGGCAAAGAAAATAACAAAAAATTAAACCACCTTAGAATCTAATTCATATACCATACTACTATATGCCATCACTGCTTTTTTTTTTGTCTAAGCCATAATTAGCTGAGCTTGTATATCCTGCAAGGTATGATTTATAAATCATAGGGTTCATTTATGTGGTAATCACAAACCAGACAAAACATATTATGGCATAGTGAACACATGTGAATGCAGCCCATGGATTACATTCAAGTTCCATTTTTTTACATTTTGACACAGTAAAATCAATACTAAAATGAACTTCACATTGATATCAATGGGAACTAAATTCAACTAATGTAACTGGATATCATCCGACATGGTCTATTTTCATAGCAGTACAAAAAGTGAGGAACGCATGTATTTATTTTATTATCACATACAGATACAATGGCTTTAACACCTGTGAAATACATATATGATCCTCATTTTGTTAGCTGCAACATGAGCATCTAATAAATCTGACTCAAAAATAAATGGAAACGTCTTTTATTGGATAAACTGGTAATTTAAGATAGGAAAAATGTATGAATTACTTCAATGTATGAACAAAGCAATGAGCTCTTCTAAGAAATGACAGTGACAACAAATGAAGTTGTTTATTTTAATAAGCCTGCCACTGAAATAGGCACCTATTCTCCCTCCCCTTACTAGCATGCTGTAAATATCACAGTGCCAAGTGTTATCTACTCTTTTGGGAAACACATTTGTCACAACACTCCCTGTTGCAGCAGTTGCTTTCTTGTTCACCAAATTAGAATGAGGGGAACTGCAGAGCCAGGTTTTCCCCTTGTTTGTTTTGTCAGTCAATTCTCCATCCCTTTCAAATGCAGCCATCAGAGATGCCCTGCCCTAAAGGGAGAGTCCTGCCATCTGCTTCTTGTCCTTTCATATAACTATGAGCTTGATAACAACTATCTCCAAAATAAAAGAGGCCCTAAAGTACCTTCTCTTGAAGTGGAGCTGAAATGTAAGGAAACCACAATCCCAGGAAAATGGGAGGTGCATTTCTGCTTTTTTGAAAGGGGAGATAAATTGGAGAGAAGGCATTCATAACATCATCTAGATTTGCAGGCAGATCAAAGACAAAAAAAAAGTGAAACAAGGCTGGGCAGGTTGAGCCCAAGACATTATAGTGTCTGAGAAGACTGGAGATTGTATTGTTCTCTCCTTTGATTGGCAGATGTTGTGTGACTGTTTAACAATAGAGTTTATGTCACCCTAAATCCTTTCTTAAGTCAGGTGAAACCTTTTGGTGGAGGCTTGAGATGAAATCTTTTGGTGGCGGAGGGCAATATTTAACATTTCGAAAGAGCCCAGGGCAACAGGGATGGGTGCTGATGCAAATGAAGGGGCTGGAACTGTTTTTTGTTTTGTTTTCTTATTTTGAGTTTGAGGAATTCCTTTGTTTTCTATCATTATGTTAATCTGATGTTAGAGATTATGCTACAATAGTAATGTCTTTCTTTCCTTGTTGGGGCAAAAAATTGTTCCACCAATTACAGCAACACACTCTGGGGCTACAAGAAAGAAACTTTGGAGTCACAGGTTGATCTTCGCTATCTTAAGAGCACAGGACAGGGCACATGGCTTGCAGTTCTCTTGTCCAGCACCAGATGCAGCTCTCAGCAATGGATTCTCTTCCTTTGCCCTAAAACACTTTCCGGGTAATTGTCTCCTCAAATATTGGTAAAGTTAGCATAACTGTATTGTATCCCTCAACAGATGACTGTTTGTATTAATTAGCATTTATTAATAGCAATACATTTAATATTTAAGGACAAAACAAAATTGGAATGAATTACAGCATACAAACAATTCACTTAAAAGGTATTCTCTTAGGCTTAGATAAAGCCCTTGTAATTTCAAAAAGAGCTTAAATAAATTTGAGATAAGTAAAATATTTTTAAAAGGAAAAGGGAAAATAAAAGGAAGAAGAAAACATTACTTTTAAAAAACCTATAAAGATTGCAACATCAGACATCACTTGATAATATTTGACATCAACCAAATGTAAATGCCATCCAATTGGTAAAATCTTGTGATTTTACTCAATGTAGCTGTGCTATGTAGAGCTGAATACTGAACATAGGAAGCTACTATATATCAAATCAAATCATTAATCAATTTCCACACCAGCCTTTCCGAACTTAGTACCTTTCACATGTAATGACTGAGCCCAACACTTCTGGAAGAAACAAGGTTTTGAAGTCTAATTCTTAGACTTAGATCTAGCAATATCTTGATCAGGGGTATCCAATCTTGGCAACTTTAAGATCTGTGAACTTCAACTCACAAAATTCTTGAAAGCCATATTGGTTGGGGAATTCTGGGAGTTGAAGTTCACAAGTCTTAAAGCTGCCAAAGGGTGGACACCCCTCAACTAGAGTTTCAAATAGGTGTGTCCAATTTCCCCAGGGTAAAGCATTTTCCTTTGGCATGCTCTATTACCAATTACAACCTAATATTAAAATCATTAAAATGATTTTCATGGTTGTCTAAAAATGTGAACATTGCTCTCAAGTTTTTCAATAACAATTGGTGTAGCTATATGACCCATTAAGATTTTCTGCTTTTAAATTAAACATAAACTTTTAAAATCCTTAGTTTAGTAGTGAAAAATCTGAAAGTGAATAAGTTGTGGTTCTTATATTTTATATGCAGAAACTTCATTACCCTCTATTAGTCAACCCAATGACTCACTGTTGAGCACATAAACTGCTTCTACTGGAAAGTCCTACTAAGTGAATGAACCTCTTTTGATCTGTGATGGCTCTTCTTTCATGCAAATCATTGCACTTAACTAGTAGATGACCACACTTATATCAGCAAGGTTTTGGTTTTCAACCATATTCTGGATAGCCCTCAAAAATATGCAGTGCAGTACCTACTGTACAAGCAATGCATTGCTGTTGTTCAGAGTTACAAATGAGGAAATTAATAGAACTGTGATTCAAAACCTATCTAGTGAGCATGCAAAGATATTAAAATTATGTAGAGTTTGTAGGGTCTGAAATGTTATAGCTGCATTTGGGAGGGAGGGAGGGACAGGAATGTTCTATATCAACATTAGATGCTGAACTTGCTTTAAGCTAGAAACTTAAGCTTGTCCTTCTAGTACAGTGTTTCCCAACCTTGGCAACTTGAAGATGTCTGGACTTCAACTCCCAGAATTCCCCAGCCAGCATTCGCTGGCTGGGGAATTCTGGGAGTTGAAGTCCAGACATCTTCAAGTTGCCAAGGTTGGGAAACACTGTTCTAGTACCATTATGGTGAAAAGAAAGCCTTTCAACTACATTCAAGAACATGACAAGAAAGTCTCTACAGAGGGATGGCTTTATTGTGGCATTTTTATTGGTGTGCTCAGCTTCAAGGAATTCAAAGAAAAGCTCTAGCAAATGCTACTTGACTTCATAAGGTGGAAAACTAACTTATTTTTAAACACTAGTACTGGTTTAAAATTAGCATTTCTATTTCAGTTGGTTTTAGAGAGGAGGAAAATATAGCAATAGCAATAGCACTTAGACTTATATACCGCTTCATAGTGCTTTACAGCCCTCTCTAAGCGGTTTACAGAGTTCAGCATATTGCCCCCAACAATCTGGGTCCCCATTTTACCCACCTCGGAAGGATGGAAGGCTGAGTCAACCTTGAGCCGGTGAGATTTGAACAGCTGAACTGCTGAACTAGCAGTCAGCCTGCAATGGCTGCATTTAACCACTGCACCATCTCGGCTCTTTATATTTTAAATATATTTCTATAGACAAGAAAGCTACAGTAAGATAGTAAAACAGAAGGATTTCTTTTTTCTATTTTGATTCAAAGCAAACTGGCTCATTTAGTGACTGTTTACAATGATGATGAAAAAGTAATTTCATGACCAATTTGTGCATTTTCAACCTCCACAGGTCTGTAAAGCAAAGGAAAGGTGAAGTAAGATCAAAAGCACAAGTTATGATTTCACTTAGTGACTGCTTCACATAACAACCAACTTGCTGGTGCAAATTGTGGTCACTAAGCAAGAACTACCTATGTCTGATACTTGCAGCCCAGAGGTTTTCAGACTGCAGAACCTGATAGTTAGAGAAAAAAGGATTCCTGATCAAGAGACAAAGCTCTGGTGATGGGAAACTGGCTGCATTTGAATAATTTTTGTCTTGCCTTTCATTCCTCACAGACTTTATGAAGTTATTGTAGAACCATAGAGTTATGTTGGAATGCAGTTTGAAAAACCCTACTCTATCCTCCCCTTTTATTGCATGAAACTAAGCCTCCATGGGATGCCTCAGGTTTAAAAATATATATTTTTATAAACACCTTTTTTGGCCTTTCATAGGATCCTGAAGACTTAGCCCTGTGCTTGAGAGTATGTGATGAAGCCTGCTTGTTGATTCAGCTGACTGTCTGATTGTTGCTTCTTTAATTTTTCCTGGCTGCTATGTGTTTGATGTGGGGTATTATATGCTTTTAACATTTTGTTAGCTACGCAGAGTCATATATTTGAGATAGGGAGCTGTATAAATCTAACGAATGAATAAATAAGACCACTCTAAAACAGAGAAGGTTGGGATGTGCAAAGCCAGGGAACTTGGGCTATTAATTGGGAAAGAAAAATAGAAAGTCAAAGGAAGGAAGTAATTAAATATTTTTTAAAAAAGCTTAGTTTAACATACAGGTCAGGTTTGCAAGCCTATTATGCCATGATAAAGACACTGCAGTCTACTATATTGTGTTAATTTCTTCATTGCCATCAGCACTACTTTCAACACATCCAAGGAGAGGAAAGGGAGAGCAGTAATAGTAAGAAATCATAAACGATCATAATCCTAATGAATACAAACACTACCAACTGCACATTAGATCCATACCCTCCTGGCTGGTTAAGGCCATCCAAGTGGCATCATGTGGCTGGGTCCAAGTGATGGTGAATCCATCCTTGTTGGAGGGGGTATTTCTGGCTCCTTTTAAAGAGATTCCAGTGTGTCCCCTACTCAAGAAGCCATCGCTGGACCTTACAATTATGGACAATTTTCATCCAATATCCCACTTCCCATTTTTGGGAAAGGTGGTTGAGAAGGTGGTGGCGTTGTAATTCCAGAGGATCTGAAGAAAATGGATTATCTGGACCCTTTTTAGTCAGGTTTCAGGCCTGGATATGGGACTGAATGAAATGGATTGCTTTCATGGATCTCTGACAGGAGCAGGAGTGGGGAGGTGGTGCATCTATCCTTGCTCTTTTTGAACTCTTGGCAGCTTTCAATACCATCAATACTATACTTTTGGACTAACTTATGGAGTTGAGGCTAGGTGGTGGTTTGTGGCAACTACTGTACCTAGAAGATATAACAAGCATTGTTACTACAAGTTAATGAAGAGAGAAAAGAGAAGCCATTGTGCACCTCAACTTTGGAAATCACAATTAAAGACTAATTGTGGAGTCTTTAGGATCTAGGATCTTTCTAGACCAGCCTTTCCTATCCTCCACTAGATGCCAACTTCTCTTATATTTGGGGGGAAGACAGGAACAATAGGGTTGCTTTTGGTGAGATGAGTGGCATATAACTTTTAAAAATAATAAAATAAAATAAAATAATAAATTGATTGGGGAAGGTGCCTAGAATAGGGTTTCTCAACGTTGGGAACTTTAAGATGTGTGGACTTCAACTCCATGCTTGCTGGGGAATTCTGGGAGTTGAAGTCCGCACATCTTAAAAGTTCCCAAGGTTGAGAAAACCCTGACCTAAAGGGTTAAGAATGTTTGAGGCCAGTTTCTAAACTCCTGTGTGAAGCTAAATTTCCTTTTGGAGTATTTGCATTCCACTTGTAAGCTCATATATTCACTGGCATTTTTGAAGTCATATAATAAATTATGGAATTTGAAATGGGAACTTATTCCTCTCACTTTGAGTGCATTCTTGCTGACAAAGACTGTTTCCCAGTCAGTTAACAGGAGCAGGAAGAATCTTGCCTTCCTTCTCTAGCAAAATAATTTCTCCATGTAAATTTTGGTAAGCCACTTCATCTGAACTGTATAATTTTTCTATCCCTATATAGTAAAATTCGGTTGGATAAGGACTACTAATCCACATGGAGAGGTTTCTATTTTGCCACTTAATTTTATTGTGTCATCTGCACACCTAGATGTGAAAACCTGTTAGCTGAATAAAACACTGAAATAATAGATAGATAGATAGATAGATAGATAGATAGATAGATAGATAGATAGATAGATAGATAGATAGATAATATATAGATAACAATTATAAACCATGCCTGGATCTGCAAATCTAGTATTTTTGTTTAGCAGGATATTATAGATGTACGTGTTAGCAGAGTTTTGTGTTCTGAGGACAGAAAAAAGAATGGATTTTATGGCTGAGCTGAATCAAAGAAAAACAGTTTTAGACCATGTGAGAAATTGATGACTCATCAGGTCTAGCAACCTACATGTTCTCAGTCATTTACTGCTCTTTGAAGGGTGACAGCTTAAATTGTCCTGTAGAATATCCGGTCAACCAATACCATTGCTACAAAGCTACTATTAAACATTATGAGGTCTATTACTGTAGCATTGTTATCATCTAAATAAAACAGTAAATGCCCTGCTCTTAAAACTGTGTATCTCCCCAAGAAATATCAGTTTTTCCTCTCCCCCCCCTTTTCAGATTTTATTTCTTGATAGGTTTCCCCCCCTACTACTTCATCATATTAGTATGTATCTTTGTGCTAGTGTGTGTGCTTTGTGTGTATAAAACGGTAATTCACTTAATGCCATTTAAAATCAAATTATCCCTTGAAGTTTAGCCTAAGTTTTATCATGTTGATCTTATATCATGTGTGATATTAGAAGTACATTGTACATCTAAATGCACTAATAATACTGTACAATATTGGGAAAGTCTGTTTTGCAGGTATTTAAAAAAATCAATTATATAATGTACCAAGCATATGATCATTTGGACACCATAAAATGCAATATTTCAGAAGCCGTGTAATACTATTAATATAGGACATTACAATTGCTAACAAATCCTGCAGCTCATATTGGATACCTGCAGATTCACGACAGAATTGTAAATGGCAACTGAACAAGTTATGGCGAAAGAAAGTAGACTTGAGGAACGACTTCTTCTAGTGAAATACCTATTTAGAACCCAAGTCCTTTTATTCCATATGGTGTATTTTGCTGACCTTTCAACAAAGTTCAAACTCCTTTCTCCTTTCCTCAATACTTTATCTATCATTGCTGAGATAAGAAGGGAACTGGCATTGTCTGATTCCCTAATGGTGTTAGTTTTGCAAGGCAAGCTTTAGCCTGCTCTGGATCAAGGGCCTTCAGGCCTTGTAGCCACACCTTTGACTATGAAAGGCATTCAAATTCAGTCAATTTAGGAGTTAATCTCTGCTATTTATCTATATAGAGAACTGCCCCCCTCTCAGAAGGAAAATACAATATTTCCCACTCTAGACTGTCAAGAACAGACAAGTGATGTATCATTTGCTGCTATGCCAGAATTAAAATACTTTTCTGAAATTTTAAGTAAGCACTCTCTCATTCTTTTTGTTTATGGTATTTGAATCTTATAACAAACCAGAGATATCACCTCTAATTATAAATTGCAGGAGGAATTCAGGCATATATATACAGAATTACATGCATAGTTTATAATAT
Organism: Diadophis punctatus similis; assembly: GCA_023053685.1. Lineage (NCBI taxonomy): Eukaryota > Metazoa > Chordata > Lepidosauria > Squamata > Dipsadidae > Diadophis > Diadophis punctatus. The sequence goes on from JALIGW010000005.1 coordinate 53,459,448, forward strand.
TATATTATATTAACTATAATAATATAATATAATTAATATAATAATAATAATAATAATAATAATAATAATAATAATAATAATAATAATAATAATAATAATAATAATAATAATAATAATAATAATAATAATAATAATAATAATAATAATAATAATAATAATATATCATATCATATCATATCATATCATATCATATCATATCATATATCATCAGTAGTGGCACCTGATCAAACTTCTTTGGGCTTAGAAGTTAACTCAGGCCAGACCTGATTAGTATTTCGATGGGATTCCTCTAAAGAAAACACATCCAGAAATTGTACAGGTAGCTATAAGAAATTAAAATTGGCTCAATAACATTATTACTATTTTCTTTTATTAACAGAACTGACTCCGGTTTCAAGAAGATCCTCAACAATACAGCCTTTAGTCAACCTTTTTTAATCTGATGGGTTTCCCTCAAAGCATTTTTACATGGGTGACAACAGGGGTGGGTTCTAACTTATCTAACGTAGTTCGCTTCTGCGTCGCGTGGGTGCTCTGCGTGGGTGTGTGCGCGCATGCGCAGTGCCCAAAAAAATCAGCAATAAATAAATAAATAAAAAATAAATAAATAAATAAATAAGCTGGAAACAAGATGGCGACCGCATGCACAGTGGCGGAAACTCGGCTTCTGCACATGCTCAGAAGAAAAAAATAAAAAAAATTCAAAAAATAAAATAAAATAAAAAATAAAAAGCCAAAAACAAGATGGGGACCGCATGCACAGTGCCAGAAACTCAACTTCTGCACATGCTCAGAAGAAAAAAAATTTAAAAAAATAAAAAAATTCAAAAAAAGGTGGCGGTGCCCACGGACCGGCACAGACCGAACCAGTTCCGTAATGTCATCGTGACATCATCAGTGAGTTGCTACCAGTTCGGGCGAACTAGTCCGAACCGGGAGGAACCCACCTCTGGGTGACACTACACACCAAGACACTGTGGAGATTGCAATGGTGATTTGTATAAACAAAAATATGGTGAGAGGCCCCTTCTAGAAACCAGATTGTGTACAAATGTCCTGGCACCAGTTATCACTACTGTAGATATTTGATAATTTTCCACACAAAAAATAGAAATTGTAATCTGGAGAAATTCTATAAAAATTCCATTAATGATTACATGAATCAGAATATAGCTGGAAGGGACCTTCGAGGTCTTCTAATCCAGCCCCCTGTTCAAGCAGGATATCCTATACCAGTGATGGCGAACCTTTTTTGGTTCGTGTGCCAAAAAGGGGGGGGATGCGTGGGATCACGTGTGTGCGTGCCCACACCCATAATTCCATGCACCCCCGCGCATGCGCGTATGACCCCCCCACTCCCAGCATGCAATGGCACGCCCATTTTTTGCTGTCTCCAGGCTTCTAGGAGCCTGGGGAGGGCGAAAATGGCCTTCCCCACCCCCTCTGGAGGCTGGAAACAGCCTGTTTCCTGACTCCCAGTGGGCCCAGAAGGCCCGAAAATCAGCCGGCCGGTGCGCACATGCGCGCCGGACCTGAGCTCGCGTGCCCACTGATATGGCTCCGCGTGCCACTTATGGCACCCGTGCCATAGGTTCGCCATCACGGTCCTATACCATTTCAGACAAGTGACTGTCCACTCTCCTCTTAAAAACCTCCAGTGATGAAGCACTGCTGTTCCATTGGTTAATTATCCTCACTGTTAGGAAATTTCTCCTCAATTCCAGGTTGCTTCTCTCCTTGATTATCTCCTGAAAAAAACTGTAACTTATAATGTTCATTGTAGAGAAGGATCTATTATTATATTCACTCAAAGTAGTGGTGTCGGTTAGCTTAAGAGATGCCCATGGCCAACTAATATGACTCTTGATGAATCAGAAAGAAAGTGTATGAATAACTTCACTAACGAACTATACAAGGGCATTAGCCTTTAAACTGAAACCAGAATCCATGTGGCTCAAGGAATATGATTTCTTATTAATTTATTGAATAAAACTGGGGTTAAACCCATCTTTTTTAAAGCAGACTCTTATGTTTTCTCCTTACCAAATCCAAAATAAAATATATAATTAAAAAGAACATTCAGTTGATGTTCTGTGTTCTGTGACAACAATCCCCATAATTCCTAGGTTGGGGAGGACCAGATTAATTATTCCATAAGAAATGCCCTTCCCTTTTTGAAAATCGCACACATGCTTTAAAGCAAAAGATAGGCATCTTTTTCTCCATTAAGGTTTGCATTCCCTCTGGGATGGATGGCACTGTGTGTATAGAGCTTAGGTGAACTACAGGCCAAAAGTTATTAAGAACACCCACATGCTCTGACAGCCGTTTTTCTTCTACCATTCTCTTCTTTCTAAACAGCTGGCTATAGAAACAACAGAGAACTCTTAACAGCTTTGGGGGAGGACAGAAATTATTTCAATAGCTCTATGGATTGCAGATTGCTTACTTCTAAAATGAAAGAAAAAAATGCCTTACTAAATTTATGTTCATATTTTCCTTCACAATACTGAGATCAGCATGCCTTCTACCCTAGTCATTCTTTATTAAGGTTCCACCGATCCAGCCTGACAAGATATGCAGATTGAACTACATAGAGAGCATTCAGATCTCTGGGCTTGCACCAAAAATAGACATACAAATGAAACGGTGATGTAAAATCATAAAGAAAACTTGGTGGGAGCAACGACGAGGAAAATACTTTTTTTTCTCCCCAGTACTGTGACCCCAAGATAGAAAAGATGATTTGATAAAGCCCCAATTATGGTTCACTTTATCAAACCTAATGACATGCTGGGTGCTTGCCACAGATAAAGTGAACAGGCAATACCTGTTTCGTGCCTTTAACAACTAAGAAGTTCTTATTTTAAACACTTACTCAAACACTTACTCTTAAGAGCTAGAGAGTTGTTTGGGATAAATGATTGAATGTCTTCTGTGATTAAAGCTTGGTTTAAAAAAAAAATACCAAGCAAGTAAAGACATGTCATATCAGAAGGCTAGAATAGTCTTGATAAAACAGCACTCCAAATAAGCTGCTAGCACACAAAAATATTCAGTATATTATTTTCCTCAATGAACCTAGGTCAATTATGAATGTAAGACAAATATAAATATCAATGTGATACTTATCAGGCTTCTCTCATACAGTAAAAGAATCTACCGAGAACACCACTAAAATCAATATCAGAAATACATCTGAAGATTGGTTTGTTCCTGTGAATATCATTGGCTAATGTGTCTTTTTATAGACAACAACCTTCCCTCTGTAACATTAATACTGCTATGAAACTAGTTGTCTGGCTTATCAAGTATTTGGGGGAAATATTTTGGCTTCAAAAATTGATTATTTCATTTGAAATAATTATCTCTGGAGTTTGAAAAAAGATACCCCTTTTTATTGGAATAACTAATAACTAAGCCATGTAGTGAATTTTGTGGAGATAATATAATTGTATGTTACTGAGATTTAGTTCTGAACATTATCCTCCACTATTGCGTTTTTAATCTTTGTGGAAAACAAAAGCTAATACATTATTGATTAAATGAATGAATGAAAAATAATTCCAAACCACCGAAGACTGTGCTTTTACACTTCCATCGGCGAACTTCCACTGATATATATATCTGCTTCTTTTAAACTGGCTTGAGACCTTTTAAGGGAGAAATGAGTTCAAGTTTACAAATAGATGAACTTTTATATTGTATATAGTTTATATGTAAAAACATTTCTGGCATGCAAATATAAATAAAATGATAAATAGTAATCATGTTATATGGTTATTTGCTTGATAATGTCTTCAAATGTCCTGTCCAATATAGACACTAGACTAATTGGTTTATAATTTCTCTGGATTATACTCCATTTTTATCTGATGATGCAGAGTGTAGTATGGTACTATCTTTCAATAGCAATAGCAATAGCACTTAGACTTATATACCGCTTCATAGTGCTTTACAGCCCTCTCTAAGCGGTTTACAGAGTTCAGCATATTGCCCCCAACAATCTGGGTCCTCATTTTACCCACCTCGGAAGGATGGAAGGCTGAGTCAATCTTGAGCCTGGTGAGATCTGAACAGCTGAACTGCTGAACTGCAGTGCTGCATTTTAACCACTGCGCCACCTCGGCTCTTCTAGACCTATTTCGTTGGAAATCTCAAAAAATGTTGGTGTGAAATGGGATGGTTAATGTAAAAATACAAATGAGGTGCAACCCTAAACAGAATACCTATATTTAATTTAATCTGATAATGGAAAAGAATCTAAGAGTATAATTCATAATTATAGTCTCAGGCCTGGGCCACTGGATGCAGGAGTTTCCACAATAGCTCAAAGTCCTCGCTCAGACTAGATCAAATTAATCTTGTCATTCATCAGAATAATCCAGGGTGGTTGGCTGAGGAATTCTGAGAGTTGAAGTCCATAGGTCTTAAAGTTGCTAAGGTTGAACACCCCTGGAATAACCCCTGCTTCCCCAGAGATGTTTACATCCCACACCTATCTGTTCAAATAACGGACTCTGGTTGGCATGTCCACTATCATGTTAATTCAGGAAGAATCAAGACAGTAATATATTCATTTGAATATTTAATTTAATTTAATTTAATTTAATAGATTTGTATGCCGCCCAACTCCCGGGGGACTCTGGGCGGCTCACAGCATGTCAAATCCATTACAAATAAAAAACATATAACAGTTAAAAAGATATAAAAATTAAAAAATCTCCAACATTCATAACTAAGGGGGGGAGACCCAAGTATAATCTGCTTGGTCTCACTTTCACCCCGCCTGCCGGAAGAGCCAAGTTTTTATTGCTTTACGGAAGGCCAGCAGGGTAGGGATGGCCCTGATCTCTGGATTCTCTGTAAAATAGTCATGGTCACTACCATAATTATAAAATCTTATTGGACATCTTAATCTCCTTTATTTTTCTTGATTACAAAATTAAGTATCATAGGTGCACAATCTGTTAGGAAAGTCTTATGTCGGAAACAGCAGCTTCCTCCACAGATTATGGAGAAGGAACCCTAATAACCTTCAAAGGATTTATTATAGATTATTAGCTTAATTTTTAAGACCACAATTTGGATATTTTTAGGTTTGAAGTTTTTATATTATTTTTTGTGGGTTTAATATACTTAATTTATTATTAACTTCCATGGCAAGGTTGAAAGTTGGTTATGAATGTGCTAAATGAATAAAAACCATCCTGATCAGCAACAAAGAGAACATTTGCTATTTTACTTTTCCTTCTAAACTGCAGACACTATATAGTGCACGTAGCCCTCAATTTACATCCAATCTCTTAGTGACCAGAGTTATGACCTTCTCAGAACTACTTACAACTCGGGTTCTAAGTTCCAATGGCTGCCCCACCCAGTCACAATAGAATTTTTGGGCGCTTAGCAACAGGCCTGCGTTTACAGTCGCCTGCAGTTTCCCATGGTCATGTGACCATGACTTTTGGCAAACCTTTTTGTGCCTAAATTCCCATTGGGTATAATGGGTTTGTTTAACAACGGTGGTATTTGTTTCATGTCCTTGATGTCACTTAATGGCTGCAGCAAAACGGTCACAAAATTGGGCATGGTCACATGGTGACCTGTTTAACGATGGTGGCTGTAATTTTGGTCATAAGTCAAGGACTCCCTATATGACAAATTGCTCTGACAAACTGCTCCCAGGCTTTATAGGTAGCTTATCTTGGGCTAAATCCTCACTTAGATGCCCGAAAGTTAATATATCCTACACAGGGGCGGGTTCTTAATTTTTTTACTACCACTCTGTGGGCGTGGCTTATTTTGTGGGTGTGGCTTGCCAGCCATGTGACCGGGTGGGTGTGGACCTCGGGAGGTTGGCAGCAGCTGGAGAAGCGGGGGGGCATTGCCCACCCGCAATGCAGCCCCCCGCAGCGGGAGTAGCAAGACCGCGGCAGCGGTTCTTCTAGGAGGCTCCATCCGGCCTGAATGCTTCTCCCCATTCGATGATCCTAGGCTCCTGCCGCTCGTTCCCCCTCCCCTCAGCAGCTCGAGAAGCCTCGAACGTGCGAAAATGCCTGGGATCATCACCGCACGTTCGTGGCTTCTCGGACTGCTGAAGGGAGGGGAACTGAGATAGGTCCTGCCACCCATTCCCCCTCCCCTCAGCAGCTCGAGAAGCCTCAAACGTGCAAAAATGCCTATGATCATCACCGCGCGTTCGTGGCTTCTCGGACTGCTGAAGGGAGGGGAATGGAGATTGCTCCTGCCGCCCGTTCTTTCAGCGTCTCACGCGCTCCCTCAGCCATCCTCCCCTGCTTGGACTCACTGTGGGGTAGGAAGGCAGCTTATGCGCAGTGCCGGAAGCTCGGCTTCTGGGCATGCGCAGAAGGAAATTTTAAAAAAAGATAAAAAAATTTATTTTTAAAAAATGGCGGCGCTCAGGCACCGGCAACCGACCGCACCGGTACTGTGACGTCACCAGCGGGCCGCTACCGGTGCTATAGAGTGGACCACACCGGTAGGAACCCACCACTGATCCTACATAAATATCCATTCAACAAGATATAAAGTAGAACAGGCATTTTACATATGAAGTAATTTCATACCACACCTTATTTACTCAGCATTTTAATCTTAGGTATAAATATAAGGCATTTTCACAAATAATAAACTGAGATAACAACATTTGAGACCAAAGTAAAATAAAGTGTTTCTTGAAGCATGACTAATTTTGTGAACGCATTGCCAGCCACTAAAATGATTCTGGATGATAAACAGAAGGGTACTCTTAGGGTACTTCCATACTGTCAGATTCATTCTTAAACCCACAGAATAGTTTAAGCCGTTCTGTGTCTGTTTTCACTGAAACCAACCCTGAAGCACTACAAAAATCTGAACGGAACCATTATCTCCTCAGGCTTTTGATAATCACTTGATTACTACTGGGGATCTCCAACAACTGACCATGGCACCATTGTCCTGTCCCATGCAAAGAAAACAAAAAAAGTACTAAATAATTGAAAGCCAAGAAGAGCACAAGAGTATGAAGTTTTAGTAATGAGAAAACAGCCCAAAGCCGAGCTCTATCAAACTTCAGCATCTCCATCTGGAAATCAACATGTTTCCAATTTGTGCTCTGCAGCAGCCATGTCAGACCTAAATGCAGATGGTGTGCAAATGGAGATGTGTTGTCTAAGAACACAGCCGAAGCCCTGAATAGTCAAGGTAAAGTGAATCTTCCCTATTCCAAAGCAATATACCAGGTACGTATAGGGAAAAGTTAAATTTATGATTTCCTGGAGACATCTGTTTAGTTCTGAGGAAACAGGATGTTGGTCTAGATGAATTATTGCTTTGATCTGTCAGCTCTCTTACATCCTTAGAGGTGAAATGGCCAAGGCATTTCAAAATCTTGGAACCTGAAATGCTCAGGAGGCCTTTTGCTACATTATATTTTAGTTCTTGGAACTCTTCTCCTGCAGGGTATAGATGTACTTATCTTTTTCCAGTTTTTAAATAAAAGTAGGAGCTTCCCCCAAATGTTGCAATGCATCCCTCCTCCTAAGAAGACGACTAATCCAGTTTAGAGTTCTAGATAACCATTCTCTCCCAGCAGAATATTCCCCTTTGGATGTTTTGGAAAAGTTTTTGTTCTGTTGAGACTTCTTTGCCAAACATTTTATATTTCTAACAAGATGATTATTACGGTCTGGCTTCTCACTAACCTCATGCTGGGTCCATGTCTGTTGATATACATCCCTTCTGTAAGGGAAAGCAACTGAAACTAGTCCCATTTTAGGAATAAATGCTGACTAGGGGCTTTGGGCAAGTCAAACTCTTTCAGCTCAACTCATCTCACAAGGTTGTTGTTGTAGGGAAAAAGGCAGAGGAAGGAGCATTACATATGTTCTCTGCCTTGAGTTATTTATAAAAATAATAAAGGTAGATTTTTTAAAATCTAAAAAAAAATCTAATCTATGTTTGGTGGAGCATAGTCTAATACAATGATGGTGAACCTTTTTTGATTCACGTGCCAAAAGTGTATGTGCACACTTTTTCCCTATCCCAGTGCATGTGCACAACCCCCGCGCTGCCCCCTCCCATGCATGAATACAGCCCACAACCCTGTGCTGCCCCCGCGCATGCGCACAGGCCTCCTGAAGCCTGGGGACAGCAAAAAATGGCCCAACGGGGAAACTGGAAGTTCAGAAACAAACTTCCGGTTGGCCCGTTGGGCCGTTTTTCACCATCCCCAGGCTTCAGGAGGCTTTCCTGAAGCCTGGGGAGAGTGAAAATGGCCGAAAAGGCCAAAAATCAGCTGGCCAGAGCGTACATGCACGCTGGAGCTGACATAGAGCAACACCTTGCGTGCCCTCAGATATGGCTCCGCGGGCCACCTGTGGCACGCGTGCCATAGGTTCGCCATCACTGGTCTAATATGAAAATAGTATGCTTGCATAATATATGGCCTTAAGAAGAAAGTAGCATTTTAGCACCCCGCCGCACACCACTGTATATGTTCACTTAATACAAAGGAAGTTATTGTTTTTTTGTAGACTTTGTTAGAGTTTATTAACTTTTAATGACAACAAAGAAAAAGTCTTATTTGCTGATACTATGATTGGTTTAATGTTGCAAGCACAGCAAACCTTGGGCTTGCTTGCTTGTTTATATTATTTTAGTATCATTATAAGGAGTTTTACAGGCTTTGCTTACATTTAACCCTGAACTACATCTTGCTGCATTATTAAACCCAGAAAAAACTGCAATTAATATTGATTATGCTTGGTTAAAGCAAGCCAACTCCAAGCCATGGTTTATGAAACTGGCTTATTTTCAGTTATCACAATCTGGATTAGACAATCGAAAATGGATGTTTCAGCATAATGCTCAAGGAGACGAGATGGGGTGGGATTGGAAAGAGAATGGTGCAGTGTGTACTTACAGTACGTTAACCCATGGTCATGTGTCAGTGGTGGAATTCAAATTTTTTTACTACCGGTTCTGTGGGCATAGCTTGGTGGGCATGGTGTGGCTCAGTGGGCGTGGCTTGGTGGGCGTGGCAGAAGGATACTGTAAACTCTCCATTCCCTCCCCACTCCAGGGGAAGGTTACTGCAAAATTGCCATTTCCTCCCGATCAGCTGGGACTCGGGAGGAAGAGAATAGATGGGGGCGGGGCCAATCAGAGGTGGTATTTACCGGTTCTCCGAACTAATCAAAATTTCCGCTACCAGTTCTCCAGAACTGGTCAGAACCTGCTGAATAACACCTCCGTCATGTGTGAAAAATGGTCGTCTCTTTTTTCAGTGCCATTGTAACTTCGAATGGTCACCAAATGAACTTTTGTAAATCGAGGACTACCTATATATACTATAATCCCTATTTCACTATGTTATGAACTGCCCAGTAGTTTTCTTATGCTGAAGCTACAACTTTACGATTTTAGCATCTATTATTTTATACAAATTGCTAAAAAAAATATTCCTCTTCTTAAATAATTGCTTTTTCCCTGAATTAGTTTCCATGGTGTCTATAAGAACACAAATAAGTTTTAAAAAATTGTCTTTCTAAACTTCCTATTGATTTAGTTGTTTAATTGTTAGCATATGCTAGGACTTAAAAAACATTAAACTAGTTATACAATGGAAACAAAACACTCTTAGAGTGGTATTGATAACTTTAAAACATTTGGATGAAATCCCAATTTCTGAGAACTGGAGGAGGAAAAATGAATTGAATTACACTGTATGGCATTGTAGTGGGGAAAAGTTAAACGCATTTAACATAGAAGTGTATTATTTTTCTTTCTTTAGCTAAATGATTTTGCGTAATACATTTAAAAGAAGCATTATTGTCACTTGTTTAAAAGCCATGAGTTGATTCATTAGTTAAAAGCCATGATTAATCTGCTCAATTTTGCAAGAAATTTATTCTGCTTGCCCACATATTCAGCATATCTAAAGTCATTTTATTTGGTTTTACTTGTGGCTTGGATATTTGGATTATGTATTGTTCATTTTACAATTCAAAATTTGCATTATATTGGTATGTTGTCCTGAATGTTTTTTTTAAACTATTAAAGTTGAATACATAGGGCTTTTCAAATAAAATAATAAACTGTAATATGAGTAAAATTATTAGGGAAGTATAGAAAGTATTTGCCTTTTCTCTCTTGGTTATTCATGAAAATGTCCTAATCATCATCACCTTAAAAAAGACTAAGCAGGAAGAGAAGAAAAGTTTATTCTAAGATTTTTTTTAATGAATTTCAGCAGCTTGGGGTAAGGAAATTTTGATTGTGTATCCGTATAGGCTGGTGCCTACCAATAGAATTGGCTCATCTGTAGTTTTTCCTGAGATGGGCTATTTTGGATTCCTATATTAGGTTTTTAGGGAAGTCCTCCTTGTTATAGGATACCTTTTCCCTTGACGAAAAGGAAGTCTCCATTTTGCTTGGATCTCACAAACCTGTAACGTCCATCCAATTCTGATATACCTTTGGCCTATGTGGTAGACCTGGTCTGTCTATACAATTTTTATGTGCTTTCTTCGTAAACACCCTGAGTCATGACAGTTTAGGACAGTAGAGAAAATTATAAATTTGGGCTGAGTACACTGGGTACTCATAGCTATATTCCTACCACATTCAAAATTTAGGGTATCTTATTTAGAGCAGATCCTTTTATTGGTTTTTTCAGAACAATTACTGGAAAGATCAAGAAAAGACAGGCATGCCTTTTAATTTAAAGCTTCACACTGAGGACACCTTTATTTCTCTGTTAGGAAAATCACAGAAAGGGTTTTGCATCAGTGGTGAAATCTAAAACAAATTCCTACTGGTTCTGTGGGTGTGGCTTGGTGGGGTCATGTGACTGGGTGGGGGGTGGCTATGTAGTCATGTGACTGGGGGAGCAAAAGACAGAAACTCACTTTAACAATGTCCTGCTGGAGCAGGGTTGGACCTCCAGGTCCCTTCTAGCCCTGGATTATCCTCTGAAGCTGCATCTTGTGCCAGGTTTGTAGTCCTCCCTCCCTCCCTCCCTCCCTCCCTCCCTCCCTCCCTCCCTCCCTCCCTCCCTCCCTCCCTCCCTCTTTCTTTCTTTCTTTCTTTCTTTCTTTCTTTCTTTCTTTCTTTCTTTCTTTCTTTCTTTCTTTCTTTCTTTCTTTCTTCCTTCCTTCCTTCCTTCCTTCCTTCCTTCCTTCCTTCCTTTCCTTCCTTCCTTCCTTCCTTCCTTCTCTCTTTCTCTCTCTTCTTTCTTTCCACCCCATCCCGTTTTTGGCCTAGCAGGCTTCGGGGGGGGGGGAATGTTCTGAAGATCAGCTGTGCGACACGCGATTGTCAGAACTTTTAAAAAAACTTTGTTTTAGTATTTTTTACTACCGGTTCTGCGAACCAGTAACATTTTTTACTACCGGTTTGGGCCATGGTTTGCATACTAGTGAATATTCATGCTTTTCACTGCCACTCTAACTCCCATTCCCTCTTTCAGTTTTAAATATCCACCCCTCAGAGTTCACTGCTGACATGTGGTGATTTTCCCACCAAATGCTGGTAAGTGTGATTCTGTGGGAAAGCCACAAACACTGCATAATTCACAGCCAGTATGCTGTGAGCAGCCTGAAGGCTGCCCACCAATTTTAAGCATTGTTAGTCAATTACAGATAATCCTAGATTTATAATCGATTGTTTAGTGATCATTCAAAATTACAAGGGCCCTGAAAAAAGTGATTTATGACCAGTCTTCTCGCTTAACAACCATCACAGCATCCCCACATTCAAAATTCAGGCACATGGCAACCATCATGTATTTACAATGGTTGCATATCCAGGAATCATGTAATTGCCATTTGCGACCTTCCCAACCAGGTTCTGACACGCAAAGTCAATGGGAAAAGCCATATTTGTTTAACAATCACATGATTCACTTAACAGCTGCATAATCATGGCAAAAAACGTTGTAAAATTGGGAGCAACTCACTTAACAACCTGTTTAGTAATGGTAGGCTCCCAACTAATACCTCAGTTTCAACCACTTAGGTAAACCAATAACTGAGTAAACAAAGGCAAGGAGATTGCATTGGCACATGGTTACCACAGACTACTATGCGGATCCATTAACAAGAAACTAACCATAAACTTCTGAAGATCCTCTTGGCTTTGCAATCTGCCTAACAGAAAAATGAAGTTCTTCTGGCATTATCTGGTAAAGTTTATTGTGTTTGGTAGATTACTGACAAAAACTGTCACCAGAGGGATAACAAAACAGGCTTCAGAGGCTTCCATGATGCTTTTCCTGCAAGCGTGCAAAGCACGGCTCAAACTTTCCAATGACAAAATCCCTTTTCCTTCCAATTCTAGTCAGAGTTTCCAAATGTCAGCACAATGGACTTTCATGAATTAACTTCTCCAACAAATGTTTTTACTTCCCTGAAATAAAAAACTTTACCAGCAGCAGTTTATTTCTATAAGCCTGGTTTACTGCTTCTTTGCTGAGCCACTTTGTCTTATGCAGACCCAGATTTCAAGATGACCCAGAGGCAAATCAAAATTTAAAAATTTTAAGTAAACATAACATATGAAGACCCAATCAGGAGCATAACATAACTTTTGCTTTCTATTGTAGCTCCAATTTGCACTAAAACGGCAATGAAATTTGAAAGTATAAAAATCAACATCACTTTGGAAGCAGATAGGGAAGAACTGTAAATGGTTAATGTATCTTCCCTTGTTAAAAGTCCCAATCCAGATGCTGATTCAAACATTTACTTTGCAGTAAAGTAGAAAGCCAGTTATTGTAGCCAGAAGATTTTTCAAGCAACGTACTGTTTAGCCCAGCCAATAAATATCTACCCAAACACTAGGGGAGGGTTGATTTTATGCTAACCTACAATGTGCTTTCATTTTGGTTTTTGCAAATCCAGACATTGCAATTTGTAAACAGTTTTGCAAATACAGGCTAACAGAACTCCCTCTTTGGAAGTACTCATGATTGCTCATGATTCTATAAACAATACAGAGACAAATGCACCAGCTCTCTCCCCTTCATCACTAAAAGAAAGATACATGTGGTGGTATATCTAATATGCCCTGGGAAAATGTGGGAGGAAACAAGATCATTGTAGAAGAGACACCTCAACCCAGGAGAAAGGGAGTCTGAGAAACACTATCTTAATTTTCTAGGTATGAGCTGTGAAAAATGGCTCTGACTAGCTTTCAGGATTCTCTAATTAGAAATAAAAGTATTTCCAAAAATCTAAGTGGTTCTTGTTTTCTGAGATTGCATACCCTAAAAGGGTCGATATGTGGATTTTAATCTGAAGAATTTCTTGTCCAATATGGCCACTGCTAAGTATTCTTGGACCAGTCCACACAACTAGAACACCTCAAGGTTAGAAAAATGTGCTTCCAAAGAATATAGCCTTCCGAAATAGCTTAGGTTCTAAACTACATATACTTTCCCTCCAACCAGAGGTGAGAGAAACATTAACAGGGGAAGCCATGACAGGATAATCATAATGATGCTCTCATATAATTCCATATTAGTTTGAGATTCTTGGAGCTGCAGGTCAACATATATGAAGGGCAGAAGGAAGTTTGAGTTGATGGAACAATTCCCCATAGAATAACGTAAGGCAGATTAGTAAAGAAGGATGAGATGAACTAATTACTTTTTGTAGCACTGATTATGTTACCTAGTTTGGATAATGAAATGTTTGCAAGAAAACAACCAGTCTTAGAGAGCACCAAGAACTCCTAATTACTTTTTTTTTGTTTACATATCCTTCTTCCCCAGCAATGAGCTCTCTTCAATAAGAAAAAAAAGGAGACTATGCAAATAATTCAACCAATCTGTAAAGATCAGAATGCTAGCCTTTCATAGTCTGAAAACTACTATGTATCCAGGAAATCCTGCCAGACAGTCAATGCTTGAAAATGACTGAGAAACATGGTATTTTGCCATCAAAAACAGAAGACAAGCAGGCTCTGGTTAAAAGGCTAAACTTTTGCCCAAATGAAACCTTTCCAAAATAAAGAGAATGTCTGCTGGCTGCTAGTTGACCTCAATTGAAAAAGGATGGCAAATCAGTGCCAATGCCAAGCCTTACCTAACACAAGCCTGTGAATCAAAGAGATAAGAGTCGGCAAGACTGACTGAGAAGACACAAGAAACAATGCCAGTTTTGACATAATTATTACGATCCATCTCTAACTTACGGTACATTCTTCTAACAAAGAAGAATGATATTACAGAGACAATCTAAACATCAGAAAGGAGATAGTATGAAAGAACAAGATTTAGGGGGATCTGAAGGTGTCCAAATACTAAATTTGGATCATTTAAGCTGTCTAAAACTCAAAATGAGAAATACTGATACTAATGTATCTGTAAAATTTAACAGGCCTGTTTTTCCCATTATGTGTCAAATGCAAAAAAAATCCCTATGTTTCTGATCCCATCCATGCTATGGAAACCATAAACAGGGTGCTGGTAGGTCTCTTATAACTTTTGGGCATCCTTTTGGTATCCTCATCATTTTTTTAAAAAAGCACCTTAAGAGTCCTTAGACCAGTGGTGGCGAACCTTTTTCGGCTCGCGTGCCAAAAAGGGGGGGCGCGCTCGCGCGCGCATGCCCACACCCATTCCCTCCCCCCCATGCATGCGCACACCACCCCATGCTGCCCCCTGCGCATGCGCACACCCCCCACCCCCGCGCAAAGGCTTACCGGAGCCTGGGACAACAAAACCGGCAAACCGGAAGTGCAAAAAAAACGCACTTCCGGTTTGCCGGTATGCTGTTTTTTGCACTCCGGAGGGTTCAGGGAAGCTCCCTGAAGCTCCTGAATGCAAAAAACTACAAAACGGACAAACCGGAAGTACGGAAAAGTGCACTTCCGGTTTGTCCGTTTTGTAGTTTTTTGCATTCCGGAGCTTCAGGGAGCTTCCCTGAACCCTCCGGAGTGCAAAAAACAGCACACCGGCAAACCGGAAGTGCGTTTTTTCGCACTTCCGGTTTGCCGGTGGGCAACCCTCGCGTGCCGGCTTCTATGGCTCCGCGTGCCACCTCTGGCACGCGTGCCATAGGTTCGCCACCACGGCCTTAGACAATCAGAAGTCAATTTGGATACTTGACTTTCATCATCATCAGAATATATAATTGCAACATTCTTTGCATGTAGCTACCTTTGAAGACCACTTGAAAACCAATTAACGCAGAATACAGGAGCCTACATGCTAACTGGAAATATGCTACTGCAATGTAACACTGTATTCCAATAGGTTTCAGAGTACTGTTAAAAATGTTATCCTTTATTGCTTGGCTTCCAGACAACTTGAGGGTCATATCCTACAAGTATAACTGGACCTATGTGGAATGATGAGAATGGTTATGATTCTCTATCAACATAAAAGGGGTGGGAGATTTGAGACAGTGTTTTCCATGATGTTACCATTTTATAGAGGAAAAGTATGGGAGCAATAGGAAGGCCTTGAAGATGGAACTCTTCTGCAAGGTGTTTTAAGCCTAATGGTGATTAGTGGTTTAGGATTGGTGCCATAATTTTTAGTTTATCATAACATATTTTATCATTTTAAACTGTTGAGTGTATTCTCATGTTTTGTCATATTCTAAACGGTCACAAGTCAATCCTAATTCTACCAGTAAAAACAACCAAACAGATTTCCATAATCCCATATTACTAATTGCTGGTTGGAGTTGTCTAGAATGTGCCCAAAACTTCTTGCCTATTCCTGGACAAAGTCAGAAGGAGGCTGCTTCAAGAAGCATTTTACCCAGAAGAGAACAATGCTAAGAGCAGCAGGAAGATCAACAAGTCTCAATGGATCATTTTTCTAACTAAAAACAACAATTAAATGGAAAATAACTGGTATTAATTAGATGGTAGAATGAGATATCAAAAATAAGTCAGCTGATTTTATTTTTCCATGGTTGCATGTATTCTTATCAAGGAAAACTTAAGAAAACTGCTGTTTTTAGTACTTGTTGATTTTGTCTATTAAAAAACCAGTATTCCCAAGATACATCTATAAACAATATTAAATAAGGATAGCAGCCAAGAATGTGAAATTGTCATTCAAGTGTTTAAATTAGGTCATTAAATAACATTAGCCTCAATCTTCACCCATAGCCTACAATACCATATAATTCTCTTGGTGGATATGTAGATTATTTAGATAATATAGAGAAAGTCTTTAAATATTCTAAAGCTGCATAAAATTCTTGGTATTTTTCATAAAAAAATTAAGCAGGTTTGGGTCTGGTCTGTACTTGAATGGGACTGTGGGCTAGATTGGAAAATATAAAATAAAATAAAATCTTGGAAGAGGGCACTAGATAGCACTTCTCTACTGTTGCCAAGGTCTACAAGAAGTCATCAGGGGTCACGCTCAACGCAAAGGAGACTTTACACAAAGGAGCAATTCTATATGGTAGCTTTTAAAGAACTGTGGTCTTCTGTCAGTAGTCCTAAAACTACAGAAAGCGTCTTTCTTCAGCTGTATGCTTACCAAGACTTGGAAATATACATAATTTTCTGTGCCCTGAAGGCTGTGATCTACACTGGACATAAAGTCACAAGTGCACTTACAATACAAGTGCATTTCACATTGGCAGCATTATATTATGTAGGGTTTTCTGAGATTTCTTCCTTAAGGGTACAGAACAACTGACATTCTATTCTAATAATTTTCAAGTGAGGATATTAAATAGCTATGCAATAAAAACTAATAGCTAGAGAAGATCTACTGCTGCATCTCTGGGGCAAATTTTCTGAAATGCACTATACCTCTTGGCAATAAAACAACAAATTGAATGCAGAAATGAATATAATTCACCTATATTAAAACACATATTTTATATATTTTTTCAGTTTCAACCTATTACTTAGGGCCATACTAGGTTTTGTACCAGGCGCTTCAGAATATACTCCAAAATTGGACAGGGTCAGGTTACAAAGTGATTCCAATTTGGAGGGACTCAGGATTTAAGGAGTAAAAAGTATGCCTTAAGGCACTTAAAATTCTTCCCACCCCAATGAAAAGCCTGAAGTCAAGTAGTTTTGCTTCTTCAATTCTTGGGAATCTCTGGTTACCAGCAAAGTAGCTACTGTAGGCCAAATGAAAGTAACTTTGGGCCAGTAGATCTTCTCTAGTGATTAACACTCCACCTGCATTGTTGTGTGGGAAACAGGAAGTAGGAGAATTAGGTATGTTGATCACCTTGAGTTGACCTAAATAAATGAATAAGATAAAAATCTAATAATTGTAATAATAATACATGGAATCCAGGACTGTCCTTTTTGCATTTTCTGCTCAGTCCCTCTCTCTCAGCCCAATCCACTTCATAGGATTGAAGAAAAATCAAAGTACTACTATAAAGGCTGCCTTAGACTCCTGCGAAAAGTTGGGATAAATGTCCAAAAAGAAAATAAATACATTCTGGAGTAATAAGTATTTGCAAAAAGTGATCTTTGGAAAATTAGAAGTTTGTTGCATATTAAAAACTTATAGAAATAATTCATGCTGTTTAGACCATGCTTAGATCAGTGCTGAATGTTTGACATTGTAATTCTGAAAGAAACCAAAATTCATCTTGTTTTTGCATTTCGGCCTCTACTGTTATCAGCAAAATCATCAAAGGCCTCAATGGAGTACTGGTATGTTGAATTTTCCATGAGCAGAAGACATAACTTAGCTAAGTCTAACTTCAGATCTAACCCAAGTTTAAGGTCTTGCAGCTTCAGGCTGCCAGACAGCTTTCCTAATATGATTTAGTAAGTCTAATAATTCCATCTTTGTGGTCTGTCAAGGCCAACTAACCAGCTAATCATGTTTTTTGGCATAAGAGGAGCTTTACATCACTCTGTTTTCACCACGTTAGGAAGGGATAGCATTCAGTTTGAGACCTTGGTGGAACGCAATAAATGATTAGTTGGCTTTATTTTGACTTTCAAATCAGACATTATGCAGGCCTGTAGGAGAAAGTTTTACAAACTATGTCACATCAAGACTCCATATGTATTTTGTTTCTGTGCATATAATAAGGGAAGGGAAACTGCATTTCATTTTAGTCCCCATATTCACTAATACATGCTAACACCACCATTTGACAAAAGATAGAGGTCACCATTTTGTCCCTTCTACAAGGGAATCAAAGGAAATGAGAAAGAGGCCATTCTGCCTGGAGATCACATTTTTACTATCACCACATCATACAGAGGATTTCAAAGAAGAAATATAGAACTTTTGCTCACACCTTCAAAAGTGTAAAGACTGAACTCTGAAAAGATTCCACTTGCTGCGTTGTTGTTTTGGGGCAGAAATTCTAAGCAATGTATGTGAAAACTTGGCAGACGTATGTAGAATTTTACAGAATACTGATCTGAGGACAACTTCCACTGAATAGACAAAGACTGGGGATGGGGGCAGGTATCAGTTCTCTCCATGTATAAGTCCTAAAATTTGGTCAATATGCATAGAAACAAATTTAATAATCTGAGTTAATCTACAAGTATAACTGCATTCTGTAGGGGAGGAGTGTCAAACTCACAGCCCGCGGGCCTGATGCATCACATGCTGGCCACCCCCACCCCCGTTTTAGCGAAGGGGGGGAAGTTGCGATACGTCACGTGATGACATGTCATCGCGAGTTTGACACCCCTGCTGTAGGGCATCCACATCTGGTTCTGTTTCATCCTGAATGTCTTTTATGAAGGTTAAGTTTTATGAAACAGAAATCAGTATTTGCCATTTCATTAATTTTTACTTTTTAACCTAATTTGCGTTTACTAAGACTACCAACTAAGACTACATATTTGTTTTAAAATTCTATTTAATCTTTCTTTTAAAACATGTTACATTTTCTTACTAAAAATATTCTGGCACAAAAAAAAGAAAGAATCTAAAGCCTATTTTGCATATTGGTTTGCATTGGTGAAATGTGACATTATTTCTTCACATCCACATATGTGCATTTGGATTCTTAACAATGCATATCAATTTATGTGCAACATATCCAAACTTTGTGTAACAATGCAGTCTCTATGCCTCTTGTAGGAACTGTAATCTACGAAGCTGCCCAAAGAGCAGAAGAATTTCAACAGACTTCAAACCCAACTGATTGTCAATGAATTCTATTTTGTATATTAAGGACAAAAATCTTACAAAGGCAAATATTTGCAAACTTTTTATCGATAAAAATTAAAAAATTTAAAAAATTCTATCAATTTTGTAATCTTCTAGAGCTACAACACAAGAGCTGCAAAAAATGTCACTAAACGCTAAATGGCAGTATTGAGTTGAAAAAAAAAAGAAATTTTTTTCTATTGCCATCTAATTTATCTTCTAAATAAATAAATAATGGTTAACTTTTTCATCATCATAATCACCTATTCAAAATCTAAAACCACAAAATGTTTTAAACTGGAAAGATTCCTCCTAAGTATTAACTTAAAGGGAAATGAATATATTTGAGTCATTGGCAGCTGCTTCTCCAGTAAGACTACCCCAATGAACTTGCCCTCATAAAAGTGTTAGCTAGACCCATATAAACTCTTAAAAACTAAAATGAGGGTTTTTGGATCTCAGACAACAATTTCTTTGAAGTGGTAAATGAAACAATATTTTAGATGTTTTTTTTTCCTACAAAGAACCTTAGCCAATGCATAAATTTACTCAGAAGTAATCCCACCCAACAATATGACACTTGCCTCCCAAACTACATGTGTAAGTTTAGAACAACATTTCCTGCCTGATACTCTCCAGGTGGCTCCATTAGCTATGGTATGATGGAAGTTATTCACACATCTGGAGGGCATTAAATTGGGGAAGCAAGAGCTAAGGACTCAATGAATCAGAATGTCTGTGCTTCAAGTGAAAAGCCTTTTGGAAAATACAAGGGGTTGCATTAAGATTTCTGGGTGGGTGGAGACATTCCACAACCACCATTTTTTCCAGCAATTTTTCTCTGTCTTCCTAAATATTCTTTTATTTCCATCGGGGCATCTTCAGGATGGATGGATAAAAGTATCAAGAGAGGACCACAACTGTGTGATCAGTGCCCTGTTTTTTTTTTAATGGACAGGACTTCAATGGATATGTGTATGACTGTGAAAATAACCTGGGAGATAGGAAAAAGAGTTGCAGTCTAGACAAGAGTTGGATAAAAGAAATCTGACTCCAAAACAGGAATGGTGATGGAGAAAATAGAATTGGCTCCTAGTTCTAGAGAACTAGGAAGTAGCGGCAGCAGAAGGAAACCGCTTTCAGACTTCTAAGATTCTGTTACGGTAACTATGTCATGGTTTTGGTTTTCTGTCCAGACTACCTTAAAGGGCTGACAATATGATTGTGGCTACCATAATCAGTTTTTGATCCCATTGCAGACCAACTCAGATCATTGTCCATGTTGTTACTTCTCCTTAAGATTTTTGCTTCCTGTTTTTTCTTCTTTCTTAATCCTCTATTTCAAGGCTGTCAAACTTGCGGCCTGTGGGCAGGATGCTTCATGTGCTGGCCACGCCCACACTCAGTTTAGCAAAGGGGGGGGAAGCCACGATAGGTCACGTGATGCCGCTGTGACGATGCAAGTTTGACACCCCTGCTCTATTTCTTTGATCATTAGACACTTGACCCTGCTGTCTCCAATGCTCTGCATTTTTTGTCCTAACCCAACTGAAATTTGGGTTCTCCGAGCTTGGTTTTGCAAGTGTTTTATTACCCACCTTGGTAACATCTTCAGCACTACTAAGTTGAAGGGTGTTGGTTAGCTGTGGAATGTACATAAATGTTATTTCCATCACAGAAAAAAATATCTTGTCTAGACTTTTGCAAGTATCATCCCTGCAAATTGCACAGACATACCATGTTCTCGCAGCAGCTTAACAAATGATCTCACAGCAACTTGCTAACTGGAAGACGTGGTCCTGAAGATTGTCCTCTGTCCCTTGATCAAGATGTTCAGAGATGGAACTACTTTAGACACCACCATTTTTAATCACATTGTGCTTGCTCCTGATTTGCATCTGTAATTTTAACTTCAATAAATACATGGAAATATTGGGAGGGAAAAAAGGAGATTGTGGAAAACTTGCAAGAGGAAAAAGAGGTTACTACATCACTACATATTATTATTAGCTTACTTTTTCTCTCATTGTTTAGGACCTATAGAAGTATTACTGTCAGTAATAGCTATTGTCAGGGTGCTCTACAGCATCCTGTTTTTCTTAGGAAAATGAATCAGACATCTGTGTTTCACAGATAAAAAGAGAGAAGTCTGATAACAATACTGTTATAATAGCAGCCATCCTGATACAAAGAGGAAATCTGTATGAGGTAATATCCGTACCATGCGAGACATCCATTTGGAATTATTTTCTCTCTCTGACAACTACTATATAAAAGAAATAGTGATATCATTTAAAAATGGTTTAAAAAATTACAATACTATATGTTTTTTAAATTTTCATCTAAGAATTTCTTTGTAAATTACCACCTTTTCTGGCCTTGGTCATTATAGAGATAGCTGATTAGTACATATGGACCAGCTACATGAACTGTCTAAGATTAGATGGCAAACTCACATTAAATCATCTGTTTCTCTTGGTAAACTGGAAAAGGTAGGATTTTAGGTTCATAAAAGGGAAAAGCTGATCCAGATGACCCATTCACAGTTTTCATGTGAGTACTTTAAAGCCCTACATGGCTCAGGGCCAGGTTACCTTCGGGACCGCATCCTACCACATACCTCCCTACGACCGGTTAGGTCCCATAGAGAGGGCCTCCTCCGGGTCCCATCGGCCAAACAATGTCGGTTGGCGGGGCCACGGGGGAGGGCCTTCTCTGTGGGAGCCCCGTCCCTCTGGAACCAACTCCCACCAGAGATCCGGACTATCCCCACCCTGCTGGCCTTCCGTAAAGCCATAAAAACTTGGCTCTTCCGGCAGGCGGGGTGAATAGGAAGATCAGATTCCCCCCTTGAATGTTGTTTTTATAATTGTTTTAACTATGCCTTTTAATTTTAAATTATGATAATTGTTTTTATTGTACGCTTCTTATTCTGTTGTACGCCGCCCTGAGTCCCACGGGATTGGGCGGCCTATAAGAACGTCTATTAAATTAAATTAAATTATTACCTTATATGAGCCGTGGTGGCGCAGTGGTTAGAGTGCAGTACTGCAGGCTACTTCTGCTGATCACTGGCTGCCTGAAATTTGGCAGATCGAATCACACCAGGCTCAAGGTTGACTCAGCCTTCCATCCTTCCGAGGTGGATAAAATGAGGACCCAGATTGTTGGGGGCAATATGCTGACTCTGTAAACCGCTTAGAGAGTGCTGTAAAGCACTGTGAAGCGGTATATAAGTCTAAGTGCTATTGCTATTGCTATTATACACTTTTTCTTTTGCCAGATTCACATTTTCTAAGTCCATGTTAATTAATTGGTGAGTATAACTAGGCATGAAAGCATTTCCTTGCATAAGTACAATCAAAATTTAGGATTGGCTGGAAAAGCTTTACACTAAGCTTAGGAGACCAGTGTAATATAATATTTAAGAAGATGTTGGATAACCATTTATCTGAAGTGGTGTAGGGTTTCCTGCCTGGGCAGGGGGTTGGACTAGAAGACCTCCAAGGTCCCTTCCAACTCTGTTATTCTATTCTATTCTATTCTATTCTATTCTATTCTATTCTATTCTATTCTATTCTATTCTATTCTATTCTATTCTATTCTATTCTATTCTATTCTATTCTATTCTATTCTAATAACATAGACATAAGACCAGAGAGCTCCAGTCCAATCATCCCTACAGGTAAACAACTGGAGGAAGGAATGCTATGTATGTCCCTTGAGTTCTCAAGAGATTAGGCAGCATGACATTTATTATAAACTAACAGGCTCTGTCTGTTAGAAAAGTATGGGTGGACACTTTTTGCTTAATAAACTGATAGCTTTGTGGTGCTGAACATTGGAAAAATTATTAGAGAGATAAGTACTATGCTGAATTGAGTTTTAGATTCTATTATCTACTGCATTATATTCATGAAATTTGTCCCATCTTTCTGAAACATTTGGCCTGCGTTCACCCAAACATCAAGTGCACAGCAAAACTGCTGGAGAAATTTTGGTCTACCAATTAAAACTTTATCTTCTATACCCAATTTTTTTTTATAATTGTACAATTATAAAATATAGTACATCTGTTATATTGTTGTAATTATATAACATTTCTAACTCATAGACCCTAGGCTTTAATTGCACATTGTCCAAATAAGATTTATCAAGTAGATTCTTTTAAAAACAGTGGGGGAAACACCTTTTCTATCAAGATCCAGTTCAAAAATATTGTATACACGTTATTGTAAGACCTGGCCTGTTGCTCTAGTGCAGGGGTAGGCAAAGTTGGCTCTTCTATGACTCGTGGACTTCAACTCCCAGACTTTCTGAGCCAATCATGCTAGCTCAGGAATTCTGGGAGTTGAAGTCCATGAGTCATAGAAGAGCCAACTTTGCCTACCCCTGCTCTAGTGGATTTAATGTTACTCATTTCTTAGATTTTTATCCTGCCTTGATTTTTAGTCAAATAAAGTTGCTGTATATCCTTGATGCTTCATCCTGTGAGGAGGGGTGGGCTGAGAGAAAGTGACTGGCCCAAAGTCACCCAACCGGCTTTCATGCCTGGGGGGGACGACCAAACTTATGTCCTTCTGGTTTCTAGCCTAGATTCTTAGCTATTATACTAAACTTACATTACTATCTGGTGGTTAGAGTTTAATGTTAAAACTGGAGGCATTTTGGAGACCTCATCTTGTTTTTACCACCTCCAACATATGAATCCCACAGGGTATTTAACTAGCTAAGAACCCTACCCTTTATATTCTAAAACAGTATGAGTTAGTTGCCTGCCATTATGATTTTCACATTCCTACACCTCTGTTTCAACATGCTGTTGGCACATTTTAAATCTTGCTCTCCACCATTCTTCTACAATGCTGTGATAATTGCAGGGAACCTTGTAAACAGAAACTATATACATAATCCCACATCTCATTTACCTGTGCAGTGTTTTATTACACATCCCTGAGTCTTTAGCTAACCTTTATTAGAAGACTCTGTGGCTTCCACAGCTGGATCAATTGGAATACCATGTACCTGAACAAGAGGACAGGGACTGTACCAATATACAAGATTTGCAGCGTTACCATGGAAAGTTGGCCTTGTACATATCATGGGCAAGCAAAGATGCTTACCTTTAAATATGCATAACTTTTTTTCTGGGATGAAGGCTGCTTTTGGCCATGATTTGGTTTTGGTTTATTAAATGGAAAGTGGGAATAGAAAATGTCTTAATTTTATGTAAATTTATATAAATTATTCATAATTACTGTGGAAGTGTTTAAATACTTACAATGAATATTAACATTAAATCAAGGTAGCATGATTATTCATCAATAAAGCATTTCATAATTTTCTCTTCTTTAAGACCACACCCAATGTTTTGGGGGGCTACAGCCAGCTCTGGATGGATTCGGCTGTGCAAATCTGCTTTAAATTACATTTTTTGAGAATGTGGTCACTGAAGAACAAATGTGGGCACCTTGTGAAAGATGTAGAAATTCAAATATAAAATTGTTAATAATTCTCTTAGGGAAAATCACTATAAAGTTTTTTTAAAAAGCAAGGGTAGCATTGACTAGAAAAAGTCAAGTCTTGCAAGCCATGTCAGTCGGTCTTGCTAAACAAGTAGGGCAATAGTAAAAACAAGAAGAGTTGGGTGCTAGGACAGGATTTGCAAAATAAGAAGCTATTTTGGGAGAGATTAAATCTTGAGTGGGTATTTGTTAGGAAGACACCATTGAGATTCCTATTTGTGGCCACAATAGGCCAACATTCACAATCTTTCTCTTTTCAGGTGCATCGGGATAGGAATTCTAGAAATTGTGAGATCCGTGGTGCTGTCTGAACATGGTTGACTCCACAGTTAGACCCTGAGCTACATATGTTTTCTTCTATTGGATTCTAGAAATTGTAACCCCTTCGCACCTGAAGGGCATCAGTGGGTTAAGATTAGTAGAGAAACTGCTACCAGTACATAAAATCAGAATTGTGTTATTAAAAATAAGATGGAGATATCAGCACATGCTGGAAAACTCCAATTATAGTCATAGAAAAATATTTAGGAAAAAAAACTAGGGACACTCGGGTTTTCTAAAAAATCTAATATAGTCCCATCATACTGTTTACACTCAGTGGACCAGGGCTGCTGACTAATGATTGAAGGTCAGCAAAATGGACTTCCATGCAGCCTTTCTAGGGAAATGCAGGCTATGGTCAAAGAAGGCAAGATGGTGGCCACAATAGTGCTATCAAAGCTCTGCTTCTGCCAAAAATTCCACCCTACTGCAAACTTCTTGGTGACACAATTACCTATTCCTCCTGCAAACCTTCATCACTGAAAATAGGTTACTTTTAAAGTGAAGCTCCAGCCTGCAGAAAGGCCACTGTCACACTGATTTAAAATATTTCATCTTTTCTGGTTGTACTTATGAACTAAATAGAATTATTTCTATTCCCAGTTTATATCATTCTCAATCACCATGATCTTTGTCTAAGATGGCTGAGAATGGAACTGTACCTCTACATATTAGGAGAATGCCCAATAAAGAAAATAATTTATAACTTTATTTAGTTGGGACTCAAAAGGTCCACAATGCTCTTTGTTGCAAAAAAAAGAAAGAAAAGGCTGTTCTGAAATTTAACTGGGTAAGGTTTATTTATTATTTATTTATTAGTGACATTTATATACCGCCTCACAGTGCAAGCACTCTCTAAGCAGTTTACACCAGTAAGCAATGTATATTTATATTGCCCCCAACAATCTGGGTCCTCATTTTACCTACCTCGGAAGGATGGAAGGCTGAGTCAACCTTGAGCCAGTGAGATTTGAACCGCTGACCTGCGGATCACAGTCAGCTAAAGTGGCCTGCAGTACCCCACTCTAACCGCTGCGCCACCTCGGCTCTTGTTTATTTAATAGGATTAGATGTCTTGGAGATCTATATTTATTATCTATATTCATTTATGGGGGGAAAAATCTAGGAAAGAAAAGGTTTCCTAAACCAGTTGCCTATGTACAGTATATTCCAAAACTAACATAACAGCAGCTCTTACATTTGGCCATTCTGTAGAGCTGCAGATTCTCAATCCAAGGGATAGGTTTGAATGTAGCACATGTGTCACATATTGAGGAAAGTTTATTGTTATTTTTTTTTCTTCAAAATACCAAGAACCCGAATGAGATCATCTTTTGCTAGGCAAACTCCTGGACACTGAAGTAGATTCACTATGAATCAAGCATCACTGAACTAAATAAAATAGTTAAGATCAGATATTTTGGACTTGAATAATGGACTGAAAGTGAATCCAAACTAGAAATGTTCTTGCAATTAAAAAAAAAACTTGCAGAAACGCTTATCTTTTTATCATCGCCTGAAAGTCTATCATATAGGCATAACCATTTAAAAAGGTCTAAAACCAGGGTAGATAAAAATCGATTAAAAAAAATAGGACTTTTTAAAATTTAAATCGGATGTTTTTTATTTTTATCAAATTTATTTTAATAAAATGCTTTTGGAGTAAAAATCTATCTAAAGATAGTTTTCTATTTAAGATACATTAATAATTTAATTCATTCAGCATGAAATGGAGCTTAGTTATGTAGCATGAGGCTGTATATTCTGCAATATTGGGACTGTCGGTGAATCAACAGCGGGTCAGAGGAGGAGCCGCTGCAGGACAGATGAAAGTTGCTCGTTAAAAATTATGATTTAAATCAAGCCTTTTTACTAGTGATTTAAATCATGATTTAAATCGTGATTTAAATCATAATTTAAATCATGATTTAAATCGACTTGATTTAAATCAAATCCACCTTGTCTAAAACCAAACAGAAGTAAGGTATTTCCTTCCCACTTGGGCTGTCTTCTCTAGCACAAGGCTCTGTCCAATTACCTATATAAAATTCCTGATGGAAAATGCAGACACAGCAGGCCTCAGCAGCTGAAATATGAAAACTGAGCTCTGCATGCTCAATGCAATAGGGTTTCAATTCTGAAGCACTGTATCTTAGCATATACTCAAAGGTCAACATTTTCAAGTTATCAAGGCCAGAATCTTAGTGTGGGAGTTCTACACAAAAGATCTTATTATTTCCAGGCCTAGCTGTCTCTGACATTTTACTTATCCTACTTACTTGACATCAAATACCATTTAACATAAAGGATGGTAATATTGGGCAAATTTTCTATATTCTAACAAGTGCAGGACAGGAGGCTATAATTCATGTTTTGCTTAGTATCATCTGCATAAATCAGAACTGTTTATCCACTTAATCATAAATTACACTTTTCAGACCTTAGTGGCTATATTCCTGTACTGTAGGATGTTGGGTAAAAAACAGAGAATGTTGTGAATGATATATGAACCCAGTCTTAGGTTGGAGCAGTTGACATTAAATTGTAACCTTCTTCTGTAGGATTCCAGGACAGGGTTCATACAATGCATAAGGTCAAATGTGTGATTTGTTTCTTGCATGGCATGTGGTCTGAACAGACTTCTCATAGGGTTGGGAAAAAATAACATAACATGGTGCAATTAGAGTAGATTCTGTGGCAAAGTTTAAGGTCCTCAGTTTTCATGGCATTTTAGAGAAGAGTTCACACGAAAGGAAACCTTCAAAAAACTTCTGAACTGGCTTTTACTGAGAAGGCACTACCTGGGCCATCTTCTGTTATACCATGAGACATAAGAGTTGAATTTCACAAAGAAGTGGAAACACTACAAAGGCTCTGCACAGTGAAACACACTGCACACTGCTGAAAGTTCAGAACCAGAAGGCAGAAAAGTAGAGAAGCCTTATTCACAAGCAAAAGCTCCTTGGAAACAATAAGAATCATTTTTTATTTTTGAATGGACCTTTTGATCAATTATATCCAGATGAGCTCTGCAAAGTTTAGATGATGGCTCTGAAGATAAAGGACTAAAAGCTCTGCTGTAGTAAGAGATTACTGCTGAAACAATGTGTGAATTCACAATATATTTAGCCAGGCCAACTAAAGGCTTAGCAGCCAAGTTAGTACAATAATCTAGGCAAAAATATTAGGTTAGATTGCAAGATATTGAGGAGAACAACTCTCAAATATATCATAATTCCTTCTTGCAATCTGGTACTTCTGCACTTTTTTTTCATTTGACACTCAATCTTCTGAGTCCATAGAAAGTTCAAAATAATTTTGACTGAAAACAAAAGTGCTAGGGTTTCCCCCCCTAATCTCAGCACCAGGGCCAGGGATCTGTGAATTCAATAGCATCTAGATTCTAGAGACTTCTCCTCCTTCTCTGAGGGCAAGCTATTCAGTGGAGTCGTGATGTTAAGAGTGGTCTAATTCATCTAGATCAGGGGTGTCAAACTCACGTCATCATGGTGGTGTCACGTGATGTATCAGGACTCCCCCCCATTAGCTAAACCAAGCGTGGGCGTGGCCAATGTGTGATGCATCCGGCCTGTCGGCCGGGAGTTTGACAGCCCTAATCTAGCTGGTACTCTGCATCAGGAAGAACAGCATATGAAACCCAACTTGCAATAAGAGCTCAGGTGTTTAATGCTCAGGTGTTAAGAGTATTAAAGTAACTTTTCTAATAAAGATAAATACTGGAACTAACTCAGCCACTAATACTACACAGGCTTTCTGGGACACTTGTCCATGGTTAGGTCGAAAGACTTTAAATTCTTCTTTGCTCTTTTTCTCAGTCCTCCATATCTTGCCCAGATTTTACTTCCAAATAACCTCTCCTTATTCATTTCAAGTCTTATTGAGGGACAAATATAAGTCCTGCCAAGAATAATTTTACTGGTCAATCCTTAAGCACAAGCATACGGATTACTTTATAAACAAACTAGTTGGGGGAGAAATGGTATTAATTTTTCCTATAAAAATGAGAAGGAAAAAAGAAAATAAATTAATCAATGCCACAAGTCTGTACATTTAAATTCTGCCCATATGACGTTTCCTTCCACTTAAATTGCTTCCATACAATTTATATCTGCTAGTCACGCTAAGCTCCAGAGTGCTCTATCCATCTCTGCAACAAAAAAGTTCTTGTCCTATAATAACCTCAATAATCAAAGTGAAAGAATTATGAGTAAGACAGCCAGGATAAAATAAACAAGTTTCCAACTACATACAAAATGTAATTCACATTTCAAACAGGGAGCAAGTCTAAGGATACCACTGCTTCTTCTATTTGGACATAGAGAAATAAAAAAAAACACAGCGTGTAACAGTAAACCACTACATAGCTCCTTCTATGTGTTTAGAAAGAGCTTGGATTAAACAGCTTTATCACCATCTGAGGACAGTTTGGAGTTCCTTCAAAAGAAACTTGCCTGTCCTTTAGATGGAAATCTTTTTAATGAGGTTTTTGAATCAGCAACATGCTACAGGCTTATAGAAACCACCTGGTGGATGTTGTTGCTCAAAGCCACTTGATAGTTACAACTTCCTTTCATATGTTCAGCCATACTTCTACTATTAGTTAATAATGCATTTTGACTTTTTCCTTGACTGCTCTTCCTGCCTCTCCCTCCAAAATTAAAAATCAGGGGGTGGGCCATTCTCACATCCTTTCATGTGACCATGTCATTTCAGGGCAGGCTGCTTGTTCATCCTGTTCAACTGAAGCAGTGTCTTTTGCATGTGAAGCATGTAATTTATCTGTCTGAAATGTGGGTTCTCCTTTGGCACACTACCAATCTCATACCAACCTATACACACAGGTTCTCCAAAGCACTTGGTTACATGTTAAAGCCTGTTATGCCTGGGACTGAAAAACAACTGCAACCAGCAAGAAAGCTTTGTAGAACTACTTGCCATTTTGCCTGTTGAATCACTAGGGATCTTCAGTGTGATTTTGTTCAAGTTTAGCAAAGGGCACTATGGACACTAAGTCACCGTGCTTTGCAAACCACAATTTGCTTTGTTATTTATACCTAGAACTCAATAAGTATAATATATACTCTACGTACTCAGTAATATAATAAACTCAGTAAGTGCTCAGCAATTATGGCTTATTCAAATAAATTAAAATACTTCAATATTTTGCATAATATGGAATCCATCTATCTGATAACACTCAGAAAAATTTTATAAGTATACCAGATTTATAGATAGGCCATATTATTTACATGAAACCTCTGGATATGGAAAATTAAATAATTCCCATTCCTATATATTCGTAAGTTGGTAGGTTTCATTGTTTTAAACTTAAAAAGACATGCAGATGTTTAGAAACAGTAATATGCTTTTTTTAATTAAGAGGAAGCATCTGAAAGTTAGCAGACATTATAGTCTTCTTTTTTCTATAAAAAAATCTAAATTATTTAATTGGCAGTCTTTTTTCAAACAAATGACACTCTCATGTTATCTGCTCTCTGTTTCTTCTATGAAAGAATATCATATTTTAGTGAAACTAAACATTGCTTTTGGATTGCTTTTGTGGGTTTTTGTTGTCCTGCTTTTTTGCTTTTCGTTTTACGGGAACATTGTAATTGCACTTTAAGCCTCACATTTGGCAGGCTATGAACACAAAACAGACAATGGAAAGAAGTGTCCACTGGAAATAAGTGTCATTAAATACCATCAATCATCTCAACTGCAAAAATTCAGGACAATCAGTTTATAAGACACTGCTTTAAAATGCCTTCTTCTGCTCTTTTTGGGGGCTTTTTATGCTAAGATTTGAAATAGATGCTTGTTGATCAAGAAGATGTCAAAAGGCTCTCAAATGGGCCTTACAAACATTTTCTTCACTTTCAGCCCATCTCAGCTGGTATAAAAAAATATAGTCTGGTTTAAGACCAGCTCATCTCCTTGTGAGTTTCATTTTAAGTATTTGTACTTTTCAGAGTTCACTAACAGTCCCATGCTCCTAGAGTGATAAAATAATACATGCAGTAATTTTTCATAGTTTTGAATTTGTTTCATGATAGGACACAAATTCAGGACTATGAAAAAGTGTAGGTCGTAAGAGTTTTTAAAGCTAAAACTTAGAGAAATGAAATATATTCATATGAAAGTATTTGGGTCAGGCTGCAGTTAAAAATGAATAGGAAAGAAAAGTATTATGCTTCTAACATTTGACATTAAATGATTTTGAATGTTAAACCTCCCTCCCCCTTTCTATTTGGTAGAACATAAAGTATCGCTTTATGTTGAACCAGATGTGATTAAAAGAAGAAATTAATACTCATTCAAAGTGATCTTCTGTTGTCATCATATTTGGGTATGTGTTCTGGTGGATGCAATTTAGATTTACATGCTTGCTTGTTTTAACACAAATTAATATATGGATCTTTCAAAAAAGCACTCCACTTGAGAGCAAATCATTCTTCTGAATCCACTTTCCAAAGCTGTGAACACT
Source organism: Diadophis punctatus similis (assembly GCA_023053685.1). Lineage (NCBI taxonomy): Eukaryota > Metazoa > Chordata > Lepidosauria > Squamata > Dipsadidae > Diadophis > Diadophis punctatus. The sequence goes on from JALIGW010000005.1 coordinate 53,490,925, forward strand.
GTTCCTTCAAGCCCCCCGAGATCCTTCTACTAGAAGAGAAAGACACATTCCAACTGCACTCGCAATCTATGCAGGTTAGTGGCAAAAATAAATTCCCATTTGGTTAAACATTGGTTGTACTATGATAAGTAATTCCCAATTTCATTGTGCCATACTTTTCTATGGAGAAAAACAAAGCATGGTACTTGGAAAATGCAGGGCCAACCAAATCTATTCCCAATACTTGATATTAAAGATCCAGGTCTGCATTTAAGGAACAGCTTCACTGATTAGAAAAATCCTTAATGATTGTTAAGACATTACTGAAAGTTCCTTTTTACACAATAGCTTGCCCTTTCAAAGAACAGGGTTGGGTTGGGTTGTTGTTTTTGTCTGTTTTGTCTATTCCAGTATCCCTCAACTTTATCTTTATGTTCCCCAACAGGTTTAACTGAATTCTTGATTGGGCTGCTTCAGCTGTGTTTCTGATCTGATTACATTTTAACAAAATCAAGGCGTTTCCATTTCCATTCCCCAATTCTTTTAAATGGTTCTGAAGCCAGTCATGTCTCTGTAGCATCACAGCACACAGAATTGGCAGAAAACATCCTGAACCAACCATGCCCCATCCCAAGCTTCTGCAGGTCTTGAGAAGCAAAAATGACTTGCCTCCCAATTCATGCAAGATCAATTGCTGGTGCCCATAGGCATCCCTTATTCATATTTCCAGAACATTTTATGTAAAAAAAAGATCAGGTCTTGACCTTCTTCCATTATGATATCTTTCCTGAAAGCCGAAGAATGCTATCATATCTCCCCCTCATATTCTTCCTCAGTCATCTTTTATCAGAGCTAAACTTATTTATCTAGTTCAATTTCTTTGCATAGGAAAGAGTTCCTAATCCGATGAAAATGGTACGTTGTCTTACCTGAACGTCCATTCTCGTAGGTGTGGAGCTATCATCCAGGATGGGTTACGTCACGTCTCTCACCCAATCAGGACTGAGTCTTTTTTAAATATATTTCTGCCTCTGTCTTCAAGACCCGCTTTTTGACGAAGACGAAGCACCGACTCACGTGGTCACCTCTGAATTTCCTTGATCTGGTAAAACAAAAGTCTTGTACCCCGCCCCGTTACCCCCTCTAACATAAGTAACAACAGAACAATCAACAGGAACTCATAACTACCTGCCACCCCGGAACCCCTACTGAACGGGAGGGTCTGGATGATAGCTCCACACCTACGAGAATGGACGTTCAGGTAAGACAACGTACCATTCTCCATAGTGGGTGGAGCTATCATCCAGGATGGGACGTACCAAAGCCTGGTGTCCCGAGGGAGGGAGATATTACTGGGGTTCCCGGGAGTCGGGTGGCAGGACCCTTTGCAAGACCCTGCGGCCGAAGGCTGCGTCGGATGAGGCAAAGGAATCTATTTTATAGTGTCTAATGAAGGATGACGGAGTGGCCCAAGAGGCCGCTCTGCAGATTTCCTCCATGGGGGCCTGGGAGGCCCAGGCCGCAGACGTGGCCGCGCTCCTGGTGGAGTGCGCTGTGATCCCCGGTGGGCAGGGTTTAGCCGACAGCTCGTAGGCCCTGGCAATAACCGACCGAATCCAACGTCCCACCGTGGCTGATGAGACCTTGGTGCCCATGGAAGAGGGGAAGAAGGAAACAAATAGGGCCTCCGACCTGCGCCACTCCTTAGAGCGTTTCAGGTAGATCCGGATGGCCCGGCGGACATCGAGGGAGTGCCATTGGCGCTCCAGGGGCCGAGTGGGACGAGCGTAGAAGCTGGGCAGGACCAGCTCCTGAGCTCGATGGAACCAGGAGTTAACTTTAGGTAGGAAAGTGGGGTCTAGTCTAAGGACCACCTTGTCTGGGAGGAAGACACAGAGGTCGGGTCAAGCTGACAAGGCGGCTATCTCCGATATCCTTCTAGCTGAGGTAACGGCCACTAGGAAGGCCACCTTCTGCGTTAGGAAACGCAGGGAGGTGGTTCGTAGGGGCTCGTAGGGAGCGCCCGTTAGAGAGTTAAGTACTAGTGTGAGATCCCAGGTAGGGAAGTGATGAACCACTGGGGGCCTATGAAGGGAAGCTCCCCTCAGAAACTGTCTGATGAGAGGGTGGTGGGAAAGGGATGGCAGGCTACCGCAGGCCAGGACGGAAGAAAGAGCTGCCACCTGTCGCCGGAGGGTGTTAGTCGACAGGCCTTTGTCAAACCGTCTTTGAGGAACCCTAGCACGTGGCCCACGGAGTTAAGTGTGGGGGAGCAGCCCGCCGATTGGTACCAGGAACAGAAGGTGCGCCAGGAGGCGGAATAGAAACGTTCCGTAGAGGGGCGCCTGGAGTCCAGGATGAGTTGGATAGCCCCTGCAGGTATATGTCGATTGACTAGTGTGCTCCGCTCAACCTCCACACGGTCAGTTGAAGCCATCGAGGTTCCGGATGGTTGATTTCCCCCTGGCTGAGTAGAGATCTGGTCACTGTTAGGTGCCATGGGGGGCAGACTGATAAGGTCAGAATATCTGCAAACCAAGTTCGACGAGGCCAGTGGGGGGCCAGGAGGAGAACTTCTGCCTTCTCTGTTAAGATCTTGCGAAGGACCCGTGGGATCAAGGCTAGAGAAGGGAAGGCATATAGAAGACCCCGAGGCCACGGGGATCGGAGAGCATCCGTTCCCTCCGCTTCCAGGCACCGGAACCTGGTGAAGAATCTGTCCAGTTGGGCATTTTCCTTCGTGGCGAATAGGCCCCTGCAGGATCCACTAGTGGGGTTCCGAACCGTAGTGATATCTGGTTGAAGACCTCGGGGTTGAGCTTCCATTCTGTCTGATCTATCAAGGAACAGCTCAGCCAGTCCGCCTGCGTGTTGGCTTCCCCGGAAATGTGTTCCGCCACTATGGAGAGGAGGTGTTTCTCTGCCCAAGAGCCCAGGCCGAGGCTTCGTCCATGAGAGCCCGAGAATGGGTTCCCCCCTGCCTGTTGACATGTGCCTTGGCCGTGGTGTTGTCCGTTAGGATCAGGATGTGACGGCCCTCTACCAGGGGTTTGAATTGGATGAGTGCCAGTCGAATGGCTTGCAATTCCAGAAGGTTGATGGGAAGGACCGCTTCCTGCGGGGACCAGCGGCCTTGGGTGACCGCTGTGTCCAAGTGAGCTCCCCATCCCTTTAAGCTGGCATCGGTGGTAAGTATTAGTCTGTGAGGTTCGAGGAACAGACAGCCCTGGAGCAATGACGGCGACCTCCACCAGTGGAGCGACCTGCAGACCGACTGTGGCACCAGGATCTTCGCCAGGGAGGAGCCCCTCCCGGCCTTCTGAAAAAAGGTAAGAGTAACCATTGCAGGTCCCTGGAGTGGAGGCGGGTCCAGGGTACTATGTTGATGGCTGAAATCATTTTCCCCAGGAGAGTGGAAAGCTGACGCAGGGAGACCCTGCGGTGTCGCAGAACCGAGTTGACCAGATCGAGGATGCTATCCACCCGGTCCTGGGAGAGGAACACTCTACACTGCAGGGAATCGATGATGGCGCCCAGGTGGATCAGAGAGGTACTGGGGGATAGTCTGCTTTTCTCCAGGTTGATGGAGAATCCAAGGTGTCGGAATGTGGAAAGAGTTACTTCGACATCCTTGACCGCTTGCTCGGGGGACGAGGCTAGGATAAGGATATCGTCTAGGTAACAGTAGATTCTAACTGGGATGGTTCTGAGGTGGGCCGCCAAGGCCGCCACTACCTTAGTGAATACCCGGGGGGCGGATGATAGGCCAAAGGGGAGAGCTCTGAATTGATAGTGAATTCCTCCATAGCAGAATCTAAGGAATTGTTGCTGCTCAGGTAGGATGGGAATGTGCAAGTAGGCCTCAGTGAGGTCGATAGCAGCCATGAGATCACCCCTCCGGACGCACGCCAGGATGGACTGGAGTGAGTGCATCTTGAACCGTCGGTATCTAATATAACGGTTCAGTCTCTTAAGGTCTAGAATGGCTCTCCACCCTCCCGAAGCTTTGGGGACTACAAATAAGATGGAATAAAATCCCTGCCCAGTTTGGTCCTCCGGCACCTGCTGTATGGCTCGAATTTCCAGCAGGTGCGAGATGGCGTTGCGCATGAGGACGCATTTGGGGGCTCTGGTAGAGACTGGGCTGCGGATAAAAAACCTCGGGGGAGGGGAGAGAAATTCTAGGAAGAGCCCAATTTTTAGGGCTCTTCCGCTTTGCCCCTGCTTGTTCTGGGATGGGCATAGGTGCATCCGGAAGGGAAATTGCCAAAACCCCTTTACTTTCCTTTTTATTTGCCGGCAAAATCGGTCTTTGTGGCTGTTTGTGATTCCGGCGGCCATTTTGGGGGCTGCGCATGCGCAGAGTTCCCCTCCGGCTTTGTAATGGCGGCAAATTTAAATTGGGGCCAGCCGGCGTCTAAGCCTCGATCGGGCCTGGTCTGTCGGCAGCGGGCTGAGAGGCGCCCGATTGCTGCCCTTGGAGTCGGCTCTTAAAGGTGACTGGGGAACTCCGTGGCTGAGGTGGCTTGGTTAGTGCGGTCCCGGTCGTTTGGGGCGGAGGCGGGAACCCGACTCAACCGCCTCGCAGCGAGCCCGTACGCTGCATGGGGAGGCGAGGTCGACCGGGCGAGAGCCACGCTGGCCGCTGTTGTTCCCAGGTGGGGAAAAAACAAAGGGAAGCGGCCGCCAGCCTGCGGCGGGAGCCAGGCCCCCTAGCGCCGCTGCCTCTGAGCCATCATCATGTTTTAAGGAGAAGGAGGGGGGCCAAGCGGGGAGGGGGGGTAATACTCACGATTCAGTTGAGGAGTTCGAAGTTAGTATTTCTCCCTGAATAGTGGATGCAGCTATTTCCAGGATGGGTGACCACACGTCCTCTTAGGGTGTAGACTGAGTCAAAAAAGCGGGTCTTGAAGACAGAGGCAGAAATATATTTAAAAAAGACTCAGTCCTGATTGGGTGAGAGACGTGACGTAACCCATCCTGGATGATAGCTCCACCCACTATGGAGAATACCCTATTGCCCTCCTCTGAATCTATTTCAGTTTCTCTGAATGCTGGTACCACGGTTTGGATGCAGTACTCGAAATGGGATCTGACCAAAGCAAAACAAAAGTATTTTTGAAGCCAAAAGTTGTAAGCAAGAGAAGTCAGACATTTCTGAAAGGACATACGTGGCTTACCTCCCAAGTAATGTTGGAATAATTAACAATTGGAGTTTTCTAGCACTATGAATTAATGTCCCTTTTACAGATAGACTCTTTGCTTGGGATGATATCCTGGTGTTTGCATGCCATATTCCATGCTGATGTGATGGGGGGTGGGGTGGGGTAGAACTCTTGTCAAATTTTATCCTGGTTTCCCTGCGTGGACTCCTGAAAGCACGGAAACTGTTGTAAGAATCAGCAAAAAGTTAAAATAGTCTAGATCCCTTTAAACATGGAGTTAGCAGGTGGCACAGATTTCTCTTGCCATCTGCAAAAACATTTTAGCAGCTGCTGGAAAGGGCCTTCCATGAAACTATCAAGTTATATGTTGAGAGATGAGAATAAATCTCATAGAGGCGATTTGGATCTTTGCTTGGAATTCAGAGAGTTAGAAATAAAGCCGAGATTAAAAGTCTAATAGAAATATTTATTTCGGTACAAAAACAATAAATCCTGAATAATTACATGTTTGCTAAAAACGCGACCGTTCCGGTCAAGAGCCAAGTCAAAAGTGATTAATGGTGGATCAGGAATGTGGACATGCGTACAAGATCATATCACGTGTTCTGCTTGTATTGGAATATACCATAATATTAGAATAGGGGTGCATCACCCTGCATAGACATACAACTGACAATATTCACACCGTGACATTATATTTCCCATGTGAGGACCTATGAAGATAATGTTATGTCAGCCATAGCTTTAGAGTCAAAAAGTGCAGCAAGGCAAGAATCCCTGTTGATGAGAAAAATGAGAGCACGCAAAGATTGGTAAAACTTCACCAATGCAAATGCTTAGCTGCCAAATTGCAAAGGATGACATAGCAACAAAGAGTCCAGATCTGATTCTTGATAGGAGAAAAAGCCCTTGTGGAAAAGCCCTGACAGGGTATCACAGCTTTAAAGTGATAACGGAATAGGAACTGCTTCAGATTCTTTAATAAGGCAATTTTGGTCAGATGAAATTCTTTTGCTTCTATCCAAACTAAGGTAATCAGTAGAAAGGTAACTCTTAGGAATAGGGCTAAGCTAATCGTCTACAGTAGGCATCTACCCAGTTGTATAGCATATGGAAATTATGGAACTGCTACAAAGTCCTATCAATTGTTCTCCAAGACGAGGCACTTCCGCCACCCTAAGACCATATGGTTGGGAGCATGTTAAAAGGATATTTACATCAGAGAAGGTCATAAAATGTATACAAAATGAATTGCTTGGATTACAGCTGCATTTTCCAGGATGCAAACTTCAGAGCTTACACAAAACTTTCCCATTCACTCGATTTACAGTGTAAATCATTGCTTTAGATTATATTGTCCAGATAGGCAGATGCTCTCAGAAAGAAGTCTGTGGACTTAAACATCCCACCTCACACTGACCTTTATGGATACATAATCCAAGTAGTCATTTGGAATAGCATGTAATAAAAAATGTGAAAGCATTAGCAATGTTGACTCCAAGTACAGATCATAATCACTTAGGGCAGCAAGATGTCTTGACCCAGGGATACTTATAAAGCGTATATGACATAGTTTGAACTAAGTTCCCCTTGTTTAGCTTGGAGACCTTTGCAGTGATGGGGAATCTCAGCCTGTGAGATTTGCAGCAAAACATTATCCTTCTAACAAGCTATTTCAGCAGTTCCATGACTGGTCCTCACTTAGAATTCCTGCAAGATCTTCAACGTTTCAGCTGTCCCATGTCCTTCCCAAAAGGGGAATATAAAAACATAAAAATGTAGTTGCTGAATCAAACTAGCTGTCAATCTAATTTGTGTTCACACAATTGGCCAGATACATTCAAGAAGCTCATAAATAAGAGGTCAACAGCTCTCTTCCACTGTTGCTATCCATATCCAAAGCAAGTGACATTGCAACTGCAGCTCTGGCAGGGTACCGACAAAGTAAGTACAGAGGTGTCAAACTGGCGGCCAGCAGGCCGGATGCATCATCCACAGGCCATGCCCACCCCAGTTTCACGAAGGGGAAAAGTATCATGATACGTCACATGACAGCAACGTGACGCCGCAAATTTGACACCCGTGAACTAAGACATCTCAGCTGATATCCTATTCAATCTACCAGGACAGATGAGCAAATGGATCTAGTCTTCAAATCAGATCCAGTTCAACACTCTTCATCTATGTTTAAGCCAACCCAGTTGTCAAAATAGGACATCATAGTAAACTATGGAATTGGTCCAAGAGGAAAGGGAGAGAATTAGAACATTTGAGTCAAGTTCATTTCCAAAAATCAACCAAATATAAGTGATCAGATAGAAATGTGAGCCACTTGAAGAGGAAAATATTGAAGAATGAAATTATAGAACATTTCATTTGACACGAAATATTTCATTGCTTGTTTTATTAAATTTGATGTTTATTTCAAAACATAACCATAATATGCTTTGTGGCTAATTCATTGCTTATTATATATCTGGAAATTCCAAAGACAGTATAAAGTACCAATCAAATTCCTACCCACAATCATGAATGCCACCATTCAATCTTTTGTAAACATGACAAGTTAATAATCACCCATAATCAATGATTATTTAAGAGTAAGTGAAAAGTACTGTAAATATAAAACACAATTGCAGGATTATGTGAGGCACTCACTATGTTTGCTCAATCCTTATTTCTGTAAGTGCTGATTTTTTGAGGTTCTTTTCCAGTTTGCAATGCTGCAACATGCTCTGCTCAATTTCACTGTAATACACTATCCTTTAATTTAATGAAATTCCATGGGAAATTTTAAATATGAATCTTATTACATGTAATTTCATGGTGTCACTAACTTCATTCCTAAGGTCCTCTCTAACATTTCCTCATTGCTGCCCTCCTCACTGAACCTATCCTGACCACTGAGTTTACCATTATTTCCTCCAGCTAACCATTCTCCCATCATCAAGTTTGCTTTTTGCAGGAAAGAAAACAAAAAGCGTGGGGAAGCAACAAAACCACCATTCAGAGTGATGCAGAAGAACAGGGGGAAGGCTACAGTCACTATTTTAGGAAGAGTATGGAAACTCTGAGAAGGCTATTAGGATGAGGCAGAGGTTTTTGCCAGTAGAAAACTCCTGCATCTCAAGAACACTAAAAAAAAATATCTTCATACCGTATTAACTATAGCTATATAGGAGAAGGACAGGCTGGCGGGGGGGGGGGAATTAAAAGAGGCATCAGTTTAGAATCATTGCGTACAAGAGAACTAAGTCCAATGCCCCTTGAATGCCATTGATTCTTATTAATCTCTAACCAGGTCGCTAACCATTAGTCTGAGAAGATTTCTGTGCATAGGCTTTAGCAATAGAACAGTAATTTGGAACTTCTGCATTTGGACCTGGTTTTTCATGCTTGACAAGACCTATGCAAGTCCTTCAGCATGAAGATGCTAGTATCTAGTCAGTGCAGCCTTGTAAGTGGAAATGGTTTTAGTTATCAATACTCCATTCCTTTGCAGTTTCTTATTCTGAATGGGCAGATGATGATAATTTGTGAATTGCCTTAACTAGGTGATGTCACAAGCTCATCCCTTTATTTGTTATAGAAATTTTGTTATATCAAAGAGAGATAGATGATTTTCCACAAAATTGGTCATGTTTGATCCCCAAAGTCATCATTCTGGTGGAAACCAAAAATGTTAGTCATTTTGTTTTCTGAACTTTCTCTTGAATCCAGACATCACTGTTTCAAATCCATGCATCAAGGTAGTTTTGATTCTCTGTAACCTGCCAGGATCAAATCACTGTTGTTTTCAGAACTCAGGTATTTCTTTCCTTGGCCTTCAAAATCAGTCTGTTCCATGTTTATATAACAATTTTGTCTGACTTGAGAATCATTGCCTCCTGCCTCAGGATGGATTAGATTTTGTTAATTATTAAGAATTATCTGAAAGAAGCCACACTTAATTGCCTGTGATATAAATTCCTGGCAAATCAAATATAATTATTGTGGTCCCTTCCCCCCTTATTGTTAATGTAAAAGAGCAGTGTTAATGAAATCACTTAGTGTGCAAAAGAAATGGCATAGCCCAGTGAATCTTGGCTTCTGCAATTATTGCAACTTTCAGCTAAACACTTACAAACCATAAGACAAAAGTTATATTTGGAGATATGCTGTTGTCTCTCCAGATGTGATTTAGGTCATCCTTCTAATTTAGCACATAGCTAGATTTTGGAGAAACTAAGGTATAACTCATAGGATGGTACCAATTGGGGAAGGCTTGTTTAAAAGAATGCATAAATAGGCCTGCTGTGTCTAACAAGCTTTCTAAATAAAAGTATCTGAAAGAAACTTTTTTTGTTGTTATTTTTGGGATATGGTGCATGTCTCAGTTCATTCTGAGCCTTGGATTTCCTGACTTCGTTCTTGCAGATTCAGGCTATTTACTGGTTTTCTGTTCTAGTTATATGCTTCTTTTTTCATTTTTTTATATTTCTCGTTTTTGTCCCTCAGTTTATCAGACTTCTTTATGCAACTATGGTGGTCTTATATGATGTCTTGTTTTTCTTTCTCTGCAGTGTTGTTTTTGTTTGCGCCTTTATTATCTTGTTTTTCAGAAGTTTCCCAAGCATCATGAACTGTTTTTGCTTCTAGGATTTCCATCCATGGAATCCTTCTTACTCTCTTAGTTTGTTGAAGTCATCTCTCTTAAAGTCTAAAACATTTGTCTGACTTTCTTCAGTTACCTGGGCCTGCATTTTAGTGAATTCTAGTGTGACATGGTCATTCTCTCTCAAAGTTCTTACAATGTCTACTCCTTCAACCATTTCATCTCTATTGGTAAAAATTTAAGTCTAGTAGAGCTGACCCTCTTGTTCCCTCCTCCATTATTTGGAGAATAAAGTTGCCAGCTAGGCATATCACAAACCTGTTCCATCTCCCACTCGCTGCAGAATTTGTTTCCCAGTTGATGTCTGGGTAGTTAAAGTCCCTTGTTACTACAGTAGTGTGTTTCCTGCACACCTTGGCTTAACTGATTTGCAAAAAGTTCATCTATTTCCACTGCTTGATTGGGTGGCCCACACACCTATTGCAATGTCATTTCTTTTCCCCAAAATATTCACCTACGGTATTTTTCAGAGTATAAGACGCATCTTAGTTTTGGGGGAGGAAAACAAGGAAAAAAGGCCTCTGCCTCCAAGCAATTTGCCAAACAGCAAACAGCACAGATGATATACACTGTTTGCTGTGTATTTCTGTGCATGTGTGCCTGACCCATAGAAATAGCAAAGAATTGGAGAAATGTACATTATGCCAGAAAGTTTTCTTAAATGTAGTCACACTAACTCCTCCCAATTATTTAAATAGATCTACTCCAAGGTAAGTCAGGATTTAATTCTAATACTAAACCGGACACTGTTACATTTCAGACTATACTTGTACAGAGCTGTTAAAATAATATAAAATTTCTGGAAGTATACATTATTCTCTATTATTTAAAAGAAGATACAATAGCACTGGACCTCTTCAGAGCAAGCATTTATTTTAAAAAGCTTCTTTATTTTGTTAAGTTGTCTACAGGTCTCCAACCTTGGCAACTTTAAGACTTGTGGACTTCAACTCCCAGAATTCCACAGCCAGCAAAGCTAACAAAGCTGGCTGTGGAATTCTGGGAGTTGAAGTCCACAAGTCTTAAAATTGCCAAGGTTGGAGACACCTGGCTAGAACAATAATAAAGCAGTCTTTAAAAAACAAGTCTAATAATGTGAACATTCTACAGACATTTATAGTTATTCACTTACCCCCTTGCATCCAGCAGAAAATAAAAATCTGCATGTCTCTCCCAGCTATTTGCCTCTTTGCAGCTAGTTTCACTTTCATTTTCCCATGTGGCAAACCTAATCAGCTGTAGGTCGGGAAACTGCTACTGACTTGCTTGGCTTTACAGGCTCTTCCCTCTTTGCTGCAAGCAGGTAAATTGCTGGAAGACAGAGGCCAAAGGGTGGGGCTGCATTTGGTGTATAAGACACACCCAAGTTTTCATCCTCTTTTTGGGGGTAAAAAGGTGCGTCTTATACTCCGAAAAATACGGTATTCTCTGCATTTTCACCATTAGCTTAGTTAAAACATTAGACAACTTGATTTCAGGAATCTGAGCAGTGTAGAATTAATGCCTGCTCGGTTCTATTATTCTTGACCACTCCTGCTGAAACTACATGTTTGTACAAGACCTGAATGCAACCAAGGCAATGCATCCCTTCTACTTTGCATGATATATCAAGATGACCTTTAAACAACAATTGGGTAGTCAGAACTTCCAGAAAATCAGCTTTTGGGGAAAAGACTTAGATCTATCAGAAAGTCAACTTTTCTTTAACCTGTCAGGAGTATGAGGACCTAAGAAATTTCTATGTCTATATAAAAGTTATATGTTTTGTCTGTGCACCATTTATTAAGTGATTACCTATATCCCTCTAATATGGAATTGATTATAATTAAAGTATTTTTAAAAATATATAGCCTTGATGTGTATGCGTGCTTATACATTTGCATATACATTATAACACACATATGTGTGTTTATAACATTACAGTATACAGCATAGAGTTTCTGGGCTGGTCTCAGAATAAAAACAACATGAAACAGAATTCTTGCCAATAAAAGTTAAGCAAGCATTCTCTCTGTTTATGCTTCTGCCAGCAGGCAAAGGAGTTTTTATTTGGTCTGCCTTATTGATCTGTTTTTGAATTAGGCTTTAATATGACAGGAGTTATTACTTCTTACTCTTGAAGAAGTTGAAGATTTTAATTATCAGGGTTTTAATGTTTTAATTCTAGCTTCTTATGTTATCTGTATGTAATCTTATGTTAATTAGCTACATTGATTTCTGTGCAACACTTTATATACTTGCTTAGAACTAGCATTCCACCAAATGTAGTGCTTAATTGCTCTTATTCTCAGGGAAGCCAATATGGAATTAGAGCCTTATTAGAGGCTACACTGAATGAAGAAAGAATGAAGGGATTACAGCTAGTCCTTCACTTATGGCCACAATTGAGCCAAATCGAGCTTGCTTAGCTCCATTGCTAAGCAAGACAGTTGCTAAGTGAGTTTTGCCCCATTTTATGACCTTTCTTGCTACAGCTGTTGAATCATCCCAGTTGCTAAGTGAGAAACATGGCTATTAAATCATTCTGGCTTCCCCACTGACTTTGCTTGTCAGAAGATCACAAAAGGTGATCACATGACCCTGGGACATTGCAACCATCATGAATGCATGCTATTATTACGTGACCCTAAGGATGCTGCAACAGTCAAGTGTGAAAAAAGGTCACAAGTCATTTTTTCAGTGCCATTGTGACTTTACTAAACAAATGGTTGTAAGTTGAGGACTACCTGTAACATTTTTCTAGCTACCGTAAAAACCGTTATTTTTCGGAGTATAAGACGCACCTTTTTCCTCCCTAAAAGTGGCTGAAAAATTGGGTGCGTCTTATACTCTGAATGTAGCTTTTTCAAAGCTTTTTTTCCAGCACTAACTAGGTGCAAACGATCTTCCCAGCTCTTACCTTGCAGGCTTTTTCATTGTTACTCTCTCCAAAGAATGTTTTTCCAGCCCTAAGTCTTTGCACGGGGTTTTTCATTGCTCTACTTGCTTCGAATAAGTTTTTTTCTAGCCCTAACCAGGTGCTAACGATCTTCCCAGCTCTTACTGGCTTGCAGGCTCTTTCATTGTTACTCTCTCCGAAGGTTTTTTTAAGTCCTAACCAGGGGATAAAATAATGTGCTGAAGCTGACCAGACTAAGGATGTTAGCCAGATGAATACCTGGTAGGCAGATTCCCCCCCCCATTTTCCTCCCCCAAAAATAAGGTGCGTCTTATACTCCGGTGCGTCTTATACTCCGAAAAATACAGCATATAGGAAATCTACAGAAAACTTAGAAACTTCTCAGAACAGTACCCTTAGTGTAATAAGTGAACAGTTCAGAAATAGACAATACATTGCATGTAGTATCTGGCAATGTAATGAAATGTGTATGCTTAACTATATATAGCATGCTACAATGTTACGGCATACTCATGGCACAAGACAGGGCCCTGTATTTTCCGATATGCATGTCAAGAATAGAAATAGATAGTGGATATCACACTTGTTAATAGCCATTCATCTCTTTCCCGATTATAAATAAGAATTGCTTCCAAGAGCACTACTACGCTAATTTCCTGTCTTTTTTTAGTTAGCTCTATAAATTGGCTAATATAATCCACACATCATCTAACACAGTGGTGAAATCCAATTTTTTTTACTACCAGTTCTGTGGGTGTGGCTTGGTGGGCGTGGCGTGGCGGACATGACAGGGGAAGGATACTGCAAACTCCCCATTCCCTCCCCACTCCTGGGGGAAGGATATTGCAAAATCTCCATTCCCACCCCACTCTGGGGCCAGCCAGAGGTGGTATTTGCCGGTTCTCCGAACTATTCAAAATTTCCGCTACCGGTTCTCCAGAACCTGTCAGACCTGCTGAATTTCACCCCTGATCTAACATACGAGTAAATAGGTGAGCGCTTCTCAGCTTCTTTGTGAAGCTGCACATACGTACAGAATTTTTATTCAGTATCTAGTAAATCACTTTTGTTTCTCAAAAAAGCAAGTTATTGATTCTTACAACTTTGAAAAAAATAGCCACGTCTGCCTATTTAGCTGTGACGTATTTCAAGGAAGCAACTTGAGGAAACGGATAGAATTTCCTGTAATCTTAGCTTAATCCTGTAAATTATCCTCTCTTTTCTTGACCAGCAAAAGCTGATCAAATGAATGTAAAAATGGTTTATTTGCATATGTGTGAGATATCAGAATTCAGGTTTCCTTAATATGCTTTGATTCACCCTGGTACAAAAGTCATACATATCTTGAAGAATGTTCAGTCTTGAGATTAGACATTTTCGAATGTGCCATTCTTGCAAACAATTGGTGGATCTTCATTGCAGACTGAAGCATAAAGTTATTGGAACTCCCACATTTTATAGAAGCCTGAGCTTCTTGAGTCTATCTCAAGTAAATTTCGGGTTTTAATGGTACACACATTTTTTTCTCAGCTCTGGGACTGCATTCTTAGGGGCAGGAGCAACACGGCAGCAAGTTGCTAAGCCTTGTATGTCAGCTACTAACATTACTATTGTAGAATCGTGGAAATTGCCTGTGTTGCTGGCTTAAGGAGAAAACATCTGGCAAATTCAGAAGGAGGGACAGTTCCCATGGTGGCAGAGCAGCAGGGCAATGATACAGCTTAAGACAGAAGTCTACAAATTCTTGTGTAATCTGTTTTAGAGGGGGAAAAATAAAATTCAAAAATGGCATATAATTATTTAAATCAATAAAGATACCGGACAATTCTACCCAAACATACTTTCTTGTTGCTGATCAGAGAATAGGAATAAGATGTTAGTAAAATACTCTACAAAGGTAGAAAGGAAAGTGTGTGTGTGGGAGGGGAACTAAGGACTGTCACATATTCCTCAATACACTATAGCTTTTTGTTTGAATTTGTTTAAATAAAACGGGTTGGACGTTTGCTTGAGCTTATGGAAATATAAAGAGAAGGCTTTCTCAAGAATGAAAGTATACCATCCATGCCAACTGTTTGCTAATAGTTGCCTAAGACATCCTTGAATGTTGGTGCATACCTTTCAGTTTCAGATACAACTGGAAGTATCTGCCTTTTAAAAGCCCCACAATTCTTTGGATTAACGCAGGGGTGTCAAACTCTATTTCATTGAGGGACGCATCAGGGTTGTGTTTGATCTTGGGGGCCAGGGTGGGCGTGGCCAGGGTGGGCATGGCCAGCTCGACGTCACTCGTGTTGGGGGCTCCTGTGGTGGGCCAAGTGCTCTGCCAGCGAAAATGAGCTCAGTTTTCGGCTGCAATGGCTTCCTGCAACCCTCTGCCAGCGAAAATGGAGCTTGGGAGTGTCGCCCATGGTCCTTGCGAGCTCCGTTTTCAGCTGCGATGGCCTCCTGCCTGGAGTGCCTGTGGAGGCCCGAGCGTTCTGCCAGCGAAAACAGGCTCCCGAGCTCCGTTTCAGCTGCGATGGCCTCCTGCAACCCTCTGCCAGCGAAAATGGAGCTTGGGAGTGTCGCCCGTGGTCCTTGCGAGCTCCGTTTTCAGCTGCGATGGCCTCCTGCCTGGAGTGCCTGTGGAGGCCCGAGCGTTCTGCCAGCGAAAACAGGCTCCCGAGTTCCGTTTCAGCTGCGATGGCTTCCTGCAACCCTCTGCCAGCAAAAATGGAGCTTGGGAGTGTCGCCCGTGGTCCTTGCGAGCTCTGTTTTCAGCTGCGATGGCCTCCTGCCTGGAGTGCCTGTGGAGGTCCGAGTGCTCTGCCAGCAAAAACAGGCTCCCGAGCTCCGTTTCAGCTGCGATGGCCTCCTGCAACACTCTGCCAGTGAAAATGGAGCTCGGGAGGGCCACACGCAGCCCTCCCAAGTTCTGTTTTTGCTGGCAGAGGCACTGCAGGCCGGCTCTTCGCTGTTTCCAGGGCAGCCCCACGGGGCAGATCGAAGCATCCTGAGGGCCGGATCTTGTTTCCGTGCCTTGAGTTTGACACCCCTGGATTAATGTATCACTGGATGTTACCTGTCTTTGTTGGAAATTTAAAACAGGGAGTGTCTTCCAGCTGTTCCTATCAAGGATGCCAACAGCTGTGAAACTGGACAGGTGGATGAGCTCAGCACTGGTATTAATGAAATTTGCTGGGATTGTTCGGCCCTGGTAGCTGCCTGAAGATCCTAAGTATACTGTAGGCACCAGCTTTAAGAACTATTGTTCCAGCAAATGGACACCTCTCTTCCCCCAACTGCTTCTACTTCCCCCCTTGAAAAAATTTCTATATGTGTGATTTGCAATTCTGCAGCAGTGCATAGTATAGAAAGTGCTGGGAAGAGAATTCACCGGAGACTTTCAAAACGAAACAAGCCTCTAGCATTTATGGTCATGAAGAGCATGAAAACATATTGGTAACGACTGTTGGAATCTCAGCAGCCAGGAATATTTGCATCCATCTTTAGCGCATGAGAATGTCGAGATCTTGCCTTGTCTGATATTATCAAAGTTAAAAACAATTCACATATCTAAGAATCAATCCCTTTCAACTCAGTGGAGAATATTTTTGAGTAGGCATATATAGGACTAGGAGTAACTATATTTTTGTTTCCGCTAATTTTAATGGGACATAACTCATCAATAACTTTTTCTCATTGATTTCAGTGGCATGGAGATAATTTAGGCTACAAACCTAAATATGCTTATTAGCGACGAAATTCTATTGAATACTGTGAGGCAGTCTTCTGAATAAATATGCAAGAGGTGGAACAGCATCTCTAGATCCCATACAGTGGTTTTCACCAGTTTTTTCAAAGATTAGTTTACTTCTTTATTACTTTTGGCAATATAACAATTCAGCTCTGGGTTATTCACAATCTTTCTGTGTTGAATATTAAGTCTTAATTTACTTTAGAAGAGAGCAGCAGTAAGTCCACTGTAGCAAATTCATTACAGGACCTTAATGATTAACTAATCATGAATTAGTGTCTATCTGATCATATGTAATAAATGTTACTCTCATCTGACAGGAATTTAAATGTACATGGACATATATTTATACAGGTAGTCCTTGACTTACAACAGTTCATTTTATGACCGTTCAAAATTACAATGGCACTGAATAAAGTGACTTATGACTGACTTATGGCTGATAAATCATAAAGTGACTTATTTCATATTTATGACCTTGCAGCATCTCCATGGTTACGCAATCAAAACTTAAACGCTTGGCAACTGATTCATATTTATGATGGTTGCAGTGTCCCAGGGTCATATGTCAACTTCTGCGACCTTCTGATAAGTAAAGACAATGGCGAAGCCAGATTTACTTAACAACCCATGTTACTAACTAACAACTGCAGTGATTCACTTAACAACTGTGGCAAGAATGGTTGTAAAATGGGGTAAAATTCACTTAACTGTCTCACTTAGCAACAAAAATTTTGGACTCAATTGTGGTCATAAGTCAAGGACTACCTGTACTGTGCAACAGGTAAGCTTCAACTAAGTATTCATTAGCTGTATTTTGTAGATTTTAATGGTGCTTGGTTCCACAGCTTACATCATCTTTTTCTATACCTATGTATACATTTCTGTCCTATTTACACAGGATAACTCATTTCATTTAGAGAAATGATTCTACAAATGCATTAATATAGGGGACAGCAACATGGCACCCACAACCCCCCCCCCATATATAATATTCAAGGAATATGAGTTAATAATAGCCCCAAATCTTGAAAAATGACAAATTTCCCAACTTTCTCATTAATCATAAATTTGCTGAGACCTACAATAATAAATGAATTCAGGTTTTTAAGGTGCCACAAGTTTTTGTTTATATTTAGAAAATTAGCCAGGATACTCTCAAGTAGAACTAAAATGTTTTAAATAATTTTAGTATTTTTAATTATATATATATTTTTCTTTTTGAATTGTAAGCTACCCAGAGTTATTGACGGAGATGGGCAGCTACAGAAAACAAACAAACAAACAAACAAACAAAAACAGAAGAAATTCCTGCTGGTCATTTGATACATTCCTGATGCCAGAATCAAAATGGATTGCCATTCTCATATTCTAGGATGCTTTTTTAAACTTTAGCCTGCAGTTTTGGAATTTTTTTCCCCTTTGAAAATAGATCATTTACAATTTGGAGCCCAAATCTCACTTCTGCTTTATATTCTATTCTTATCTCTCAGACATTTTTTTTCTATCCTGGAATAGATCCATAGGTGAGTGTGTGTTGGATTTTTAAAATCACAGCCATCTGTTTCCCTGAATTTAGGCTGCTATGATTTTATTTTTCCCAATTGTATCCTTGTATACAGAAAGCTTTGGAACGGGAACATATCATTGCACAAGAGTGCCTACAACTTTTTCCACATGTTCTCAGAGGTCCAAAAAGGTGGGACTCCCTGATTTACCCTAACTATAAGGTCTCTGGTAGGGTTTGGTAATTGTGTTTCTATTTATTTAAAATAAATAAAAGATGGGGACTTATGATCTTTTTATTGAGAAAATATGCATATTTTAAAAGGCCAAATATGTTCCACATCACCACACAATTTTCCCTAAACTTTTTTATACCTCTAAATTTCTCTAGTACTATTTTTTTTTTAAAAAGCAGTTGTTGCCATTTTGAATTTAAAATCTTACTGAAAATGTGGCATACGCCCTAAAATGTGCTTCAAGTGAGTTAAAAGAAAAGACCTCCTCCTCCACCCAATCTAATAGAAAACAGAAAATCCTAGATCTATATTATATCCTTATTGTACCATTACAGGCCCATTCAAACAACTTTAGATGAAATCTTCAATAGATTGCCAGCTTTGATATATAGCAGGATATAGATACTTTGGCATTTAGTAGTATACAAGTCAATTTGTGACTTCAGCTACAATTTCTAGGGCCAGCATATCAGCGCTTAAACACAGAGTAATTCTACTTTACCAGGAAAAAGGGAGAGACAGGAAAACTCTGTGGCAAAGCAAAAATTACATTTTCGGATTGCAAGAAATCTACACCAGCAGTGTTTCTCAATCTTAGCAATTTTAAGATGCGGGGACTTCAATTCCTAGAATTCTGCCTGCTAGGAAAATACTGTTTTAGGGGAATATTGAAAAACCTCTAGAGCAGGGCTGTGAAACTTGCGGCCCATGGACCGGATGCATCACGCACTGGCCACACCCATGCCCGGTTTAGTGAAAGGGGGAAAAGTTGCGGTATGTCACGTGATGATGCCGTGACGACGTGGGTTTGACACCCTTGCTCTAGAGGCAACTGTCCCACTACATGCATTGCACCCTAAGACCATTTATACAGCCCTGATTTGCTAAATAAGGAGTAAATAAGGAGTACTAGTAAGGAGAGGTACTAGTACCACTCTATAAAGCCTTGGTCAGACCACACCTAGAGTACTGCATCCAGTTTTGGTCACCACACTACAAAAAAGACATTGAAACCCTAGAGAAAGTGCAGAAGAGAGCAACCAGGATGATAAAGGATCTGGAAAATAAAACATACAAAGAGCGGTTGCAGGAACTGAGCTTGGCCAGTCTGGCGAAGAGAAGGACCAGGGGTGACATGATAGCAGTGTTCCAATACTTGAGGGGATGCCACAGAGAGGAGGGGGTCAGGCTGTTCTCTATGGCACCAGAAAGCCAAACAAGGAATAACGGATAGAAGCTGACCAAGGAGAGATTCAACCTGGAAATAAGGAGGAACTTTCTGACAGTGAGAGCAATCAACCAGTGGAACAGCTTGCCAGCGGAGGTTGTGAGAGCCCCAACACTTGCGACCTTCAAGGGGAGACTGGACTGCCATCTGTCTCAAATGGTGTAGGAACTCCTGCTTGAGCAGGGGGTTGGACTAGATGACCTACAAGGTCCCTTCCAACTCTAATAATAAATCTAAATCTAAATTTGATTACACCATATTACCAAGAGAAGGAGAAAGGGCCCTTCACTGGATGTACAATACATACAGGTAATCTTCAACTTATGAACCGAGTCTGGAATTTCAGTCACTAAATGATGCAGTCATTAAGCAAGTCATCCCATGAACGGATCCGATCTTATAACCATTTTACCAGTCATTAACAGAATCACATGATCGTTAAGCGAATCTAGCTTCCCCAATTTACGTTGCTTGTAGAAGCCATTTGGGAAGGTCACAAATTGCAGTCATGTGGCCACAAAATGCTGCAACTGTCATAAATGAGAGTCAGGTGCTAACCACCCAAATTGCAATAACATGATTGCAGAGGTGATGCAAAAGTCTAAATTTTGGGGATGAGTTGTAAGTCACTTTTTCTGAGACTGTTGTAACTTTGAACTGTTTATTAAACAAACAGTTGCAAGTCAAGGACTACCTGTAGACACCCAATCCATCGAGAGTACTTTAATTTGGATTCCTGCATTGAGAAGGGGTCTCCCCCTGGGAGTTGGGCGGAATATAAATCCATTTAAATAAAATCCATTTAAATAAAATATTTTTTTCTGAGTCCTGCCATCCTCATTTAGTTCTTTTTCATCTTTCTAGTCCCCTTTCACTACATACATCCTACTGATGCTGTCAGTGAAATGGGTCCAGATGTATCCACAGTATCTGAATGTATAAAGCAACTTACAGGTCTGTACAAGCTGTGAAAACAAAACATTGCCCAACAAAACATTGTTTTTTCTCCCTCCTTCCCCAGTGCAATGGCTTTGCTAAAGTTCCTTTTGATGTAAGGGCCCCCAAAGGTTGACTTTGATCATTTCTCTAGTTTCTTCAGAAAAAACATATTTTGGAATTCATCCTTATCCACAAATGCCACTATTCTATTTTCCGAATAATTCTGTCACTCCACACACATTCATTTATTATTTATTTATTATTTCTTCCAACTTCTGGACTCCTTGTTTGAGGACATGACTAAATTCTACCATGGAAAATAGTTCTAAATTAGTTACAAACTAAATCCAACCATAGACAATAGTTCTTTTATTGACGTTTGCTAACATTATTAAATTTTTGTGTACTGGGGAGGCAGTTCTTAATTAGCCTTCACCTTATACTCATCAGATTTTAGCTCCAGAACCAATTTTCCCTGACACAACTCCCTCCAAACATGCATCATGTAGTAACATCTTGTTCCAATCCTCTGACTTTTGAGGTAGCTAGGACAGGAAAAAGCAGGAAACAAAATGCATTGTAGGCATTTCTGAAGGACCATATAAAGAGTTGCAGTGGGCCAATTGTGTCACTGCTGACACCATCCAGGTCTCCTGGCTTGACTGAGAATAGCATGTATTTGCAAAACTGTCCTTTTCTGGTTCTCACAAAACTCCAAAGATACCTAGATTTGTTTACACACTGAGCCATAAGAGAATTTGGTTTTGACTTAGAAAAACCCATACAAACCATTCCAATGTAATTTGAAAGATATGGCTTAGAATGAAATATGAATCAGGCCACTGACTTTGGTTCTGACTTGGAGAAATCCCAAAAAAATTGCCACTGTGGTTTATAAACATGCACTATTTTATGTCTTGTAAATAAAACATGCTCAAAAGAAACGTCAGTATTACATGTGTGAATATAGACATTTTATTTTTTATTTAGAAAACAAAATGTGATGCTCCAGAATATATACGTTGATCTTTTCACAAACATCACAACACATTAAAAATAGGCAGTGTCTTGAAGGTGACAGTTATAAACTATTTGTTTATTGCTGGTATACAGATAGTAAGGACAACAATGGAGAATTTCTGGCAGAGGTGAAATGCTCACATCAACTTTGCATACTTAATTCCCGGTCATTACAAGGAATAAAGTAAATATGAGTGAGGCTTGGAAGAATGAGTACTGTAATACATCTCAGAATGTAAATGTAAAACCAGAGGAAATCCAGGTTCAAATCCTCATTCAGCCATACAACTCATTTGGTACCCCATAGTAACTCATATCTTAGGCTAGCTTACAGGCTACTAGCTGGATACTAAGCTATAGGGTAGGGTGGTCTGGTGGACTGGAAAGTCAGTGTAAACTGAACTTGAATGCCCCTGTTCAAGTCCCACCCAACCAGGGACCTAGATTGTGGTCAGTTACTTTATCACAATTGAGCATCTCTTATAGCAATGATGGCGAACTTATGGCACACGTGCCACAGGTGGCACATGGAGCCATATCTGCCGGCACGCGAGCCGTTGCCCTAACTCAGCTCCAGGGCGCATGTGTGCACCGGCCAGCTGATTTTTGGCTTCAATGGAGGCTCTGGGAGGGCATTTTCGGCCTCCGGAGGGCCTCCAGGGGGCGGGAGAAGCCATTTTCACCCTCCCCATGTTCCAAGAAAACCTCCAGAGCCTGGGGAGGGTGAAAAATGGGCGTACCGGGCACACCCGAAGTCGGGAAACAGGAGAGCGGAGGATCGTGTGCGCATGCACGGGGGGCGGGGCAGCACGGGGATCACACGTGCATGCGCAGGGTGTTAGGGGGGCATTGAATTATGGGTGTGGGCACTTGCACATGCGCAATAGCGCTCGCGCATGTGCATTTGGCACCCGAGGAAAAAAAGGTTTGCCATCACTGTCTTATAGGTTAATGTTGGGAGGATAAAATGAAATATGATCTTATGAATACCATCTTGTACTTCTTAGAGAAAAGGTAGGATATAATCATAATAAAAAGTAAAAAAATGAATACTTGACTCTGTACACTAACCTTTGAAAGAAAGGTAAAATACACATATGCTGTGTTCAACAATAGCTTTGTAAGTGAATTAACCCATTTTTGTTCAATGTATTGAATAGTTAACTAATCCAACAGCCTGAATTCACACAATGCATTAAGCCTAAAAATATCTAACAAAATTTAAAACTTCTCAAGCTTGATAATTTGTGCAAATGCAGAGACCAAATCTTTAGCTGATCTGGTTATGCAAACCCAACAATGGAGTGAAAAAGTTCCTCTGAGCATATACAAAATCTTTCTTTATAGTGAGCCACATCATGCGGTCCAAAATGGGTTTTGCAAGGCATTCCTTGAAATGTCTGTACAATTTATTAGACGCAACAAAGGTGCCTAACAACACTTTCTGTCCGTTGTGAAAAGAAGAGTTACAAGTACACTCCAACGCAATTCAAAATAGGATGGGATTCTCTGAACTTCCTTGGCAAAGCACTTTCATCAATGAGAAAAAATGACCTTTGCTTATTTCAGGGACTGCCTCTTAACTGTTCTTAGAAAATAGTTCACAGTGGTTTTGTCCAATCTTCCAAATCTGGTCTACAGTCCCAGGATTTTCTTGTGGTCTCCCAGCCAAATACCAATGAGGACGGATCCTACTTAGCTTTTCCAGATCAGGCAAGTTTTCTAGAGACTGCCACTTACCCAACTTTCAGCAGGAAAGTTTTTGCAATTAAAGGAAATGGCCTCCTTTCAAATGACTGCTTTCCAAGTTTGCAGGTGCCAACTAGGCCTATCTGGAGTTGCCTCCGGGCCTCTTTCCCTTCCCAGACTCAATAATTACTCTCAACCTTTTGTTATGCACCGACCGGCAGGTTAGCACCTGGCCCGCCCCTCCACCGTACACTCTTACTTACTTGAGGAAGTATCTCTGACCCGTGTGCGTGAGCGCCATCTCCCAGCCGGGAGGAAGCGGCAGCTCATCCGTCACGTCGTAGGACTGCTGGCGGAGGTGGGCATGCTGTTGAGCCGGAGTCGGGGTGGCTCCCGCCCCGGTGCCCAGCTGCAGGGAAGCTGGCGAAGAGTGAGAGCGGACGTGGTGGACCCCAACGGCAGCGCTGCTAAGCCGGGGAGGGTGGCTGCCCGAGTCGGTGCTCGACTGGCGGGAATGAGATCCCGAATCGGGCTCCTTAAAAAAAGATTCGGGCAGGATCTTTTTTCTCCACGAACTGGGCTTGGGATTCATGACCGAGTTGAAGAGAGCCTCTAAATCAGTGTCCAGATCCTGGGTGACATGGATCACTTGCTGTCCCGGCGGGGGAGGGACGGCAGCAGGATTCATTTTTCCTACCTCGAGCCAGAAAAGTTTGCCGCGGGACCTCGCAAAGAGGGAGAGGCAGGGGGCTAGAAGCAGGAATTAATCAGAGCCGGCAGGCCAGGATTTCTCCTTCTAAAGTTGTCTTGCAGAACTTCCAGCCTCCTTTGCTCCGACCGAGACAAGATTCCTGTCGGTCTGTGGCGAATTAAGTTTCCGAAGCGAAGCTCTCTCGACCTTTCTCTCCCCCCACCCTCGTTTGCGAAAAGGCCTCAAGCAGAAAATCCAAGGCGGTTATCCCCTCCCTCCCCAAAGTGTCTCTTTATCTCGCAGAATCTCCAAGAACAGTTGAGGCAAATCCAAGTCAAGCCCCGAAGGAAAGTTACGCAACTCCCCCTCCCCCTCAGAACTTCGGAGATCTGCTACAACTCTCCCTAAGAAAACAGCTCCTTTAAAGGACTACGGAGAGAGATCTTCTCCCGCGGCTGTCACGAAAGGCAGGGAGGAATTCCAAAGAGGGCCTGGGACTCGAAGCAAGGGGGATCCCGCGGGGAGGGTCGGTCCGACTTAGAACACCGAGAAGCGAACATTCGGATTTGGAAGGTTCCCCTGAAATCTCAGCCGCGCTCTGTTCCAGGCCTGGCGTCCTCTTCGTCCCCCTCGCGCGTGCAGAGGGCGGCCCGGCTCAGTCACTTTCTACCATTATTTCTCTTGTCTTAAAAGGTGGGCGAAGCAGCGACTTTTGCGGGACGGAGGGTAGTTGGTCCCTTTTCTTTTTTTACATACCCATCCTGTAGATCTTGAAGGGCTGAGTGCTTCCACGGTGGCGCCGCCGCCGCCGCCGCGATCGACTATACTAAACAAACTTACCCAAAACTCTCAGTTAGGGCGGCGCAGAAAGTTTGGCAGCTGCATTATTCATGAGCTCAGTGTCTGGGACCAGTCCGATTACACGGTACACCCACTTGCCAGTTCTCCCTCCCACAGCTCGTTTTAGAGAGCCGGACCCTGCTGGATTTTTCAACTGGGAAACAGGAGCCTCCTGGGGGTGGGCTGAGGGAGTTTACGGGAATCTCGGACGGAAATCAAGTAGGGTTATGACTAACAAATCAGGCAAAACGCGTGCCAGCGCTTCCTCCAGCTGCTCCTTTTGGAGATTTAGCTAAGAAGTAATCCAAAGCCAGGATGCAACGAATTTAGGACTGAGACAGCCAACTGTCTAGTTTTTCCACTTAGATTGGCTCTTGTGGATGCCAAATCCGCTTTTATACTTCCATTGTTTTCAATTGGGAGGGAAAACTTGATTGTATTGCACTGCCAAGCTGTAAGGCGACAAACATTCCCAGGCCCTCGCCCCACTATGTCCACTCCTCACCCCAAATGTTCACTTTATCTGCATCTTGCTCGCAACCTGAGTGAAGCAGCATAGCGATTACTGAGTTAGTAGGAGCCATATATCTGAGAAGGCACAAAATAAAGCCAACATGGCAGGTTCATGCCACATATAAATACAATGCAAAGTAACTACAATTAGAATAATGTGTGAATCCAGTCCAAGAAATATCCCTAGTGGATAGATTTAGCTTAGGAGTGAAAAATGTCAAATATTAAACGATGATCAGTGTTCCTCAGTTTTCTAGTTCTTACAGATGACACATCTGAATAAAAATCTCAGCAACACCTTACACAAACTGAGCCATCAATGAGCCTTTGGTTGCATTCTAGAAGCTGCATTTCAGTTCTTACAAAAGAGCATCTCTGCCATCGTGTGTACTTTAATATTCACTTGAGACTTTATGGTTCATCAAAATTCTATTTTAAAAAACCCCTATAAATGAGAGCCAATGGGGACATAGCAATTACAATACTATTTATTCAGCACTCACAGTAGTTAAGCTTAAATTAGAATCAGATTTAAATATCTGCTTAGCCATGATACTTACCAGATGAGTAAGGTTAAACCATAAAAAACTCTAATGAAGCTTAAAACTGACCAAATTTAATATGCTGAGCAAATAGAATTGATGTGTTTTTAATTGTAATAGGTTAGATGTCTAAAAGGATGGTCAGTACAATTACAATAGAAGGAAGTCTTCTGCCAAAACAAATATGCAATTATTTTAATTTTATAATTTACCTAGTTTAGGAATATTCAACTGGTATTTTTAGGATTGCAACCCTAACAGACTTCCTTGGGAATAACTCTGAGCATGGAGGAGGGGGGCTAATTTTAAGTAAATGCATCTATGATTACATTGTCCTGTCTTAACCAAGTTAATTTTTGAACAAGTTTTCACTGAAGAGTCATGCTAGTTAAGATGATTATAGCCTGGAAAGGCAGTGAGCAGCTTGGCAAATAAACTGGACATATTGCATAATGAGGAACAAGCCTTGTATGTTCTTAGAAAAGGACAGAAATGGTTTGCTCCCATCTTAAAGCCTAAAATCAGACTATTAATTTGTTTAACACAAGCCTGTCCAGTATTTGCCAAGTTTTCAGCCCAAGGCCCCTTGATTAACTTTTCTCCTGTATCTGGAGAAGACAGAGACTTTGGGTACCTGGGACTTCTCCACACCAACTATTTAAAATAAACACAAACTAGTGACAATTTCCACTAAAATAATGTATACACATTTGTGACAACAATCATTTTTAAAGGATTCATTATTTGCTCTGATTAATACTTTTTCTTCTGTAAGCCCAGCTGTCTAAATTATGCACATGTGAATATATAAACAAAAGTAACTTGTGTGAATTAATGAAGTAATTTTTAGAATGCATGATTTTAATGTTGCTTTTTACACAATATCAGTTGACAGTTAACAGCATGACAAAACGTTCTATTTCCTTAACCAGTAATTTGCTGTAGAATAATATAGTAACTGTAAGAAACAAGTCTGAAGTCCAAAAACATATAAATGTTAATGTAATGTGTTTTATTCTTAAAGATTGGAAAAAGAAAAAATTGGTCAAAAACCATTGTATGTTATACATAGAACAGAAAAAGCTCACATAATCAACTATTTATGCATGATTAAAGTTTATGACAGTTATTCTAACTTACATCCGGCAACATTATCAACATAGCACCCAATCAACTTCAACAAGTAAACATTGTTTTATGTTCTTGGAATACTGCTCTGACTGGTCCAGATGTACTGCTTCCTATAATTATGGAGATTTACTGTAATGAAAACACTATTTGATGTTGCGCACTATTCGTCTGCAATGATTTGTTTTCATTTCCCCCAATGCTTGCTCCATTTGTTGAATTAGATGGAGCAATGTGGCAGGATCAGTTTGTAGTATTTTTGTCGTTTGATTTTCATTCTCATTAAGGTGTAGCTTCAAAGTTACAGCTGGCTTAATTTGTTGTCTCAGACTTCTGCTGGCAAGCTATTTAAATTGTGAGATGGAAAAAAATGATAAATATAAAGATGAATTAAGAGCAGCCATATTCATAGCAGTCATAAAGCAAATGTTTACAAAAATGTAAGTTTGTTACAGTACATACCTGTTTCTTCATTATTACTGAATATTCCAGTTTTACTAATACTCATTCACTGTAGTTTGAAAATTTCAACCAGAACTAAATATTATTTTGGGCATTCATTTGTGTACAATATTGTATGCTCAAGAAGGCAGATGTAAAGTAGGGTTCTTGCACATCTGTAGACCAGGGGTGAAATCCTCCCGGTTCGCCCGGGCCAGTCCTTCGGCGTATAGCCGATGGAACTGGCGGCGGTCGCGGCGCGGAGCTTCTCCCGGCCGCTTTCCCGGCCCAGCTGAACGCCGCCATTTGGGTTATTTTTCCTTCTGTGCATGCGCGCACATGCACAGAGGGAAAAATAACGCCGAAGGACTGGCCCGGGCGAACTGGGAGGATTTCACCCCTGCTGTAGACTATGTTTTTTTTCATTGCCTTACTACAGGTAGTCCTGACTTAGGACAATTGGAAACAGAATTTCCATTGCTAAGCAAGGCAGTTAAGTGAGTCACACCTGATTTTAGATTCTCTTTTGCCATATTTGTTAAGATAATCCAGCTTCCCACATTGATCTAGTTGGCGAACCTTTTTGGCACAGAGTGCTGAAATGGGAGCGCGCGCGCACACACACACAGGAAACCGGAAGAGCAGCCGCCTGGTGCACACGCACGCGCCGGGGAACATGATCTGGTTTCCTGCACACACATGCGTACCGTCCACCTGGTCTTCCGGTTTCTGGTGCGCATGCACGTGCGAAGACCAGCTGCTCGGTGCGCATGCCGGAAACCAGAAGATCATCTTCCCGGCACGCAGATGCGTACCAGGCAGCTGCTCTTCCGGTTTCCGGTGCTCCCGTGTGTGTGAAGACTAGCTGGCTGGCGCGCCGGAACCCGGAAGAGCAACGGGCGACTGCTCGCGTGCCCGGAGAGATGGCTCTGCATGCCACTTCCGACACTTGTGCCATAGGCTCCCCATCACGGATCTAGCTTCTCAGAAGCCAGCTGGGAAGATCACAAATGGCAATCACATGATCCTGGGATGCTGCAACTGTCATAAACACATGCTGATTGATTGCCAATCCCCCAAATGCTGATTACATAACCTTGGCGATGCTGCAATGGTCAAAATGCGAAGACTGGCTGTAAGTCAGGTTTTTCAAAGCCATGGTAACTGTGAACAGTCGCTAAACAAATGGTTGTAAGTTGAGGACTACCTCTATAGTCCTCGAGTTACAACCATTTGGTTAGTGACTGTTTGAGGTTACAACGGTACTGAAAAAAACCTGACTAATAACGGTTTTCACACTTTTGACCATTGCAGAAACCCCTGTGGACATGTGACCATAATTCGGATGCTTGGCAACTGACATGTATTTCAAGGATCATGTGATCACCTTTTTCCTGACAAGCAAAGTCAGCAGAGAAGCCAGACTCATTAAACAACCATGCTAATAAGTTAACAAGTGCCATGATTCACTTAACTGTGGCAAGAAACATCATAAAATGGGGCAAAACTCACTTAACTGTCTTGCTTAGCAACAGAAATTTTGGGCTCACTTGTGATTGCAAGTCAAGGACTACCTATACACAGCCTATTCTCTGCAGTTATTTGGTTGCTTTAAAACTTCATGGATAACTAAGGCAACCAGAATATATTGTGATTCCTTTTTCTGGAATCTAACACATTTTTGACAATTAACAAAAAGGCAATTGAATTATTTTATAAAAGTCAATAATCCAAATATCATGGTTGTCCAAATATAATCCATTTGGGTGGAGGGAATGCCTATTAAATCCAAACATCCATTGAATTTGAATTACATAATTTGTTTCAATTTATTGTGGTGTGTATGTGTGTGTGTTCATTCAAGCCTAGTGTTTTTCATGCATGTTCAGGTTCTACGGTACTTTTTTTCAGATCAATCAAGTGTTGATTTACTGATTATGACAGGAATTCAACAACTAGCTTGTCTCCTAAAAGCCAGCCCTGACATCATGGGCTGGGAGAGAAAGACTGGCCCAAAGTAATCCAGCTGGCTTTTATGTCTAAAGTGGGACTAGAATTCACAGAGTCCTGGTTTCTGGCCTGGTGCCTTAACCACACCACCAAACTGGCTCCCATGTGAAGCTCTTACACTAGACTTCAACTGGGCCTGTCAATTGGATAATTCCTCCCTCCCAAAACACACCTGCACACATTTATGGTATGTGTTATGTTGTAAATATGTTACCCTAGTTCTAACTTCAAGAATGGGCTGCTAAACAGTTTAGTGGCTGATTTTTATTAGACTAGACCAGTGATGGCGAACCTTTTTTGGTTCACGTGCCAAAAGGGGGGGCCATGGAGGGGTCACGTGCGTGCGTGTCCACACCCATAATTCCATTCGGGGGGCCTACGCATGCGTGTGTGACCCCCCCCTCCTGGCACGCGATGGCACGCCCGTTTTTTGCTCTCCCCAGGCTTCAGAGCCTTTCTAGGAGCCTGGGGAGGGCGAAAACGGCCTTCCCCACCCCCTCCGGAGGCTGAAAACAAGTTGTTTCCCAACTCCCAGTGGGCCCAGCAGGCCTGAAAATCAGCTGGTCGGCGCGTGTATGTGCGCCGGACCTCAGCTCGCGTGCCCACCGATATGGCTCCGCATGCCACTTGTGGCATGCGTGCCATAGGTTCACCATCATGGGACTAGACTATGTACATAATTTTTTATTATTCTCACTAGAACCTTTAAGTTTCTTTAAACTTTCATGAAGCTACTTTGAATAATTTATTACATTACCATTTAAAATGGCCCACATTTATTCCAAATTTTATATTGCAAAACAAGAGGCAATTTGAATAAAATTCCAATAATTTGCCTAGAGCAGGATATACTATTGCACTAGTAAGATGGGAATGATGGAAATTTATAGAATATTTTCTTAATATGAATAGATTAAAGGTGCAAATTGCATTATCCAAATGAATAAATGGATAACTTTACTTTATTGTATCCGTCTGTGAATAATTATATGACAAAACACATGATTTCATAATACTGATACCTCTATCTTCTAGAAAGAATGAATATTTGCTAATTTGAAATCAATAAACAAATTTGATTCATACTGAAGCTGATATGAATCAGTGAATATCTACTAATGCTTGTAATCTTACCTGCACATCTAGTCTCCACTCCAGATTATGATAACTAGGAAACTTTGGTGTTAGTTCACTCAGAATATTCCTGATCTCCTTTCTGTTGTCAAGATAGAGCTGAAGTAATAAGGCATTCAATTCTTCAGGAAATTGCAATACAAGTATTGAGTCTTGAAAATCTATTTCAGATATCTAAAAAGTAGTAAAATGCAGAACATTTTCAGTTGCTTTTATTACATTTTTCCTTGCTCCAAATGTATTTCTTGTTCCAAAGATTACATTTCCAACTATGAAATATGATTGGTCAGTAGAAATCAGCATATAAAATTTTTAAAATATGCAGATAATCATCAATAAGTGCTCTTAAAGTCAATGAAACCTGAATAGGTGGAAGAAGGTAATAACTAAATAGTAAATGCACCAAAACCAAAGGAATGTTTAAACTTTCATCTGAAACACCACACCTTCGTAGGAGTGACACATTCTTAATTCTCCCCCACAAAACAATCTGAAGTATATGCTTATTTCTCTAAATAGAACACATTGTGTAACCACTTACCATGAGTTTTGAGCTCTCAGTGAGAAGGTATGTTAATCCTTCTACTCCATGCTGAATTGTCTCACTACTAACATTAAGTTTTCCTAAAAAATGAAAAAGTCCACAGAAATACAACATATAAATGGCCAATAAAGGAAATGTCATAAAATAAATTATAATATATAGCTAGAAAACATAATTTAGGTTGCAAATGTAAATGTGTTTATTAAAAGCAAGCTCTCTTGAATTATTCATGTAAATGATTAACAATGATTGAAAAGAGAGGCAGGAAAAGATCTTCGGTTTACAATATCAACTGAAATTCCTACGAACGTCTACTAGAACAGGGGTCCCCAAACTTGGCAACTTTAAGACTTGTGGACTTCAATTCTCAGAATTCTCCAGCCAGTTTAGCTGGCTGGAGAATTCTGGGAGTTGAAGTCCACAAGTCTTAAAGTTGCCAAGTTTGAAGACCTCTGTACTAGAGATCAGAGCTCTTCTAAAGCGAACTCTTCCATTTTTCATGAATTATTAGAAAATAAAATGAACAAGGACATTAGAAAAGCAGGTCTTTGCTGCTTAAAATACAAACTGCGAATAACTTGCTTATATGCTTTATGTCAAATATTCCAAGCCTATGGAAAACATGCTTGTTTACCATATGACATATCATGTTGAGATTGCACCCCCTTTTTTCAGAGTATACATTCCTAACTTAAATCCAATTCTGAAACTGCTGCACCAATTCTGATGAAATCTCAATACAAGTGCAGTGGTTTAACAATAGCTGAAAAAAATATATTTGAACATGGTTTCTGCTTTTTAAGGAAGTGGAAAAAGAATTTGAACACATTTATCAGAGATACACCTTTCATTATTTACAGATGTGATTTCAGAATTTCCTTGTTGCTTTACATTTGCAAGCAAGCTTCACTCCATCATATCTGGACCCAGAGTAATAAACTATATAAATAAAACTATATGAACATATTTTTTCTGAAATTATAGATGTAAAGAATGCATTAATATTTACTTTTTGCTTTCTAAATTGCTTCAGATTTTCAGCACATTAGAAAGTTGCTTAACAGTTTATTTTGATAATTTCTAATTTGTAATCTGGCTAATCAAGCCAGATTCATATTTAAGCACTGATTTAGCAACCAGGAATTACAGAAAAACAAGTAAACAGGCTGATCAAAGAGGTATAAAATGCCTCATCTTTTCTCCAAACTAAACAGAAAATTGAACAGGTTATTAGAGAGAAAATACTTCCTCTGCATGTAATATGTAAATTAACTATTCTCCCTTCCTTTGTCATGTTCAGTAAAATTCTGATTTTTTTTAAAAAAAGGATTAAAACATTTGCACATGTGTACTTTCAGAGGTCTCATTTGCAAGACTGGAATCAGGCCTTTTCTTGCTGAGAATGACCTTTGTAACTTTACTGTTCTCCTTCAATGCCTTACTGGTTTTTCTTCTATGCTTAACACAGACATTGATATATGAATTCAAGGCTTATTGGTGTGATGGTGGTTAGGAAAGCTAAAAGTTCCTCCCTTTTTTCAATTTTAGGAATTTTAAAGGAGAAAAAGTACCCCTTAAAAACACTCTCCATACTCTAAAACTAAATCCAAACAAATCTTTTTCGTTTCCCTGTGAAAAACAAAAAGGACTTGCTTATTCTAATTTCCCTTCTTCACTTTCACTTCATTTGAATTTTAAAAAAGGTTGTAGTGTCTTCTCTTTATCAATAGGGGAAGTTAACAATGAAACAAGTTTCCATAGATGAAGAGAATCAGCTATGGCTTATGGCAGTCCTTCTCAAATAGTGGGGCGCCCCCCTGGGGGGGGGGCTCAGAGCAATGCCGGGGGGGCGCACGTGTGATCTCGGTGAACATGCGTGGTTCCTCTCGATCAATTCCCCTGGACAGGGAGTGTTTTCCCAGTTGCACGCTGCTCCGAGCCCGGAAGAGAAAGCGGCCAGGCCGGGCGGGGCAGCTGCGTGGGTTCTTGTTGTTCTCGGCGGGCGCTGTGGTAGCCATGAACGGCGTGCCAAACCTGCTGCTGGATGAGGAGCATCCTCTGCAGCTGGGTGAAAGCTTCGAACGGCACCCTAAAGCCTCCTTCCACACCATTCGTTGTGAGTGCCCGGCAGAGGTGGCGCTTATGGGCCAGGCTGGTGACCCCAAAACATCGGCTTGATTAAGCTGGCCTGACCCCGTGTCAAAAGAGGGACCTAACCATGGTAGCCTATGCCTGCCTAACCAAAAACAGGCTCCACTGAGTTCAGTGTGACTTACTCCCAGGTAAGTGGGTAGAGTACCCTTCCCCAGCCAATAGTTTGCTTGCAGCTTATAAGAAGTAAAATAATAAATATTAACACTAAAATTCCACTGGGGCCCAGATCGGAGAGTTGGGGGCGCGTGAAATGTTTACTTCTTCCTGGGGGGGGGGGCGTAACAGAAAATAATTGAGAAGCACTGGCTTATGATAAGGAAAATTCTGTTATTACTCCCTCCCCAATAAAATGTAAACATTAAATAAATCCTAACCTTAACAATAAATTAATAAAAGCTTTAAAATTAATCAAAGGAAAAAATAGTTACCCCATTTCTTTTGGATGGTGGCTTTAGTATACTATACAAAGCCTGAAGCTGAAAGAAGTTGTATTTTCTTATTTTAACTTCTTCAGCATAGTTTCCTATGCCAATCACCCTGCTGAGTTAGTTTACAATTTTTTGTAACCCATGATCCTAAACTATTTTGGACCAAGGTACAAATCTTATCCGTAGTTCAAATTAATTGTTTATTGGGTTAACATCCTTATTTTTCATCAATAGATAGTATCAATAATAGATGTGTCATCTATTTCTGTCTGTTGCTTTTATAGC
Organism: Diadophis punctatus similis; assembly: GCA_023053685.1. NCBI lineage: Eukaryota > Metazoa > Chordata > Lepidosauria > Squamata > Dipsadidae > Diadophis > Diadophis punctatus. The sequence goes on from JALIGW010000005.1 coordinate 53,524,689, forward strand.
CAGAAAACATACTGTTCTTATACTTACTTGCTGCTCCTTCATAGACTTTAGGGTTTGTGCCTTTTCTTAAGAACTCAATAGCAATACGACCAAATTCATTGACAACTGAAAAAAGGAAACACCATAAGGGAATTATGGCTAGGAAATAGAAGAGCCTCCTTTAAAAGTAATCAATTTGAATACAACATATCTCCATCCACAGCAAATTATGAATCTGCTTCTGAATTTACAGAGGGAAATTTAGAGAGTAATGAATGTGGGCAGAAATGGACAAATAAAAGAAAGTAGCAAAACATTATGGACTGCTAGAGTAAAATTTCAATCCTTATTTTTCACTTATAAATTTTCCACATAACAGTGAACTAGATTCTAAAAAATTCTGGTTTGGGAATAAATATTAGATTAATGCACAATACTCAAACATTTATGTATAGTTCATTCTGTCAGCTAAATAAACTTGAATGGTACCATCTGTGGTTTGTTTAGTATGTGTGCCTTGCCCTTCTCTCAATAAACCATAATCTAAAAATAATCCATGATTTCTGCTGATGTTATTAAGGAACAAGACAAGGCTCGGGTTCATAACATTAAACCAATTTGCATAAAGTTTATTTAACTAGGAGCAACAGCCAAGTAGCAGCAATAAAGCTGAGTGCCCAAAACTGCTTTTTCTGAGAAAACCAGAATTCGTCAGAAAATTATGTTAGAAATATTTGTCATATGATAAATGATATTTGTCATATGATAAAAAGACTATCACACTATTTGGATCACAAAATGACCATGTTCCCTTGAAATGATAAGCCAGAATACAGCCACGACTGTTATGTCAGCAGGCACAATTAGCCAGTTTATATTTAGGTCTGTGGTTTGCTTTCCTTGTCATATGATCCAGGAACTCTTATTCCTCTTAAAGTATTAATATACCATACTTTATAATACAAGTATTATATCATTTATGCAGCATTTTGTTTTAATTTTTTGGCTTCCCCAAATCCCAAAAAGAAAAAAATAAGCAAAGTAACAAGAAAAAATGGTTTTGGTTTGCTCAAATGTTACGCAGATGCAACAAGTCTGTTATTGATCCCAATTATTCCAAAAGAATAGTTGATCTACCACTGCAGTTATAATCTAGGAAGGGTGGTTAATTTAAGCATGAATGAAAGTAATAGCAAATAGGGTTTTGCAAAGCATTAAAAAATGAAGCTTTCCAACTCATTTGGGGAACATTAAAGCAGTCATATGGTTTGCAATGCTTGTACTGCTGCTTTAAAACCTGATCTTGGCTATTTTTATATAAATCACTTTACTGGGGTGAAAATACATAGCTGCTTTAGCAATTCAAAAATAAATGCTGTATGTACATTCCTGCATTTTATAAAGCACTTCTGTATGTTTTACCTAGTCCACTAATGAGAACATAAATCACATGTGGACATAAATCAAATTGTTAAATACTTAATCAGTTGGTATAGGTGATATTAATCTACATATGATTCCACTTGTATGTTTCTACAATCGAGTATAGAGTTAGTGCTATCAATGTTGCATATCAAACTGCATATGAACTGAACCTGAGTGGGAAATTTTTGACAGTTTCTGAAGTGCTTCTGGAGTGGCAGCCACAATGTGCTTTCTAATATTACTGTCTACTTAAACTCCAATGTGACCAGGAAAGTCCCTAACTAAAAAATTAGATGTATTCACAAGAAATCACAAAATGATCCAAACACCACACAGAATGCAATCTGAACTCAGGTTATATGGTTAATTTAGTTCAATTTGCTGAATGCATAAAATTGAGTTAACTGCAGACATAGGAACTGTCTCTGCTAGAACATTTGTAATTGCAAGATAGCTATATTAATAATCTGCAATATGAGGATCAGATCAATTTGTTTAATCTGAGATAATGATTAGGTTACGCTGATTAGGTTAAGTGATTGTGCAAATTGGCACATTTGACTATGTTTACACAAACTCAATTGCAGAAAATACGACTTCAGCAACAGAGTGATCAATGCCTGGAATGCACTACCTGACTCTGTGGTTTCTTCCCCAAACCCCCAAAACTTTAACCTTAGACTGTCTACCTCACCCCATTCCTAAGAGGTCTGTAAGGGGTGTGCATAAGCACACAATTGTGCCTACCGTCCCAGTCTTACTGTCCTATAGTCCTCATTTATCTGTACTTACTATGTTTATGTTTATACCTATACCTGCTATCTTGTACATGTTTGACAAACAAACAAACAAACAAACAAATAAATAAACAACACAGAAGCAGTCACAAACTTTCTAAGATTGATTATTTAATTTTATAGTTAACTTTGTTAACTAGCCACCTGCATGTTACACAAACCCAGGCCATTTAGCTATTCCATTCTTCAATGTATTGTATGAACCTAAAAACAGTTTATTTCTATAAGTTGATCACATTATGTAACCACCACTGCTGTGCAAGCTCAGTTACTAGTTTGTAAACTATGGTTTATTTCTTTATTTGTTATATGAAACCAGTTAATTATGCTTCATTTAACTGTTAATCAAACCACATCTTAATCATATATGTGAAGAAGAAAAATTAAATAACTTGTTTCACTGTAAAAATATTTTAATTGCAAAAAAGTAAAATACAAAACAAAATAACTAAGGCAAAGTCATTCCCAATATAATTTTTGATCAACTGCAAGTTTCACAATTTTTTTTCTCTTAGAATTTTTGCAAACATTTACATTTAGCAAAGATACTAAGATATATGAGTAAACATCTTAGGAATCGTTTTTTAGATTTATAGTCTGTGCTCTTCATTTAAAAATATTTACATAAACTTTAATATGCTTTGATCTTGAAGATGCAGAACAAAGTACTCCAGACACTGTGTATAGTCTTTTTGGCCTTGAAAGCTATACAAGATGTTCTAAAGCTGTCTTAGAAAAGCTTTCATGTTAAAACTGGAGAATTAACATAGGTCAAATTATAGAGTAGGTTTGTATTATTTCCTGAAGTTTAAAATCAAAATGAACCATAAGTCTACATAGAAAATAAAGTGAACACATTATATAGAGAGGTTTAACGGAAGGCCATATCCCTAGGCATTAATAAAACTGTATTAAAACTGTTATGCTAACTTGCAATAAATAATTGAACTACAAAAGCAGGGGCAGGACAATTATTTGCTATAAACATCTTTGCTGGCAATGCTGATAAAACCCTTTTAAATTGCGAGGGTAGCCAAACTTCCCTGGAAGCATACTCTAAGGATTTCCAACGGGTGTTTTCAGCTGAGCAAAGGTATCCAGGGCGCTCTGAGGTTCGCAGCCCTAAATATTCCGAGACTCCCCATTGAACATTTCCAAATAAGCAGGTAACGGCTTCTGTAGTGGCGTGGGCCTCAACGTATCAGGATTAGTTCCGCGCATCCCATCACGCTCTTTTCCATCTACCCTCGCGGGATGGGGGCGAGGAAGGGCCCGCGATCCCCGGAGCCACGCAGGTCCTGAGTGGGCGAGGCCATAAGTAAAGCGAGCGGCAGGCAGCCCTGCAAGCCCTCGAAGTGCTCCTACCTGAGCTGTCTACTTGGGGAAGGAAGCCCAGGTGTTCTTTGTGCTCTTCCGACAGCACCAGCAACATCTTGCTCGCCTAGCGCCCTCCACCGACACAAGCAGCACTTCCCAGCTTCGCTACCCGACGGGCAGAATTTCCCTCCCGGCTGGTGTCACCGAGATAGCGCTCCGCCGAGAAGCAGCTCCCTCATCAAGGGTTCCCACTCGGACTCGCTGCAACTCTGTTTATAGAGCGTCAGCCCTTACGCGGAGTTTAGGATCAGTCTGACTCTAAAGCAAAGTCGAGGCATTGCTGCTGCTGCTGCTGCCGCCTGCTGGCAAAACTTTCCCACTCGCTGTCTTTTCTGTATCATCTATCTAAAAGCATGTTTAAAATAAAATATTTTAATGCAGATTTAATATTAAGCATAACTATACAGTACTTATTGCTAACAGGTTCGCTTAAGAGAGCCCTCTTTTGAAAATGTGAATGGCAGCGTTAAAATCTTTAGCACTAAAATATGATTTATTGAACACTCCACAATTAGCTGGGTTCATAGCCACTCAGGGCTATGAATCGTATTTTCCAGAGCTTATGACAGGGTCTGCAATTAAAGAATAAACTTGTCATATTTTGTGTTGAAATCTGCAAAGATACAAGGTATGCTTGTCTCCTCCAAAAAAAGGCAGGAGGGAGAAAAAAGTATGTAACAATTATTGAAGACATATTCTTCGTCAGGCTCCTTAAAAATAAGCTCAGCAAAGTATTGCATACAAACCCATCATGTTATGTCCTTCTGGAATTAGCAATATCAAACAAAGCAAACAAAAAGCAAAACACATTAAGATAAAAGAAAAAGATTTAGAGCAATGTGAGCTTGCTTTAGATAAAGCCAGATTTTAGTTACACTTCTGATTTACTGGCTCAAATGTGCAAAACTGACTAATATTGCATCCTTGTTAATTACCCACCTGCATTTTATTATTTTTCCTCTCCCTTACTTTCCCCCCATATTTTCTATATTTTAAAAGTATTTGTATACATTTTTGAAATTATATTAGTAATAAATACCTGCTTTTAAAAACAAATAATCTAATCCACTTCCCTACCCACTGCTGAAATTTGTACAACATCTCTACCAGTGATCACCAGGTCTATTTTATTTTATTTTATTTATTTATTTTTAGTTTGTCAAGCGTGTATGAGAAAATGAGTATAAGTATGAACATAACATATGAACATATACGTATAAACAGGTATAAGTATATACATAATAAATGAGTACGAATAAATGGGAACAATAGGACAGGGACGGTAGGCATGCTGGTGCACTTATGCACGCCCCCTTACAGACCTCTTAGGAATGGTGTGAGGTCCACAGTAGACAGTAAGGTTAAAGTTTTGGGGGTTTGAGGATGTAACAACAGAGTCAGGTAGCATTCCAGGCATTGATCACTCTGTTGCTGAAGTCATATTTTCTGCAATTTAAATACCTCCAAAGAAGGCAATACAAGTAATCCTTGACTTATGACCACAACTGAGTGCAAAATTTGTTACTAAGCAAGATAGTTGTTAATTTTTGCCCCATTTTACAATAGGAATAACAATAGCGCTTAGACTTTTATATCGCTTCATTGTGCTTTACAGCCCTCTCTAAGCAGTTTAGAGTCAGCATATTACCTCCAACAATCTGGGTCCTCATTTTACGAACCTCAGAAGGATGGAGGGCTGAGTTAACCTTGAGCCAGTCAGAATCAAACTCCTGGCAGTGAGAATGCAGTGTGCCTGCAACACTGCATTCTAACCACTGCGCCACCACGGCTCACAACCTTTCTTGCCACCGTGTTAAATGAATCACTGCAGTTGTTAAGTTAGTAAGACGGTTGTTAAATGAATCTGGCTTCCCCTCTTGATTTCGCTTGTCAGAAGATTGCAAAAGGTGATCATGTCACCCCGGGACATTGCAACTGTCATAAATATGAGTCAGTTGCCAAGTGTCTGAATTTTGATCATCTGACCATGGGGATATTGTAGCGGTTGTGTGAAAAATAAGTCACTTTTTTCAGTGCCGTTATAACTTTGAATGGTCACTAAGTGAACTTTTGTAAGTTGTGGACTACCTGTGCATAGCATGAAAAGCAATTTGCTCATAGTTGACTTGCTTTTACCATTAGGAATGTTTTCAGGATGGTTAACTGAACTGTACTTCCTTGTGATTTAAATGCATTGTTTATTATTCTGTCATCCGGAACGGAAAAATTATTTTCTATCATCTTTATTATCTAAAAATGGATATAGTGTTTCCCTGCAGTGTTCTCCAGCTTTAAATACTCAGTATGTACAACGGTTCTCTCCATTATTTAGTTATTTTTCTTTGGATTTGATAGTCAATGTTTTTCCTAAAATCAGCCTAAAACGAAATACAATACTCCAGGTGTCGTCTAACCAATGCAAAATACAAGTAGTCCTTGACTTATAATTACAATTGGGACGGGAACTTCCATCACTAAGTGATGCAGTTGTTAAGTGAATCACCCTTGATTTTAGACCTTTTTTGCTGCTATTAAGCTAATCACCATAGTCCTTAAATAAATGGTTGCTAAACAAATCAGGCTTCCCCCCATTGACTTTGTCAGAAAGGTCTTGAAAGGTCACCAATGGTAATCACACATGGCCTTGGGATGCTGCAATAATTGTAATTTACAATTATTTTGTCACTTGGCAAGTGGCATGTATTTACAATTTGTAAATACATGCCACTTGCCAAGTGACAAAATTTTGATTACATGACTGTGGGGATGTTGTGATGTTGTATGTATGAGGACTGGCCACGTTTTTCAGCACTGTTGTAACTTCAAATGGTTGTTAAACAAATAGTCATACGTTGAGGACTATTTGTAAAGAAGACAATGAGTTATCTTGATCATGACACTATATTCGAGGTGGCGCAGTGGTTAAATGCAGCTACTGCAGGCTACTCCAGCTGACTGCTAGTTCAGCAGTTCAGCTGTTCAAATCTCACCAGGCTCAAGGTTGACTCAGCCTTCCATCCTTCTGAGGTCGGTAAAATGAGGACCCAGATTGTTGGGGGCAATATGCTGAACTCTGTAAACCGCTTAGAGAGGGCTGTAAAGCACTATGAAGCGTTATATAAGTCTAAGTGCTATTGCTATTGCTATATTCCTGTTGGTATAGTGCCAGGAGGATTCTTGTCCCTTTGCAGTGGCATTGCACTGTTACCTATGTTTAGCTTGTTTATTGCATGCTGTTCAGAATGGTCCTAATTCTATACCCCTGCATTTGAACCTCCCTCTCTCCCTCCCTCCCTCCTACACATCTGTTCACTTGTTTTACAGTAGGTAGCTAATAACCACCTAAAAACTTTGACAAAGTAACAGAATAGCAGTGCAGTGTAGAATTTTTCAACTGATATGGAGACATTGATATACATACTTTGGGTATGATTGTTCAGCCAGATCTGCATTCCTCCAATTATAGCATACTCATCATATTAAACCCTTAAATAACAATGCATGACCATGGAAGCAATTCACACACTGTAGAACTTCATTCATAATGGCAACAAAAAAAGGGATGGGATACAAAATCTTGGAAACTGAATATAAGTGAACCTCCAGCCCTCACTTATTAGATTTTCCTTTCTCTCTTGCTGTAAGAGGTCATAGAAATAGTAGTCTTTGTGGCACTAATGTTCCAGCATATCTCGCCTCACCCCTATAACTGCTACACCTTATTGCTCTCCAAGTAGATTCAATTCAATAAATTAGTACAAAAAGATAATTAAATTAAGACATGTCAATAATGATTTAATAAACAGGAACATATGGATTCTAAGAAGTAGCAGAAATACATTTCAAAAGCATCAAAAATGTTTTATAAATTAGAATCAATTATATCTGACTAATTTGGGAATGGCATTATAGTAAAATTCAGACTTGTCAATCAGTCTTGTTTTCAAATTAGGACGAGAGAGTCCACTCCTCCAATGATAGTACTTTTTTAGATGCAAAATATTTTCATCCACATAATACGTAAGCTAAGATCATTTTTAGTATTCAGAGGATTCTTCTGAATACCAACTTCTTTGTCCACCGCAATCTTGTTCAAGGTCTCCAATCCATTCCATTTCAGTCCCATTGCTGGAGCTTCAGAAAAATTAGTTTGCTGATTGCCTACAATGTTTCTGTTTAAAGAATCCCCAACAGGATTCAAAAAAAATCAGCGTATTAGCGTTTCATATTTTATATAAACCATTTGTTATTCTTAATCCTTTTGGAATGTGAATGGCATTTCAATAGCATCGGAAGGAGTGGAAAAAGGAAGATGCCAGGATTCTCAGAATATATATCTGAAGATAGCCCAATGCAACTTTGCTTGCCAGGATTCATGGTTTCTGTAAATCTTTTTGGTTAGTCTATCTATTATATAGTCTATTTCATCTGAGACTAATTAGTATGTAGGTTTACATATACTTTTTCTAGCTAGGGTTCTTGCAATGTCCAATTGTTGCAGCCAAGGCTTCTCTTTAAATTCACTGCAATAAAAGATATAGACATTTGTTACTTTAGCGGCCACATATAAGGTATCAATTAATTATACATAAACGCAAAAGCAAGTACACCATTTATTCCATCATTTACAAAGTGATAATGTTGAGTCTGGACTCCTAGTACACATTATTAATAGAAAACATACCCTGAAAATAAAGACAAGTACCTGGGAGAAGTCCACTCTGTGATATGTTATTTATGCTTGTGTTCAAATGATACAGTTGGTTATTGTAATTGCACAGAGTTTGATAAATAGACAGTATATAAAGGTAAAGGTTACCTTCACACCGAAGTGGTACCTATTTATCTACTCACATTTGCATGCTTTCAAACTGCTAGGTGGGCAGGAGCTGGGGCCAGTAACAAGAGCTCACCCTGTCACATACCGGATCTGTCAGCTTTCCAGCTAACAAGCTCAGTATCTTTAATTGCTGAGCCATCGCACCCCTTCGATATATGTCTCATAAAATAAAATAAATAAAAATAAATTGGCTACTAAATTAATGTATTTTTGAATTTGACATACTGCACTGAACAGTAAACTAATCCATTCTGTATTTGATTCCCTACCTCTTCTCAGAAGCTCAAAAGCTCAAAAAATTCCCTACTTCTTCTCAGAAGCTCTATTTCAGTGTTTCCCAACCTTGGCAACTTGAAGATGTCTGGACTTCAACTCCCAGAATTCCTCAGCCAGCAAAACTTTGCTGGCTGGGGAATTCTGGGAGTTGAAGTCCAGACATCTTCAAGTTGCCAAGGTTGGGAAACACTGCTCTATTTGATTCCTCAATTTGAAGCTCAAAAGAGAACGTTGGAAACTTGACAGAGATGTTGTCTAATGAAGTGGATCAAAAAACATTTTTGCAGGAGAGGACAACCCACACTTTAGTTTTATTTAATAGTTTTAAAAAATATATACTTCATGATTCTGCAAATCAGCTAAAATCAACTTGCTCAGCCTTGACCTAGACTCCCATTCTTCTCTAATTATAGTTTCCTGAATTTAGTGTTGCCACTTGATGGCAGTATCTATTCATCAGAATCTTTATATTTTCAGAAGCTCCTCCAAATGATAATTATAATTGGCAATAATACATGATGATTAACATCTTTTTAACATCTACATGAAACTGCTGGGATAGGTGACCCATCACATAGGTTCTGGTATCATCAGCATGCTAATGATGTCTAGTTATTTACCTTTGCCCCAGGTTGAACAGGTGATGTGGTGAACTCTGTATCATTTGTAAAATGTTTTGAATACTTCTGTCACACAAAAAAGGCTCAAGTCTGGATAGACTGTAGCCTACATGCAGGCCTCTCAGTATTCAGGTTGATGCTCCCTGGCACTGTGAAATCACATTGTCAATTATGGGAACAAATTGCTATTTTTTGCCGCAATTTTTCAAGCTCAATTTTGGGATTGAGGCACCTCTTTAAGACTGGCAATGGAAGAATAAGGTCTCCCATAAGAAGAAAAAAAACTTCTGATGCTGCTTTTCAAATTATATATTTCTGAATAAAGACCGACACATACCTGGCTATGGCTAAGCAGTAGATTGCATTCTCTCTTGGAGTTCTTCCACAGTATTCCGAAAATGACTCCAGGGAAGGATTTAGGAGAAACTCTACATTAGGTATGGAATAATAGTAAGCTGGCTTGAGGAGAGAATTAGAAGGTAGAGGAACTCTTGCTAAACACATATTTTGGTCCATATATTCTTCATCAAGCCGTGTGTTCTTCTTTCTAGGCTTCGTTTTTTGGCAGTGTCTATCTTTGCTACCTCTCTTCTTTGCACCTGCCAGTGGAGGTAATCTAACATTTTTCGCTTTGAGGTACATATCAGATATGGTCAAATGGTACCGAGATTGCTCATGTTGAAACCGATTGTTTAAATCTGGCAGTGTGCAACCTCTGCTGCTTGCATGTTTGATCATAGCTGAGCAAAAACCTCTGGAGGTCATTTCTGGTTTTGTGAAACCATCCACAAAGACAACATCCCCCACTCGTGTTTTGAAGACTGCAGCAGGGTTGCACTTCTTGACTGAATAGATGTTATTTTGAGATTTAAGAAGCCACAGCTTTAACTTAATATAGATTTTTATGGGCAGAGAGAATGTAGGATAAGAAACCACCGACCATAACTTGGTGACTAAATACAATACACAATCTTTATGTCTGTGCTGGATACATAGCTGCAATGGAGTTTGCCCTGCAGAATTTTGGCATTCAAGGGATAATGCACTGGAATTAACAAACGCTTTCAGTATCATAAGTTGGCCTGCTTCTGCAGCTGCATGAACGGGACATTTCATGTTGTCAGAATGATCGTCTTCCTGACACCATTCACGATAAGGATGTACACCAATTGCTTCAGTGGGATTCACTCCCTTTTTCAAGAGCCAGATTGAAACCTGAAGGTGTCCGAAAAAGGCTGCCATGTAAAGAGCTACTCTCTTTTGATATCTGAAACAATATGTGTGCAAAAAAATAATTAGCCATGTAAAGAATATAGCATTTCCAAAATCACAAGTGTAATCAAAATTACATTACAGAAGCCGTTATGCATTTACATACAGTAGTCCCTGATATAACCCAGCACTATGATTGATAAGTAACAACTAGCACTCTGAAATGGTCTTGAAAGCCTATTGTAACCAATGCACCAAAGGCAAAATAGGTGTTTTCTTGCAATAGAAGACTTGGCCTTCTTGATTTTAACTTTCACTTTCTTTCTGCCTATTCCCTCTATCCTTCAGTTCTCGCCACTTAATGGCCATCATGGAACAAACATTCTAATCTAAAACAAAACTGGATTTTGAAAAGTGTATGTTGACTCTTCATACCTGAGTATTGGTTCTTCCTTTGACAGATAGTACTGGATCTTGGATTTGTTTCCTAGGATACAGCTGGTCAAGAATTCTCTCCATCCATTCCAAACATCCAAGCGAAGAGTTGTGCCTGTTAATAGAAAACATTGTTATTTATTTCTGTTTCTATCTTTGTTGCTAGAAGGTACCACTCATTCTCTTCTGAAGTACTAGATTTTAATATCTGTAGTAGCAGAGAAGCTGAAAATCACATGAACAATAGCAGGAAAAGTGAAGTTTAGATTTAGAAAAGGACCTATTTACATAGTAATATGGACACAATGTAAAATTGAATCAACATTAATTGAGAAGAATAGCTAAATTATCTAACTATAAATGTCCTTCAAAATGTTAAATTTCATTTGCTTATTACCAGTTGCTTATGTTCTAACATTTTAAAATCGTCAACAATGTGCCGGTATTAGGATTTGAAGACTGAAATGATAGTAAAATGGCACTGCCAAATATTATTTCATTTTCTCTCAAGTAAGAGGGTAAATATTTCTTATAATATAGTTCTGCATATGTCTACTCAAAAATAACTTGCTTTAGATTCACTGAGTCACATAAACCGTCTCAGATAAAGAAATCTGGACTACAATTTTGAGTCACCAAGATAAGATTTGAAGGTCCTATACTTATCAACTAAAACAGATATAATATGCAAACAGTCTTATACCTATATCTAACTGATAATCGTTTGGAGTATTGCAGTCAAACATCTCCCTGCCCTCTGGAGTCCTGAGACAATAAATGCTACTTGGAAAACCACATTTCAAGGTCACTAAAGTTTTCAGCTCTGAAACCTTTGATGAAAGAAGATAAATCCTTCCCATTATGGGCAATCTTTCATGAGTGACTGGGTTGTATACATAGAAAATTGGCTTGTCTTCTTCCTGGTGGAGAAAATAACATTAATGAACAAGAAACATAATGTATATGACATATCTTCAATAATTTAGTTCCCTTCAGATTTGCTGAACTGCAACACTACATTTCTACAATTGTTGAACTACAAAATTAAAATTCCTAGTCAGAATGACTAATATTTGGTGGACATTAGTTTGAGAAAGGCAATTTTAAATGTATGTGCAAGTAATCTCCCTCACATATATAGCTAAGGTAGTTAAGGTTTATCTTACAATTTGTTACATGAGGTAACAATTTGTTATTAACTGTAATTAAAATAAATTAGATTGCATTTTTTTTCCTTCCTGACTCTACCCACATTGTGAAGTATATCCCTACGCTATTCAAGGAACAAATGCAGCCCTAGGCTTGAAAAATGCTGTATAAGCTCTGAGAATTAGGTTTAAAATTAAACCCTCCTAAGATCAGTTCTGGTAATCTTTGGATAACTTTAATATTCTTTTATTCTGGCTTAATTTCCATCTCCAGAATGAGAAGAATTGCTAATATGCTTCTCAGAATGAAAATATACAGAAAGAAATCATATAGAATATTTTCCACAATCAAAAGAGCTATAGCAGTGATGGCGAACATTTTCGCCGTTGCATGCCAAAAGCGAGGGGAGCATGGGGGGGGGGGTAGCACACATGCGTGCCCACACCCATAATGCAATGCCCCCATGCGCCCTGCCCCCACACGCATGCGCACATGACCCCCCTAACGATCCCCCCGCGAATGCGTGCGTGATCCCCACGCTCCCCCATCGCATGTGTGCGTGACAACCCCCCGCACAAGTGCGTCGCACACACACACACACGTTGCCCGTTTTTTGGCCTGGCAAACCTCCCTTCAGGCCGGCGCGTCTCTTACCCTGGCACCAAATGCTCCTTCGGCGCAGAGTCAGCTCCGGCAGCAGCGCTGCTTGTTCTCAGTGGCTGACATGGGGGGGTGGCTGTGGTTCTCCTCCAGAATCCCAACTGCAAGTGGGAGGCCGCCCCCTCCACTTGCCCGCCACCGAAAACAAGCAGTTCTGCCCCTTTTTTCCTTTTTAGACCAGCTCCAAGCAAGAGGTGCACAAACTTCAGCAGCTCTTGCGCTGCCGCTGCACCTCTTGCTTGGAGCTGGTCTGGAAAGGAAAAAACACAGCCAAATTAGGTGGGACTCGCCCCATCCAGGTGCCTCCAAATAGGTCTCCCTACGGTAGCCTCCACACTGAACTACACAACCCGACAGTGATTGCCCACCGAAACGGAGCCTGCCCTCCGAGCTCTACCGAGCACCCTCTTTTTCCTGCAGCGAACAAGTTGGGTGGGGCGCAAAACGTGCTTCCCGCTTCTCCTCTACCTGCATGCTGTAACTGGAGGATTCTCCTCCAGAATCCCGGCTGCAAGCTGGCAGCCCCAGTGGGTTGAATTAGGCAGGACTCGCCCAACCCAGGTCCCTCCCTTATAGTAGCCTCCCCGTTGAACTACGCTACCCGACAGTGATCCCCACCCAAATGGAGCTTGCTCTTCCAAGCGCCCACTTTTTCCTGCAGCGAATGAGCGCGAAAAACGCTTCCCACTTCTCCTCTACCTGCATGCTGTTACTGGCTCTGCACCCCCTCAATACCAACAGGCCGAGGCCACCCTGCCGCGGGGGTGGTGTGGCAGGCCTGGCTGGCTGGCTGGCTGGCTGGACACAGCCGACACCGCTGTTGCAGTGCCGCGCTGCCCAGGAGCCACCCAGGTAGAGCCGGTAACAGCATGCAGGTACAGGAGAAGTGGGAAGCGCTTTTCGCGCGCCCCCAGCTCGTTCGCCTGTGGGAAAGAGAGGGCGCTCGGAAGAGCTCAGAGGGCAGGCTCCATTTCGGTGGGCGATCACTGTGATGACCATTTTAATGCTAGGATCTAAATTTGGGATCTAAAGCTTGGCTACACACTTCTGTAATTACTAATGAACTTGTATGAATGCAGTTCCTTTCCAGTCTAATTTTTTTTGCCTGCTTATTTAGAAATTAAGTCCTGCTGAGTGCAAAGACTAGATTGAGAAGAAGACAGCAGCTCTAATGCTTTTCTTGTTTTTATGTCCTATGTACTAAGTAATGCTGTGCTAAGAACAATAATTTTGGCTAACTGACTCCTGAATTGATAAAATAAGCAAGACAGCAGCAATAATTCCTGCTTTCTCAATTTAGTTGCAAGTAATTTTCCCTTCCCTGTTTATATATTAGCTTCAAAGAAACAATGAGAATTCCTTATTTTCTTTCCTCTTTGAAGAAAAGGCATTAACATCATGGCACAGCAATTCCTTATTTACATTTTTAAAAATAATGTGCAATTATGGCACATAAGTCACATATCACATTTTCACACTGCACAGTCATGGTATAACCATGATTTGCTAAAGGTTCTAGCTTGCACAAAATTATGTATTTTGTTCCTTAAGGAGGCAGAAAAGTATGGTAGTAATTAATTTTGTAAGACCAGTAAAACCATTTCCAAAAATAGTTCAAGATTGATGGGGCAACAAAGAGGTATTGGGGGAAGCAGAAGGAAGTTCACAAGGCATATCAGGAAAGTCCCCTCCCATAAGTACTTGGTATAAACTGCCATAATGACTGCCGAAAAAAGCTGAAATAGGCCTTTTGTAACTTGTTTCTCAATGTTGTACACAAGTACACAATCCCCACTATCATGAGATTTGTGTTGTAATGTCATTATATATACTTCCTCATTTTCTCCCCTCTGTCACCCTCCCACTTGGACCCGTTTCATTCCCAGTCCAGCCTCCATCCCACTGGGCTATGTTTAGAATTGTATTCAAACATTGTTTGAAGGACTGGTTGCAGGGAAGGAGGAAAGATTGTGAAAGGTTGTGTTTTGGGTGTGCAGCTTTCTGCCTTGCAGTACAACCTTGACTCTAACTGAAACCTATCAGATGGGCATGAGATTAAGACTGTGGAATGAGGACAGTTTTAAAAAGCTATAAAAACAGTTAGTGGATATCTTCATGCTGCACTTAAGGGATATGAGGTTGAGCTATGTTTGTTCGTTTTTTGGGAAATCAAAATAGTAACTTTTGTTTGCTTGGCTGATTTACTTTTGCTGCTTCTACCATACTGTATGAGTCTATCCGATTCTATCAAAGACTGTTTTATTTGCTGAAGATGCCATTAAACCTGATATACACATCCATCCACCATTCTCAATCACTCTTATTAGGCATAGTATCATGCTATGTGCCACAGACGCTCATGGAGAAGAACTGATGAACAAGTCAAATTTTAGAATACATGGCATACTAAGACACACAAAACATATAATTGTTCATTTGAAAGAACTTCTTAAAACGTTTATAAATTCATTGCAATCAGAGTAAGACTAAGGATTCTCACGGTCTTTATGCATTCTGCTTTATTATTTGAAGATTACTGTATTTAATTTGAAGATCAGAATCTTCTCATTACTCTTAAGTGACGCTAGCACAAGTTCTATAATGTAGAGAGAGAATTTCCATATTAGGCAGCCTTTTTCGTCTTTTTAAATCATACCTTGATGACACATTTAATTGAGGAAGAAACTGTAATGCCTACATCAACAAGTACCCAGTTGTCCTTTAGTACTGCTCCTGCATATATCAGCTCCAAGTATCTCCTGCCTTGTTTGTCTTCAGAAAGTGGAACATGAAAATAATCCTTAATAGAAGAAAACAGATTTTTTTAAAATAAAAAAAACATAAACACTAAAAATTCAAGGTAAATATCCAAGTTATCATTCAATAACCATAGTTGTAGGAACTATGGGGAAAGATTGAAACTCAATAACAGGGCGATTTAGTCTGTTTCCCTGGCATGTAAATGCAGAGTTGGAGAACCTTTTCTGAATTATGTAAAACAACTATCAGTGAGTGTGAACCAGTTTCCCTCAACCTATTGCACTAGACCTCAATTCCTATTATCTCAGAAAACATCCCACATAGAAGTTAAAGTCCAATGTATTCAGAGGGCAAGGATTTGAAGAAAGCTAATACAAATATTAAGCTAGATAAATCAATTATTTATTTTGGTGTAAGGTACTTTCCTATGTCCATAACTAATATAAAAATGTCACAGTCCACCATGAGATTAATCACAATTTATGCAGAGCAAGGTGAAAAGCAACTCTCGCATAGAATGAATGGCAAGTGTCAATATTGTGTCTACATAGTGAAAGAGACTGGTTTACTTTTTAGAAGCTTGCATGAGAAGAACGCATACCTTGAGCAAAGGCACATAATAATAATAATAATGCATAGCATGCACAAATTTTGTTACTAATTTCTTAGAGATTCCAAGAGTTGTAGCTCAGCAATTAGAGTTCCCTAGTCTTGTTTTTAAAAGTGCCTAGAGGTTATAAGTTTGGTTAAGATTTAACATTATTTCAATACTGCTGTTCCTCTTAGAACAGCCCGTAATAGTTTACCATTAATATAAACTGACAGCAAACTGCACCCCTTACTAGCACTGATTATGTTGCCCAGTTTGGGTAATGAAACTTCTGCAAGAAAACAAGCAAGCTCAGAGAGCACCAATCAGTTTACCATTAAACCAAAGATGTTGGCTTAAGATCATTCGATGAGGCAGGATTTTTTAATATCAGCTCTATGGCACAGTTATTCCAGTGCTTGATCTTTCCTTTACATGCCCTTTGATAAATAATATGGTACAAGCAGGGATGTATGTTGCAATAGACAGCTTAGCATCTTCTGCAAGATAAACTCACCAGGCAGTTTACAATGGATTACAATGGCTGTCAAGAACTCCACATGCTTACCAGTTCTGCTCTGTCTTCAAAATTCTCTGAATAATATTCTAGGACCAGTGAAATCCAATTTTTTTTACTACCGGTTCTGTGGGCATGGCTTGGTGGGCGTGGCAAGGGAAGGATACTGCAAAATCCCCATTCCCTCCCCCCTCCTGGGGGAAGGATATTGCAAAATCTCCATTCCCACCCCACTCTGCAGCCAGTCATAGGTGGTATTTGCCGGTTCTCCGAACTACTCAAAATTTCCACTACCGGTTCTCCAGAACCTGCTGGATTTCACCCCTGTCTAGGACTACATAATATTTAGCTAAAATTTTGAATCAGTAACAACAAATGATTTCTGCTTTTGCACTGGAATCAATGTGAACGGTCCCATTGTACTTGCAATGGAAGATGCAGTACCAGATCCTGTACTCTGTTGTTTCTGTGTGGAGCATCTTAGCACCAGGCTCTGTTCTGGTAGTATTAATGGTCTGAATTTTTTTTATATGCATTCTGTTTTTAAATCTATGTTGTTGTTTTTAACTCAATGGATTCTACTACTCTATAAGTAAAGTTACTTAGGACTGAATTGTTTTAGTTGCAATCAGGGGCGGGTTCCTAATTTTTTTACTACCACTCTGTGGGCGTGGCTTATTTTGTGGGTGTGGCTTGCCAGCCATGTGACCGGGTGGGCGTGGCTTGCCGGCCATGTGACCGGGTAGGCGTGGCTTCTCGGACTGCTGAAGGGAGGGGAACTGAGATAGGTCCTGCCGCCCATTCCCCCTCCCCTCAGCAGCTCGAGAAGCCTCAAGCGTGCAAAAATGCCTAGGATCATCACCGCGCGTTCGTGGCTTCTCGGACTGCTGAAGGGAGGGGAATGGAGATAGCTCCTGCCTCCCGTTCTTTCAGCATCTCACGTGCTCCCTCAGCCATCCTCCCCTGCTTGGACTCACTGTGGGGTAGGAAGGCAACGCATGCGCAGTGCCGGAAGCTCGGCTTTTGGGCATGTGCAGAAGAAAATTTTAAAAAAAATTAATTTTTTTTAAAATGGCGGCGCCCAGGCACCTGCAACCAACCGCACCAGTACTGTGATGTCACCAGCGGGCCGTTACCGGTGCTATAGAGTGGACCGCACCGGTAGGAACCCACCACTGGTTGCAATCCTATGCCCACAGTTAGGCTTCTCTAAATTCTACTGTGTAGCTACAGTTGATCCTGCATGGTGTGATAAATAGTTTTATTGGAGAGAAGAAGAGAGTCCTTAACAAACAAAAAAATCTGCAATTCACAGCAGTTAAAATGTCTCTCTCTGTCTGTGTGTGTGTGTGTGTGTGTGTGTGTGTGTGTGTGTTCTATACTCCAGGATTAAGTCCTTGATTTGTTTTCCTTCTACCTTTTGAGATACTGTGGCATTCTCTTCAAGGTCAGGGAAAGCAGCCCTTATATCTCCTTCATTGGGAATCCCCTTGAATTGAATAGGGCAGTGATGGCGAACCTTTTTTTGCTTGTGTGCCAAAAGGGCGCGTGCACGTACGATAGCACGTGTATGTGTGTCTACACCCATACTGCAATGCCCTGCGCATGCACGCACAACCCTGTGCTGCCCCCCTGTATGCGCGCAGGCCTCACTGAAGCCTCAGGACATCCGGTAGGCCCGTTGGGTCCGTTTTTCACCATCCACAGGCTCCGGAGGCTTTCCTGAAGCCTGGGGAGGGTGAAAACTGCCTCCGCCCTGCCCTCCGGAAGGCCGAAAATCAGCTGGCCAGCACACACATGCACACTGGAGCTGACATAGGGCAACGTCTTGCGTGCCTTCAGATATGGCTCCGCGTGCCACCTGTGGCACGCGTGCCATAGGTTCGCCATCACGGGAATAGGGTATCATTTAGAATAAACGTTAAAAGGAATGCAGAGTGTCCATACTCTTTGTATGTAGCTATTTGCTATATTAATTCACACTATCATATAGATATGGGTTTAATGGTGGCATAATAAATTATGAAGATGAAAAAGAATGATGTTTTACTTTTCCATTCTTTTCCACCCAACAGAATGTTGGAAAGGGACTGTGTCAAGAGACTCGGGACTTTGTTCATCTGTTTGTATGTTTAACAGCAAGGTAACTCTGCAAAAACCGAATAGAACATAACAAAGTTTGGAGGGGAGAATCTGGAAAAACATTGAGTTTGAAATCAGGGCAAATCAAATCTGCAGAAAAAACATGTAGGAAAAAAAATCACCCAGTGTATTTCTGTAAGAGAAGCAGTTGGGCAATTGCTCAGAATGCTGCCGACTGTTTCATTCTAAGCCTGCTTTCTCACATGACTCAGAGCAGAGCTATTATTAAGGAGTTGAAAAAAATCCCAAAAGTCAAGTTCTGCCTGCTTTCTCTACCTGGTTTGTTTTCTGCAATTAAAGGAAATAGGACTGCACCATAAACACATGAATCCTTAGGTTCCAGTCCTATGTATTTCAACTCCAATGAATTTTGTGTAAATATGGTAGTCATGTAGCTTATGTTTCTATTTATTTAGTTTTTTTCTTTGTTAACCTCTCACATTCAAACAAAATAAACCACCCTCCCATATAATGTATGTATAAAGAGTGAGTTTTCAAATGATTTGCAGACTGGTTTTCTAGAAAGTAACTATTCAAAAGGGAAAAAACGAAGTCATAAGACAATTCTAGTTTCATATAACTTAGTGATTGTAACTTAAACAAGAAGCATGGTAGCAACAGTTCCTTGTTTCATAAAAAGCTTTGTATATGCCGTAAAAGAGATATTTTTTAATTTTGGCAGTGAATTTTATTACTGATTTCAATTTTTCACAGAGAGAGAGGGTCAAAAGTTCTTTAAAAAAAGCAATTTGATAAAGATCAACTTCTTACCTTTATCATCAGTTTTACGTCTTCCACAGTGTTCTCTGGTGAAATGTCAAAAGACTCACAGAGCCCTTCAAAAGCGACAAATATCCTCATTTTGAAAGATGTTACCGGTATTTACATTCTTCAAATGACTTTAATAAGCTTCATCTTACCACAATAGAAGTGGAAAAAAAATCCAATTTTGTAAGTATCCAGTCTAAACTTGCATATTCTCCTTTAAAAGCAAAAAATAGCCTGGAAAATCCTTTGAAACAGCCAGCCCATGGAATCTGAAAACAGTAAGAAGAATTTGATCACAGGCTGAGTTGAAAAGAAAAAAAGTTTGCTTTACAAACCTAATTAAACTTTCAAAGCACGTATTGACCGAGGCAAGCATGAACAAGATTTCAGCATGTATATATTCCTGCTTCTCCCAGCCAACCATGCAGCAGTATTTGCTCAATGACATTTATCTACGCTCAAAATACAGTCTCTTGACTTAAATTATTATTTGTTTACTCAATTGTTCATAACAATCTTCAAACTTTCTTTAAATAAATCTAAGCTTTGTACTCATGTTACCATAACAACTTTGTAAACCTGTTAATGTGACTAGCCTTGCCAGCTTAGTTTGGAAACCAACAGGATCTGCCAACAGCTTGAGATTTTCAGAGTCATATAAGCAAGTAAGATGATAGGGGGGGGGAGGGGAGAAATGTATAACTATTTTATATTCTTGTATTCTATCATTTCCTTTAGGAAAGGGAAATATTTTCCTGTGTATAAGGAGGGAAAAGATTCTGGGGGAGGACCCCAGGCTTCACAGCTTTCTGAAAGCCAAGAGATTTGGGGCCTCCCTGGTTATCAGATGGGAAAGTGACAGAATATATATCAATAAACACACTCAGCAAATCCAGAAGACATCAGTTTCTCAATGCTAAATCATTCACAAAGCATTTCATTTACTCTCATCATGCTTTACTTCAAACACAAATTGTTAATTCCTGAAGAATTCACCAATCAGCCTTCAACATTATATTCGCACAAAACATTCCATAATACAGGCTTATTCTGGAGCAGAAAATATAGCCTATTTGCGTTCATATATTACTCAATGACTTACTAAAAAGCATAAACATGGTTTACACACCAATGTCTAGCATAAAACGCTTTCCAAATGTTGCCTCTTGCTATCTTTTATATTTTTTCAATCAGATTTTTGCCAAACATCTTTCCAGGTACATTTAATAATCTAATTAATACTTCATTTTCTACATTATTTTTATATTTATTTTTTATCAGTGAATCATTGAAAATGCAAATATTTTAACAACCCTAGTATTTTCCCTTTTCTAAGATTGAATTCACTTACAGAGTCAAGCACAATACTCTACTTTTTAGTTCAAAAAAAAATCCCTTTAATAAATTTCTTCAGTAAAAAAATTGAAAATTGCTGTGTTCTGATTTCCCTTCAATAAAAAGGGTTGAAAATTACTGTGGTCTAGTTGAAAATAGGAGCAGAAGTACAATAGTTTTGACTTCCCTCAATGAGAGAAAAAGGGAAGCACAATTGTTTTCCCTTTTCTGTAAAAAACAAAACAAAACAGGAATTGGGAGTTTGCTGGAGAAACATTGAAGTGAAACATTGAGAATGAAACCATTTTGATTCATGGTTCTATTTATTGCTGGAACTGTTATTATTGTTCTGTAAGTCCTATTGCC
The DNA here is from genome assembly GCA_023053685.1 of Diadophis punctatus similis. Lineage (NCBI taxonomy): Eukaryota > Metazoa > Chordata > Lepidosauria > Squamata > Dipsadidae > Diadophis > Diadophis punctatus. The sequence goes on from JALIGW010000005.1 coordinate 53,545,936, forward strand.
TGGTATAACTTTATAGCATATTTTCTGGCCTTTTGATTTCATGTACATCTTGCCTCTAAAAACGGTGAAACCTAAACTGCCCTTGATTATCTTTCTACCTCTATACTCTGGAAGTAAGTCTAGCTGTCCCTGTGTTTGAAGGGGGACATTCTCCCTTAACTCCAATTTCTTTATATATCCCGATTTTTTTTTATTTGTAACCCCAATAATAGGATTTCTCTCATTCTTTTTGTTGTTGGAGACTATTATCTATCCAAAAAGTGGAATGAAGATGCAGTTAAATAAAAATTATTTAATATAAAATATGCATAAACTACATTTTTGCCCTTTGTTCCCACTTACATCCTGATCCTTTTAGGATTATTATTATCCCAGTTTGGTCACTTATAAGAATTAAAACAAGATCTATAATGTTATTTATTTTTAATAAATTTACCATAACAAACATATCAATCAAAACAAATGTTCTTTCACCTGTTCATTAGATTAGGAATATTTTAAGGAATTGACAATGATTGAAAGGACTTTTTTCCCTAATGTCAACATTTTCAAAAAAAAGTTATACATTCTAATTAGCACTAAAGAACTACATAATGAGCAGTTTTCAAATTTTCAGGGTTTTTTTTCTAACCATCCTTGTTGCCCTTCAAAACGTTTGTTAATATTTAGGCCAGATCTTCCTGAAATAGCACCCACAATTATTACTGTGTCTGCAGATACTTTCCTGAGCATATCTGAGACTTTCCTGTTCTTCCGTATTTTAGGAAGGGTTTTAGAAACACACACAGAGAGAAAAACGATTTAAGTGAAAAGCAAACTTTTTTTTGTTATTTCTACCCCCCCCCCCCTTATTTCTAATTATCTGCAGCCTTAAATGTAAGGCTTTAAATACTGAAATGTGTGTTGGTAGAATTAGTTCCAAATCATTCCTTCTTTGATCTTTCGATTTGCCTGTATAAAGAGCCAAAGCAACACTAAAATTTGCATCCACTGGTTGCTGAAAGAGAAGTAGAAAGAAAACAAGAACATAGAACGTCTTGCAATGCTAATATTTTGTGCATTTCCTGCTTCATCCTTTTGCTAGAAAAAATGATTCAAGCATAAAGCTGCAATATTAAGAATAAAAAAATCTCACTTTTTGCAACTTCAGTTTATTTATAAAAATAAACTCCTTGTTCTAGCTTTGTGTATAAGCCAGCATGTGGCTGTCATGATCTGCTGACTCCAATTATTACTGTGCAAAGATATCTTACAACTTGAACATTAATCTGCCATTAAGATAGAAGAGAATTTTGTAGGCAGTCTAATATTTCTTTGGATACTACTTTACAGAAAATATTTATTTTCAACAGCCATTTCTTTTTCCATAAAGCTAGTTTACAACTAACAGAAGTAAGAAAACAGATGGTAGGTTACTTCCTTTTACAGGGCAGATTTAAGTTGAACAAGTGGTTGCATTGTATCTCATGATAGGAAATAAATTAGTTTGCTTGCCTTCTGTGACATTAAATACATTTAAGTCAGTCTAATTGACCCAAAGGTGCTTTTTCAAAAGGCAACTGGATTTTCTGGGAGTTTTTTTTAAAGACGTTTTGCTTCTCATCCAAGAATATTCTTCGGAAGTGAAACTTCTTCAAAGAAAAATCAGAAAGTCCAGTTGCCTCTTGAAAAAGCACCTTTGGGACAACCATGGCCTGGATGACTGAGAATTTCCATAGACATTCAGTCTAATTGACATTAACATATGCATGTTTTGAGCAATATTGTATCCTATGGGACCTGCGCCCCAAATTTTGTAAAAGTAAGCAACGCCTTTCATGGCTGAGACTAGCAATGTCTCCTTAAGAGATTGTTCTTATACTTCCTAACAGGAATATCAGGATGTTGTACAATTTGTAATGGCTTTAGCACGTGTGCATTTTGATTGTGTTGTTGTTTTGATAAATCTGAATGAGGTATTTGCATTAAAAGCATGTCACAGAACTGAATTAAATACTGTATACAAATAATTGCACAGACGACAAATGTTATTTAGAGAACTCCTAATTCAATAGAAAATTAATAATTCACAAAATAATGACTATTTTATACTAACATTGCATAATATTGATCTTCCCCCTCTTTAAGGTATATTTTATTTTAATCACTAAATGAACTTCATTATCTCCAATGCCCTGACCTGATCCTCTCCAAACTTGTAGTACTTCAATTCCCAGTTTGTGACAAAATGAAGGAATTGTTTAATGGAAAGTATAAGATTTGGAAAGGACATCTTCAACATTTATTCCTTATTAGTAAAATCCTTCTTTTAACTAGGCTTACTTTCTACAAAATGTCTATAATCCATTCCATACCATTCTTTCTCATATCAAAGCATGACTCTATAATCTTTGATATGCTGGGAGGGGGAATTCTTAATATTGAAGATGAAAATAATAATCCCTGTATGTTCAAGGCATACTGTTAAAATTCTTAAGATGTTTACTAATACAGAACATTATATTACACAATTACAGTATAGTGGCTGGGAGTATATGATGCCATATGCAGAATTTTTGCTATGATTTAGTGCAATACAAACTCATTCAGTTCATAATCTATTATAGATAATTTTTAATGTTTGAATACAGCTAATTATAGTTTATTTAATAAATGACTTGCTATGATTTATGTCATTTTATTTTTTTTAATAAAACCAAGTATATCATACCTGATGTGTGAACTGATCCTCTGCTAACTTGTTATGTTGTCCAAAACCAGCCTCTGTGCTTTGTTTATAATTAAGTATATTAAGAGAACCCTGAACCCAATGAAGCATGATTCAATCCTAGGTGTGCATGCTGTGTAAGCACAGCCAGCACACTCATTAATCTTGCTTGTCAACTTCATTTTATAGTTTAACATGTTGCATGAATTCTACCAATTATATTTTATTCAGTAAATTAGGATTAAACTACACTATGTTTTAGCCCAATTATTGCCTTCAATAGAAAAAAAATCACGTTCATTATCGTTATACTCCAGAATTAAATTCTGACACAGAGGAAACAACACATTCCAAGACACCCTCAATTAATCCTAATCGCCTGCCCATCTTTCATTTATCCTCACCTTCCGTCTCTCCTTGCCAATCCTGCATCCCTCGGGAGGTGGCCGCTTCACTCAAGCCCCGCCCCTCCTCAGTAGTCGTCACGTGCGAGCAGCCGTGCGCAAACACCGTCCAGTTTGTGAGTGACGGGCAGAGGAAGCCAATCCACGCCATCCGCTTGGTCCTCTGGGCCTATACGCGAACGGAGGTGGGATTTCCGCAGCTCTCGGCTGGCTTGCTGACGGACCGAGGGAGGGCTCGATTATGGCTTCTGGCTGAGCTGCCCTGCGGTCCTTCATCTGGTCTGAGAGTCTCTCCCTTTTCGGTAAGGGTTTTGGGGTCGTGGGCGCGCCTAGGCTTCTTTCCGGAGATGACCTCTGATTGAGCGTACGGGTCGTGGGCGCGCCTAGGCTTCTTTCCGGAGATGACCTCTGATTGAGCGTACGGGAGAGGCGGGGAATGTATTGCCTTCCCGGGCGTGATTTTGTTGCCTCTTCTCCCCCCCCGCCCACCCCCGTTGATCCCTCTACTCCCTTGTTGGTCTTTGCAAACGCAGGGGCTTCTGTTGCACTGTTCGGCTTGTGCACGATTAAAAAGAGCGAGGAGGGGGGGCAGTGTTGTTTTCTCCAACTCTTTCCACCCCCCCCCCCAATAAAGTAACTTTCGTTTGACTTTTGCGGCTTGTTTTCGCCTTTCTGTCCGTCTTCAGTTTGCGGTTTTTAGGCGGCTGGTCGTGTTGTTCACGTACCCCGCGTGGATACGGTTTCCACGAGCTTTGTCGCAACATCGTTTCCGCAGCGCCTTGGATGGGAGAGCCTTGAAATCGCCCCGTTTGGGGTTGCTGAAGTTCCATCAGGCGCGAGTGGGTTCACGCCTATTTTTCCCAACAAGCAGAAGCTGAACACAGTCGCACCCAGTGTGATTCTGGCGTCTTTGTGATGCGGTGAATGCTTGTGATGACATGACCTTTTTTTTTTTAAGGGCCCTCTATTGGGCTTAGCGGGCGCGTGGAGAGTTTTATGCGTGCTCTTCAATAGCGCGTTGAAAGGGATAGAAAATCGTTTACTGCCTCTTTGTTGCTTGTGGCAGCCGATATGGATTGCCTCGAACTCTTCTCCAAACTTTGGTCACGTTGAATCGAGAACGAATTAAAAAAAATCAGTAGTTTGGATATCGTCATGCAGCTGTTTAGTTATTTGCCTCTAAAGCAGAGGTCCCCAAACTTGGCGACTTTAAGACTTGTGGACTTCAACTCCCAGAATTCTCCAGCCAGCTATGCTGGCTGGAGAATTCTGGGAGTTGAAGTCCACAAGTCTTAAAGTCGCCAAGTTTGAAGACCTCAGCTCTAAAGTTTCGCGTAGGTTTACATATAGGGAGTGGCTTTAGAAGACACAATAATTAATCTGCGTGTTTATTCCAAACAAGGGATTGAGTAATTCCAGAAATACCGTATAAACTGCTGTACAAAAGTTGGAAGTTAATATCTTGGGAAATCTCTACCCCTAGAGCAAGCTATAATGCAGTTTTCCCCAACTTGGAGCCTCCGGATTGCTGAGCTCCAAAGACTAAAGACTCTTTGGACCAAAGGATAGAAGGGTTGGCAGATACGCTGCAAAATCTTGAGGCATACTCCTGATATTGCATTTGAAAGTCATTTTCTGTCTTCTGTCTCTCTATATGTCATAGTTTGGACCCATAGACTATTAATAAATAGTCTGGGATCAAAAAGTGAGTGGTTGCCTTCTCTCGTGCTTTCTTAAAAGAAATTTAAATTGTTTCTATATTGTAGTATATTGTTTATTAAATAAAAATTATTCCAGTATAGTTATGAAATTTTGTTTAGCCATTTATCCATTCATCTAATCTTTAATAGAAAAAATGTGTAATACTGAAAAAGAGCTCAGACGTTACCAAATTTCTAAGCTTGCCCTGATAGAAAGGCAGATAAGCAGAAAAGAAAGAAGGGTTTTCTTATTAAGTGCTGTTGTTTTAAATATAATAATAAGAAAACCCTTCTTTCTTTCTGCCTTTCTATTAGGCCAAGCTTAGAAATTTGGTAATGCTTGGGCTCCTTTTATTACACATTTTTCTATTAAGGATTGGATGAATGGATAAATGGCTAAACAAAATTTCATAACTATATAGGGATAATTTTTATTTAGTTGTTATCATCACTAAAATGGGGTGGATTTTACAACTGAAACTATAGTGCTGGAAATGTTGAATTTGAATGCTGTGACTATATAATAAATCAAAATAACATGGTACTTTTTGTGCATAACAACTTCCACTGGAGTTTGAGAGAAGCTTATATTACTTTAAGAAATGCTTCAAAATTCCACTCTCTTTGCACACAATCATTGTGATAAAAATGTGATATACTATCAGTGTAGATATATTAAAACAATTATTTGTTTGTGTTGGTGACAATTGAGGTTTTGAACACTCTTACCTCACTCCTTCCCCTGCCTAATAAGATGCTGTTAACTCCCCAGCTCATTAATTAGATCCATTAGCCTTATATTTGTGTGTATATATGTATATGACAATACTAGCAATTTAATTGTCATAAAATGTGGGAACCTAGTTATCTGATCCTACTACATAGAAGGTAACAGTCTACATTACAAATGTTCTCCTTATGTTTAGATGGATACATTTGTGTGACATAGAAGCTAGGAATATAATTCACTTGTACAGCTTACAGTAGTTTAGATAGGATTTAATATTCTTTATGAAGTAGTTTAATATTTACTATGCAATACATGCATACCAAAAACCAGAGTGTTGGTTCATGGGAGAACAATAGAATGCAGTATAAAAAGGACATAATAATTGGGATCTATTATATACCTGAAATGGGCCATCCCAGTAGATCCCATGGCCTTGCAGAGATCCTGGATTCATGTTCTTCTTAATTCCAGGTTGTTTCTCTCATTGATTAGTTCCCATCCATTGTTTCTTGTCTTGCCTTCTGGTGCTTTGGAAAATAAGCTGACCCCCCTCTTCTTTGTGACAGCCCCTCAAATAGTGGAATACTACTATCATGTCACCCCTTGTCTTTTTTTTCTAAACTAGTAATACCCAGTTCCTGCAACCATTCTTCATATGTTTTAGTCTCCAGACCTTTAATCATTCTAGTTGCTCTTCTCTGTACTTTTTCAAACATTTTCTCAACATCTATTTTTGTAATGTGACCAAAACTGGATGCAGTATTCCAGGTGTGGTCTTAGTAAGGTTTTATAAAGCAGTACTAATACTTCACGTGATTTTCATTCTATCCCTCTGTTTATACAACCAAGGATTTTATTAGCTTTTTTGGCTGTTGCCACACACTGCTGGCTCATATTTAAGTGATTGTCCACTAGCACTCCACATCCTCTTATAGTTACTGTTTTTAAGCCAGGTTTTGCCTAATCTGTACTTGTATCTTCGATTTTTCCTGCCTAAGTGAAGACAATCTGAAGACAAATATCAGGAGCTTTTATATTCAAATTATATTTCATCTACTCTAGACTAAGAGGGAGTTTTAGCATATGCTCTCTTTTGTGATTTGGGGCTGAAATTATCTGAGAAAATCCCATAATTGTATGCAGGCTGTGCAATCTCTAGGTGACTCAGTTCCCTGTCCCAATGCATGGAAGTTCTAGTCTCCCAAAACCATATTTCAATTTTTCCTATAGCAGCAGCAGGATGACTCAAAGATCCAGGGCTGTTGAGCAGCAGGGCAGTTATACTAGAACAATCTCAGCTTCTATCTCTGTCCCATTTTCAGGAAACAGGTCCTCAGTTAACAATAATTGGGATTGGAGTTCTGTCACTAAGCAATGGGGTCCTGTAAAGATTGACATAATATGACCACATTACTTAGCGATAGTAAACTTGGCACTTCCCATTCCTGTTGTTAAGTGAGGATCATGCATCATTAAACAAGTCCCAGACAGCTCACAAGCAGGCTGGCCATCAGGTTATGCAGCGTGAATGTAGCAGGCCCAGGAGTGGCTGCCTGCCATGCAGGGCAGAATTCAGTTGTGGTAGAATGTGCACCTGGAAAAATAGTGAGGAGTTTGGGAAATATGAGCTTTCCCAGAGACAGACCCAGATTAAGAGACTATGTCACTATGAAGTCCCAAGATGGATTAGGGGGGAGGATAAGAACAGGTTCAGGTAGCCGCACCCTAGCATCTCTCAGGATATACCTAGTATTACAAGATTACAGCTTTAGTTTGGCAAAATTCTGGCCATTAGGTGCAAGCAAATAAAGCATGTGCCAACAACTCCACAGCAGTTAGCAGCATCTTTACTTCAACATCACTAGCAGGTAGATGCACAGGTCAATAAGCTGCTGTAGTGAAAAGTTGTGCAACAAGTTGTCTAGCAGTAGCAGCGGAGCCAGTGTTAGTGCACTCTATGGAAGCTTACCAGAGAAATACAGAAGAGTTGTAGACCACCTAAGAATCTTTCTGGCTCAGAATGAAATGTTCAACAATAGAGCAACTGAGTTCCCAACAGATCACAGTGTGACCTTTTTATTGAATTTGATGAAAGGGGTGGGCTGTGAAATGGGTCATTCCAATGATAGAAGGCAATGACCTGATACTGGACAACTACCAGAACTTCTTCAGGAGATTTAGACACAATTTCAGCGATCCCATTCGGAGAATCACAGTGAGTTGGGAAATTTGGAAACTCAAACAGAGAAATAAGAAAGTAAGCTTGTTCACCTCAGATTTTAAATTGTTGGCCTGGGGTGTTGGATGGAATGAAATGGCACTTATCCAAATTAGAGTGCGGTTGAATGATGACACTTGAGTTGAATTGGTATGGCAAGGGTCTCTTGCCACATTAGATCCAGCATTGTTTGATTAATTGACACCCTTGGAAAAATTGAAGCAGAGCAAGCACACCAGAGCAAGAGGTGCCTGCAGGTGACAGGTTTCTAACAGTCCCTTCTCCAGAGACAGATTGGGAAGCCAATGCAAATTGGAGCTGTCAATAAGTTAGTCTTGAAGGAAAGGCAAAGAGATCTGTATTTCTGTTTTTACTGTGGAGTATCAGGGCATATTGGCAGGGCCTACATAATGAGAAAACCAGCAGCGGGAACTAGAGCATCTGAACAACCCGCCAGCAAGTATCTGAACAACCCGCCAGCAAGGAGCTGAGATAGCGCAGTGGTTAAAAGCAGCATTGCGACCTTCAGCTGATTGCTAGTTTAGCAGTTCAGCTGTTCAAATCTCACTAGGCTCAAGGTTGACTCAGCCTTCCATCCTTCCGAGGTGGGTAAAATGAGAACCCAGATTGTTGGGGGCAATATGCTGAACTCTGTAAACCGCTTAGAGAGTGCTGTAAAGCACTATGAAGCGGTATATAAGTAAAGTGCTATTGCTATCTACTCTCATCCACAGGTGCTCACCAGGGGAATGCCACTAGCCTCCATCATGAGAGCTCGCAGGAGGGAACCAGCCAGCAAATAAAGAGAGCTCAAGACAAAGGGGGTAAGAATGTTTTCTTACTCTTGCCACTATAGCCTTAGAATTGGGGTATAAGGTGGAAATAAAAGCTTTCATCTCATCACAAACTTTATAGATGCAGAGGTGGTGCATAAATTGCAGTAAAACTACCAAGACTTGTAGAAGAAGAGACTGTAGATGGCCTGACTTTGAAGGTGGGCCTTTTTTTTGCAGTTCACTGCTCTAGTGCAGCTGGCAATTGACATGGAATTCTTGCCCTTTTACATAAGAGCTTCCTTGCAAGTGCCTGTGGTGTGGCTCCATAAACCATGAGTGGACTGGAGGACTCAAGCTATCTCCTTTCCCTCTCCATTGAGCACAAACTTCCATGCTCTCCTTGGTGCTTATAGTGAGCATCCAGCCAGAGTATGTGGAATACCTACTAAATATGCTAATTTTGCGGATGTCTTTGGAGAGTAGGAGGAGGTCACTGCATTTCCACCTCATAGGGCAGTGATGGCTAACCTTTTCCGGACCAAGTGCCCAAAGTGCGCGTATGCGCGTGTGAACGTGCGTGTGCATGCCCGAACCCCCAAAATGCAATGCACGCCCCCCATACATGTGCCCCTCCCCTGTGCGCATGTCCCAACCCCGCGCATGCACACACAGCCCCCCCCGCACACCCCACGCAGGCGCGGCAGCTGGCTGGCGGGAGGTGTGCACGCATGCGTGGTGGAGCTGAACTGGGGCGACGGCTCGCATGGCATCAGAGAAGGCGCTGCATGCCACCTTTGGCACGCGTGCCATAGGTTTGCCATCCCGGTCATAGGGGCTGTGATTGCACAATTGACCTGAAACCTGGAGCAAAAATCCCAGGCAAAAGACATTATCCCATGTATACCAAACAGCTTAGTATTTTAAAGGAATACTTTGATGGTCTGCTAAATCTCTTTTCAATATTTCCCCCTAAGTCCCCAGCCTCTGCCCCAGTCTTTTTCATTGCAAAGAAATGAAAAATGCACACCATCCATGATTACAAGGATCTTAGTAAGGACATGATCTGGGATCATTATCCACTTCCTGTAATATCAGACCTGTTAGACCAGCTGTAGAATGTCTGCATCTTTAGACCTGAGGAATGTTTACAATCTCAATCAGGTAAAAGAGGGACATGAGTATCTGACTGCCTTCAATATAAGGTATGGAAGTTTTAATATATTGTGTTGTTATTTGGACTAGCAAATTATGGAGCACTATTTTGCAGATTAATGAATCATGTTTGGAGTACTTCCTTTTTTAAAAAATAAGTCAATATTTAAATATCAAGAGAAAAGGTATGGTCTCCAGCATTGTCTTAATTTTCAGCAGGCCCTCAGAACCTCTGTAGTCTAGTGTTTAGTTCTGTGACGGTCTGCCTAGATAAATGAAATATTAATAAGGAAAGGCTCAAGAGATTCTCGCCAACTTGCTTTTGGGTAAGTGCATCTTTTGTGACTAATCAAGAAAGCTATTTTGTAAGGGCACTTATAACCATTTTGTAAGTGTACCCAAATTAACTTTTCAGAATTCTTGATGTGCCTATGGGACAAAGGTTATGGGATCTAGGCTGTAATTAGATAAACCTGTCAGGTTTCCCAATATGGGATAGGCAGTAAAATAAGATGTTACTTTATAGTTTAGATCAACATCTTGGCTTGGCTTGGGAGAAAACACAAGATTAAGTGGTGGCTGGCAGATTTCTGGTTGTTAAAACTGATTTACAAGGATTGATAGTGAAGGTGGTATTTGGTTGGATCTGGTTAGGACTCTATTGTTATATGGTATAATAACAGGTTTTTGAAAGACTCCCAGAGTATCCCTCTGTCTCCCTTCACACAAAACAGAATAAAACTGAGCTTACCTTGAGTTTTTTTCACACCTCATCTCTCCCAGGATTGAGTTGATATTTACGGAGGAGTACTTGGATTTCTTCTTCAGGGTTATTGCTGAACACCTACGGGTGTGATGAGTAGATAGGAAGGGAGTTATATGGCTTGTTGATCGAATGCTTTGCAGAAACATTCTTGGTGTTTGAATTGGTCCATCACTTTAGTGGGGTGTGGTTTCTAGTGGGTGATGGCATCCTTTGACTTGGAAAAGGGGGACAAAAATTGGAATGATTAGAGATAAGTGTGCAGGCAGTGATATGGTGATGGCAAGTATGGATATTTATGATAGGAAATTAATACGTGCTCTCAAAGAACCTTATCCTTAGTACTGATGCCACATTCCAGCCTCTGCACTTGGTCCCAAGGCCTGGTCATTGGAGTAGAGTTCCAGATGCTGCAACCAAATGCAAAGTCAATCTGTGATAAGACTGTGAGAGGGCTGACCTGGTGTGTATTATCAACTTTGCTTTCTATAGCAGCAAGAGATATTTGAGCATCACTAGAGGAAGTTGAAAAGGGAATCCAATTGGGCAAAGGTAAGAACATTTATTAGGGATTACCATGTGGCAAAACAACTTGTTACTCCACTTTTATTGCTGCCCAAATAGCCAGCCAGTGCCTTGTATTGGGTGCCTGGGTCCCTCTTGCGTAAGGAGCAAAGAAACAGTATTTGTATGCATTTAATCACACTTGTGGTTGACTCTTTTTAGCAAGTCAGGATGATAATGGTGTCTAGCTATTCTTGATCTTTCGGCAGCTTTTGATACTGTTGATCTTGGTATCCTTCTAATTGGTTTAGGAAGTTTGGGGTGGGGTGTGCTTCTCTTCAGCAGTTGCCTTCCTTTGAGGTGGGTTCTAATGGGTGTTGGGAGGGGGAAGAGATTGGGCCATGAGCCATTCCCCCCTCCCACACTCCTATTTAATATCCACATGAAGCTACGAGACCATCTGTTGGCAAGGCATTAAGTGTTATCAGTATTTGTTCAATTCTTTCTTTTCTGACTTTATTATTTTTATAAATAACTCAAGGCAGAGAACATATCCAGCACAACTTCTCCTCCTATTTTCCCCACAATGATAGTTTGCTGATGAGACTCAGTTATATAACTGTACTCTAGGTCAGGGGTCTCCAACCTTGGCAACTTTAAGACTTGTGGACTTAAACTCCCAGAGTTCCTCAGCCAGCTTTGCTGGCTGAGGAATTCTGGGAGTTGAAGTCCACAAGTCTTAAAGTTGCCAAGGTTGGAGACCCCTGCTCTAGGTCATTCAGTGCATGGCAGCTGACTGGATGAAATGGAACAGGTTTGGACTCAAACTATTGTAGAGAATAAGGAAGATGACCTTCACAGAAATAGGGTTCAGTGATCTCCCCCACCTGTGGTCACCCACCCCCATTTCTGGAATAGTGTCTTTTGTTAACTCCAGATCTAATAGCATTCTAGACCGAAGGCCAGGGCCAAGAGGGCCTTTGCTTAAATCCATGATGTGCATCAGTTGTGCCTATTCTTAAATTGAGAGATTCTGCTCATGGTTACTCATACTTTAACCCAGAGGTCTTCAAACTTGGCAACTTTAAGACTTGTGGACTTCAACTCCCAGAATTCTCCAGCCAGCTGGCTGGAGAATTCTGGGAGTTGAAGTCCACAAGTCTTAAAGTTGCCAAGTTTGGGGACCCCTGCTTTAACCATTTTAGTCAATTTCCAGTTGAACGGTTGCAGTGAACTCTACACAGGGGTACCATTTTTTAAAAAAGCATTTGGAAGCTGCAGCTTATCCAGAATATAGCGGTGTGGCCCATTTTGGGTGCATCATGTTATGCTCATGTAACACCACTGCTATGTGGGCTGCTCTGACTTTCAATAGGTTTTTAGGTGTGATTCAGCATTCTAGTTACCACTTTTAAAGCATAGGGTTAGGATACTTGGTGGACTGCCTGTCCCTCCCTGTTCTACCTGATTTGAAAAGATGGCCATGTGCCAGATCCCTTCTGGGAAACAATATTATCTTATGAGACCCAAGAGGTATGCCTTTTCTGTCGCAGTGCCTGCCTTGTGGATCAGCCCTCATTCCCACCCTTGAGGTTCAGAAGGCCTCAACCCTATTGGCTTTTCAGATGTCCTTAAAAAGGGAGTCATGATGATAGTGGAATCCAATGTATGTGTTTTGCTCTGTGATGATTGAAGAATCAATTATTTTATCAGGAGTCTGTTATTGTTATTGTTGCTGTTTTTTAATGTGCTTGTTTTTATTACCATACTTGTTAGCCGCTTAGAATTATTTAATTAAGATTGGTAGCGGTGCACATTTGTAAAATAAATGCATCTCGGCTAGGTTAGAATGCTTATTCCACACAAAGCCATATGTAACACATGATTGCCCCTTCACTGCCAGTGCAAAGATATACTTTTAGGGATTTAAACATAGGTTTCTTCATGAATTGACTGATCCTTGGCGTAAATACTTGGTGGTCTGTGCAGTTTCTGCATGCTTGCATAATGACCATCTCTGGCCTGGAAACTTTTGGTTCCCACCTTGCCAACCTTAGCCTTTACAAAATATGTGATAAACTTTTCCTTATAATTCAGGAATAGTAACATGCAGATAGTTCTCGTTTAATGGCCACCACTGTTACCTGCAGTTCTGTTATTAAGCAAAGCAATTGCTAACTGACACCATGACTGCGCTTCTGATCTTGCTTCAACTTTTATTTGCTTTACAGGCCTGCAAAGACCATAAATGTGAGGATTGGTCATAACATTACTATTTTATCACCATCATAACTGTAAATAGTCGTTAGACCAGGGTTACATTTACTGCACTGTTATTTGTGATACCTAATACAATCATACTTCATGACTGTAAAGATAAAAAATTATGATACTATTAGTAAAATAATAAAGTAGCTGTTTTTACCTTTAAATCTAAAATCACCCTGTACTTCTCAAAATACCCCTTGTCAATAGCATCCTAGACTCTGTGCTATTTATTTAACAACGGGATATTTAGCTTGCTTTTATAACTTGTGTCTATAATTGGATCACCTTAAAACATTTCTTATACTTTAGTGATGACATATTTCAATTAGATCAGAGTGTGAATGCTTTTACAATGACATCAATTAACAATGGTTGAGGCTGCCAGAAGAGCCAGAACCTTATATCTCCTTCGACACCCAAAGGAGTAAAAGAGAAAGTAAAGAAGAAGAAGTCAATGTTTTTTTCATATCCCGATTCTCTTTTTTGTTCTTCTTTTCAGGAATTTCATTAAGATGCTGCTATCAATAGGAATGTTAATGTTGTCTGCCACTCAGATTTATACTATTCTCACAGTTCAGCTGTTTGCTTTTTTAAACCTATTGCCAGTAGAAGCCGATATCTTAGCGGTAAGTTTTATAATTACTTTATAGCATTAAATATTCTTCAAAAATGGTACCCAACCCTTTAAACCTAGGTTAGTTGCATGTTAGATACAGACTGAAGTACTTCACCAGATCCTACGGCTAAATTTTTCATAGCACATATCCTAACTTACATTTTCCACTGGTCTGCACTATCTCAACTATCTATAACATCCACTACCTCATTATATCATCTTGCTTCCCATTAAGAATAATCCTTTATATTTCTTGTTCTTTCTCTTGTCTTTCCCGCCTTCTTGCATTTCCTTTTATGAACCTCCTTGCCTTCATAAAAAAATAAAATCCTGTGCCCATCTTTTGAATCTGATATGACTTCACTCATTTGCAGAATGGCTCTATCTCATTTAGCACTTAATCCTAATGCGTTATTCAAAGGTCATTGTGGCCCTCAGTTCAATTTTGCTTTTCCAAAGCCTTGTTCCACAGATGCACAAACTTGTCCAAATGGCCAAATACAGCTTTAGCAAAATGAGTTGTGGGCCTGTATGCTACAAGGGCAAAATAGAAACTCTGCTTGCTTACAGCAGGTGAATGTAGCCACAGAAAAGCACACACACACGTTTTTGTTCAACTCATTCACTTTTTTTTTCATAAATTGCCTTGCATCTTCTCCCAACTTAAGTCTTAAAAGCACTAAGTTAATTGTAACTTATGACCAACATATGATATATGAGTAATGAGTTGGGGAGCCACACAGTGAGCAATCTGTCTGTCAAAGTGTGTGCCCATATTTTACCAAGTAACCTCTGCAGAAGTCTTTTTCTCCAATATCTTTTATCCCAGAAGAATTTCTATTGCTCTTTTCTGTGGTTTGTTTTTTCAATGCTTGCTATGTAAGCAAAGTCTTAGTACAGAATAGTTCTATTTAATAAAATATTTTCAATATTTGTCAACAAAAAATAGTGCTTAGATTTCTCCATGTTTCATTTATTCTCCGCTGATTAGTTTTCAGTGCAGTAAATACACTGTAAGTAATATTAATTTTAACTTGCTCTAGTTTATGTTTAAGTTAGTTTCATATTGAAAAAGTAAAATAAAAAATTTAAGTAAGTTTTATATGATTGTTAATTCTCTCTTTTTTTTTGGTGTAGTAGATAGAATAGAAACAAAAAGCTGACTGAATTTCTAAATGTTGAGTTTTTCTCCCTTCCTGGCACTTTCTGACTCTGACTTTCCATAAAAGGAAACTAGTTTACAGTCTCTACGGTTATTCATGGATTTGGTTTAAATATCAGTCTTAATAGATGAAGGCAAAATGGATCTTATATTTGGGCTACTTCAGAATTTCAAAATGAGAAGTGTCTTGATCTGTACTTTGTAACAATCCTTTTGCAGAGATTGCTGTTTAACTCAAGAGTATGTTATTTGAATTCTACTATACAGTTATGCAATAATATTGTATATGGCTAATTTTGCAGTTTAATACATGATATATGTTTTTGTGTTTCTTGTGTATTATAGTTTAATTTTGAAAATGCAACACAGACATTTGATGACTTACCAGCAAGATTTGGTTATAGATTGCCTACTGAAGGTTTGAAGGTAAGAAGTAATAATTTTGAAACAGATTATTAAATGGTAATTTACCTGATGGTAATTTACTGACTCTACAAATTGTCATCTGCTGTTGAAAGAGAAATTTGTGAATTCTTGTTTAAACAAACATTAAGTTCTTGCCATTTGAAATACTAATTAAGCACTTTGAGGTAATGTAACCTAATCCATCTGTAACTGAGTGCCTCATCTTTTAATTTTAACTATTCTGTTAGATCTCTGTATTAATGAACATTAATTCAGCATATTTATGTTAAATTTTGATTCTCTGACTGGAATGTTGCTTTGAGCGCAGATCATCATAGAAAAATGGAAAATAATAAGCCCCTGTATATTTTATAATTTTCTCTAGTGTCCCGTAATCTCCATCACCTTGCCTTTGTGAGTAAGCAATCTGACTGTTCCAGCTATAGAAGAGACCTTGATAGCATGACGCCTGTAACAATCTTTACACAAGTACTTTTCAAATCAGAAACTAGATTCTGAATGTAGGTCTATTGATTAGGAATTCTCAGCTCCTGTGCAGTGTCCAGAGCTGTACTGAGCATTGGGTCAGTATATATTCCGGTGATATTCCTATCAAATAGCATATTCTCAACTAAGAACAAATTATGCATCTAATTTTCTGTTGCACTCATTTTTCTCTTGGTTTGAGTAGAACAGTTAGTTATTATACAGTCTGCACTACTAACTTACTTTGATAACAGTTGCAAAGGCAGTATTTCTTAGAATAAACAGCTTGAGAATTCTGTCATCTAAATTGCCAATGTACAGTCAAAACATGATGCTTGTTTTCAGAAGCATTTGGTTCTTAATATGCAATAGCATTAGCATAGCAATAGCATTTAGACTTATATACCGCTTCACAGAGCTTTACAGCCCGTTCTAAGCGGTTTACAGAATCAGCATATTGCCCCCAACAATCTGGGCCCTCGTTTTACCGACCTCAGATGGATGGAAGGCTGAATCAACCTTGAGCCTGGTGAGATTTGAACTGCCAAATTGCAGGCAGCTAGCAGTCAGTAGAAGTAGCCTGCAGTACTGTATTTAACCAATGCGCCACCGCGGCTCAGTAGGTATGCCAAGATCAAAAGGAATTGCAGAATGTTGTACCTATATTTCTAGAGTGATGTATTCTGAGAATGCTTTGGTTTCTTTTGGTATTGACTGAGATCTTTGTCACTTGTCTTCAAAAGTAATTGCAAGAAAATTGGCAAATTAGCATCTCAAGGTAAATATAATGTATTAGTTGTCAGGTTGTATTTCAGCTAATGCTGTAAAATGCATCAGAAAATTTGTTAGCTTATACCAAAGAGTTCTTGAATTATTGTCTACTGCTCTAATTGTTTTTAAAATAAAGTAATATATAGGCCGTCTTTTGGAACATGAGAAAATGTTCTCTTGGTTCATGGAGAGAAAATCTGTGTGGTCAGTAGGAATCGAAAACCACTTGATGGCACATAATCAGTCAATCAATCAATCAATCAATCATGGAACATTGCCTTGTATCAATGAAAGGACTTGCACATCTCAGTGACATTCAGCTATACCATTCGGGTTGTATACTTTCAAAAGGGTACCCATGATAGGCCAGTCATTGAAAATGGAGCAGATAGAATACAACCCATTTGAAAAAATGGGAACCCACGGCAGACTTCTACCAAGAAAACCACATAGATTTTCAAGACCAGGACAATGTCAATAAGGTACTGGAAGATGAGTCCCATAGGTTAAGAAGGCATAGAATGAACATTCAATAAGAAAGTATTCCACTGCAAAGAACAAAGGACAAAATAGGAATAGCTGTTGGTGATGTGCCTGGATTCAAATTAAAAGAACATGCAGATGTCAAAACCATGAATTAAGGCGAACGTCAGACAGAAGTATCAGGATTCACCACATTGACATTCTAGGATCAGCAAAAACATCCTCAAATTATATTATATTAGAAGAATGGAATGCTGAAATTGGAATCAAATAGCATCTGCTATTAACAGGAAAAACAGTGTTTTGCCAAATTTTAGCAGTTTATAGCAAAATACAATAGAAATCAACTAGAGGAGTACATTTGTCACAGGATGGACAATACTGGAATCAAATTAAGTATGTAGTGTGCAAACAAGGATGGAGGAGCTCTCTTCAGACATCAAAAATGAGGCCTAGGGCTGATTGTGGTTCAGATCATGAAATAATTCTTAGAAAACTAAAAAAAATCCTGGTCAATAAGATAATCTTATCAGTAGTCTGCATGGTAATGCAATGAAGATAAAGAATAGATTTAGGCTTGATAAATAGAGTGCTTGAAGAACTATGTTTTGAAATTAGTGACATTAAAGATGAAATAAACAAAAACACCTTGAATGGAAAAAAAAGATGAAATATCTGTTTGCCAGTATTGTGAAAAGAGCTGGCAAAAGGTAGAAGGTGATAATGAAAATTTACCAAACCAAACACTAAGTTCCAGAGAGGAACAAGAGGTAAGGAAGTATATTTAAATAAGCAGTGCAAAGAAATCGAGGATAATTGTTCTGGAAGGACAAGTTATTTAAGAGGTTTACATAAATTGGTGCAAATTTTGTGCAAAGAAGAAATAATGTAAAAGGCAAAGAAGACAATCGATTGAAGAAAGAAGATATAAAGAACTGATGGTTCTTTATATGGTTCTTTATTCCATAAATATATGGAAAAATTGTATGAGAGCATCCCCATTGGTGAGATATTCATTCTCTCTCTCTCCTCTCTCTCTCTCTCTCTCTCTCTCTCTCTCTCTCTCTCTCTCTCTCTCTCTCTCTCTCTCTCTCTCTCTCTCTCTCCCTCCCTCCCTCCCTCCCTCCCCCTCTCCCCCTCCCTCCCTCCCTCTCTCTCTCTCTCTCTCTTGATTTCTGAACTAGAATCAGGGATCTAGAAAATGAAGTGAAACGGACTATAGGAAATATTGCTAACAATGAGTTGTGAGATTTGATGATATATCAGTCAACTATTTAAAGCTTATTTTATTTTCTTACTTTATTAATTAAATTTATATGCCACCAATCTTCTGGCTCAAGGCAACTTTAAGATGATATGATTGAAATGCTAACGGTTTGCTGCTTGTAGACTGATATGAGGAAAAAAGTCTTTATTCCAATATTAAAAAGAGCAGTGTTAAAGAATGCTCAAAGCACAAATTGCATTTATCTCACATGGCAGTAAGAAAATGCTCAATTTTTTCCCTATCCAGGCTTTAGCATGCACAGAAAGAGCCACAAGATGTTTAAGTTGGATTCAGAAGAGGCAGAAGCATCTGATATTATATTGCAAACATCTGATGGATAATGGAAAAGACAAGAGTTTCAAGCATACATTATTATTATTTTTTTACTTTATTAATTATATAACTGCTTTTAACTCTACAAACCACAAAAAAAACTTAAAAACACTGCATTACCTCATCTACCTGTTGAAAAATTTATGTGATCATCAGAAAATAACTGATAGAAGGAATATTGAGCAACTACAATTATTCAAGATTGGAAAAGGAGTAGGCCAAGATTGTATCCTGTGGTTTCTTAAAAAAATATTGTTTATCCAGAGTGCCTGAGAAGAAAAAAAACCAGAAACTGGAATTAAGGTTGCTGGGAGAAACATCAGCAACATCAGATATGCTAATGATGCCATTTTGATGGCTAAAATGAAAGTGGAAGTAACTACAATAAGTTACTCTTATTGAAAGTAAAGGAGTACAAAAGCCAGTCTACTGGTCAATATTTCTTAAAAAAAAAGATTCTGTCAACAAGCAATGAGAGCCCAATGTGAACAGACAATAAAGAAACTGAAATAATAACAGACTTAATTTTCCTAGTCTCAAAGATTCACAGTGGTATTCATAAAATAAAGTGACATCTGCTATGGCAAATCTAGACAAAATCCTAAAGTGCAAAGATATCACACCAACAGCAAAAATGCGTTTTGTCAAGACTGGTTTTTTTAGATGAAACATGTACTTTGAAAGCTTATTTATCAGAAAGTTTGAACAACGAAAAAGTGACGCCTTTGAATTGTGGTACTGGGAAAATTGAGAATACTTTGGATTGTAAGAACAAATAATTCAATACTCTATAAAACTACAGAGCTCACAGGAAGATGAAGGTAAAGGTTAAATATTTTGGACCTATACTATGAAGACAAGAGTAACTGTAGAAGACCCAATGCTTGTTGAATCAGAAACAATTAGTGAAAAGGCTGACAGAAAACAAGATGGGAAAATATACTGTTATTGAGCTTACAATACTTGAAAGGAGAACTTATTGATAGACAATCCTAGAAAACTGATGTCCACTGTGTCACAGAAGCAACTAAATAATTAGCAATTTCTTATTGGGGGTATAATTAAATACATCTGAAAGGCAGGCACATTTGAACTGTATTATCTGACAGAAGTTGAATTCTATGAACAATTAGGCAATAGAAAGTTAAAGTTCACTTAATGACTGGCATAAAGGGTGGTAAAATTAGGAGAGACTCACTATTGACGGCATCACTTAATGATAGAAGTTCCGATTCCAGTTGTGGTTGTAAGTTGAGGACTACCTGTAAAGGGATCATTCTATTTAAGCTTTGATTCAACAAGTCCATATAATAGTTGTACTGTATACTATTTCCTTCTCTAGTGATTATACCCGATAGGGCCAAGGATCCTGAGAGGGTCTATGTTTTTCCCTTCTCAAGATATATTTAAAATGAAGATTAAATAAAATTCTTATTCTGCTCCTGGTGAATGTACCTAAAATGCATTAATGAAAATGCACTTTATATATAATATATATTTTATATAAAATATAAATATAAAATTGGCAGGCTGCAACAAAGCTTTTTAATATATGCTTAAAACTTAAACTTTTATACCTATCTGTGTATTTAAGTACATGCTTAAGTGGTTTGCTGGATCAATGCCCATGTGAAGTAGAGTTGGAAGCATAGCTCAGTTACACTTGAAAGTTGTAATTATAAGTCAGTGATGACGAACCTTTTTTGGTTCGCGTGCCAAAAGGGAGGGAGTAGGAGGTCACGCACATGTGTGCCCACACCCATAATTCCATGTGCCCCCTGTGCATGCGTGCGTGACCCCCTCTTCCAGCACATGATGGCACGCCCGTTTTTTGCTCTCCAGGCTTTAGAGCCTTTTTAGGAGCCTGGGACGGGCGAAAACGGCCTTCCCCACTCCCCCGGAGACCCTCTGGGGGCCAGAAATGGCTCGTTTCCCAGCTTGAAGAATTGCATATTGCGTTTCCACCGATATGGCTCCGCGTACCACTTGTGGCACGCGTGCCATAGGTTCGCCATCACGGTTATAAGTTATACTGTACCTTGACATTTGATTAATTTGCATTGGATTTTAGGATATTAGGATTCTGATTTCATCCTTACCTGGCAAAGGATGCTGATAACAGTGATGTCATTTTTGCCCCATTAAGAATTTTGACTGAGATGAAACTTACACCATTTTTTTTATCCCAAAGAGAAGAATTTAAAACAGGCAATCCTAAGTAAACTGAACTATTTGTCATATTTTGTATTAGAAGTTTTATAATTTAGATTTTAAAATGTTGATGTAGTTCTGCAAAACAGATACGACGAGTTCTCTTCTATTGCACTGCATGAAGAATTCTTTAGAAGAGCACCCCTTTCCAGCAACTGGTACTAGAGATTAAATAATATTAGTGCTTATTTGGAGAATCACACAGTTGGTAAGTGTTGCAAGGGCAGTTTCCTGGCCATGACAGGTTTGGATTATGAACATCCTGTAATTGATAACACAATGAAGGCAATTGTACAGTACAGGAATACTGTGTGTTCTCCTTCCAGCACAATATTTTTTTTGTTTCTCAACAGAGAGTACAGAGAATACAACAAATTTGTCAGATGGCTTTCTCTGTTTCTGCTGCTCTCTTTCCAAACTGGGTCATACTATAAGAAATTATCTCCCAAGAGATGAGATTCCATAATAGCATAAGCCAGAGCTACTGCCTTTTTAAAAAAAAACTAATGCCAGCTAACCACCTAAAACTATCCACTAGAGGGTATCATAGCAACTTCTGTGAAATAAAACCAATACAGATATTTTGAATGAGATGTTACGTTTATATTACCTTCTTAGACTGCATATATTTGGCTGATGTATTTTAGATTTCAGTAATACATGTTAATTGTATTAATTATCAATATACTGATGGCATTCAGTTATACATCACAGGCCAGGCTAGGCTAGGCTAGAGATTATTTGAAGGTGTAGAATTGGAACTCAGAACTTGGAGGGAATAGATGGGGTAAAACAAGCTCAGATTAAATACTAGCAAGATGGAAGTACTGTACTTTCAGGAACTGCTAGCTCTGATTCAATTACAGTGATAGCTCTGGGCTATGCTCCCTCCCTTCCTCAAAAGTAAGTAAGCCCTCCTTGACTTGTGGCTCCTGCCCTCCCTGGACCATGAAATCCTGACGACAATCAACCATACTCTCATTGTATATTTCCAGTTCTGCAATATATTCTAAATGAGGGTGCTATTGAAGGGAATTGAGAAACTTCAATTGATAGAGACTACAGCAATCAAGCATTTACAGAGTCATACTCTTTGGTTGCTGCACTGGTTATTTATAAAGTCCCAAGCTCAGTCTAAACTGTTCTAAAGTAGTTGTATGTTGCAGTTCTGGGTAATTGGAGGAACTGTTAATTCAGAATGATTTTTCCTGGCCTGTGACTTGTCACCAGGTGAGTTATTGTGCACGTTTACTAGCCTGATTGTGGGAGGAGGCATGGTCGCAATTGTCAGGGTTCCAAATAGCATCCAAAATTAAATCAGAGTCCAAGGCAAAGTATTCCTCAAAGTTCCAATTTATTAGCAGAGCCATGTTGGCACATCTGGGAGAAACCCGAATCTGAAGTCCCCGGGTTTTCTCCACCCAGTTGAAAGTTCAAGCCCTTGTCTCCACTCTCCCCAGTCCATCACGTTGACGACTCTCCAACTGCCAACTTGGTAGGATCCACCCATCTCCTCCCGTGCAGGTGCAGGAGTGCGAAGACAAAGGCTGACCTTGACTATCTTGAAAGAATTTGTTACCGCTACTACATACAGCTCTCATGCAATTCCCCCTCCCAGCTTCCCACAGTAAAGAATGCACATTAAAAGACTATAAAGTGTGGCAGGCCAAAGACCCCAACTAAAATGGCTTCGGCCTGACAGCAATCTATCTTCAGGCTTTGGAATACCTTCCTTGCAAAGAAATGTCATTATCTTTCTGCAGTCATCAGAATTGCTTTATTCATAATGGATATGGGACCTGCACTGCTATTTTATAGTTCCTGTTAATTATATTACATTTTTATTTATACTGCGCAACCCATCAGAACTGCAAAAAAAATTGTTAATTTTCCCATTTAATGTCAAAATGCTAATCGTATCTTTTGAAATTGGATTTCAGGGCTTCCTAATAAATTCAAAACCTGAGAATGCCTGTGAGCCTATAATTCCTCCACCTCTGAAGGATAACACATCCCGTGAATTCATTGTATTAATCAGAAGACTTGATTGCAATTTTGATATAAAGGTAAGTAACCTTTCATGCCTTCAATTCAGACATGTATGGAGTTTCTGAAGCTTCAAAATTATGTTTAAATATGCTGCTTGAAAAGAGTCACATTGTTGAGTCCATAGGCATAAATCAAATTTTGGCAAGTTGACCCCCCAAATTTCTTCTTGCTGAAGATTGTTGGAACTATGTCTCATTGTTTTGAGACAGGTAACACCTTGAAAACTGGTAGACAATGCAATTTAAAATACACAGAAACTCACTCTAAAAAAGACAGAAAATCGTTCTCTCTTTTTTCTATTTTTCTCCAGACATACCCTGTTTCCCCGAAAATAAGACCCAACTGGAAAATAAGCCCTAGCATGATTTTTCAAGATGCTTGTAATATAAGCCCTACCCCCAAAAATAATCCCCAATTAAGATCACCAGCCAGATGGACACAATTAGTACCGTATTTCCCCCAAAATAAGACCTAATCCGAAAATAAGCCCTAATGCATCTTTTGGAACAAAAAATAATATAAAACCCAGTTTTATTTTCGGGGAAACACGGTAATAGCATTTAGGTTGCCAGAAAATGTTAAATTTCCCCCAAAAACTTTGCCATACTTTTAATTAAATGGTTTTGGGGCTATCCACCAATTTCTCTTATATGTCAAGCGTTGTGGGAGGAAACTCCTTTTCTGGAGGTTTTCTTCTGCAATCACTTAATATGGAATATTTGAATGTCTTTAATGCAGGGCTTGCAACTTTTTTTTCTTGTGGGTACCAGCAACCTGTACTGTATACTTATATAAAGAAATGACATTCTTTATATTTTCAGAAGTGTAAGAGTTGGCACTAGGCTTTGTTCCAGAATGCAACTGCTTCATTCTTTTGGTCTTCTTGAGATGGAGTTTAAACTACAGTAAAATGTAGCTGCCTAGAAATAAGATCGCTTGGGGACTTCATAATTTGTACATTAAAATATAGAATTTAGATAGAATTTAAAACAGTTGTTCATGCTGAACATGCACATGGCTTTCTGGGATTAGTGAACAGAGATGGTGAAGGTGATATATTCTTAAAATTAATACATTTGCCAGTCCTAGGCTTATTTTCCCCTCTCCAACTTTACTTTCCCGTTTCAAGTAAAAATAACACAGGATCTGAAATTCCAATTTTTCTAACCACTTCCAAGTATATCAAAATCCTTAACACGTACCTTGGACTGTAGCTTGGACAAAATCTATTGCTGTGGTTTATAATCTAAAGCAAGCATAAAAAGAAAACTGACAAGTGTTGTATGAATCAGTGTGTTCATATGATTGGCGGCACCTTGCATGTGCCGTTCACATATTTCAGAGGAGTGCTAATAAAATAGCAAGCTGGCAGATGACTAGTAATGTTGCTAGAAAAGTGGAATGCAAAAGGAGTGCATACTCCCACCAGAGTTAATAGGGTGCTATACTGAACACAATGGTTGTATGATCATAATTAAAAGTGTGCTTTTGTCTTGTTTTTATTTAAATAGCAGCTCTCAGGAATTCTAAACAGCCTGGAGGTGTGATGGGAAGAGCTGAACTGTACAGATACAAAATAGAATATTTGCAGAAGTTTGCTCTTCCCCAATGGCTGCTGTTTACACATATGTTAAATTGCATTCAGGATTGTAACTTCATCTGACTGCTAGAGGAGAACAATTTTGAATATTCGTAGCATAAAAGAAACTTCTAACATTTAAAAAAAATAGCAATTGAGGGAAAATTCTGTACTTGCCCAATGCTCATTCTATTTTACCTGAATGGTTCTTTTGTTTCCTTACTATCTCAAGCAGTATAGTCAAAATTCTTACTGCTAGATCTAGTGAATGTATATGTTGGTCTTAATACAGTATATGAAAACCATATTTTTCTCCAATAAATATATAGTATATTTGTATTTGTAATACTAAACTTTTGCTTAGGAGAAAGTGCATGAATTGCAGTGAATTGTCATAGCCAAAAGAATTTTTGATATAGCTTAGCTTTATTTTCTAGAGCAGTTGGCTTGTTGCATGGAAATTAGATAGTATAGTTTGAAATACCGTATTTTTTGGTCTATAAGACGTACTTCTCCCCCCCCCCACCAAAAAAAGTGGGTGGAAATGTATCTGTGTCTTTTGGTGAATGTTAGAGTGAATGTTGCCAAAGTCCTGCCCACCCACCGGCCCCCACCGTTCGGCCTCTGCCTCCCAGCAATTTGCCTCCTTGCAGCAAACAGCAAACAGCCTGGTCAGCTTCAGCACAGCCTGATTTAGCACAAGCAGTTGATTGGCGGTTGGATCGGCCTCCTGGAATACTGCTGATCAGCTGTTCCAGGCTGCGGGGATCGCTGCCATCTGTCGCCGCATCTCGCTGCCTCCACGCGCTGCATTTTTGGCTTCTGTGCATCCCATTTTCAGCCTCCGTGCGTCCCATTTTGGGCCCGTTCCAGGCAGCCCCACCGCCTATTGCCGCTGCCGCTGCTCGGTGGTGATAAGCAGCGATGGCAATGCCCACTGCCTGGAATGGGTTGAAGACGGGACACTTGGAGGCCAAAATTGGGGCACACGGAGGCCAAAAATGGGACGCCCGGAGGCCAAAATCAGGATGTGCGGAAGCCACAAATGGGGCACACGGTGGTGGAAACAGCAGCAATGGGCGGTGGCGATCCCCGCAGCCTGGAACAGCTGATAGGCAGTATTCCGGGAGGCTGATCCAGCCGCCAATCAGCTGCTCGTGCTAAATCAGGTTGTGCTAAAGCTGACCAGGCTGTTTGCTGTTTGCTGCAAGGAGGCAAATTGCTGGGAGGCAGAGGCAGATTTTTTTTCTTGTTTTCCTCCCCAAAAGCGTCTTATAGTGCGAAAAATATGGTAAATCCTGATCACTTCCCAAGCTGCAAACTTTGGTAGTTTCATTCACTATCACTATTCATTATCTCTTTTAAATGGCAATTGCTATGTGCAAAACTGTTTTTATATTGAATATTGAAATTAATGCTGCTAAAGTATTTCTTTTGATTGACAACAGTAGAATAAGGAACAAGCCTTATGGGTTATAGGAAGTGTAAGCTGTAATTTAGCCTAATGCGGGAGGCAGCTTTGTAGATTATATTCAGAACTCTGTGGATCTAATAAAATGTTTACTGAGGAAGAGGGACTAAACAGCATAGTCAAATGTTAAATAATCTGTTTTATCTATTTATGAAACTATACATATTATACAGTTTATGAAAATTTGCAAATGACAATTTGTATTTGAAATCTTCAATACGTCTGCATTAAACTTGTGTGCTATAGTAATTATCCAAAACAGACATGGTTACTAGGGAATAAAGCTTATTATTGAACTGCTTGATAAGACTTACTTCAGAGTAAAACATGCTTGGGAATGTTTTGCACATAGTCATTGCCTGTCGAATGGCAGACCTTAGTTTTAAGATTTAGGAGCAAGGCCTTCTCTCCTTGCTTCTGTGACACTGAACAAATATATAAATAAATATATTGGCCATCTCACATTACCTTTTGAAACTAAAAGAGTGACCTTTGGGCTTTTTGCAGACTGCTGATGACAAACTTGAGACTTGAGCAAGCACAATTCCTATAACAACTGTTTTTGCTGCACGACAAGTAATACTCCCTTAAATCTAGTATTAAAAGAAATGGCATTGGTATGGGGGAGAGGTCAAGAAAGTATTGCCTAGGAACATACACTAAATCTTGTGTAGGATAATTTAGAATAGCTCAGATTTACTTCTAGATAAAATTGTGTAAAATTGTAAACATTAATGATTGGTTATCTTTATGGACTTTAGCTAACTTGACCTTCTCCCTCTCAAATGTACAAATTTTGAAAGCACATGGTAACATTTCTGGAACAAGCCATTAATTGGGTAACTCCTGTAATATTGTCATGGTTTAAAATGGACTCCTTGCACCCGTTAAGAACAGCAAGCAGTCATATGAAAACTGTGAGCTAAAGAGATGCAATTTCTGTAACTTTCAAGACTTATCTGAATGGCTGATATCTTATACAAACTTGTCTCAGTTTCTCTCCCATTGAAGAGAAACCAGATCTAGAAAGAGATATTGTAAGGTTTGGTTGTCCTTTAAAGCAGCTTATTACCCTTTGAGACAATGCTTGTGGATGAATCGGTGTAAATTTTAAATAGCATTGGATGTGTAGAATTAACTATGGAAATTTTTGCTTTCTTTTAATATTGAGCATGATCTAGTGAACCAAGAATGGGACTGTGAAACCAATCACGTTTCAGAATCCTATTACATTCTGGATTAAATTGTAAAATAAAAAAGCTGATGTTGGAAACAGCTAATTTGTCTTTTGTAGAACACACTGAAGTTGCTTGTGGCAAACAGAGGTTTCAGCGGTATTCCTACATATAAATATAGATAAATGGGAAAAAGTATTGTGCTCAGTGGTACTACGTTTATCAAAGTTCCAATATCAAGAGTCATTGGTCAGCAGGGTG
Organism: Diadophis punctatus similis; assembly: GCA_023053685.1. Classification (NCBI taxonomy): domain Eukaryota; kingdom Metazoa; phylum Chordata; class Lepidosauria; order Squamata; family Dipsadidae; genus Diadophis; species Diadophis punctatus. The sequence continues at coordinate 53,573,427 of JALIGW010000005.1, forward strand.
GCAAAAGGCAAGATATATACATACATATAGATAAAGAAGCGATAGCCATCACGATCTCTGGAACATTTAAAATTTTATTTAAAACTACTATTAAAATTGCTAAGCTTTCGTCAACCCCTGTTGACTTCGTCAGAGTGTAAAATCCCCATGGAAGAGATGCTTGCTTTTATAGAATGCCTATCAATTTATGTAATGCCTATCAATTTAGACTTTGCACGTGTAACGGTGCACACCCTTTTTTCTCTCCTGTAATTGACTTAATTGTTTCTGCCTTAGTCATTGATAGGCATTCTATAAAAGCAAGCATCTCTTCCATGGGGATTTTACACTCTGACGAAGTCAACAGGGGTTGACGAAAGCTTAGCAATTTTAATAGTAGTTTTAAATAAAATTTTAAACGTTCCAGAGATCGTGATGGCTATCACTTCTTTATCTGTAAATATGCCTGGAACTCGCATTTTTAGAACAATTCTTAACACACACACACACACACACACACACACACACACACACACACACACACACACACATATATATATTCAAACTTACAAAGAACTGATAAAGAAATAAAGGGATATATATCACCCACTTTTGTACAGTTTAAGAACAATACACAAATAAAACAAGAAGTTAGTTCAAGATGACAATAATTTTACAAAGCATATATGGGTGGCAAGAATAAATAATGTCATATCTCTAACAAGTACTTACTACAAGTGTGTTTGGCATGCAGGTTTTGAATGCACAGAAAGCTGGGTTTAAGGCAGCAATTGTTCACAATGTTGACTCTGATGACCTCATTAGCATGGGATCTCAAGACAGTAAGTACAGGTATTAATTCTCTCCTGTTTGAAAACTATTCTGTTTCTCAGTGGTGATGGCATATCATCCAACTAAAGAAAAATTGTCTTTTTTAATATGAACTTCATGGACACATCATTACAATCAGATGAGAGGAACACAGAATCAGATGTATTATGCCAAGTACACAAAGATGCTCTTCTATCTTTTAGCCTGTGAATACAGATAGTTTACTTAACAGTAATTAAGACTGGGATTTCCTTCACTAAACAATGTGGGCATAATGCACAATGTCACATGATTGCGCTGATACAGCAGTTCTAGCAATCCCCAGTTACTATTGGTAAATGAATCTTTGTGAGTCACTGAGGACCTCATGTGACTGCAACTTTCAATTTCATGATGATTCCTCCATTAATTTTGTTTGTAGGAAGTTGGTAGGGAACGTAGCAAATCATAATTGACAATGGAATGCTGTGACAGTCAGAAATCCAGGCTGGTTGCCAAACTCTGAGATCACAATCATGTGACCATGGACATGCTATGATGGCTGGAACTTTGAGCACTGGTTGTAAGTACCACTCATTCAGCACCGTTGTGAATTTGAATGGTTGCTGAATGAGTGGTCATTAACTGAGGGCCACCTGGGTGAGATCTGCTGTAAAGGAATTGCAGTTCCAAAAACATAAAACTGTAATTGGGACAGATTTGAAAATCTGTCATACGCCATGACAAATAGAAGGTTTAATGTGGAAATGCCCAATTAAGTAAGGAATCAAAACATTTAGAGAAGACAGGCCTTGCCCCCCTCCACTGTATCCCCATAGACCAGGGGTGGCCAAATCATGGTGCATGCGCCAAACGTGGCGCATTGGATGATTACAAGTGGCGCATTGCATCCTTACGCCTACTTATTTTTTTAAATAGGTGTCATAACTGAATCCATCTTAATATTTTCAACACCAAAGTGATCTCAGTTCAATTCGTACAGCCTTCGGTAATGTTCAACTTCTCGGTGTCTGAAACTTAGAATGGAACTTGTGAGATGTTACTTTAGACGGGTTTACAAACGTACGAATATTTTTATCGGTGTTGCCATTGCACGTTCCTGCTCAAACGATTGCAAACACCCTGCACTAGCAACACATCATGTGTTTGAAGTCACGTGCGAATGAGCAGCGAGCGTTCGATATGGTCAGTCAGTTCTGAGTGAGCCATCGTGGCGTGGAATTTGAAGCAGTGTTTTATTGAGTGTGCTAGCGTGGTTTTTGTATTGAGAGTGATTGAAAGACAGATTCAAGATTAAATATATATTACGTTTGTCAAATTTTGAAATGGCGTAAATTAATTAATTGAATTGCGTGATTGAGTTATTCCTTTTCCTCCCTCTATCCTACCTCTATCCCTATTTTACAACCCCAAACGTGAAAGTAAGAAGGTAAAAAACGTGCTTGAGTTGTATGGCGCATCTGAACTCGTCTGTGAAAAAATTGGCGCATGGTATGATAAAGGTTGGCCACCACTGCCATAGACCTTCCCCCACCCCCACATGCATCAGGTCCTAAAAGGGCTTAGGTTCCTCCCCTCCCCCATCACACAATTACCTTTTGAATGTCTCTGGACCTCACATCAGGGAAGGAAGGCAGACCACTCTATCTCTTAGTGTCCCTGGGCTGCATGGCTGGGTCCTGAAAGTGGCCACCATATTCAGAGCAGCTTCAATTCCTTGCAGTTGCACTAAAATGGCAGCCACTTATGATGTGGTTATGTAGCCCAGTGATGAACCGATCTGCTCTGCTTCGGCATTATCTGCAGCACTATGCAGACCACATTAGGGAAACAGCATATCGCTTCATTGCCGAGATGGGTAGCACATAAATTTAATAAATAAATAAATATCACAGTTGGACTAATGATTTACTAGTTATCGTCTTTTTTTAAAAAAAACAGTTGAAATTTTAAAGAAGATTGACATTCCATCAGTTTTCATTGGTGAAACATCCGCGAAATCTCTTAAAGAAGAATTTACTTTCGAGAAAGGGTATGTATAAGATACCTCACAAACTTTCTATTTACTATGGTGATATACAGAATGAAAGATTCAGTTTGAGTGTAAGGATATTATGTTTTGCTCGCTTTTGATGCTGAAATTGCCAAACATTTAAGTATCTTCTCATATTTCAAAACCTTTTATTTTTTTGTGAAAGTTATACAAAATTTGTAGATATAAGTTTTCAAATTTTAAACAAATTTATTTAAGGGTTTTTATGTTAGCTATCTTCTAAAGTTAGACGATTGTATTTAAAAATAATGCTGGCTTTTATGGGCAATATATGTGAACATACAGTATGACACAGAAGTGAGTATACCCCCTCACATTTTGTAAATATTTAGGTATATCTTTTCATGTGACAACACTGAAGAAATGACACTTGGCTACAATGTAAAGTAGTGAGTATACAGCTTGAATAACAGTGTAAATGTGCTGTCCCCTCAAAACAACGCAACACACAGCCATTAAGGTCTAAACTGTTGTCAACAAAAGTGAGTACACCCCTAAATGATAATGTCCAAATGGGGCCCAAAGTGTCAATATTTTGTGTGGCCACCATTATTAACCCTCTTGGGCATAGAGTTCACCAGAGCTTCACAGGTTGCCACTGGAGTTCTCTTCCACTCCTCCATGATGACATCACGGAGTTGGTGGATGTTAGAGACCTTGCACACCTCCACCTTCCGTTTCAGGATGCCCCACAGATGCTCAATAGGTTTTAGGTCTGGAGTTATGCTTGGCCAGTCCATCACCTTTACCTTCAGCTTCTTTAGCAAGGCAGTGGTCGTTTTGGAGGTGTGTTTGGGGTAGTTATCATGTTGGAATAATGCCCTGCGGCCCAGTCTCTGAAGGGAGGGGACTCCCTTCAGAGACTCTGCTTCAGTATGTCCCAGTACATGTTGGCATTCATGGTTTCCTCAATGAACTGTAGCTCCCCAGTGCCGGCAGCACTCATGGAGCCCCAGACCATGACATTCCCACCACCATGCTTGACTGTAAGTAAGAAACACTTGTCTTTGTACTCCTCACCTGGTTGCCGCCACACACACTTGACACCATCTGAACCAAATAAGTTTATCTTGGTCTCATTGGACCACAGGAGATGGTTCCAGAAATCCATGTCCTTGGTCTGCTTGTCTGCAGCAAACCATTTGCAGGCTTTCTTGCGAAGAGGCTTTCTTTCTTTAGAAGAGGCTTCCTTCTGGGACGACAGCCCTGCAGACCAATTTGATGCAGAGTGCAGTGTATGGTCTGAGCACTGACAGGCTGACCTCCCACCTCTTCAACCTCTACAAGCAATGCTGGCAGCACTCATACATCTATTTCCCAAAGCCAACCTCTGGATATGATGCTGAGCACGGGCACTCAACTTCTTTGGTCGACCATGGCGAGGCCTGTTATGAATGGAACATGTCCTGTTAAACCGCTGTATGGTCTTGGCCACCGGGCTGCAGCCTAGGCTATCTTTATGTAGAGCAACAATTTGTTTTTTCAGATCCTCAGTTCAATGCCATGAGGTGCCATGTTGAACTTCCAGTGACCAGTTTGAGAGAGAGAGAGAGAGCAATAACACCACATTTAACACTCCTGCTCCCCCTTCACACCTGAGCCCTTGTACCACTAACGAGTCACATGATACGGGGGGAACGGCTACTTAGGCCCCATTTGGACATTATCACTTAGAGGTGGACTCACTTTTGTTGCCAGCAATTTAGACATTAATGGCGGGACAGCACATTTACACTGTTATACAAGCTGTATACTCACTACTTTACATTGTAGTCAAGTGTCATTTCTTCTGTGTTGTCACATGAAAAGATATACTTAAATATTTACAAAATGTGAGGGGGTGTACTCACTTCTGTGACATACTGTATATAATATAAAAGTGATCTGTGTAAATTTAAAACTTCAAAGAAATATACAATTAAATGTAACAATCAAGTGTCTTAGCAGAAGAAGAATGAAGTATTTTTAGACTTCCTTTTTTATCATATGCAGTATTACAGATATTCTTCTCTGTACAACATTTTTAGTAGAATTTTTACAATAAATTGTTTTTCCTTTCTTTCATAGAGGCCATATTGTTCTAATCCCAGAGTTCAGCCTTCCTTTGGAATATTATCTAATCCCATTCTTAATAATTGTGGGAATCTGTCTGATCCTTATAGTTATATTCATGGTAGGTATAATCTTTTCTCATTCTCATTCTCATTCTCATTAGATTTTCTCTACGCATATAAACACATTTTTTTATTGCTGAAGTCAATTTATTTTAATGTTTACTGTTTAGTGTATGCCTTTGTGAAAGATACTGCAGGCATTATGTAAACTGTATATTAGAATCTTTAGCATAGCTTTAAAAAGCTGTTTGGGTCATCACTCCAGTTGAGGTTTCATCAGTTTAAGAAGAGCTTCCTTATGGATAGTATTTATATTCTACTTAATATGAATATAAATCCTCCTGCATGCCACATACAAAGTTTCATGTGCAAATACTATAAACCAGAACTTTAATTAAAATATTATTGTTGCTTCTGATGGCATATGAAGCTTATAGTTTTTGTCACAATTCTTTTTTGTTGTATGTTTTAGGAATTGGAGTAGACTTGAATATCATAGTAGAATATAGCAGCAAATTAAAGGTTAAAATCCTTTTTATGTTGCAGGTTAAGGGAACTATGATTCCAGATATTTTCAAATGTATCTGGAATGCAAGAGTTTTATTATGCAAGATTAATGAATCAGACCTTCTTTGTTAAGAATTTTATTTATTTTTTGTGGCTGGTGGAGCATTTTTTGTGAAAATTAATGCAATTCTTTTATATAAGGAAGTGAACAAAAAGTAGCTAGTACTTAGAGTAAAAGATAATTTTTGGCATGCTGCAAATTTATTAAAATAGTACTAGCCACATGAAGTTGAACTAGGAAGGATGTTTTTCTCTGGAAATAAATGTTATTTTCATATCTAAAAAATAATGTAGGATAGTGTGGATAGTACTTCAAAAATTAAATAAACATAGCATTCTGACAAATGAAGTTAGAGAGGAGAGAACAAGATTTTTTTGCAATCTGATTCTTGTTAAAATAACATTTCACATGCTTGTTTGAAATTTTAGCCATCTGATCAGAACGTTTTTAAATTTCCTTCTACCTGTCCAGGCATAATGGTGACATTTTTGTTTTTCACTTCTCCTGTTCCTAGCCAAATACTGTATATATAATGAATTTCTATATTCTGATTCATGAATTTCTGGGCAAACATATTTTTCTTATGCATAGTGCAGGATCACTTCCCTTTGTGTTGTGTCTGTTTCTTTTAAATGAGTTATATCCTATGGGTATGTATCAGTGATTTAAAGAGTCTTGGCAGCTGTCTATCAATCCTGGATACAGGGACTTGCAATGTGCCTCCTCCAAGGCTATATCATGTCTTATACATAGCAGCCTTTGTTTCTTTCAGCAGGAATCATTGATCACCATAGTGCTCTTCTTCCTAAAAGTAGTTTTTGGTTTCCTTCAACTTGTGAGGGACTGTTTTAAGGCCTGTTCTGTGAAACTAGTAGATCTTTTCTTGATCTAAATAACAGAGGAACCATATGGAAAACTTTCATCCTTTCATATAGAATGTAGAAGTATGAAATAACTATTGCAGAAGCATAGAAAGGTTAGGAAAACCTTATAGCAGGGGCGGGTTGCTTGCTTATTGATGCCGGTGCGCTGCGCGCGCATCTCCACATTTTGGGCACATGCGCCCCCGTTACGTGCGCGCGCCCCCTTGCACAATTTTGCTTCCGCGCATGCACGGAAGCAAAATCTCGCCAAAATCTCTCTCTTGCGCGCGTCTCCTCATGAGATTTTGGCGCAATTTTGCTTCCGCGCATGCACGGAAGCAAAATCGGGCAAAAATTCTCAGAAAAAGATGGCAACGTGCGCAACGGACCGGCGGAGACGGCTCCGGAGCAGTCACGTGCAATTTGCGCAATCGGCCGCTCCCTACTGGAGCTATGCATTGGACAGCTCCGGCAGGAACCCACCTCTGCCTTATAGGTATTAGTACAGATTGATATGGGATTTGAAAATGACTGTAAATAGGAATGAAGTATCTGGCTTCAATATTAGCATATCAGAATGGACCAGAAGTTGAGAAAAATCTTCTCTTAGGATACAGATTTTACTTACTCTTTGAGCTGTAGGGTGATAATCACAAGAAGCCTGACTTTGAAAGATCCAAAGCACCCAATAGTTAAATGTCTTGACCATTAATGAAGAATTATTGACAGTCTCCATGAGGAAATAAGTGCATGTACAGGAGAAAACAAATTCTGATACAAATTTACTTCTCATACAGGAATGGTAGGTATGAGGCTTTCTTGCTTTTCGGAGCACAACTGTGTTAAAATTCAAGAGATGTAGTTGTATCTTATCCACGCTGCGAAATGCAGAAGCTGGAGGCTCAGATGGAGCATAAGTAAGTTCCATATGAAAAAAAAATAGGAGCAGTTAGAAGGAGGAAGATTGCTCATGACAGGAGAAAGAGTGTGGCAAACTTGCCAGGGAACAATTAGGATTGCAGTCCTTCACACTCATTTAAACATCCTGGCTGCAAGGGGAATCCATCAGAATGCGTAGTGGAGATTTTCTGTGCAAATATCGTAGTAATGCATCCAGTTTCAACATGACATCATGTCCCACCTGAAACATAACCATAAGAAAAGGGTTTTGTGCCAGGAATCAAAGAAATAACTGGCCTTTAGTGTAGAAGAGGTGCCAGGCATCGACCGACCAGCTGAATCTGCTTGCTATACTGGATATAATCTTTTTTGTATACCACCAACTTTTTGCAGTTTACATAAACTATAAAATTTTCATTACAACTTATTGCTAAAATCGTAATAAAACTATTTTTCTACCAATTTATAAAAATGGAATATAAAGAGCAAGCAGGTTTTATGGTAGACTTTGTAAGATTATCCCTAGGAGACAGTTGTTGGGTTATATTGGCTCTCATATCACCACTTTTCTTTCATCTATCTATCTATCTATCTATCTATCTATCTATCTATCTATCTATCTATCTATCTATCTATCTATCTATCTATCTATCTATCTATCTATCTATCTATCTATCTATCTATCTATCCATCCATCCATCCATCCATCCATCCATCCATCCATCCATCCATCCATCCATCCATCCATCCATCCATCCATCCATCCATCCATCCATCCATCCACCCATCCATCCACCCACCCACCCACCCACCTATCTATCGTTCTATAAAAAGGATGTATGTATGTTCCAGCATAACTCTGGAACAGCTTGAGCAATTTCAACCAAATTTGGTACACAGCTGACTTACCCTCTGAAAATAAATACTGTGGGGGTAAGACACCCCTAGCACCCTTCGGGGTGTGTGTGTGTGTGTGTGTGTGTGTGTGTGTGTGTGTGTGTGTGTGTTCCAATATAACTCTGGAAGGCCTGGGCTGTTAAGAAGAACGAGTGCTGTGTCCTAGAGCGCATGGGAGGGGGAAGGGAGAGGACAGGGATGATGGGCATGGGAGTAGGGGGAGGAAAGGCCCCTCCCATTGGCTCCCTGTCAGAGGCAATGGCGCCCCCTGGTGGATTTGGGGCAAAGTGCTAGGATCGTAGAAAGGGCGGGAAAGAGGAGCGCATGGGAGGGGGAAGGGAGAGGGCAGGGATGATGGGCATGGGAGTAGGGGGAAGAAAGGCCCCTCCCATTGGCTCCCTGTCAGAAGCAGATGGCGCCCCCTGGTGGATTTGGGGCAAAGTGCCAGGATCGTAGAAAAGGCGGGAAAGAGGAGCACATGGGAGGGGGAAGGGAGAGTGCAGGGATGATGGGCATGAGAGTAGGGGGAAGAAAGGCCTCTCCCAATGGCTCCCTGTCAGACAAACGCTCTGATGTCTATAAATACCCGGGCAATGCCGGGTTATCAGCTAGTAATATATAAAAACAAAAATGAAACAGTTTCGATATCTAAAAAATGATCTGAAATTCTGTGTGCCTGTTGCACATCTTTGGGAACAGTAGAAGTAGGTGGTTCTTAAGTTACCAAATGTTTTTCTTAGCAGTTCATAACTGCTGAAAGTTTAAGCATTATCATATTATGTTAACTGAGGATTTGGATAACAATTTACATGTAGGAGTCTTACTATTGTATTTGGATAAATAGTTTTATTATACTTCTTTCTTTAGGCAACTCAAAATTAATTGAGTAGTCTTATACTTTTCCTATTTTATTTTTCCCTGTCTTCCAAGATAACAAAATTTGTTCAGGACAGACACAGAGCAAGAAGGAATCGTCTTCAAAAGGATCAGCTTAAGAAGCTTCCAGTACATAAGTTCAAGAAAGGTAAGTGAAATGTTTTAGAACCTATAAAATAATCTCTACCCTGACCAGTTTTAAACACAGTGTTACAGCTGCAGAAAACAATTGGATAATGTTTCACACACTGACAAACTCTAATGTTTTCAGACATGGATATCTTTGATTATAAGTATAAGATTGAGTATAAGATTGGTATGCAAAGCTCTTGACTGAAATCTAGAGTAGACAAGAGCAGAACACATGTTGGAGGAATGAAAAATATGGTAGTTCCTTTCAGCCCCCTGACCCAACTTCCTCAATTAAAAACTGCTCTGTAGAAGTCATATAGAAAGAAGCACTTTGGTGGGCAGCTGGGAGAGGCACAAACCAGCAAAAAATTCTCTTTTTTATTTTCCAGTGGGAACAGTTTATTATCGTATTTTTCGGAGTATAAGACGCACCGGAGTATAAGACGCACGTTAGTTTTGGGGGAGGAAAATAGGGAAAAGATCTACCTATTAGGTATTCATCTGGCTAGCATTCTTAGTCTGTTCAGCTTCAGCACATTATTTTATCCCCTGGTTAGGGCTGAAAAGACCTTTTTCAGGGGAGTAGGAATGAAAACAAGCCTGCAAATACTTAGGGCTGGTAAAAAACTACTTTGAAGGGAGTAGGAATTAAAAAATGCTGCAAGCCGGTAAGATTGTTAGCACCTCGTTAGGGCTGAAAAGACCTTTTTCAGACGGAGTAGGAATGAAAACAAGCCTGCAAAGAGGAGTAGGAAGCCGGGAAGATCGTTAGCACCTCCTTAGGGCTGGGAAAAAAAGCTTCGGAAAAGCTACATTCGGAGTATAAGACGCACCCAAATTTTCAGCCTCTTTTAGGGAGGAAAAAGGTGCGTCTTATACTCCGAAAAATACGGTATATTCTATATTCTGTATTTAATCTCCAAGCTTTCTATTTAAACCACCAACTAACAGGAGCACTAAAATATTCCTTTGTAGCCAGTATGAAGATCTGCTAGTAATCTCAATTTATGATTTATAAACTAATGAGTCATTGATGTATTACTGGAATTGATTAAGTATTTTAAATAATTACTTAGAATGTAGCTCCATGATGTAAGAAAACAGAATGTAAATATACTACAAATAAAACATAAAAATGTTTCAAGATAAATATTGCAATTTCAAGAAAGGAGATAATGGATTTTTAAAAATTCTATGGCTTATGACAGCTTAATTCAATGAAATTTGCCCTCCTACATTATATGAATCATATACCAGTACATAGCTTACAAAAGCAGTTATTTGTCAGCAGTCGTGCAGTAGCAGCTCTTAGAAGAAATAAAGTAGTTCTTCTGTATTTCAAGTACCGAATGATATCTTCTACTCAGGATGTTAAGGTTTTTGATGTTTGCTGTCAAAAAGAGAAAATAAGCTTGCTGTATACACTGTATATTTTCCCCCCAGTGCTTTGACAATTGTTTGGGATTCTGATTTGCAGAATTTCCAGCTAGTATGCCAGCAGTTTCAAAGAATATGCTTCCACATATCTGAAAGACATCTTATTGAGAAAGTGTATACTGTATTAAGTTGTCAGAAATAATTCATTAAAAAAACTGAAAAGGATCTTTCCTTTGACATGTGCTTGAACGGAATTTTCCCATTGTATTTTGCACTTTTTCTTCATTGTGTACTGTTCAGGGAGGAGTGAGGATGTTAGTTTTTCAGCGTTTTTGCTTTACAACATGGCATAATTCAGTGGGCCATTTGTTGTAGCTTATAAACAGAGCTATAACTGCATAATGCCACTATCAACAGAAGGAATATATAAGACATTATATGAGTTCAAAGCAAAACTCTAGCCTGCATGTTGTTTGCCCTTGATAAATATATTGCATTATTCATGATATTGTCATTAGTACTACTGCAAAGCAGATATTTGGTTGAAAAGTGCATTTGACATAATGTGCAAAATTAATTTCTTCTAAGATAATGAAATTCACTATGCAAAGCTGAGTGATCTTTGCGGAATAGTTTTATTTCACTGGGCCTAAAATGGACTATAAAGGATTATGAAACAGGCTAAGATTTCCTTTTTCTTCCCTTTCCTTTTTCCTCCTTCCCCTTTCCCCCTTTTAACAAATACATACCGTATTTTTCGGAGTATAAGACGCACCTTAGTTTTTGGGGAGGAAAATAGGGGGAAAAATCTGCCTACCAGGTATTCATCTGGCTAGCGTCCTTAGTCTGGTCAGCTTCAGCCCATTATTTTATCCCCTGGTTAGGACTTAAAAAAACCTTCTTCTGAGAGAGTAACAATGAAAGAGCCTGCAAGCCAGTAAGAGCTGGGAAGATCATTAGCACCTGGTTAGGGCTGGGAAAAAACTTCTTTGGAGCAAGTAGAGCAATGGAAAAAAAACCTGCAAAGACTTAGGGCTGGAAAAACATTCTTCTGAGAGAGTAACAATGAAAAAGCCTGCAAGGTAAGAGCTGGGAAGATCGTTAGCACCTAGTTAGGGCTGGGGAAAAAAGCTTCGGAAAAGCTACATTCGGAGTATAAGACGCACCCAAATTTTCAGCCACTTTTAGGGAAGAAAAAGGTGCGTTTTATACTCTGAAAAATACGGTAAGTGCAGTAGCAGAACTGAGCCTTACACATCATAGGTCCAATTCCCGAGTCAGAGTGGCAGCTTGGCAATTCTCATTGCCACTTTCTATCTTCCAGAATGATACCTTTACCTGTTCTCTTCCACATGACCCAGCATATAAAAGAGACAGGGCTCCCATAATCTGGGAACAAGGAAAAGGGGAGAAATGATAAAAGAAAATGAATGGCATAATACAACCTCTTCTGACTTTATAGCCTTTGTGGTAAGGGTAATCATCTAATCATCTCTACTTTTATGTAAGGAGACTAATCTTACAAGAAATAAATAGAATCAAATGTCTCTTTTAAAACAAGTGAACATTAATATTCCTTTTAACTTTATGTAGCTACAGCAAAATGGAGGAAAGAACACAAGCATTAAAAAATATAGGCAGGATTTCAGGATAACTTCCAATAGAAAAATGGAGTGGCAACTATAAGACTGTATGTTAAGCGTAAGATTAGCTTGTTCTTTTCTCTAAGATTTACAACTACTGAGCTTGCATAGAGAAAATTTACATCAAAGACAATAAACTAGATTAACATCATACACAGCCACAGCAATCTTATGCAGTATTACTAGCTCTCAATTATGAGGTCAGTTTGGTGTACAGGTAGCCCTCAACTACCATGACAATTGGAATTGGAATTTCTTCCGCTAACTTAAAGTATGACTGCATTGCTTAGCAATGGCAATTCCTGCCGTCCCAGTTGCATTGAATTCTTACATTGCATTTAATTCATAGGATACACATGCAGGTATACTACCTTTGTTTATAGTGCCCTAGTGAGATAAAAATTGTACCTGTTTCAAGTAATCATATGTTGTTTGTTTCATTGCAACTTTGTTGAAAAGCGCCCACGGACTCACATCAAACATTTAAATAGCTGCTGCTTGTTGACTTCTTACATAGTTACTTCATGTCCTAATTTAGAGAGTCACCATGCTATTTTCCTTTCAGATATAAAGGGCAGTTAAAATGGGAGCCTTTGGTACTCAATGGAGAAGTCCCTCTATTCTTTGGAGATAATTCTGCCTTTCTGTCCTTACAAAGTGGACATAAATTAGAGTCAATGCCCATGACACTAAAGTTGGTATAGGGGCCACTCTAGAGCTCTATGTCAAGCTGCCTTTAAAATCTCTAGTTAGCACTATTCAAAATTTTGGTATTTTTTATTTATTTATTTATATTTATAGAAGTATAATTTACATATACATATTAATTCTTCTGGCCTTCATTTAATTACTTTTAATAGAAGCAACCCCACAAATGGAAGTAATTTGCATGTTACAGCTTCCTTTCTGTAAATGTAAATTTTGTAATGCAGCAGTTTAGGTAGTTTTCTCTATAAATGTTTATTATTTAGCTGAGGCAAATTGTTTCATATTATAAAGAAGAAAATCGTCCCGGACAACTAAAGAATCAGTCTCACCAAGTTGTAATTAAATGCAACTACTCTATCTAATCAGCCTTTGTGTGGTTGCTGCTTTGGCTGCTGAAAAGGAGAAAATTGCAGACCAGCCAACTAAGAGCAGAGCTGCTCTTGTAGGGAACCACCTAGACTGCTGGAAAGGAAGCTTGTTGTGGCTACTTTGCCCTTTCCTCGTTGTAGAACAGGGGACTGCAAACTTAGCAACTTTCCTTGCCAGCTTCCCAAATGACTTTGCTGGCTAAAGAATTCTGGGTGGGAGTTGAAGTCCACAAGTCTTAAAGTTGCAAAGTTTAGATACACTTGCTATAAAGCAGTGATGGCGCGCGCATGTGCCCACACCCATGCCCTCCCCCCGCGCATGCGCACAACCCCCCAGCTGCCCCCCCGTGCATGCACACAGGCCTCACAACGGACTCCTGAAGCCTGGGGACGGTGAAAAACTGCCAAACGGAAGTTCGGAAACGAACTTCCAGTTGGGCCATTTTTTGCCGTCCCCACGCTTTAGGAGGCTTCCCTGAAGCCTGGGGAGAGTGAAAACAGGCCAACGGGCCAACCGGAAGTTCGTTTCCAAACTTCCGGTTGGGCCGTTTTTTGCCGTCCCCAGGCTTCAGGAGGCTTCCCTGAAGCCTGGGGAGAGCGAAAACAGCCGAAAAGAAGGCCGAAAATCAGCTGGTGAGCACGTGCATGTGCCCTGGAGCTGACATAGAGCAATGCCTCGCGTGCCCTCCGATATGGCTCTGCGTGCCACCTGTGGCATGCGTGCCATAGGTTCGCCATCACGGCTATAGAGCAAGATGGGACTTGCACTGAGTCTTAAATTGGTCATACAAGGATTGTTTTTGCCTATACAAGACAAAACAAGGAGGAACATGTTCGCCACTACACCTGACATGGACAAAAACATTGTCATATAGAATAGATGACATCAGAGGTCTTGCCCCTTTCTCATCATTTGATTGTCCAAGTAAATGGATGACTAGATTTAGCCCCTAAACCAGACCTAATTCTTTACTTCCAGGGCAGCTCAAGAGATATTAACTTTTTGGATAGATAGAAAACTATAAATGTCTCCCCCCCCCCGGCATTGGGAGTAGTTGTGTGTTTCTTTGGTGTAGATTTGAAATGGTATAATTTCATTTTAAAAATGACTTTCAGAAAGAGTTACCTCGTTCTTTTCTTTTGCTGCAATTGATTGGATGAAATTTTTAGGTGGGTGAGAATAGCTGTTCTTTGGCAGGATGCTCCTTTCAGGTTCATGTAAGCTGTTGAGTTTGCTTTTCCCATTAACACATCCACTGGCTGTATTAAAAAAAACAAAACCCTGCATGCCACCTGAAAATCCCAAGGCACAAACTAAGAAAACCTTTTCCTGGAGATTTGTAAATTATTGAATTGTACTGTAGTTTTAACTGAAATTATTTTTAATAATTGCTAATACTTGTTAATTATACATGGACTTTCCAATATACAACATTTAACGTATAATATCCAGTCTATTTGAATTCAAAATCACTGCCAGATTATTGTTTAGGGCTACAGGCAGCTGGAACAGTTATAAATATTTGATCAAGGGTGAGTGTTACATTGAATCCATTATTAATGGAGTCTGTAAAACAGAGCATTTCATTTTGGTGGTGCATAATAGAATTAGCAGTAGAACTTACACTCATCTATCTTTCAAGGTTTGAAGGACATTTTGAATCTGGGGGTGAATATTTCTTAGTCTTCCCATTACAATCTAAGTTAATTGTAAGGTACTTTCTGGACTCTGGTATTTTTAATTGTACAGGGAGCCCTCAATTTACGATTGTAATTAAGACCAGAATTACAATCCTAAATCATGCCAGTCACTAAGTGGTCATCATGTGACTGACTTGATTTTACTACATATTTTGTGGTGGTCATTAAGTGACTGCCACAATTGTTAAATGAACATCATGGTTATTAAGCAAACGCCAGAGTCATTAAGTGAACCAGTTATTCACAGTGGGTGTTTTTGGCTAGAGAGTAGATGTAAATGTCAATTTCTGGCAAAAAATGTTATAAATTGCATTCATGTGACCATGGGATGTTGCAAATGGTCATAAATGTGGACTGGTTGCTAAACACCAAAAATGTATTCACATGACCACGTTGGGGGCTGGATATTTGAACTCTGAATCTGGATCGTAAGTATCTTTCTGGGGGTCCGTTGTAACCTCAAACACTCTCTAAGCAAAGAGTCATTAAGCAAGGATTACCTGATTTAGTTACAGCTAACTTCTTGACCTCACAAGCAAGCAAACAGCCAGACACACAGCACTGGCAGCAGAAGCATTAACACATGACTCCTTTGTAGCAATTCCTAATCCCCCCCCCTTTCCCTGCTTAGGTCTTTTTCTGACACTCATTTGAGCTCTAGAGAAGCTCCCTCAAAGGCTCCTGTATTCTTTAAATGCCTGCTGCTTTGCTCCAAATCCCTACCCTTCAGATGATTTTATTAGCCATGGTAGCACAATTGTTAGAATGCAGTATTGCAGACAAACTCTGCCCATAGCCAGGAATTCGATCCTGACCAGCTCAAGGTTGACTCAGTTTTCCATTCTTCCGAGATTGGTAAAATGAGGAGCCAGATTGTTGGGGGCAATATGCTGAACTCTGTAAACCATTTAGAGAGGGCTGAAAGCACTGTGAAGTGTATTTATTTATTTATTTATTTAATTTATTTATTTTGTGAGATTTATATACTGCCTCACAGTGCAAGCACTCTCTAAGCGGTTTACACCAGTAAGCAATGTATATTTTACATTGCCCCCAACAATCTGGGTCCTCATTTTACCTACCTCGGAAGGATGGAAGGCTGAGTCAACCTTGAGCCGGTGAGATTTGAACCGCTGACCTGTGGCTCACAGTCAGCTAAAGTGACTTGCAGTACTGCCTCTAACCGCTGCGCCACCTCGGCTCTTTCTTTTTTTATATATACTCTTTTAGTATATAAGTCTAAGTGCTATTGCTGTTGCTATTAGGTTTAACCAATAGCAATAGGATCATAACTGGCTCCCGGTTTTGTCCTGGTCCAGGCAGGAAAACTAGAAAAATAACACTCCAGTTGTAAAAGGGAAGAGAGACCATCAGTCATATTGCTGTACAGAAGAACAATGCAAGTTCAGGAAACGTTTTAAGTGCTTTGAAACAGAAGTATCTTGCTCTGTGCTCCAAATAAAACATTTGAAATATGCAGCTTGTAATATGAGTGCAGAGCCCTTGAAGGAATTATTTTGAGTGTGAAAACAAAATATTTTTGTATATTAGTATATTTGAACTGTTTGGACTCCTCTGTTTCCAGAATGACTCTTTTTCAAATCTCCTGAAACAAACATTCTAATAACATGATGATAATTTTTTTTCAAGTAACGGCTATATACACTATAATTCTTCAATTTATCTGACTTAGAAGGGCAGAGCAGATACTATTATTACTTTACAGAAATAATTGCCTGAAAATGGAAGCTAAATAACTACTTGAGGGTTTATAGATACCCCTTATAATCTATGTTTCAGCATTAACAAATTGTAGGGTATGTCACAAAGTGTAACACCCTAGTTCAAATATAACTTTATTTCTATTGCATTAAATTAAAGGTCATCTTGTTTGACATTACTTCCACATTTCTACCATTCCCAGCTTAGAAATATAAATTCTCAATTAACATTTTCACATTAATGCTGCTCATACTTACTGTGAAAATACATTGATTACATTGTGTGTAAAAGAGCTACAAGAATAATATTGGTAGTTTATAATCTTAATGAGCTTTGTTGGATGCTTACAGACCTAATTGCCTATGGTATGTGAAGCATTCTTTTCTCTTTTATGTGTAGTTAGGCAAATTTCTTGCCACTTCACAGTATTTGCAGACTTATATGTACTTAATTTAAAAAATAAGTCTTTAGTTTTTTCCCCCAACAGTTTTAATTGGGAAGCATCAAGACAGAACTTACTCTCCCGTTAATAGTTCAGTTGTCCGTGCTAAAATATCAACTAAGTTGCTTGTAAAATTGTGTATACTAACCTCCCAGAGGAAAACAAATGTGATTGTGGAAAAATGTAACACAAAAAGGGTTGTAAGCTTTAATCAAAGGCATCTAAACAAAGCAAGCCTATGTAATCCCCATGGTTCCTGGCACAAAGAAGTTGTACCTTAGAAAACCTAGTTCAGAATTAGTTCTTTGTGATAGTGTATTGGCAAGAGAGGAGCCAGAATTTCCATTTGTTGAAGATAAGATTTCCCAGGGCACTAATGCAAAATCCATTAGCACTAATTACAGTTGGTCAAACCCTGTTGACACTGAAGGGTTAACTATTTCTGCTTCTTTATTTCATATTTGGATGGCAGATTTGGAGGAGTATAATCTTGGTGTTAGACATTCCTTCATTTTCTTTCAACACATTCTGATTGCCTGCAAACTTTATGCTCTTCTTTGCATTCAGATGAGACTAATTAGTGAAACTTTTTAGAAAAAGAGAGGGATTCTTTCATCTCCCAACTGAATTTTTGTGTTAAATCTGAGCCAACAGGTTCTAGGCTGTATCTTGGCAACACCGAGACTTCTTGTATGGCATAAAAACTAGCTTTCCTGGTGGGTGGAATGGGGAAATGTCCTGACAGTTATGTCACAGTAATGAGACGAGGGAACTGGAGCATTGTTAGTATTTAGGATGAGAAAGTCTGTGAATTGTTACCAGCATTAATTTCGGTGAACCTTTTTTCTATATGTGTACTTGCACTACAGTTTCTGCTGTGCTTCTGGTGGGATGCAAATATCTTAATAATTAGATTACTCATTCTACGGAGAAATAGCCACCCTGCCTCTGATTATAACTCTTTAGTCTCATTAGTTGCGGCTCTTTTCCTCCTTAATACAGTACTTCTAATGTTTTGTTAGATCTGTTTATTACAATTTTAATCTACTGATTCTAGTCCTGTCCTCTGTAACAACAAAGGTGAATTAACATCTTAAGAGCTAAGATGCCTGGAATTATCCACATCTTTCTGAGTCTTCATTGGGCTTGTTTTCCAGACTGGTTCCTCTTTGCGACATGTTTCAATTTATCAGTATCTTTCTTTCAGTGTGGTAAATTTGACATATTTCCCTGACTGAAGTCTGATTAACAAATTATAGTTGGATAACTGTTTCCCATGAAATACAGTCTGTGACTGCACTAATCGATGAAAATTAATAACAGAGTCACCTCATGTTCTACTTGGAATATCTTAAATCATTTTCATGTCTACGGGTGGACCTCAGTTAACAAGAGTAATTGGGACTGGAATGTTCAGGGTTAAACAATATAGTTGTAAAGTGTGAGATATCACACGAAAGTGTAGCAACAGAAATGCAGGCCTTCCCAATTGCCATCATTAAGCAAATCCCAAGACATTGTTAAGCATGACATCACATGACTGGCATTTGCAGCTTCTTGCGGTCTTTCTCATTGATTGCTTGTCTGAAGCCAGCAGTGAAGATCACAAATGGCAATCATATGACCACAGGATGCTGTAAGGATTGGAACTTCCTTCAACACCATTGTAAGTTCAAATAGAATAGAATAGAATTCTTTATTGGACAAATGTGATTGGACACACAAGGAGTTTTTCTTTGGTGCATATGCTCTCAGTGTACATAAAAGAAAAGATACATTTGTCAAGAATCATGAGGTACAACACTTAATGATTGTCATAGGGTACAAATAAGCAATCAGGAAACAATCAATATTAATATAACAGTTACAGATGAGTGGTTGTTAAGTGAAGACCATCTGTATTGTCAAGACCCCATGTAATATGTATTCATTTAGTCCAATTGTTTATTAAATCAGTTTATATGGCCGCCCAGCTCATGAATGCAACTATAGTCTGGCTTTCATTGTTAATTTTTGGTAGCTCAATTAAAGCTCACACTAGGTTCAGCTCATTGTTCCAACCTGCCAATATCCTTTTGAGTCATGTCTCTGTTTTCTGTATGGTGAGCTCACCCTCCTGGCTTAATGACAACTGCAGATTCAGTAGCCACACAATTTACTTCCTCATCAAAGTCACTTAGCTGACTAGATAATGAAATTTCTGGCACTTTGGGATGGCCCTGTAGTCTGTTAGCAGAACAATACTGAGGATGGCAGCAAACCTTTATTGTTGCCAGCTTTATCTGTATCTCCTGAAAGCAAATCTGACAACAGTGTCTCATTTTAGTGCCCTAAAGACTAGAATACTCTATATTCCTTATTGGGCATTGCTTTGGAAATCTGGACAGGATCTTCAGCCACAGCAAATGAAAAATTGAAATATTTCTTAGATTCTTGGCCAACCTTAATACTTTCTTTTTCAATGTTTATGCCACATTCCTCCATTTAAAAAATTATTTGGGGGGAGATTCTCCCCCTTAAATATCATTTGCAGAGAGCCACCTTGATGTAGTTGTTAAGGCATTAGTTCTAGTCCTGCTTTAGACGCAAAGACAGCTGTGTGACCTTGAGCCAGTCATTTTCTCTCAGCCCTAGGAAGGAGGCAAGGCTTCTGAAGAACCTTGCCAAGAAAACTGCAGAGACTCATTCTAGGCCAGGGGTCTCCAACCTTGGCAACTTTAAGCCTGGCGGACTTCAACTCCCAGAATTCCCCAGCCAGCTGCCTGGGGAATTCTGGGAGTTGAAGTCCGCCAGGCTTAAAGTTGCCAAGGTTGGAGACCCCTGTTCTAGGCCATCGCCAGGAGTAAAAAAACTGACTTGAAGGCACAGACTCAAAGAGAGCAAATGCTTTTATTTTAGCTGAATAAAGATTTATTTTTTAAGAGTAATGATACTTTGATGGTGCTATAAACAGTTTGGCATTTTGTCTTTCCTGCGCTTTTGCAGTACCCCACTAGGAAAAGATAGCTTTGGTGTAAGAAGTTGCAGGGAGCTTCTTGATTGACTCTCCATACATCCTGAAATATCTTTCACCAAAAGTGCTCCATTTATTCTTGTATTGAAGCTGCCACCCTGTTGACACTATTAGAATTCTATAAAATGGTAAGATACTCCTGTCATTTGTGCAATTGGCTGGGTTCATAGGAAGCATTTTAACATATGGGAGAAGTTACAATATTATGAAACAGCAGAAATTAGCTAAACATTTAAGGCAAAAGGAGGTTGTTGGATAAAGTGACTATTTTTGAAGTAAACTCTGCTCAAGGGGAATATAAGGCATATCTATTTTGCTTTTGGTGAGAGCAACATGGAGTATATAGAGATCAGGGGTGGGTTCCACTTACCTTCGCCACCGGTTCGCATACCGACGTTTCGCGCGCGTCCCCTCGTGCGATTTGGCTTCCGCGCATGCTCAGAAGCAGGAATTAGCCTGAAACACAGCTGAGGAGCTCATCAGCTGTGCTTTGGGCAAAGAAATAAAGCTCAGAATTCACCTGCGGGCAGGCGGAGGGCTCTTTTTCAAGCCACGGAAGGGGAAAAATTCATTAAAAATACAAAAAAAAAAAAAAAGATGGTAGCGCGCACGGACCGGCACCAACAGTGACATCACCAGCGGGTTGCTACCGGTTCGGGAGATCCGGTCCAAACCGGGAGGAACCCACCCCTGATATAGATGCCTCCTTGGATGTTTTTTTTAATTTCTATGTCTGGCTTACAGTCTTGTGATTTTTGGTGGTATCTGATTCAAGTACTAACCAGGTCTGATCCTGCTTAGCTTTCAGCTCTCACTTGTCTAGAGATACAGTATGGCAAGTTTTAAAATAATGATAAATTTGTTCATGTTCTTATAATTGTCCCTTTCTAGTGATCTAGTAAACTGTTTAAACTGGCAGCACTTCTTCAGGTTTTCAGACACAAATCTTAATCCAAAGCCATCAAAAGATACAAGGGATGCCTAGTATAGCAGCTGTTATAAAGCACTTTTTTTCCATTGAGCCACAGGGTTGTCCTTGGTTTAAGACTGCAGTTGGGACCAGATTTTTGGTTGTAAGTCATGACTGTTTCAGGGGACCCAAAAGGCTGGACCTAATTTTACTACCCCTTTTATGCCTGTAATTAAGAGACTCACATGCATAAATGTGAATCCATTCTCCTGAATAGGTTTTTTTTAATTAGAGACATGCAAAAAATGTTGCAGATTGCAGTTACATGAGCACAGAATGCTGTAACCAGTCATGCATGTGGGTTGGTTGCCAAATGCCCCAAATGTGGTCAGGTGATTGGGGGGAGGGGGGAAACAACACATATGCAATATTTTACAGCAGCTAAAAGTGGTTCATAAGCCATAAAGCATTCTTCCTGCCATGGTAACTCAGAACAGTCATTAAATGATCAGTCATAAGTCAAGGACTATCCATATAGCTTTTGCATAGCAGATGTTCTGAGTTCTTGATATAACTATTTAAATGCTAATACTCTATATAAGAGAGCCAGTTTGATATAGTGGTTGAAGGCAATGAACTGTAATCCAGTAAGCTGTAAATTCTAGATGACTCACTTTACTTACAATGGCTTAGATCTCAAACAGCCACCTAAAGGCACTCCGAATAAATTTCTGCAGGGCATGGATTCTGCTACATAGTCTTACTTCTGCTTTTGTACTGTCTCTTTCATTCAAAACTTCTCTGCTTCAGGAGATGAGTATGATGTTTGTGCCATTTGCCTGGATGAATATGAGGATGGAGATAAACTCAGAATTCTTCCTTGTTCTCATGGTGAGTATCTACATTTGATTATTTACTGAACTCTTGTTTTATGAGGGACACAAGATTTTGCTTCTTATAGACAAGGAACCAAATGTTGTACATTTGTAAATGCAGTTGTTTTTATTAGATTAAACTAATAAGGCTGGTTCCTACAGAATTGTTGTGATTACATCTCCAAGAATTCCCAGCCATCTTGGGCAAAGACATATAATGAAATCTATTACTGCTATTTCAAGAAACAGTTTAGACTATGTGGTATGTAAGAGAGAAGAAACTTAGTCCTATATTTGTAGGAATTTTGACAGCGTTATCAGTATCCTAGATTTGATTGTATATTTGGATTAAAAATGGTGACATTTTAAATATTAATATTAAATGGTTGCATCCAAAATTCATATTTATAAAATATTATGTACTGGCTGACAGTTTGTATCTTCTCAAAGAGATTAATAGAATAGCTGGGCTGACTATTTTGTCTGATACAGCAGGACAGCATTTGTTACCTTTTAAAAACTCAATTATGCTATTTCCAGTTTGCATTTTGAAATGATAATCCAAGGAGATCCAAGTCATGAGTGTTATTTGAAAGTACAGATCAGTGGCTTGCATGCAAGTAAAAATGTGACATTGCTTGTAGCTAAATAATTCCCTGTAGTGGATTCTGTGCTGTTTGTGCTCTGTAAATTTCACATTTATAACTTTCCACAAACACAGATTTTTTTTGGAATTTAATTTTTCATAATAGTTGAAATTCAACTTTTAGTAGTAGAAATCAGTATAGGGAGCACAATGTTTGATTGCAGACTTAAAAGGGCCAGTTTAACTTATTTTTTTGTACTGCATCTTATGATTGTAGGAATTATAATAGACTAATAACTATCACCTGAAAATGTAAGACTACATTTTCAAGACTTCAGAGGTCCAACATTATTTCAGAGTTTTTAAATTCAGCAATGACGTTTCATTGGCTACTGCTCTCCAGTAGGACAATGTCTAAGCAGCAAGAACTTTAATAAAAAAAATACACCACAAGTAGCATCTATAGTTTCTTCAGAAGTAAACTGGCTTCTACTGTATAGAAAAAAATGTTATCATAAAACATGTAAAATTATCCCCAAACTGCCTATAACTGCCCATTTCCCCCTGTCTCCTTCAAACACATCTCTCTCTCTTTCCCTCCTTCCTCTCCCTTTCTTCTTTCTCTCTCTTTTTTTTCTGGCAGCCTACCATTGCAAATGTGTGGATCCTTGGCTAACTAAAACGAAGAAAACGTGTCCTGTCTGTAAACAGAAAGTGGTCCCTTCTCAGGGAGATTCCGATTCTGAAACAGACAGCAGTCAGGAGGAGAATGAAGTCTCTGAGAATACCCCTTTGCTTAGGCCAATTGCTTCAGTTAGCACTCAGTCTTTTGGGGCATTATCAGAGTCATATTCTCATCCAAATATGACAGAATCTTCTGACTATGAGGAAGAGGAGGAGGAAGGAAATGAAGATATTGACAGTAGCGATGCAGAGAATGGAGTGACGGAAGAAAGTGTAGTAGTCCAGCTACAGCCCAATGATGAAAAGGATTACAGAGCAGCAGATGCTGTTTGAACTGCAAAAGGGGCAGTGTTACATGAACTCCTCTCCCCAGAGACCTCTCACCTTATGTACCTGTACATAAGAGAAGTGCATTGCAGCCCTTCCATTGCTTCACTAGAAGCACCTGTTCATATAGCATTCTATAGTTTAATCTCATTGCAGGTTTCTTTTCTTTTTGTTTATTCGATTTGTCTTTTGAAGACAAGAATTTTAACAGGACTTCACAATGTTAGTAATGGGGCTTCCACCACTAAATATAATGCACCCCCACAAGAGAGGTATATCAGCATCTTGTTAAATGAAGTTGAACCAAGACCGTACATGTGTTTTCCCTGCTACAAGGGTATAAGTAAGCAGTGACTTATTCGGTTATTTGTTAAATGTATGGTAAGTACTACCCTAAACATCCATCCAATCAAAAAATGTATGGGTGTTATGTCTGTGAAGGCTTTCTCTACAAGAACCAGCACCTTTTAAAGAACAAGATATGCTTGTTCTGTATTTGTCTGCCAAGAGTATTTCCCAACAAAGAGGAATTGGAGCTTTGAGCTCTGTAAAGGATTTTCACACTCTTTTCCATTATCCTATTGTGTTTGCAAGCACCTGGCAAAGAAATCTCAACATGACTTAGCTTAACCCATCTTTAAGGAAATAAACAGGATAACCCCCATGTTCGTTGGCATACTTCGCTAATACTCCGCTTTCTTCAAGACGGGGATTGGGACCAATGCAGAAAGGCAACCTTAAAGCACACCACCTACTAGAACGTTTAATTTTGTGTATGCCATTGTGTATTTGGAAACAATTTTGTGCAGTACTGATTCACAAAGGAGGTATATCTTGTAATAAGAACGTCTGATACATTAGCTTGGCAAAAACTATGCAGAGAAATAAATCAAACTACATATTGAATTTGAAAATGAGTGCTCATAGCTAACAGGATTTTACTTACACTGTATCATGAAAAGAACTTCATTATATAGAAGTGCAACTATGTAAAAAAATGTAGCCATGCTTCTGTATAGTCAAATTACAGGGATTTTTTAATATAGCCTTGTACAGGAAAGTTTGAAAGGATGTTAATAAATACGTTTTCCACTTTAATAGCCATTTTGCCAGTATATGTGGATCTACATTAAAACAGGCTTTGTGAATTCCTTTATCCTTCCAAAAATGGTTAATACCCCTTTCCTGCATGGCTGGTGTTTAGGCAGCAGATTACCAGAAATTTCAATTAACCACTCTTGCCATGGTTTTTTATGATAAATAAATGCCATTCTCTTTATGAAGAAGCTGCGTCTGAGTGAGACATATATATAGTTTGGGAGCCTCTCTGAACAAGTAAGAAATAACTTTTCACATATTTATTGTATTTTTTATCAAGCCTTTATTATTTTTATAACTAAGATGACAAACATATCTAGTACTTCTTCGTCCTCCTATTTTCTCCATAACAATGCTATGAGGTAAGTTGGGCTGAAGGAGAGTGGCTTGCCAAAGTCACCCAGCTGGCTTTCATGCCTAAATAAGGTTCAAGAAAGTGAAGAGGAAAAAAAATCATAAACTGTTTATAAATTACTTCAATTTTCACATTAGTATATGTATAACTAATAAAAAAAGCCCCTACTGTGAGTTGTCAACACAAGTATATCCTATACTTCATCATACTTTAAAGTATTGAATTTTTTTGTAAAGGGCTTGAGATATCTTAAATATTGGATTGAAATATTTGATTTCTAAAATGTGCAACACCATTTATATATCACCTTTGAGCAGAGACAACTAGAATTAGCAAGTATCCTTAATTTATTCAGGCAACTGTTTTGCAAGCTCTTCAATTTATCCAATTAATGAATCCATTTTTTCCCCTTGGTAAACATTTCAGTAGCTGTTTTATCAGTTTTATATTTTAAGAAGTCTGTGCTTTGCCATTTGTCTGAAACAAAAGTTTTTCTGTTGAACTTGTCACTCTTAAACCTTGTTTTTTTAAACAAATTGTCAAATATTCACCTAAGATTTTTTTTAAAGAACAATATTGTTTACTTGAACAACAGGGCAGGCATAGACTTTAAAATTACTTGGCAAGCTGATTGGGGTGCATCCCAGCATTATTAAGTCTTAAGTCCTATTATTAGCAAAAGAGTGAAGTTGGCATTCAGGTTTTCATCCAACTGACATACCTTTATGTATTTGTATTTTCCACGGATATAAAGGGGCTTCAAAGATTAGATAGCTTACATCAAACTTTAGACAAGTTTTATATTGCAAAGGCCTAATGGTTTATTGGTTGAAAAATAAGGGAAGAACTTTGAGCAATGGTACATGCCATATGTTACCTGGTAAACTACAGGATGCTTTATCACTGAAGAGTTTTTTTTTTAACTTTCGAGATGTTTATAAAAGGGGAGTGGAAAGCCTCTGGGTGATAATTGCCATTTCCTTAAATTATCTTTAATGATTTAGAGATTGGGGGATTGTTTAAAGGTGGAAGTGTAATGACTTGCTTCCTAGAAGTTTTTCTAGACTCCTTAATTTTTGAACATATAAAGGCTTACACAGTATCAGGCTGCATGTGGTTTGTGGACATCCATCTATGCATTACCATAATAGTTGGAACCTTCTCCAATTGTAATATAACTTAACTTTAAAGCCACTAAATTGTAAATGGTTATATATTTATTCATATATTTATGGTTTCAATGTTGTAAGGCACCCAGAGTCATTGTGTCAAGATGGGCTACAAGCAAATTTAATAAATGTTATTTACCAAAAATCAGTAAAAATTAATAATTTGAGATTGAATAAAAACATTGGAAGGATGATAATGCTAGAAATGAAGATCTTCCACTGAAGCTGGACAGTTTTCAAAACAGACAAAAATCTAAATGTCACAGTATAGTTATATTAATCAAGATTCAGCAATAGCTCTAAATTTGGCTATCTAGCAGCTTTTTCTGTTGATCAAACTGGTTTTAATGACTTTCAGTTGATGTACAGCAAAAGCAACATTGACATAATTGAATGCAGATTTCTTCGCTCTCCCAGATCTGTTGAAAAACGTGATTGATATTAAAGGATCTTCAGAGGATTATTCACTAAATTCAACAGATTGCATGATAATTAAATTTATACTGATCTTAATAGAAAAAAAAAATAGTGTACCGTATTTTTCGGACTATAAGACGCACCGGAGTAGAAGACGCACCAAGATTTCAAAGAGATAAACAAGAAAAAAAAGTTTTTGCCTTCCCTGACCCTTAGGAGCACTCTGCAGGCCTCCCAAATCCTCTGCGCACCCCGTTTTTGCAAAAAATGGGCCTGTTTTTGCCGAAAATGGAACACGCGGGGCGGCGCTTTGGGAGGCAAAAAATGGCTGTATTCGGTGTATAAGACGCACCAGCATTTCCACCCTCTTTTAGGGGGGGGAGAGTGTG
Source organism: Diadophis punctatus similis (assembly GCA_023053685.1). Lineage (NCBI taxonomy): Eukaryota > Metazoa > Chordata > Lepidosauria > Squamata > Dipsadidae > Diadophis > Diadophis punctatus. The sequence continues at coordinate 53,600,424 of JALIGW010000005.1, forward strand.
TCATACTCCGAAAAGTACAGTAAGTATAAGATAATCCACAAGGGCAACGAAGAAAAAGAAATAAAACACCACATAACACTAATTCATAATTTATTTGGTTGGAATAAATTTATTTCATCTGTCTGTAAACAAGGTGTTTAATAGTTATGGCATTTTTTGAAATGCATATTAAATCAGATGAGTTAGACTGTATCCCAGATGTAACAAAGTGCAGGGAAATAAATGAACAAATCAGCAACAAGAATTTGTTTAAGTCTGTACATTATCCACAAGGCTCAAACAATAGAAGCAAATACTAGTGTGTCCCTAAAGTAGTGCCATTCAGAAGAAGCCATTCTTGTAGTTAAAATCCATCTCACAATAGCAACAGATCATTTTTTTTAAACATTAGTATGGCACAGAATACATATTAAAAATTTATCACAAGACAGCCAACTCAGTTATTCCAACCAAGACCATCTTTCATTTTCTGTATACAGAGTTCTGCAGTTCTTTTAAATGGACATACATGTTAGTACCGTGCTCAAACTGACAATTTGGTTACACGTGTTTCAGATGATTAATGCACAAGGCAATTTACTTCACAATTTCTGCAGCTAGGGCATGACAGGCCAAATGAAAATTAGATTTGAAATGGTATTATTTGGACTTTTATTTTAAAACTACCAACCTTCAAAACATACTGGTATCAAAGTAGCAAGTCTTAATATCTTTTCAATGTTCCAACAGACTGATGTCAATCAAGGTGCTACCTGTATAACCAAAGGTGGCAGTTTGCTGACAGTGACACTGCAGTATCATATAAAACCCAAGCTGCAAATCAAAATTGGTCCTATGGAAAAAAAAAAGAAACTCGACACACTCCAGATGGTTGCATTGGGATATCTAAAGTCCATGATGGCAGCCTTTTTACAGTTCAACTACAGAACAGGAGCTGGCAAAGAAAGTTACGTGCCTGAGCTATTGTGGTGATGGAATGTCCCTGGGGATTCATTCAAGATGGTGATGGTGGTTTGGTGACGGGAGAAGTGTATCGGCACCTTTTCATAGTTTTGCAGTTACCCTTTTAAAGCAGGATGTGCTTCAGACATCATGAAGAGTTTTGCAAGTCTACACAGAAGAGCAACAACAAAACTAGAGCAACAATTTTAACAGCTTTCAAGCAGCAAATTGGTTAAACAAACCAGGCACTGTATTTTAAAAAATGTATTTATAGATAGAAGATGGAAGCAAAGAAACAAAAAAGTGGATGAGGATAAGGGGGAAGAAAGTAGAGATATGCATGCACTTTACCCCTCCCAACCATGCTCTACAAAGGAAGACTAATGAGCTGTGTAAATGCTCAAAGTGCTGAAGAGGCATTGATCAATCTTGATTGTACAATCGGCACCTTTATTTCACTTCATTTAAATTGGTTTAGTTCTCAATGTCACATTAATCGCTAAGACAAAGCAAAGTCTGGACTTAGCATGATTTTCTTCCGAAGGCTTCAATGTATCATGCATATCATCTGTTTGCAATAGATGGTGCCAGATACAGAATATGGATACGACAATGATTAACATACCAACGAAAAGAGTAACTAAAGCCATGACATCAGGAAAAAGATGTGTAAATAAATTGCCATCTTTAGGCTAGTAATATGGTGAACACAAGAGGATTGTGATGAGAGTTGCTATGTGAATGGGGAGAGGTTTAGATATCAAACCTCTGCAGGTGTAAAGCCAGTTCATTAGCTTTCGTATTGAGTGTCCCTCTTTGGACAGTTTCTCTTTCCCATAACCATAACCAATGCTGGAGTACACAAGGAAACAAGGATGAACAGAAATAAAGAAAGAATAACACCTTTCCCCACCAATAGAGGGATACAAAGGAGACACAGGTTCATTCCCCATCACCCTGCATTGCTAATAAAGTTTCCACAATGTAGATTACTGTCAGGAAAGTTTAATAGCAATTTTCCCTAATACTTAACAGTCTGCCTAGCAACTAGAACCCAGAGTCTCTCAAGTATTTTGCCATTGAGTATGCCTTCTTATTCAATCCGCCTCCATGGACCCCTTCTTTGCCCATTACGAAGACCAAGACTGAAAAAGAAAACAATTATAAAAAAAGTGTTAAAAATAATTCCAAGAGTTAATTAAGCACTGTAATAAAAGTACTCAGATGTTTCACATTAGAATAATCACATAGGATTATTCTTTGTTCAAATGTTTCTTTTTCAAAAATTTTAATAAGAGCAGGCAGATAAACTGTCTAATGTCTGAGAAGTAGCATATTTATGATGTGGAAATTATAGCTGAAATAACTACAGTAAATATATCAAAACACTTGGTTTAAATATGATCAGAATTATTTGCAGTGCAACTCAGAATAGCATAGTTCAGAAATATTTAGAACATATTTGTAGGTTCTCCTGTATGCCAGCAGATGTCACTAAAATATATACCTGTAGTAATTCTGTTCTCAGTATGTTCTCATGACAAGAGTGTGTCCATGTATATATTGTTCTGCTTTTTCTATACACTGTATATTTAAAGTCTCAGCTGATTAATATGTTGGACTTGTATCTGAAATCCACATCCGAGCAGTGACTTGACAATTGGCAAGTTACTCTCAAATTACTCTACCTTAGAGGACTGTTTGGGGGAAAAATGGGACCTTGAACTTCCAGAGAAATGACAGGATGTAAATGTAGCTAATACTAAATTTTCGGTGTCTTTCAGTACACATTTCTTATTTATGCTATAAATGCAATCCACAAAGTGTTTGGAGGGACCTTTTGAACTCTGAAACCAAAAGTAATACAGGTAATCATTAACTTTGAACCATTCATTTAACACCCACTTTTAAGTTACGATGGTGCTGAAAAAAAATGACTTGCGACCAGTTTTCGCACTTATGACTATCACAACATCCTCAGTTATGTGATCAATATTCGAGTGCTTGGCAATTGGCATGTATTTACAATGGTTGTGACGTACTGAGATCACATGATCACCATTTCTGACCTTCCCAGGGGATGTCCAATAAACAAAGTCAATGGGGGAAGTCAGGTTGATTTAACAACCACTTCAATTAGCAAAGGAAGTTCTGTTCCCAACTGTAATCATAAATTGGGAACTACTTGTACCCACTCCAAGTTCAGAAAATGATTTAATGGAATGCCTGTGAGTTTAATATAAGTTTGTGAACTATTGAAATGAACAGTTGAATGGTTCAGGATACCCCTGCTCTCTAACGCTACATGCATATGCCACAAATTAAAAATCCAGGTTATCTTTTTGAAAGTAAATGTTGTCAACTCATTTACATTCTCAACATTAAGCCTTAATACTATGAATCTTGCACTACCAATATGGACAAAACAGTTTTATGAACAAATTTTATTGGATATAACTTGAAGTTATTTATTGCCTGCATATTTTCTACTATTTAACAAAAAAGCAAATCAAACAATAGTGGAAGAAAAAGCTTACCTCGTCCAGCTCTGCCTACAGCAACATTATATGTTGGTTCGCCACCTTGGCTCTTTGTCCTGATGTCCATTGTACAGTCACCATCCACATAGAGGCTATCTCGGATCACAGAACACTTCTTTGCACCAAGAGTCAGACCATTGGTAAAAAAACCTTCGCGGTCTTTTCCTACAATCATATCTATTTCTATAGGCTGTCAAAGAGAGAAATCCAGAATTTTAGTTGAATCTTTAATGCTGCACACTGAAGAATCTATGGATGTAGAAATTGTGCAAGTTCAATAGCAAGTTCTCTAGCAATTTAACATAAAGGTGGAAATCTGAATTCAAGGGATTGTTCTTTAGCTATGAAGTGCAATCTCTAAGCAGAAAGCACATTTTAATTTGAATGACAGGCCACAGTTGCACTCTAAACAGTAGGTGAACCCAGAACAAACATTTAAATAAATAAAATGTAACATAAAATTCATTTTATGTGTTTTCAATAATTCTCTTTAGTAGTTTTAAAATTTACAAATTGATGCCAGCTTTTGTATAGACTCTAAGATTGCATCCAATCCTTTCATGGGATGCATGAAATACTTGTGGTTAAGTCATGCATCTTTGCTTCTACTGTAAAAAAGTTATTTTGAGTGCTAACAAAATTATATGCAGGTTAAGGAGCTATTTCTTAAATAAATATCTTAAATAAATATCAAAGAGAAGTATAGGAATAGACACCATAGACATTTTACTATATGAATAGGCACCACCTTTGGATTCAGCATAGATCTAAGACAGAAGGTGAACCAATCCATTAACAGCCTTAGGCTGTCCACAAACCCTCTTAGATGCCATGCAACTACAGCTTTAAGGCATTAATAGTATACATTAAATACTGAAGGACAAAATGCAGAATATCCTTAATTGTTTATATCTAGAACTTTAGGGCTTCTTAAACCAGGTTTCTCAAATGTAAAGCACACAGGGTTCTTACTCCCATTACTGCAAATTTGTGGTTTTGCAAACATAATGCATTTTAGCAACTCCAAAGCTACTGAGATTGCTCAGACAAAAATGGATTTCAGAACTGCCAGTTATCGGATAGGTATGTATAAGAGGGAAACGAAGCAACAAACACGGCCTGTTTTAACAGCTGGAAATAGAATAAGCAAGCTGCTTACAAATCAGTCTTTTTTTCTCTAAACACAGGCCAGCATTTTGTTCAAACAATACAAACAATAGAAGAGGCAGCTCAGCTAGAAAATGTGTTCCCCACACGTTTTTTCCATTGGAAGGCGTCTCCTTCCAATGGAACTGCAGAGTCATAGCAGGCCCTAGTCATTCCCAAGTACAGGCCAGGAGTCTACCTATCATGATCACCATCTCAACACTAGAGAAAGACTAGCTCAGCAGCCACCCAAGGGCACTGCTTTTTTAACCCATCCTATACCTGCTGCAAATAAGGCAATATTTTAAGCCTTATCTTAACATTGCTGATACCTAAAGCAAAATCCTCATTATTCTTGGAATAGATTATTAACAAAAGAGGAAAACGTATTTCAATAGTTTGTCAATTTTTGCACATGCCTGCACAGATAGGCAAGCAGTTAGCCAAAATGGCATTCCGGAGAGAAAAAGCCAGCCATGATCAGGATTGTAATGCAACATCAAATTGCACTTTGAATGCATTGGCACGACGAAGATTTTGTGTACAAATGTTTATATCATGCCAATAATTGTGGTGTTTCAGCTTGCAAACACCGGCTGGTCAACATACAATACGGAACCTTCTTAGAGGGATCATCCCTCTCCTTTATCAGCTCTACTTCTATGGACCAGGGCACTTTAGGATAAGTCCGAAAGCCAGGATGGGGGGAGAGAGAAGGAAGGGGCGAGAAGACGAAGACTGCAGTGCAGGAACCGAGATGATTAATATCTCGGGAAAGGAGTGAGAAAAGGAGGGGTTAAAAAAAAAATCAGCGGCAATGCGCCATCTTGGAGGCGAAAAACCTGGAGCAACTGGCGAGGAACGGATTCACAAAAGCCTCCTACGCTGCATTCGCAAATCCCTCCCCAACAGCGCGAGGCAGACTAAGGGATTCCTACGCTAAACTCCCTCTGAATCATCCGCAAGCGCCCGCGCGCGCGCGCCCGCCCTTTCCAGGGTCCGGCCTTTTCCCTCTTCCTCCTCCCGCTCTGTTGCCGGGCATGACTTAGTCCAATGCTGGTAGTAAAGACGCCCCCGCACCCTACCGTACAAAATGGTGCCCCCCCCCACAAGAAGGCTCGGGTTTTTCTACCTTCACCTGGCCCCACGTGCACCTGAAATCTGGGGCGAAACTCCAACGGCAGCTTTCCCCAACCTCCCAATCTGGGGCCCTTTATTCCCCCACCCACCCCGCCTCAAGTCACGACTATCCCCTCCAGGGCCAGCTCTCGAGGAGTCTTTCCCTTCCAAGCCTCTAAACTGGGAGGGGCGGGGGAATTTAAAAAAAAAGGGGGGGGGGCTCGCTTTCAGTTTACACGTTCATCCCGCTGGGTCTCTGGAGAGACGGCTTTCCGCGGGATAGAGGCCAACGCCGCGGCCGGCCGGGAGCAAAACCCTTCCACGAGGGAACTCCCCGCCCCCCCCTCTCCCGCCTCTTCCCTCGCCACTTTCCAAGGATTTCTCTAAAGGACGGCGCGGCGGAGGGGAGGCAAAGAAAGGGAAGCGCCGGACGGGGCAGCGGGCGGCCCTTCCCGTCCCGGCGGTGAGAAGAGAGGGCGACCCACTCCGCAAGCGGTGCTGCTGCGGACGCGTGTGAAGCGAGGAGGCGGGAAGGTGCTCCGCCGGGCTTCGAGGGATCGGCAGCCCTCAGCAGCTCCGGCTCTGTTGCAGCCCTTTCCACCCCACCCGCGGAGCTGGGCTCCCGGCTCGCCCAATGCGATGCGGACCCAAAGCCCAGCATCTCTGAGGAAGCCCCCCCCCCCGGTCCCCTTCCCAAATGTCGGGTTCGCCTCCCTGCCTTTCCTCACCACCACCCCCGCCCCTCCGGGATGGCCCCTTCCTTTCTTCCCGGGCGCCGCGGGCTTCCCCTTACCGTAATGCTGTGAAAGATGCCCCCGGCCGTCGCTGCCCAGACGTACTTGGCGTCACAGTAGCCGACAATGGCGGCCTCCTGGCAGCAGCCATCGCACATCAGGTTATCCACGTAGCTCTGCCAGCCTGCCATCTTCGGTGGGTGGGGGGGCGGGGGGCGGAAGCCGAGGCTCGGCGGCAGAGGCGGGCAGGCGGGCGGGCGGGCGAGAAGGGGGGACGGAGGTGGCAGCCGGAGCGAGCAGCCCCGCAGCGGACAGCTTCTCTGCGCGGCGGCGGGGAGGCGGCGAGGCAGGGAGCGGGGGAGGGGACCGAGGGGGTGGGTCCACCTGAGGCGCTGGCGACTGCTGCGATGCCCGCCCGCCCTCTCGCTTTTTAATGGCCGTTCCCCACAGACAGCCGGAGCCGAGGCCACCAGGCAGCGCCCAACCGGCCCCGCAGCAAAGAACGGCGTCAGGAGGAGGCGCAGGAGGGGGAGACGGCCGGGGAGGGGGGGGAGAGCAGTCGAAAGAGTGCGGGCTGCCGCTCGCTCTTTGCTGTACCGCGAAGCCTGCGCTCGCGAGGATCCCTCCGCCACCGGCTCCTGCCGCCGCTTCCCAACGTTGGGTTTGGGGCGGAGGGATACTCTGTACTGCGCGTGGGGGAGAGGCGAAGGAGCTGTTGCGTTGATATTATTAGTGGGGAGGGGATTGCCGGACCCCGGCTGTCTCTGTCTGCACGGTAGCTGCTTCTGCGGGCGAGGATTCGTGGCAGCTGCAGAGCAACTGAATGAGGGTAACGTGGAGTGGAGAAAAAGGTGGGGTGGTCGCTTCGTGGGTTGTGTGTGTGTGGAACTCTACCCGGATCAGCTTTGATCTTAGGCTTTGCTGTGCAGTGCTCCTCCTCCCTTTCAGCGCTGCTTTTTAAAGTTGGTTGTGGTCATGTTAGAGCTTTGCTGCCCTTGAACACCTGCACGGCCAAACTTCCATTCTTGCGGGGTTTCCGTGTGGCATTGGAGGCTTTTCTGCATTCTTGCAGCTATTTCCAGCAAACAACGATCTGACTAAGCGTTGTGTGGGGGAAAGCGCTGATTTTAAATCCGAGTAAGAGCAGTGAGTAACTACTGAGGGTGCAATATTGCGGATGTCTGCATAGGAATTCTTTGTATGCAGCGGCGCTTTCCGTGAACCCGTTAGTTAGGGTGATGCAAAAACTTACTAAAGAAAAGCTATTTTGATTTCTAAATTATTTGTTATTCGTGTTAATCCTGTAAAAAGCATATGGACTTGAAATTAATTGCTCTCTGAAACAAGTTGTTCAACTTTAGGTGAGGCGCTTGCTTTCAAGAAAAAGGGTATGGATATGTTTGCAGGCTGAGGGTATCCCAATGTGGATTTCTTTTGGAAAAGCTTAGAAGGAGATTGCCCCCCAAATAAATTGTTTATAAATATTGTCTGTTAAGAGCCAGAATCCATAAATGATTGTCTCAATAGCAAGGAAATAACTAAAGAACATGCATTCTGAGATTTGTTTACTTTCTTAACTTTCCTCCATAAATAAATGGGGAACCTCTAATGAGAAAGAAAGCCTAGTTTGTTTGTTTGTTTGTTTGTTTATTTATTTATTTATTTATTTATTTATTTATTTATTTATTTAGTTAGTTAGTTAGTTAGTTAGTTATTTAGTTAGTTAGTTAGTTAGTTAGTTAGTGAGATTTATATACCGCCTCACAGTGCAAGCACTCTAAGCCAGCGGTTCTCAACCTGGGGGTAATTACCCCCAGGGGGGTAAAAACGCTATTCTTTAGGGGTAAAAAAGGCATCCACTAAATTTTAGTGGATGCCTTTTTTTTTGTTGGTAATAATAAAAAAATACAGTACAGTAACGCATTTGGTTCATGTGGCATATGCTCTTTCTTGCTAGCGAAACAGCAGAGTGCTTTGAGTGTGGGAACGGGGTGAAAAGGAGGCACGAGGCGGGACTGCCGCCCCCGTCGAAGGCTGAGTCCTGAGGCACACGGCGTTTCACGCATGCGGAATCCGCCGCGCTCGAAAATAGTACTCGGCATGTATAAACCTGTTTGAACTGAGAGCGGTCGGGCACTTGTTCCGACGCATTATCGCATTTGCGCTCCACAATCCGCATACTAAGCGGTTTACACCAGTAAGCAATGTATATATTTACATTGCCCCCAACAATCTGGGTCCTCATTTTACCTACCTCGGAAGGATGGAAGGCTGAGTCAACCTTGAGCTGGTGAGATTTGAACCGCTGACCTGTGGATCAGTGTCAGCTAAAGTGGCCTGCAGTACCTGCCTCTAACCGGCTCGGCTCTGTTACTGGGTACTCTGTTACTGGTTAACTTTTCAGCCTGAATTAGGAACCAAACCTGGATCCTTATAAAATGGTAAAATATAGATGGATTTGTTCTATGTATCCCAGGATTACCAGAAGGCAGAGGACCCTCACATGCCCTGTCACCATTTCTTTTGTGAGTCCCAGAGTAGGTAGGGACAACATCGTGGTAACCTTTTTACATTTGGAGGGTACAGCAGATAAAATGTGTGTCTAAAGTCTTGGAGAGACTTAAGGTTCCCATTTCATATTTTAAAACCCCATCCAGAAATGAGTTCTGATTCCTTCCACTTAAGGAGTATGACACCCACCCACACCCCAATTAACAAAAATTGTAAGTTGGTGTGTGTGCATAAAATTTGTAGGATAACATGTTGATTTATCCCATATTATTGTGACTTTCAATTTCTCATTAAAGTAAGAACAAATCATTTGTAGATTTGTTTCTCTGTTATACCAACTTTCCTTAGAGTAATTGCACTATCAATGATTGCGAAAGAGTGTTAGTCGGATATGAAACTGAAATACTTTGTACTTAAGCAAATTGTGGTTTTAAAGCTGTTATACTTGGCTGGAAGTACATCCTATTTTGCAATTAATTGAGATTACATCTAGGCCTCAATCTTTATTAAATTGATAACTTTGTGAGAACCACAAACCATTTAAACCAAAAGACTGGCATGTAAGGTTTCCACTTGATGCAACTTATCCTATGACAAGAACAGCAAAGGATTCAAAACAAGACTAAAAAAAATTGGCTAAAGAACTAACAGGGATTCCACAGTGTCCTTGTCCCCAGGTCTTTGAGAACAATCAAGTTTTCAATAATTTCCTAAATAACAGAATAGGATAGAATAGAATAGAATAATAGAATAGAATAGAGAATTGAATTGAATTAAATTGAATTCTTTATTGGCCAAGTGTGATTGGACACACAAGGAATTTGTCTTTGGTGCATATGCGCTCAGTGTACATAAAAAGACAAGATACATTAGTCAAGAATCATAAGGTACAACACTTAATGATAGTCATAGGGTACAAATAAGCAATCAAATCATACTAGGAAACAATCAATATAAATCATAAGGATACAAAGTTACAGTCATGCAGTCATAAGAGTGAGGATCATATGAATTCTCCAGAGGACCGGAAATTTAACTGAATAGGCACACTTCCTTAGTCCTACAAGATGTCATAACAGGACAGACCCACCCTGCTGAACCAAAACTCGACATGGATGCAGAGAAGTCCTATATCTGCCAGTTTAGAAATAAATTCCTTTATTCCAAGCAACTTACTTTCAAATTAAGATGCTATAGGACAGTGATGGCGAATCTATGGCACGCGTGCCACAGGTGGCACGCGGAGCCATATCTGCCGGCACGCGAGCCGTTGCCCTAGCTCAGCTCCAGCATGCATGTGTACGCTGGCCAGCTGATTTTCGGCTCGCACGGAGGCTCTGGGAGGGTGTTTTTGGCTTCTGGAGGGCCTCAGGGAGGGGCAGGGGGGCGTTTTCACCCTCCCCAGGCTCCAGGGAAGCCTCTGGAGCCTGGGGAGGGTGAAAAATGGGCCTACCAGGCCCACCAGAAATTGGGAAATGGGTCATTTCCAGCCTCCATGGGGCCTCCAGGGGGGTGGGGGAGGCCGTTTTCGCTCTCCCCAGGGATTAAATCATGGTGTGGGCACTCGCGCATGCATGATAGCGCGCGTGCATGCACTTTCGGCACCCGAGGAAAAAAAGGTTCGCCATCACTGCTATAGGATTTCAGCTTTCATTGTCTCTTTAGGGCAGCACCAGAACTCTAGATTTCATAACCCAGTTCAGAGAGGTTGCGGTTATTTCATGAACAATGTTTGTCCATTGATTTTTTGTAGATCATATATTTATCTAGGACCGTGATGGCGAACCTATGGCACGCGTGCCACAGGTGGCACGTGGAGCCATATCGGAGGGCACGCGAGGCGTTGCCCTGTCAGCTCCACGGCAAACCAGAAGTTCGAAAAAACGCACTTCCGGTTTGCCGTTGTGTTTTTCGCACTCCGGAGGGTTCAGGGAAGCTTCCTGAAGCCCCGGAATGCAAAAAACGACAAAACGGACAAACCGGAAGTGCGTTTTCCGAACTTCCGGTTTGCCCGTTTCGTCGTTTTTTACCGTCCCAGGCTTTGGTAAGGCCTTTGCGTGGGTGTGTGTGTGTGTGTGCACATGCGCAGGGGGCAGCATGGGGGGGGGTTGTGCGCATGTGTGTGGGGGAATGGGTGTGGGCACGTGCGCGCACGCTGGCGCCCGCACCCCCCCTTTTGGCACGCGAACCAAAAAAGGTTCGCCATCACTGATCTAGGATTATATTTTGGCATGAAATTATAAGTAGATAACTTGAGGGTTCTTCAGAAGGGTCTTGAAGATGGAAGGCAAAATTTTATATGCAAGATCAGTAGGAATCTGCCTGTTCGCTTGAATACTAAGTCCAAGACTAGCTTCATAGACTGTAATTTCTAGTTAGGCTTGCTTTTTAAAAGGTTTTTTTAATCCCACCTTTATTATTTTTATAAATAAGGTGGTGAACAAATGTAGTACACCTTTTCTCTACAACAACAACCCTGTGAGGTAAGTTGGGCTGAGAGAGAATGACTAGCCCAAAGTCACTCACCTTGTTTTCATGCCTAAACCAGGACTAGACCTTACAGTCTTCTGCTTTCTAGCCTGATACCTTAATCACTATATCTTGCCTCTCACTTAGGAACATTAAAGATTGTCTCCCAAGACTGATCCTGTTATTAGGATGTGGAAGTTGACTCACCCTATGAGGCATTAAAAAAACTATCCTTTTATTTATTTGTTTTTACCACTCTGTAGATGGATTCAACTTAGAGACACTGTCTCAAACAGCAAAATATTTTGAATATTTCTCCTTCAAATATTTTTCAAGGAGAAAAAGAAAAACACACAATTTGTTGTCTATGCTGTATTTTGTGCAATGTTTTGTCACACAGATTTTTATGTGACTATTGGAAGTTAAACTGATATATAAAGAGCACATAAAAAGCATAGATGAGATAGAGATCCTGTGCTCCAAAATGATCAGTGTATTTCCAATGTTAATTTTTCTAACAGTTCTTTTTAAGCTGGGAACTAGTATGTAAGTAAACCTACACCGACACTTTCCTTCAAATATGCCATCAATTTCAGCTACTATAATTAGCTTATGTTAGGCCAAGATTTCTTACTCATAAAGTTAAATCATCATATTCCCCTGAGTCAGTAACAATAATATCACTTAACAGTAGTGGATTTGAAATCTCCGGGTGGTTCATATTTATAGCACTTTCTTTGAGTAGCACTCTTTGATACATTTAGGATTCACAGAAATGGTACAACTGTAACCAATCATTATCAGTAAAATATAATTTTAAACATGTTTAATAATATAACAGCAGTGTAGAAGTACTACATATATTGACTCAGGGACATGAAAGAATCTAGTAGATTAAATGTCAGTAGAAATGATAGAAGTTAAAGAAGAAAAATGGATAGGACTGGTACTTAGTCCCTGAATTAGGCAAGAGCAATTTCAATCCAGAGTTTCTAAAAAAAAACCATGGCTGATTGAGCTATCTATAATGTGGTTCACAAGTGGAACAACTTGCCTCCAGAAGTTGTAAATGCTCCAACACTAGAAGTTTTTAAGAAGAGATTGGATAACCATTTGTCTGAAGTGGTGTAGGGTATCCTGCCTAAGCAGGGGGTTGGACTAGAGAACCTCCAAGGACCCTTCCATCTCTCCTGTTCTGTTCTGTTATTCTGTTCTGTTCTGTTCTATTATTCTATTCTAATGCTATATTACAACACAGCCTTTCTTGAAATTTTTATTTTGAAGGAATCCTTAAAATAATTTTCAGGTCTTGAAAAACCCCTGAATAATAATTATGCACACAGACATACAAAAACCCTAAACACAATCATTCACTTCTCCATAACCTACATTTTACAATGCATAAAGTAGTGAAGGTGACCTTGACGGAGATATGTAGAAGCAGTTGCCAAGGCAAAAAAGACTAAAGTATTTTTTAAAATCCAGAATGTCCAGATAACGTTCAGAAAGGATACAGGCAAACAACTCCCTAGTTGGCTGAACTACAAGGATGAGGAGAAGATAGCAGAATCAGACTTGTAAGGCTTTGTATTATAGCCAATCTCAGTAAAAGTGCTTTTAGGTTTCTTGTATAGTTGATTTCATGGTCAGACCCATCTAGTGGGTTGAAGGCCAGCTGCTGGATTGCATGCATAAAGCATCCCATCACACTGAGCTATAGTATTGCACGGTGGTTTAAAAAAAAAGATATTTTCCCCACCTCTAATTATACTGCCCCCACAGAACCCCTATTGCCTTCTCACAGAATGCCAATGAGAAGAGGGTGCATTTCATTAACTAAAAACAAAAACATAATATGGAGATAACCTTCAAGAAGGTCTGCAACAATAATTACAGCTCAGACCAGAAAGACAGGAGAGGATGAGAAGAAATTTTTGTCTCTTTCCTGACCAAGCCCACCTAGAAGTGACAGTTTAAGACTTGTTTGAGTCAAACCTGGTGACCCTGGGCACAACCACATGGTTTTCTTGCCAAGCCTGTGTGAATGATTTTGCCTTTGCCACCTTCTGGGATACTTTTTCATCTTTCTAGTCTAGCCTAACTTTTCTTGATGGCTTCCATCCATACATTAACTAGTAGGTGTGTCTGCAGGGAGGGGCAGGGGGGCAAGCAACAACATTAGTGTTGTATTGGTGTGCCACAAACTCTGTCCATTTGAGGCATACAAAAGAGCCAGAACTTGCAGTTGATGCTACTGCAAATCCTGTAGACGTCTTTTCCATCTAGTTCCAGATCTGCTTGGCACTTTGAGATTCTCCAAGGTCACTTAGGTATTGTTTCCTACCTTTAGAAACAAAACCAAACAATCTTAAGAAGAAAATCTTCTTAAGATTAAGTTTGTTATGAATCATTAACTTGCCACTGAGGCCATTTGTTAAATTGATGACCGAGATAAAACTTGAACAATGGACTTTGCATCATTTGTTCTGGGATGCAAGCTGCATATGACATATAAATGCATGATACACTAGCATTTAAAAAAATGAGAAGCATATTGAAAGAAGAGAAGTGTTGGAACAGAAAATATAATGGGTGCTACCGAGGGAGGGGTCTTGTTAATATACATGTACCTACATCAAATTTTGGATTTTATTTGGACTGGAAGTTTTATTTATTATGACTTTGAATTAGCAAGAGTTCCCAAACATTGATTTTTCTTTTCTTTTTAAGTGCTAAGGCTGTTTTATACACATTAAAATGCCAATTATGGGGTTTTTTTTCTTTTTAGTGTGTTCTTATAAGCACTAGTTCCCAATACTGTTCATGAAAGCAAGTATTTAGAACACTAAAAAAGAGATTATCAGTGGTAAAATACAAGAGTAGGTTTACTAGATTTGGATTGCCCTTAGATATCAGCACAGAGAAAACTTGTTGCTTCTATCTTGGGGTTCTCTTGCAGCCCAGATCAGATAGCTAGTTCTAGGTCAATCTGTATAAATTTAGTGAGATTATTATATGGACAAAAGTAGAAAGATTTGGCACTATACACAATGGAGGAATGGTTGATGAAGATAATGGAACTTGAGATAGCTAAATTTCCTTCCTTGATTACAAAGAAGACAATTACAAAGAAGACAACCGATAAACTGAATGAAAAAAAGATAAATACAAAAAATGGAAAGATGGGCACATAACCAAGGCAGAGTACCAACAGACAGCCAGAATCTGTAAAGAAAAAATCAGGACAGCAAAGGCCCAGAATGAACAAAGACTCGCAACAAAAGTCAAAGACAACAAAAAAAGCTTCTTCCAACACATAAACAACAAGAAAAAAATCAAAGAAACAGTTGGTCCACTAAAGAGAGAAGATGGCAAAGAAGTAACAGACAACACAGACAAAGCAGAGCTACTGAACACATTCTTCGCATCAGTCTTCACACAAAAGGAAACTGCAGCTCAACTACCCAGCAACACAAATATAAAAAACAGATTTGAAGCAAGACTCAACCTAAGCAAAAATACAGTAAGAGATCACCTATCTGAACTTAACAAATACAAAGCACCAGGACCTGATGGATTACACCCCAGAGTCCTAAAAGAACTAGCAGAAGTCATTTCGGAACCACTGCACCACATCTTCCACAAATCCTGGAACACAGGGGAACTCCCCGAGGACTGGAAAAGAGCTGATGTGGTCCCCATCTACAAAAAAGATAAAAAAACAGACCCAGGAAACTACAGACCAATCAGCCTAACATCAATACCTGGGAAAATACTGGAAAAAATAATTAAAAACCAGATCTCACATCATCTAGAAACAAACCAAGTAATAACCAACAGCCAACACGGATTTGTTAAGAACAAGTCATGCCAAACCAACCTCATTTCATTTTTCAACACTGTGACCAAATTAGTAGACCAGCGAAATGCAGTAGACATCATATACCTGGACTTCAGCAAAGCATTTGACAAAGTAGACCACAACCTACTTCTTCATAAGCTAGAAAAAAGCGGGATAGACAGCTACACAACCAGATGGATTAACAACTGGCTGACCAACCGTACCCAATGAGTAGTCCTCAATGGCTCTAAGTCCACATGGAGAGAAGTAAGCAGTGGCATACCACAAGGTTCCGTCCTAGGCCCAGTACTCTTTAATATCTTCATAAATGACCTAGATGAGGGAATAGCAGGAGAACTAACCAAATTTGCAGACGATACCAAGCTGGCGGGAGTAGCAAACACCTCAGAGGACAGACTCAAAATCCAGAGGGACCTTGACAGACTCGAACACTGGGCCCAAACAAATAAAATGAAATTTAACACGGAGAAAAGTAAAATTCTACACCTAGGTAAGAAGAATCAAAAATACACATACAAACTGGGTGAAACCACACTCAATAGCAGTGATTGCGAAAGGGATCTTGGAGTCTTGGTAGACAGCCAACTAAATATGAGCCAGCAGTGTGCAGCAGCAGCCAAAAAGGCCAACGCAGTCCTGAGCTGCATAAATAGAGGGATACAATCAAGGACCAGAGAGGTACTAGTACCACTCTATAAAGCCTTGGTCAGACCACACCTAGAGTACTGCATCCAGTTTTGGTCACCACACTACAAAAAAGACATTGAAACCCTAGAGAAAGTGCAGAAGAGAGCAACCAGGATGATAAAGGGTCTGGAAAATAAAACCTACAAAGAGCGGTTGCAGGAACTAAGCTTGGCCAGTCTGGTGAAGAGAAGGACCAGGGGTGACATGATAGCAGTGTTCCAATACTTGAGGGGATGCCACAGAGAGGAGGGGAGCAGGCTGTTCTCTATAGCACCAGAAAGCCAAACAAGGAATAACGGATGGAAGCTGACCAAGGAGAGATTCAACCTGGAAGTGAGGAGAAACTTTCTGACGGTGAGAGCGATCAACCAGTGGAACAGCTTGCCAGCAGAGGTTGTGAGAGCCCCAACACTTGCGACCTTCAAGAGGAGACTGGGCTGCCATCTGTCTCAAATGGTGTAGGAACTCCTGCTTGAGCAGGGGGTTGGACTAGATGACCTACAAGGTCCCTTCCAACTCAAATAAATAAATAAATAAATGTGTTTATTGCTGACTAGAAACCCCGTATAGACATTTTGCTTAAACAGAAAAAAATGAACAAATGATTTATAGTTTTGATGATTAGAAAAAGAGATAAGAGGGTTTTTTTTCTTTTTGTAACTAAAGAATAAAATGTTATTTTGCATTTATACTTAAAATTGGAAAGGGTTTTTTTCTTTTCATTCTTTCCTTTTGCACTTTTGTCTTCTTTCTTTCCTCTTTTCCTTTCTTTTCTTTATACTTTTGTAAATTTTTATCTTTTCAAAACTCTTGATTCATATATTTTACCTCCCTTTTTATAGTTGCCACAGATGTAACCTGAGTCTTTCTGCATTTAAACATGGGACCTCTCTGGAACTATAAGCCTTTCTGATAATCAGCCATATTGTGCCTGTGCTGTGGTAAAGCAGAGAGTTTGGTGCTCTACACAGTGTACCCCCGAAAGTCTTAACATCACAATTGGTGATGTGACAAACTCTTTTCCACTCTATCAACATCATTGGATAAAATACTGATAGACCTAGTCCCTTGCCCTAAAGAAAGGACACAGCTGCCAATTACAGTGCAATTTTATAATTATACTGTTCTTTGTGTTACATGCTAGAGAAGTATTTGTTCTGGGCAGCCTCATCCTCCCTCACCAATCTGCCATATGGAGGCAACAGTCACATAGTTTAGAAGATTGTTTTAAGAATTGCTAAGATAATAGACATGGAGTGCTTGAAAACTACAAATGTCTTCTATAAATGGTAGATATTTTGATGTGTCATGTTAATAGCTTCTGTTTAATTAACAGACACAAAATAAATGTGATAGGTTACTTATTATTTATTGCACACACAGCATTTCAATGAACGTTCCTCATATATCTTCATCTAGTCCTCTAGCAAAATTCCATGCAAGTTGCTTATGATCTCCCTAAAAAGGTAGCCACATCTGAAATTCTGAGAACCTGTCCTGGTGTCCATTAGGAAGATGGTTTTCCTGGCCAAATGAGCACAGCTGCCAACAAAGTACTAGCATAACTGCCCTGCAAGACCCAGAAATTTGATTGGAAACAAAATTGGTTTTCTAGCATGTTGCTTTGCAACAGACTAATTTCATTGTGGTTCTGTAAAAGAATCAACTAGAGCAGGAAATCTGGAAGCCTCTGATAGTATATTTGGCACCGTATGAACACTATGTCGGGATGTAGCTCCAGAATATGAATAACTTGCACAACATAGAGAAAGGGGACAGGAGAGTTAACACATGCCACGCACATGAACTTTGTGCTTCTTTGTGGTACCTCTCAGGAATGTGAACACATTGCCTGAAGAGGATGCAGTTTCTGGTCTCAGCACCCAAAGGTGCTTTTCAAGAGGGCTGAAGAAGCTTCTTGGATGAGAAGCAAAACATCTTCAAAGAAAAACCAGAAAGTCCAGTTGCCTCGTGAAAAAACACCTATGGGACAACCATGACCTGGATGACTGAGAATCTCCATAGACACTTCTGGTCTCAGGTTTCATCCTTGGATTTCTAAGTAGAATTCAGAAAGGCTATGGTCACATACTTCACGAGTCGCTATCGGTAGGAAATACTGAGTAATAAGATCCAATATTTTACCTGAGTACATGCTGCACTTAAGCCATGGTTTGTTTAAACTGTGATTTGTTGAATAATTTACAATGGCTGGGTACACCCAATATTTTAAGCCAGCATTGAGCAAACTGCATTATGGCTTATTGCAATGTACAAATACAGCACAATGTGATATCTGTAAGATGCTTGCAAACAGCTTGTCTAGGGATCAGTCAGCAATTTTAAGGTTAAGCAATACTGTACAGTAAAATACAAATATGTAAAGCATAGCAATTCAAAGCCAAGTCAATAAAAGCATTATGCAAAGCTTGAAAAATCAAAATTTGAAACTCATTCAAGATGTTACAGTTGAAACCGGAAAGGGACGAAGGGCTAGGAAAAGAGAAAACCATTTAGGGTATCAGTTGGAATCTCTTGAGAAGAAACATTTCCATATGCAGAAGAAATTATCTCAAATTCTAAGGCTTTTTTTCCCAATTTTGTGCCATCCAGATATGCTGTGACGATTTCTAAAATTCCTCTGTTGAGAATGTTGAGAGGAGTTCTTGATCAAAACATTTGGAAGGCACTAATTTAGAAAAAGTAGCTTTAGATGGCACAGTGCATTTAGCCCTGTAGATGTTATGGGCAGCCTAGTGGTTTATTTATTTTATTTATTTTGTTATTCTTATATGCCGCCCAACTCCCGAAGGAGTTGTGGTAAGCTCTCTCTTTTTTTTTTACAAATTTATTTTTTTACAAATTTATAAATCAAATCAAATCAAAGAGGCCAAACCAGCCATTTGGAAGGGGTCTTACTTTTACAGATTAGTTGGCACAACATCAATTTCTAATTTTTTCTTCTGAAGGCAGGTAGAAAATATGTAAAAATCACATAAAAACAACTTTGGCAGAGCTGTAAGAAAATAAAAGATTACTAGCCATATAGGAGGAGGTCCAAAAATACGCATAGAACTCAAGTCCATAAATATATGACAGAGTAGAAAAAAGAAGGAAAAGGAGAAGTTTAATTATCTAAAAAAATATTTTAGATTAAACTTAACAAAAACTTACTTATTTACTTACCGTATTTTTCGGAGTATAAGACGCACCGTAGTATAAGACGCACGTTAGTTTTTGGGGAGGAAACTAGGGGGAAAATATCTGCCTACCAGGTATTCATCTGGCTAGTGTCCTTAGTCTGGTCAGCTTCAGCTGGTTAGGACTTAAAAAAACCTTCTTCGGAGAGAGTAACAATGAAAGAGCCTGCAAGCCAGTAAGAGCTGGGAAGATCGTTAGCACCTGGTTAGGGCTAGAAAAAAACTTCTTCGGAGCAAGTAGAGCAATGAAAAAAACCCTGCAAAGACTTGGGGCTGGAAAAACATTCTTCAGAGAGAGTAACAATGAAAAAGCCTGCAAGGTAAGAGCTGGGAAGATCTGTTAGCAGCTAGTTAGGGCTGGAAAAAAAGCTACATTCGAAGTATAAGACGAACCCAAATTTTCAGCCACTTTTAGGGAGGAAAAAGGTGCGTCTTATACTCCGAAAAATACGGTACTTACTTCAGGCCCTATCTTTTTGCTGCTAAGCTAACCAGTTGTTAAGTGAGTTTTTGCCCCAATTTACAACCTTTCTTGCCAGAATTGTTAAATGAATCACTGCAGTTAAGTTAATAACACCATTGTTAAGTGAATCTGGCTTCCCCATTGGCTTTGTTTGTCAGAAGGTTTCAAAATGTAATCCCATGACCTCAGGACATCGCAATAAATGACCAGGTTATCTCCGGGACCGCATTCTGCCTCATACTTCCCTCTGACCGGTTAGGGCCCACAGAGTTGGCCTCCTCCAGCTCCCGTCAGCCAAGTAATGCCGGCTGGCGGGTCCTAGGGGGAGAGCCTTCTCTGTGGCCGGCCCCGCGCTCTGGAACCAACTCCCTCCAGAGACCCGAACCATCCCCACCCTGCTGGCCTTCCGAAAAGCCGTTAAGACATGGCTCTTCCTGCAGGCAGGGGGTAGAGCTTAATTCCATCTACACTCTCCCCCGGGTATGTCTGGCGGTTGAATGGTGCTTTTATATTGTAATTTTTAATTTTTATATTTTGATTTTAAATTGAATTTATTGGTTTTCTTGTATTTTTCCTGTGTTGTAAGCCGCCCTGAGTCCCTCGGGAGTGGGGCGGCATATAAGAAACCATAAATAAATAAATAAATAAATAATCATAAATACATGCCAGTTGCCAAGCATCCAAATTTTGATCACGTGACCGTGGGGATGCTACAACAGTCATACGTGTGAAAAAGTGTTGCAAGTCACTTTTTTCAGTGCCATTGTAACTTCAAAAGGTCACTAGACAAATGTTGTAAATCTAGGACTACCTGTATTAAAAATTAAGCAAAAATGCAATAAATGATGTGTACAGAAAGAGAATGAACGCTCCAGACTTTATTTCTTATACATGGACATAACTTACTTCATCAGTGCTTTTGAAAAGTTATGCTTTAGGAGTAGATTGACATAATCTTGCTCTGAGGCCATAGCTCAGCTATGTTTGCCATCGATAGAGGCCCCGGGTGTGGTCATTTTGGATTTCACTAAAAGAAAAAGAAAATATTCTAGAGCTGTAATTGTAGTTGAAGCCTACCCATGCTGCATATTTTTTAAATTTATTTTTTAAGTGAATCTGGCTTCTTTCTTCTTCTTTTTTAAATTTTTTATTTTCAAACATCACAATATTTTGACATACGTCCACATCCGTTATAATACATTGATAATATCAAATAATATACAATCCTTTTTATATTTACATATCTTCCTCTTTTTTCTCACGTCGTCTCACGATTTTTTTTTATTTTTCCTTTTTTGTTCCTCATTTTCTCTTCTCCTTTTTGTCCAGTTATACCTTTTAGTCCATATCTCATAATAGTCCGAATTACTTTGTCCTTTAAGATCCATTGTTAATTTGTCCAAAAGGCAGCCTAGGAGCCTAAAACTCTTTTTCTGCAGGAGATGAAGAGTAAGATAGACAGGAGTGCTTTCAAAGCTGATTTTGAAAGATAAAGCCAAACTTCGTGTGTGAGGCAGGAGATACAATTCAAAATATATAATACAATACACTACAATGGATTTTGTGTGTAAAATATTAAGTTAAAGGCTTTTACTTGTGTTAAACTTGAACATTATCCTAGGTATGTGTGCTAATTGGAGAAACTGTTGTGTGTTTTTCCGCTGATTCTCCAAAGACTGGTGTCAAACTCGCGTCATCATGTTGTCGTCATGTGATGTATCGCGGCTCCCCCCCCTTTGCTAAAATGGGGTGGGCATGCCAGCACTTGATGCCTCCAGCCCGTGGGCCGCGAGTTTCACCTCTGTCCTAAGACATTTTTAGAGGGGGCTGGAAAAAGCAACAGCATTGGAGGGAAAGGATGGTAATTCACAGGAATTCAGGAAATTCATCATTCAAAGAATTGTTTTAAGTTACTGATTTTCTTTAATAATGTGATGTCTTTATATCCAGGACAGGGTATTTAGATATTTTAAATTGGCCAGTAAAGTTAAAAATGTCTGTTCAATTTCCTTTTCATATTCATTCTCCACCTCCCCCAACGCATGCACGCACGCACCCACCCACCCACCCACACACACACACACACACACACACACATTCTTTTCATATAATTTTTACCTATGTCAGAATGCTTAAATGTATCTCAGTGTTTCCCTGCAGTCTGGGTCTGTTTCACAACTACGTTATTCTAGCATTACAATGCCTCCAGTCAATCTTTTCTTCTGTGGCTCTTTCTCCTGAGAGTTAAGAGAAGCACAAGGCAAGGTAACCAGCACAGATGCCCACTGTGGTTTCTTCCACCACCTGATTGACAGCCTTATTCTAGGCATGTGTAAAGTGGATGTTAAAATTTATAATCATCACATCCTGGCTACTATGTGGTTATTTGGACATTCAATAATATATTCAAATCTATGAATAATACATGCTATGTTTGATCAGCCACATACATAAATTGGAATTTGCTGGCTCGTGCAGAATCCCAAGGTTTGTAGACGTACCAATTAATCTTTGGTAAAACGATGATGACTAAAACAAATTGCAGGAATATAAAAATGACCACTCCCATTACATCATTATGTAAATACAGGTAGTCCTTGGCTTACAGCCACTATTGAGACCAACATTCTGTTATTAAGGTGGTGGCTACTCAGCTTCTGCGGCTATTGGAGGAAACGGATCATCTAGATTCCTATCAGTCGGGTTTCAGGCGTGGCTTCAGTACAGAAACTGCCTTGGTCGCCCTGATGGATGATCTCTGGCGAGCCCGGGATGGTGGAAATTCCTCCATCCTGGTGCTACTTGACCTCTCAGCGGCTTTCGATACCATCGATCATGGTATCCTTCTGCATCGTCTCAGTGAGTTGGGAATGGGAGGCACCGTTTTACGGTGGTTCTCCTTTTATCTCACCGATAAGATGCAGTTGGTGTTAACAGGAGGGCAGAGATCGTCCCCTAGGCCCCTGTCATGCGGGGTGCCTAAGGGTTCGGTTCTCTCGCCCATCTTGTTCAACATCTACATGAAACCGCTGGGGGAGATCATCCGGAGACATGGGGTGAGTTTTCATCAGTACGCTGACGACACCCAGCTGTACATCACCACCCTGTCTCAATTCAGTGAGGCAGCTGATGTAATGTGCTGATGCCTGGACGACGTTAGGACCTGGATGGGGAGGAACAGACTCGGACTCAACCCCGACAAGACTGAGTGGCTTTGGATATTGCCTCCTAAGGACCATGACAACTGTCCCTCCTTGGTTCTTGAGGGAGTGAAATTAACCCCCTCGGAACAGGTACGCAATTTGGGGGTCCTCCTAGACCCACAGCTAAAATTAGAGCAACACCTTAAAGCTGTGGCTAGGGGGGCCTATGCACAGGTTCGCCTGGTGCACCAGTTGCGGCCATACTTGGAGAAGGAGGCTCTACTTACGGTCACTCATGCCCTTGTCACCTCCCAACTGGACTACTGCAATGCACTCTACATGGGGCTACCCTTGAAGAGTATTCAGAGACTTCAGTTGGTGCAAAATGCAGCTGCGCGTGCTGTGGTGGGTGTGCCAAGGTACACCCACGTGACACCGATACTCCGCCAGCTGCATTGGTTGCCCATCGGTCTCCGGGTACAATTCAAGGTGTTGATCATCATCTTTAAAGCCCTTCATGGCTTAGGACCAGGTTACCTTCGGGACCGCATTTTGCCTCATACTTCCCTCCGACCGGTTAGGGCCCACAGAGTGGGTCTCCTCCAGGTCCCGTCAGCCAAACAATGCTGGCTGGCGGGCCCTAGGGGGAGGGCCTTCTCTGTGGGGGGCCCCGTGCTCTGGAACCAACTTCCCCCAGAGACCAGAACCATCCCCACACTGCTGGCCTTCCGAAAAGCCGTCAAGACATGGCTCTTCCTGCAGGCAGGGGGAGGAGACTAGCTCCATCTGAGCTCCCCCCCGGTATGACTAATGGTGAATCATTTTTTAACGTTTTGTATATGTTTTAACTGATGTTTTTAATTGTGGTTTATTATTAGTGTTCTCATAAAATTGTTGTACCCCGCCCTGAGTCCCTCGGGAGTAGGGCGGCCTAGAAGAACCAATAATAAATAAATAAATAAAATAAACAAGGCAGTTGTTAAGTTAGTCACATCCAATTTTACAACTTTTTTGCCACGATTGTTTTTAAGTGAATCCCATTATTGCTAAGCAAATCTGTCTTTCTCCATTTTGTTAAGGAAGGGTGCAAATGGTGATCACATGACCCTGGGAAGCTGCCACTGTCATAAAACTGTGACTGTCATAAAACTTGCCAGTTGCCAAGTGCCCAAGTTTTGATCATGTGACATGGGATGATGCGACAATCATAAACGTGAGAACCAGTCATAAGTCAAGCTTTTCAGGGCCATTGTAACTTTGGTCACTAAAAGAATGGTTGCAAGTTGAGAAGCATTTGTACCCTAATTACGCACACAGATTGCGAAGTCTGTTGCAAGTTGTGACATTTGGATAATTATGTCATTGTGAAATTTGTACTGCAGGCATCCATGGTCAGAGGATCCCACAAGGCTGTTAAGGGAGGCAATGACAAAAGCAGAGTTGCACTGATGTGATACACCCCATCCCTTTGGATATACATCAGGATACAGGTAGTACTCAACTAATGACCATAATGAATCCTGCCCATTATGATCTCAGGTTCTGATGGTCATTAAGTGAGGTGTCTACATGATCGCCTAACTTAACAATATCCATTTATTCTCTCCCGATTGTCATTAAGTGACCACACTGGTCATTAAGTGGAGCATGAGATACCTTGTGTGGGGACGATTGGGAGGTTCACCTTTAAGATATATGTTATTCCATTTGACCTCCCACCTGATCACTCATCATTCCCTTCCATTTAGTTGTTATTTCAGTATTTGGATTTGCCTCCTTCTATGTCGCTTTTCCTAGATGCTTCCATTCCAAATGCATAATGGAAAATTGGGGGGCGTTTTTCTTTTCCAAATAAGAAATTCTAGATTGAAGTATATTCTTCCTCTGTATATAAGACTGGACCCATGCCATCCTCATTGTGTGTGAGCAGCCCTCTCTGTAGAACGTTGCCTTTGGACAATTCTGAAGATGCCCCCAGCAGCAGTCAGAGGCTAGAGAAAGTAGTTTCTCTGTTTCCCATAAACACTTTCTTTAGCTCAGAAATGCACCCTTCAATGGCACTTTTTACTGTGACAAAAAAAGTTGTTTTGTCAGAGTGTGCACAGCATGACTACTATTTTGAGACAACCCAGGAGCAAAATATAGTACACAGAGGTTTGTCTTACAAACAGTGGTTTATATACAAGACTTCTATATACATACATACCAGTGGTGAAATTTAAAAATTTTCCCTACCGGTTCTGTGGGCGTGGCTTGTATGTCGGGCATGGCTTCAGGTGGGCGTGGCTTGGTGGTCTGGTGACTTGGGCATGCTTGGTGGTCAGGTGACCAGGTGGGCGTGGCCAACTTGCAAAATGTGGTGAAACTCACTTAACAACGCTCTTGCTTAGCAACCAAAATTTTGGGCTCAATTGTTTTTCTTCTTTTCCCTTTCCCCTTTCCCCTTTCTTTTCCTTTCCTTCCTTCCTTTTTCTCTTTCTCTCTTTCTCTCTTTCTCTTTCTTTCTCTCGGCAGCGGTAGAAGAAAGAAAGTGCTCTGGGAGGGCTGGGCTGATCCGCAAAGAGAGCAGGCAGATGGCCGGGTGGGAAGCCAGTGGGCTGCTTTGGAGCTCCAAGCTCCGCGGAGCCGGCAAGAGAGGCACGCGGGCCCGGGTGGAAGGCGGCCTTTTCTGCAGCATCCCCCTCCCCTCTTTGGATCACCCTGCAAGGGGGGGGACTCTGCCTTTGCAGAAACTGGGTGGGCGTATGTGCAGCAGCCTGGGGACATCCGCTTGCCCTTCCTGAGCACCGCCGCCACTCCTCTCAGGTCTGCGTTTCCACCAAGGGCCGGCAGCCCACCCACTGCCCGGGCCAGGCTGGATGCTGACCTAGGAAGGCAAACAGGCGTGGGGGACCGCCTCCCTTATATAGACAGCTTCTTAAAGGCCGCGTGGAAGGCCGCCAAGCATGGCAGGGCCTTTCTTATATAGATAGCTCTTAAAGTGGCAATAACCCTGCTGACTCATCCTCAGTCTTAAAGTGGCAATAACCCTGCTGACTCATCCTCAGTTTTAAAACCGCTGGTCAGCTTTAAATCCTCATTACTCTGACATGTTTACTACTGGAGAATAATCATGTTAACTGCACTTATTTAAAATAAGCATCATAACTATTTAAAATTGATCAAATTTAAATTTTTTCCTGATTCCACCCATTACTTTGCCCTCATCCTACCTTTTTGTTGGAATGTGATCCATGGCATGCTACTTTAAAACCAGTTTGGTCTCAGAGCAAAAAAGGTTTGCAATCCACTGTAATTTTCCTTGCTCTTTCCTCTCCCGATTATTAAGAGCAATTAACTGTTGAGATTATTCAAAAGCAAATACTGTTAATACCTTCATAATTGTACTTTTTCTCCCCTCTAGTGTTTTATGCCTATTGGTTGAGAAGATTGGTGCTTTCCAACAACTGATGAGCTTGCGTACAAAGCTTGTTCTGATGCAGTTACTGTACTGTGCACCAAGCTGTTAGACTAGAATTCTTCTCCCTAAAATAGGAACTTGTTTGCACATAATGCCGAACAAAGATTAAGGGTTACAAAGCAAGCTTCTGCAAATCTGTGTATCATACTTTTTCATTTTTTCCTTTAGGTTGCAAAAAACCCAACAATAGGCTCAGAAGTATTCGATTCTATTTTTTATTGTTCTTTTATGTGCTATTTACCGTATTTTTCAGAGTATAAGACACACCGGAGTATTGGGGGAGGAAAATAGGGGAAAAAATCTACCTACCAGTTATTCATCTGGCTAGCGTCCTTAGTCTGTTCAGCTTCAGCACATTATTTTATCCTCTGGTTAGGGCTGAAAAAGCCTTTTTCAGAGGGAGTAGGAATGAAAAGAAGCCTGCAAAGACTTAGGGCTAGAAAAAACCTTCTTCGGAGGGAATAGGAAGCCGGGAAGATAGTTAGCACCTTGTTAGGGCTGGTAAAAAAAGCTTCGAAAAAGCTACATTCGAAGTATAAGACTCACCCAAATTTTCAGACTCTTTTAGGGAGGAAAAAGGTGCGTCTTATACTCCGAAAAATACGGTAAATGTAACACATCCAGAGTTATTTGCGAAACAAACCTTGTCTTTGGAAAAAAAAACCTTCAGATTTTAGGATTCAAGAGCTACAATAAGAAAGGGGTATTCACTTTGGCCAGTCAGAGGAAGGTGACTGCCATATGTCTTTTTAACTATAAATTGTAGACTGTTACATGGAAACTTCAGTTTTCTAAATATTTCCCCCCCATGCTAGAACATTTGATTGTAAGAACCCTCACTTGCTAATTGAATAGGACTATGCAGAAATTATGTTTTCAAATGTTCCATTCTAACCCTCAAATTCCATTCTAAGCATTTTCTGGTTTGAGCATTCTAGGATGAAGCTTCCCTAGACTTCCCTATGAGAATTAGGCCTTTGTGTAATCTAATCCTTTTTAAAGCCATCAAAACATGTGGCTGTCAACATGTTTGGTTTGTTTCCCTAAGTTAATATATTACGTAAAAATAATCTCACTGCTTGTCAACTTGGTTTAGTATTACAACTTTTCTCCATCTGATCTATGTACAGTTTAATAATTGTCATATTTCCAGCTACTTGTATTAAGAAAAGCCCTTCCCAACATCTTTGTTTTTCTCGGGTTGGTTTTCTGTTAAATGAATTCATGCATGGACATATAGATGTATTCAAGCACTTATGCCTGAAGGAAAGGTGGAACTGTACGTGGTATTCTAAAGATAGCTGTTTTGCAGATCTATATCACGGCTATTATTATTAACCTAAAACAAGTCAGCCCTTTTTCCTAGACCTACAGCAGAAAAATGGGATAATGAAGGAAGACAAAGCACACCAATCCAGATCTGGATTTGTTTCATGCATATATAAATGGACTTCTTTCAAGCATATAAAGAACTGAAGATCCTGAAGGATGGTGAATTTTCAACTCTTGTTTCATTCACCATATACTTTTTGTGCTATGAACCAGTGTGTTGTCTGTGAAGCACACATTTAATCCCTTTTCATAGAATTACATGCATTTTTGTTTTTCCTCCTTGGAAAAAATATTATTTGGTATTTATAAATAGATACAATATCGCTCCTTTACCCTTATTTGTGAGCATCTATTGGTGCTTTGTCTTTTTTACAGACTCCTCAATTTCTGGTTCATATTGTTGAAAGTCAAGATTGTGGGAAACTCTTGTCAATTTCACTGGAGGAACAAAAATTTAGTAATGAAATTGATATGCTTGTCTTCTAAGCTTGTCTCTTCTGGAAGCCTGAAGGGAGAGGTGGATGAAAGTAATCCTTCTCAGAGGTCACTGGGGACTTGAGACTACCAGGGATTTACACAAATAAATCAAAGTGAGTGCTGCCTATTTTGTATCATCATCCACTGTAATGGCTGATGGCTATCCAAAATGTACAGTGCAGCCTCCAGAGATCCAAATTGCTCATCCCTGCTGTAAGCCAGGTGAAATTATTGCTTAGTACAATATGTGAACTTGGTTACTGTAGCCAAAGTAGTTATTGTGAGTCACTGGACCCTGCTCTTCACTGTCCAAATTAAAACAGTGGGGAAGTTGCTTATTCATGATGTATTTAAAATAAGCAAATGGACGATAATTGCAACTGTGCATTAAATGAGGTGGGATAGGATTCCTAATGATTGAAATTCTTGCAAACTTATATATGATTTCAGCATGGGTATGATGTTTTTGAGTTCCCTGTAAAATGGAGTCTGAAATAATAAGGTGACTACATTAGAATTAGACCCTTCTCTTTTTTGCTTTCTACCTTTAATGTATAAGTGAGTGCATGTGGTGCTTCTTTGTGCTTTAATTAGGTTTGAAAAGAAATTTGCACATTCTAGATAAATGCATGAAACAAAACCTAATTCATTCCAGTTTTCTCATTTGTTCCTTATTTTGCATCACAGTTTTCCACTCAAATAGTGAGCACACAACTGTGTGCATACATTAGAGAAAGTGCTTACAAAACCATGTATAATAAATCAAATTGCATATAAAAACATATGGCTTAAAAGAAAACTTCATCAATATGCCAATTTTCCTGCTGGAATTTTGTTAAGTAATTTGGAATTGGCTGCAGAAACTGAATGAAATAAAATTGTGGCTCTTAAAAAATGAAAATTGTAGAAAATAAAGCCACCTAACTTAGCTGTACTGAACAGATTGCATGGTATTATTAACCATTTATATTACCTTTGGATTGTTCTTGTAAATTTTGCAAATAAGAGCAATATCTTTTAAAATTATGCTGGCATTAAAGTTCCAGTTCTTTGCCACAAGTTTTAGATATTAAATATTTATCATAACATTTAACCTTATTTATAAATGTTCTTTGTGGCTGGGAGAGACAAATTAAGAAAAGGACTAGACTAGACTGATTAAAAGTTTTGTTTTATATTTCTACAATGGAAGTCAATATAAACATTCAGAAGCAAATAATTATTCTGCTCTTGGGGACATGCATAACTTCATTTTGGGGCCAGGTGGAATGGGGGGAAATCAATAATTTTCTTATGTTAAATATTGATTATTTTAGAAATCATAACAGTGAAGATGACGGTGCTAAATTGTTTATAAAGTATAAGTGAGGTGGTCTGAGATGACCAAAGAACAGCAGATCCTGTTACAAATATCTATGGATTTGACTCAGAATGTAATCCAATTGGGTTTTTTTATTCCTATTTTTACCATCACAATTCTTCTTCCATGGAATCAGTCCTCCCATGTAAAGTTTGAAGCCCAGAATTTACTGAAATAAGTTAAAAACCTGTTAATATAGAATAGAATATAGAATTCTTTATTGGCCAAGTGTGATTGGACATACAAAGAATTTGTCTTTGGTGCATACGCTCTCAGTGTACATAAAAGAAAAGATACATTTGTCAAGAATCCAAGAATAATTTGACAGTGGTGAGGGGATTATTTGTTTAGCAGAGTGATGGCGTTCGGGGAAAAACTTGTGTTTTTCTTGTGTGTAGTTGTCTTGGTGTGCAGTGCTCTATAGCGACGTTTTGAGGGTAGGAGTTGAAACAATTTATGTCCAGGATGCGAGAGGTCTGTAAATATTTTCACGGCCCTCTTTTTGACTCGTGCAGTATACAGGTCCTCAATGGAAGACAGGTTGGCAGTAATTGTTTTTTCTGCAGTTCTGATTATCCTCTGAAGTCTGTGTCTGTCTTGTTGGGTTGCAGAACCAAACCAGACAGTTATAGAGGTGCAGATGACAGACTCAATGATTCCTCTGTAGAACTGTATCAGCAGCTCCTTGGGCAGTTTGAGCTTCCTGAGTTGGCGCAGAAAGAACATTCTTTGTTGTGCTTTTTTGATGAAGTTTTTGATGTTAGATGACCATTTTAGGTCTTGAGATATGATTGAACCTAGAAATTTGGAGGTCTCTACTGTTGATACTGTGTTGTCTAGTATTGTAAGAGGTGGTAGGATGGGAGGGTTTCTCCTAAAGTTTACCACCATTTCTACGTTTTTGAGTGTGTTCAGTTCTAGATTGTTCCGGTCGCACCACAAGGCTAGTTGTTCAACCTCCCGTCTGTATGCAGTTTCATCGTTGTCTCGAATGAGGCCAATCACTGTTGTATCATCTGCAAACTTCAGTAGTTTAACAGATGGATCGTTAGAGATGCAGTCATTGGTATATAGAGAGAAGAGAAGTGGTGAGAGTACACAGCCTTGGGGGGGGGCTGTGCTAATTGTGCAGGTATCTGATGTGATTTTGCCTAGCTTCACCTGCTGCTTCCTTTCTGTTAGGAAGCTTGTGATCCACTTACAAGTGTGTTCAGGTAGCGCTAGCTGATTTAGTTTAGTTAGAAGAATGTCCGGTATGATGGTAATATTAAAACATCCTTGAACTTTGAAAGGCAAGATGGTATTAGGCTAATAGACAGGGGTTTTTCCACCCTTGTATGGAATCTAATGTGCTTTTAGTTTTACATCATTTCCTACATTAGTTTGCGGTGTAGCTTCTGATACTCCTAAACCACATTGTTTCCTATTTCCTATATATTGTTTACCACAAGTGGTTTTCAAACCATAATAGTTGAAATATATTTAACGGGCTGTACACATTTTTGCTCTCACTGTGGTGGTTTTACTTTGAAGTCATTATCTCAGGCAAGAATTAACATTTAAGAACATAACTATTCAGGATGGTTCTGTGCTGCTAATTACATGATTAAAGGTTGTTATATTAGGAGTGGAAGCAGAATGGAAGAGAGAAAATTATTTGCTTTGGACTACATAAAAAAGCAAAGAAATAATATATTGTATTCTTCAAGTGACTTTGCCTCAGTCATCCTATTACACTAGTTTGAAATAATCCACTCTGAAAATTTATTGCGAGCAGAACTGATAGTTATTATTTTCAATAAGGGCTATATTATAGAGATAATCCTTGTTTAGCAACCACAGTTGGGACTGGCAACTCAGTCATTAAGCAAAGTTCACTAATGGAACCATGTCTGTGCTTATAATCTTACTTTGTTTCCCTTTGCTTTATAAACCTGCAAATGTTGTAAATGTGAGGTTTGGTCATAAAGTTGCTTTTTTTTTTACCATCATTACAACTGAAAAGTCACTAAATGAAGCAATCTCATGAGGCCACTAAATGAGGACTATCTGCAAATGTACAAGTCAAGCTCTTCATATAGTTTATAATGCTAAGAAGAGGTTTTGTGCTGTGGTTGCCTTTAATTACCGTACTTTTCGGAGTATAAGACGCACTTCCCCCCCCCAAAAGAGGGTGGAAATGTTGGCGCGTCTTATACACTGAATACAGCCATTTTTGGCCTCCCGAAACCCTGCCCCGCACGTCCCATTTTTGCCAAAAACAGGCTCATTTTTCATGAAAACGGGCCACGGAGAGGGCTTGGGAGGCCTGCAGAATGCTCCTGGGGCTGGGGAGGGCAAAAACGCAACACGTGGGGAGTTTGGGAGGTGAAAAATGGGCCCGTTTTTTGCAAAAACGGGGCCTTTTTTTCCCTCCCCAGCCCCCAGGACCACTTTGCAGGCCTCCCAAACCCTCAGGGTGCCCCATTTTTCGCCCCCCCAAACCCCCCACATGTCACGTTTTTGCCCTCCCCAACCCCCAGGAGCACTCTGCAGGCCTCCCAAACCCTCTGCGTGCCCCATTTTTGTGAAAAACTGGCCTGTTTTTGCCTCCCAAACCCCCCACCCATTGCATTTTTGCCCTCCCCGATCCCCAGGAGCACTCTGCAGACCTCCCAAACCCTCTGCGCATCCCAGTTTTATGAAAAACAGGCCCATTTTTCGCAAAAACAGGATGCACAGAGGGTTTGGGAGGCCTGTAGAATGCTCCTGGGGGCCGGGGAGGGCAAAAACTTTTTTTTTCTTGTTTACCTCTTCAAAATCTTGGTGGGTCTTATACTCCAGTGTGTCTTATTTATTTATGCTTATTAAAATAAATTGTGTTTTTTCATTAAAATATAGTGCATCTAGTATGTGTGAAACGTTTCCTGGCCCTCTGAAAGTTTGTACAAGAATCAAATTAAGGATTAGACTTTAAAAATAGAATTGTGTTCTGAATAAAAACACCAGTTTTCATTCTGCTTCTTCAAGGGATAAGTCACATTTCATTTTACTTCTGAAGCTCTTTTGTCTGGTATGAACATATATATTGATGACACAGAGAAGCTGTATATCTAAGGTGTTAAGCACACAAAGTAGTGAACAATTGGGTTCAATCAAAAACCACATTTCTCTTTTTCTATATAATTTTTCTTAAGTTTTATTTTAAAATAAAAATATAGGAAAAGCAGAAGTTAGGAAATTTAAAAAAAAAGTACAAAAAAAAAAGGAATAAAGCGGTTATTCCAAAGCGTTTTCAGTGTAGAATACAAAACAAAAAACCCCTCAACTTTTCACATTTTTAGCCATTTCTATAACAAAATCATTCTATTCATCAAAACCTCAAAGTTTTATTTCTTTCAGTTTCGAGCAAAAAACCCAGAAGGGATTTCCAAGTAGAAACAAAACAAGATAAACCCTTCTCTTTAATTAAAACACTTTCACCATCTCCACTAACTCCATTACCTTTGTCATCCACTTTTCCATTATAGGAATTAGTATACCTTTCCACCTTTGTGCATATATGATCCGCGCTACTGTCAACATATATAATAACAAAGTTCCAAATTTTCTTTCAAGTTCTTTGTCTAGCAGACTTAAAAAGAAAACTTCTAGTTTCAATTTTGTATTTATTTTAACAATCTAAAGGCCACATTTCTCATGGATAATGATTTAGCAACTGATGCATATTCTGAAAGTGTTCCACTGCCTGCCTCTCATCTTATTGCTAATTCATCTTGAGACGTGGTCAAGATGCAAATAGGCTTTTCTATCACTCAACAAGAAAGACTGTTCTAGCAGCCTACTAACAAAACAGTTGCTGAGTGCCATGTGCTATCTCTGGTTTTCTCAACCCAGTCAGTACTAGGAACCGTGAACATGCGATAACTGTAAAGTAGTATACTTATTAAAAGTTTAAGTAAACATCAATGTTCAATTTATGCTGTAAGGAAAGCTAATGCCAAAATTATTCTAGTTATTCAATAAAATACAGTGTTCTAGGATAGGCTCAGGAAGATGTCCTCTTGATCACAACATGCCTGTATATCATAATTAGACAACCTTCCCTTATATCTTTACGCTATATGCCTGATCCTTGGCCAGAAATTCTGAAAACTCTAAACCCAGCTCTTCTGGATCATAGCAATTTTGTGAAAAGTAAATGTGAACACTGGAAAATCCATGCCATGATTGCCATAGACATGTTGAGCAGAATGTGTGCAGGAGCTAGTACATTAGCTATTGTTGATAGGATATACAGTATGTCATATGGTAAAATCTCCTTTTTAAATTTAACTAGATGATTTAGTTGCAAAATGTTTCATGGCTATTTGAATCCATCAATATATTTTAGCAGGGAAGAAAAAAAATAAGCTCCTTTCTAGTCTTTGATAGCTTATTTTAAATCGTATTTAATTTCAGACAGATTAGATAGAATAGAATAACTGAGTTGAAAGGGACCTTAGAGGTCTTAATAATTTAAATTTAGATTTTAGATTTATTATTAGAGTCGGAAGGGACCTTGAAGGTCATCTAGTCCAACCCCCTGCTCAAGCAGGAGTTCCTACACCATTTGAGACAGATGGCAGTCCAGTCTCCCCTTGAAGGTCGCAAGTGTTGGGACTCTCACAACCTCCGCTGGCAAGCTGTTCCACTGGTTGATCGCTCTCACCGTCAGAAAGTTTCTCCTCACTTCCAGGTTGAATCTCTCCTTGGCCAGCTTCCATCCATTATTCCTTGTTTGGCTTTCTGGTGCCATAGAGAACAGCCTGACCCCCTCCTCTCTGTGGCATCCCCTCAAGTATTAGAACACTGCTATCATGTCACCCCTGGTCCTTCTCTTCGCTAGACTGGCCAAGCTCAGTTCCTGCAACCGCTCTTCGTATGTTTTTCCCCCCAGACCCTTTATCATCCAGGTTGCTCTCTTCTGCACTTTCTCTAGAGTTTCAATGTCTTTTTTGTAGTGTGGTGACCAAAACTGGATGCAGTACTCTAGATGTGTTCTGACCAAGGCTTTATAGAGTGGTACTAGTTCCTCTCTGGTCCTTGATTGTATCTCTCTATTTATGCAGCTCATAAATATATATTATTATATTATTATTATAATTATTATAAATATTATATTATAATATATATTTATAATATAAATATTATATTATTATATTATTATAATATAATAAATAATAATATAATAATTTATTGTCATTGTACTTATATACACAGTACACCCATACAACGAAATTCACATAACGCTTTAAGACCAGTCCCAACATACATAGCAATCCCTAAAAACACGCCCCACCCGCCACGAATTCCCCACCCTGAACCACAAGTAATACTATCCAACAGCTCACTGATGGTGACTCTTTAATTCATTATTAAGTGCAATTATAGCTCTGGGATAAAAACTGTTCAGAAAGCGTGTGGTCCGAGTTCAACCCCCTGCTCAGGCAAGAAACCCTATACCATTTCAGACATGGTTGTCCTATCTCTTCTTAAAAACTTCCAGTGTTGGAGCATTCACTAAGAGCCACAGTGGCGCAGTGGTTAGAGTGCAATACTGCAGGCTACTTCTGCTGACTGCCGGCTGACTGCAATTTGGCAGTTCAAATCTCACCAGGCTCAAAGTTGACTCAGACTTCCATCCTTCCGAGGTGGGTAAAATGAGGACCCAAATTGTTCGGGGCAATATGCTGATGCTGTAAAAATCTTAGAGAGGGCTGTAAAGCACTGTAAAGCAGTATATAAGTGCTATTGCTATTCACAATTTTTGGAGGCAAGTTGTTCCACTGATTAATAGTTCTAACTGTCAGGAAATTTCTCCTTAGTTCTAGGTTGCTTCTCTCCTTGATTAGTTTCCATCCATTGTTTCTTGTCCTGCCCTCAGGTGCTTTGGAGAATAGCTTGACTCCCTCTTCTTTAGGGCAACCCCTGAGATATTGGAACACTTCTATCATGTCACCCCTAGTCCTTCTTTTCATTAAACTAGACATATCCATTATTCCAGCAACCATTCTTTATATGTTTTAGCCTCCAGTTTCCTAATCACCTTTGTTGCTCTTCTAATTTGATTTAATTTTGAACAGGATTGTATGTATACCATGCAAAGCTACATTCTTAGTTCGTGTCCTGTTGCTGGTTATTTCCCAGCAAACTTTTTGAAATTTATAAAGCTGCAAATGTATTGAAGAGGAATCTGATCCTCAGTCAACATTCTCTTCGCAATAGTTACAGGACATCTATTGCATTGAATTACATAACTGGGTGATCTTTCTGTAGAAACCAAGGTAACTCATAACATAGCATAATAAGTACTCCTCAATTGATGACCATAATGGAGCCTGGCCATTCTGGTCGCAAGTCATGTTAGTCACAAATCATGTTGGTTGTAAGTCTGGTTGGTCATGTGACCACCTGATTTTGTTCTTTTCTGTGGTGGTCGTTCAGCAAATTCTGTAGTTTTTAAGCGAACCAATGGCTCACCATCAGCGTGGTTTTGCCAAAAAGCAGAAGCAAAGGCCAGCTTTCTGCAAAACCATCATAAAATGCAGTCACATGACAAGAAGCTGCGAAAGGCTGTAAATGTGGTCCAGTTGTCAAGTGCCAATATTTGGTCACGTGTCCGTGAGGGGGAGGGCAACTATTTGAACTTCAGATCTGGGTTATAAGTAGCCCCCAGGCAGGTCCATCGTAACTTTAAATGGTTGTAAGTCAACCTGAACACCTTCCATACTGTACATGTCGTGTTTAGTGTTCAGAATTCTTAGTCGTGAACATGCTACCGTGTTTCCCCGAAAATAGGATCCTGTCTTATATTTTTTTGAACCCTGAAATAAACACTTAGCCTTATTGCCATGCACTCAAAAGCCCGATTGGGCTTGTTATCAGGGGATGTCTTATTTTGGGGGAAACAGGGTAGTTGGGATTTCTGGCATGGAATGCAGAATCCAGATTTGAAACGAGTTCTCTGTTACAGCAATAGAGTACCTCTCTTCATCCCCCCCCCTGTGCTTAATGTTAGATGCCTTCTCATTTTTAAAAGCAAGAACACTTCATGTTCCTAGGCCTCATTACTTTTGAGATACAAACAACAAAAAGCAGAAGGTTAGAAAGAATTAAGGATAATAACATAGCAGGCTAGAAAGAAATAAGAACTAAGGATAATAATGTAGCTTTCACATTTATTTTTTCATTTCGCATTATTAGGTGCAGGAGAAATGCATTGATCTTCAATTTGGTATACTTCAAATGCATTGAGCTATAAAGAACTGAAGAAGCTTCTTGGATGAGAAGCAAAATGCTTTTAAGGAAAAAAAAAAACAAGAAAGCCCAGTTGCCTTTTGAAAAAAGCACCTTTGGGACAGCCATGACCTGGATGATTGGGAATCTCCATAGACTTTGGGCTGTAAACTTTTCCAGCCATCTTGGTCAATGATCTGGCAAGTTGTAGTCCAACATGTCTAGAGAGCATACGTTTGGCAAATGTATGAAGAGATTCTTCAGAAGTTTCCCATCCTAGGTTGTTAGTGCACAGGACGTCGCACTATTTCGGTTCAGGGGTGCTTGGTATTCCTTTCAGGGGCCTGCTCTGTGGTCCTTAGCACAAATAGATAGGTCGTGCATTTGTCTTTTGTCTGAACAGCTTGATTTCTTTGCCCAACAAATGATATAACTGAAATTAAATACTTCAGAAGAATTCCAGCTTGGTTTACAATTTCATAACTAGCTGCATTGTTCTCCCCGTATCCGTCTACTCCGATGATAAATTAGCTGTGAATGCAACGCTTGGAGAGCTTTTCTTGCATGTGCAATTAAGTGTTATTTAACAAAGATAATGCGAATTTCCAATCGGAATTTCTTCTTGAAGTTCAGAATTAAAGGGGCGTTGAAGGAAGCTTTGCATATCATTACATTTATTACCATGGCTAATGTAGTTCTGCTCAGTCTTGCTGAAACCAACAATTCATCTGTAATCAGTCAGTATTCCCAAACCTCATTTAGCTTAAAGAACAACAGCAGTAATAAGTTTTTATGGCCACTCAGATGCTTAATACTGCTTAATCAGTGTTATCTCTGACTCCCTTCGGCAGCATGGGTGGGAAGAGGACAGTAAAGTGAGCAGAGATATATTGTTGCACATAATTTCATGGGATGAAACTCTAGCCCACTTATAGCCATGGTTCAGATCCCTTGGGTATTGAATGCACAGTCTGATGAAGTGCCCTGTTTCTCTCTCTCGCTTTCCCATCCTATTAAATGGTTAAAGTTTAGCCTGTAAATAAATCCTCCTGCTTGGGAGAAACCACAAGCAATCTTCTCTGACCAGAAAAAACGCCATAATAAAAAGTGTCTCCATGGCTCTGTTTACAGTGACTGCTTGAATCAGCAACATGTTCTGCGGTTAAGTTCTTTCTGAATTAATTTTTCTTCTCTTAGCGGATGTTAAACCCAATCATATGCAAGCTTAGTTGGAAACGATTCTTATTAGCTTCAATAGGAAAACTTGCCTGACTCTTGTATAATCCTATGCATATTTATCCAGGAATACTCTGCTGAATATGGTGGGGCTTATTTCTGTTTAGGGGATTGCAGAATTGTTCTTGAAAAATCACCTTTTAATCAACCAAAGGAAGAAATGTTCAAGGCAGGTCTTTCAGGTGTTCCACTTCCATCATGACAGCAAAGCAAATAATCTAGGGAAATAATAAATCCATGCAAATGGAAGGCTTTCTTTAATTGCTTGCACCAATAGCCCATTACAGAGAGAAGACATTTGTACAGTACTGATTTGTATAATAACCTTGCGTTTGACAAACGGAAGCTTCTACATGAACTTTATTTGGGAGTTTATTTTTAGTTGTTTATTGAATTTCTACAATGCCCAAGTGACTGTTGACCAGCGGTGAAATCTACTTTTTTTTTTGCAAAAAGTTTTTTTTATTTTTCTCCACCTTAAAAATACATACTTAATAACACATATACAATAAGCAACCATATACACTATATATATAATATCCCTTACATAGAAATAGTACAGCCTAAATCACATTTCATAATATCTACTGTTCAGCCTGCATCAATAATAAAAACAAAAAATATAACTTTAATATTAAAACAGCAAACAGCTAATTTTCTTGCTTTCTGTTCTAACAGTCATATTATTAAATCCTAACTTCTATTTCCATTCTATTCTAATTTAATTTTTGGTATATGTCACATATTTGTTTAATGCTGCCTCCTTTTCTCTTTTTGCCTTCTGGGTTATCTAGATCAGTGGTCCCCAACCCCCGGTCCGCGGCCCGGTACTGGTCCGCAGAACAAATGGTACCGGGCCGCCCTACTACTGCGTCTTCTGTGCAGTGGTGGCGGCGGGTCCTGCGACTTTTGCGAGTCCTGCGAGTCCCCATAATAAGCGCAGGGACGGGACTCCTGCGTCTGCCGACGTGCCCCGGCCCAGCTGATCAGCGTGGGGGCGGGGCTTCTGTGCGCGGCTCATCAGTATTGAAAGTAACGTGTACAGGAGGGCCTGTCTGCGGTGCAGCAGGTAAAGGGGACTCCAACACATAGCCACACAGTCCCGCAGAAGACGGGTGTCATTGTCTCCTATTATCCCCAGATGGAACCGTCTCGTTGCAGAGAAACAAGCTCAGGGTTCTCATTGATTTAGCGTTCTAGTCACTAGAATCCAGAGAGTTAAAATGTTAAATTAAGTTATATTAATTTTGTTGTAACTGTATTTTATTTTGATGCCATGTTTAAATACAATAAAATTAAAATTGTTTATATTTGAGATTGTTTTGATTTAATAATCAACGCGACGCCGCAACCCCCCCCCCCCCAGTGGGCCGCGGAAAAATTATCAAACGTTGACCGGTCCACTGCAATAAAAAGGTTGGGGACCACTGATCTAGATCATATTCCTCAATTTCTTTATTTCTTTTATATTAAATTTACATTTAGTATTCTATCAATTATCTATATTTTATCTATTTTCTTTTTCCACCCATTCATAAAATGTGGTGAAATCTACTTAACTTCCCTACTGGTTCGGAAACAAACACACACACACACACACACACACACACACACACACACACACACGGTCTCATGATTGCATTTTGGCAGCCAGCTTGCATTTACGGTCATTTACAGCATCCTATGGTATATGACCACAATTTTTGTCAGGTTTTGT
Organism: Diadophis punctatus similis; assembly: GCA_023053685.1. NCBI lineage: Eukaryota > Metazoa > Chordata > Lepidosauria > Squamata > Dipsadidae > Diadophis > Diadophis punctatus. The sequence goes on from JALIGW010000005.1 coordinate 53,640,079, forward strand.
CAATTTCTGGTGTGTGTTTCTGGTTTCTGGTAAAAATACTCATTGTGGGAAATGGTTCACTTAGCAACTGCAGCATTCGTTTAACAACCTCTGTGTTCACCTAACAATTATGGTGTCCACTTAATGATGACTGCAAAAAAATTGGGTGTAGTCACATTTAATGAATGAGATGATTTAACAATCACAATTCTGTTCTCCGTAATGGTTGTAAATTGACGACTACCTATATCCACATTTAATTTCTCTTCATATGGACACATGTTTTCTTTGCTGAAATAGTATCATTGTGATGATGATGATGATTGATACATGAGAATTCCATAGTTTTCTCAATGTACTCAATTTGCTTATATGTGTGAATGTATCCGGTGGCCCTATCACAGTCCTCCATGGTCGTGGAATTATTCAGGAATAGCAGTGAGATTGAGTGATTGCTCATAAGCTTTGCATGCAGAAAATGTCAGATTTGGACCTTGATATCAAGATATGAAATCCAGGAGAGCAATTGAGTGTAGCATGGACAGTACTAAGCTAAATGAACTTTGAGGATGATTAAGAGATTGGAAATGTAAGTCCATAAAAGAAAAATTATGGAAACTGAGCGTGTTTAGTCTTGAGGTGAATGAGAAAGGATATGATAGACTCTTAAAATTCCTGAAGGGATGTCAGGAGGAGGCCAAGAGACATTCTGTGCTGACTGAGAATTTAGGATATGACATACTGGTCTTGATTGACAAGAAGCCACATGCGGGTTAGATATTAACAAAACCTTTCTAAAGGTAGTTCCAGTGTTCAGATACTCAGATAATATGGAGGACATACGATTTTTATCTTCCTACTTTAAGATTTCAATCTTCGTTTCCATGTGGTGAAATTTTGAGTGCTTCTAATGCAGTTTATGTAGGTCTCTGCATAACGTGTTGAGCTGGTTTGTTTCTGGTATGTTCAAGAATGGCACAGAATAGAGGAAGTAAAATGACAATCTCTTCTTGTTTGCTTTGTATTTCCAAATGTCCAAAGTTGCTGAGATATGTCTGTATAAGGTGGCTTAAACTATTAAGAGATAACATATTGTTTGTTATCTCAATAAAAGAGGGCAGTGCACTTTGCAAACAGTGTTATCACTTACTCATACCACTTCATTTGATAGTAAGTTTCATAGGCTTTTCTTCTTTTGTAGTATAGTATGTAGAAAGTGAAAAATAAATGTAATTCAGATTTTTTAAATACTTGGAATCTGCAGATTTTTGTCTGCAAATTAAAAAAAATCATATTGCTAATGACTGTAACTTTGTTGCTTGTATCTTTAGGATTTATATTGACTGGTTCCTAATATGATTTGATTGCTTATTTGTACCTGGACTATCATTAAATGTTGTACCTTATGATTCTTGACGAACGTATCTTTTCTTTTATGTACACTGAGAGCATATGCACCAAGACAAATTCCTTGTGTGTCCAATCACACTTGGCCAATAAAAAATTCAATTGTCAGGGTTCCAAATAGCATCCAAAACTAAATCAAAGTCCGAGGCAAAGTATTCCTCAAAGTTCCAATTTATTAGCAGTGCCATGTTGGCACATCTGGGAGAAACCCAAATCTGAAGTCCCAGGGCTTTCTCAACCCAGTTGGAAGTTCAAGTCCTTGTCCCCACACCCCCAAGTCCATCACCTTAACCAATCCTCATCTGCCAACTTGGCAGAAACTCCCATCTCCTTCCGTGCAGGTGTCCATAAGTGCAAAGACAAAGGATGACCTTGACAATCTAGAAGGAATTTGTTATGGCTACATGCAGACATCCCTCATGCAATTACCCCTCCCAAATTCCCACAGCAAAGAATACATTTTAAAATAGCATAAAGTGTGGCAGGCCAAAGATCCCAACTAAAATGGCTTCGGCCTGACATCCTATTCTATTCTATTCTATTCTATTCTATTCTATTCTATTCTATTCTATTCTATTCTATTCTATTCTATTCTATTCTATTCTATTCTATTATTATGTGACATGCTTATATAATATTAGCATTGCATTTAATGAATTATCAGCAACATTGTCTGCTAATACCAATAATAAATATCAGATTATATTTCTTTTCCATACTACTGCTTCTTTAGGAACTTTATTAAGATATATTTAGAGTACAGCATTTTCCTTTGTTTTTCTGCACATGCCTACTCAGAAAAATATTAGATTAAACCTGATGAGGGTTTTGTCTCAGATGAATGTGAAATAGTCTATTGGAAACTTTTACATCCTTGAAAAGGTCATTTTTCTTACCTTATGGAAATATGACTACAGCTCTTTGGAAAATACCATCAGTGAACTCTTGAACATTGTCCCAAAGGCCCCATGACGTGTTTGTCTGACTCTGGAAGTTTCCCAAACAAAGGCAGAGAATCTGCTGTTGGGCTCAGCATCTTCCTGCCAGCTTCTACTACTGGCAAATTCAAGGTTCAGGAATCCTAGTCTCAAAAAGGCCTCAAGGGATTTTGTCAGCAGAACGGCAGCAGATCTCACTGATCTTGCTGCTCTCCATTTTTGTTTATTGGTAAATATGACTCCACCATTTAGCTGAAACAGTCTCCTCCTTGAGGCTGCAAGAGGAGAATCCTGGGAAATGGTTTTATTAAAAATAATTTTACTGAAAGTTTCAGATACAAAAAGAAAAAAGCATAGTGGAAAAAGCATAAGAACGTGAGGGGGGGGAGGGGAGGAAGGAAGAGAGAGAGAAAGAAAGAAGAAAGGAAAGAGAAAGAAAGAAATAAAACAAAGAAAGAAACCCCACCCTTCTTCTCCCTTCTTGGGAAAGGTTTTTGTGACCTTTTTCCTGCTTCACTTCACTTACCTGCCTACTACTGGTGTGTCCTTCAGCACTGCAGTTGTTGGTCAACTGCTTTTCCAGTAGCTTACATTTTAACCTGGAGATAAAATCCAGATCATCTGATTGTTTGTTGAATCATAAAGAAAAGAGGCAACTCCCCAAAAGTGTGTCAAACCCATTGTTGTGACAAATTTGCTGGCAGTGTTAAGCATCTACCATTAATGGGGATAATCAGAACTGCAGAAAAAACAATTGCTGCCAACCTGCCTTCCATTGAGGACCTGTATACTGCACAAAGTCAAAAAGAGGGCCGTGAAAATATTTAGTGACCCCTCGCATCCTGGACATAAACTGTTTCAACTCCTACCCTCAAAACGACACTATAGAGCACTGCACACCAAGACAACTAGACACAAGAACAGTTTTTTCCCAAACGCCATCACTCTGCTAAACAAATAATTCCCTCACCACTGTCAAACTATTCACTAAGGCTGCATTACTATTACTATTAGTTTTTCTCATCGTTCCTATCACCCATCTCCTGCCACATGACTGTATGACTGTAAGTTGTTGCTTGTATACTTATGATTTATATTAATATTGATTGTTTCCTGATTGCTTACTTGAACCCTATGACAACCATTCTTGACAAATGTATCTTTTCTTTTATGTACACTGAGCGCATATGCACCAAAGACAAATTCCTTGTGTGTCCAATCACACTTGGCCAATAAAGAATTCTATTCTATTCTATTCTAAATGACAGCCATGTCATGTTGCTTCTTTTTTGTTCTCTTTTAGATATTTTACTTTTACTGAGAATCGGACCGAGCAACATACAAGATGGACTTGGCGAAGCAAATGATAAGAAATCTCTCATTTGAACAGTTGTATGTGTATGCATGATGATCTGTGAATGTGATATATAAATAAAGTAAATAATTGTGGGATAATGTTGTAAGAAAGATTGTTGATGCATAATTATCAAATTCCATTCTGGCTTGATGCACATTTTTCACGGAATAAACTCTTTGAACTTTGTATTTTTTCTGATTTAATGTTTAACATTGTGCTTTTCAGTTGCTTTTACTTAATCATGAAATGCCTATCCCTTAAGTCTGTGAGGGCGAACCTATGGCACGCGTGCCAGAGGTGGCACACAGAGCCCTCTCTATGAACACACGTGCTGTGGCCAGCTGCTCTTCTGATTTCTGGTGCTCGCATGCATGCCGGCCAGCTGGGCTTCATGCGCACTGGAGCGCCAGAAACCTGAAGACCAGCTGGCGGTTGCGCATGCGTGCGTCGGCCACCTGGTCTTCGGATTTCCGGGGCGCATTCCAGTTTGGTCACTTTGTGCCAAAAAGGTTCGCCATCACTGCCTTAGGTTCTAAATTTCACATATCCTTATGGCAACCTTATAATATGCCTGCAGGACTGTAACTCGAATCTTGTTTCCTGAATATAAATGGTGTTCGTCCATCGTATTCGAAGAGGACCTTGACATCTATCAATTGGAGGGGATGTCAAGACTTGCGCGTGAATTGGATTAAAGTGAGGGAGAGGTGCGCATAGTCAGCCTCACTCTCTCTTCCCAGATTCCATCTTGCTCCAAATAGCAGGACAAGAGTCAAGACAGTTGGAGATGGGCTGGGTGCAGTGGTTGACCAGGGCATCTTTCATGTCTTGCCGTGCTCTTAGGGTACCACATCACTTGCAGAAACTGCCTTCTTGACCGTTGTCCTATTCTAGTAGGTTTCATCCACTCAGTCCGCCAGAATCTGTCTTCACATGCTTCGGATAGACAAGTCCCTATCTCACCAAAGGTCAATGACCGAACAGCTACTCTCAACCTGGTTTTGCCAGCCTGTCGAAGCTGTTGCCCGGGGTGTGGCCGCTGTGCATGCTACAGCTGCTAGGAGCCACAGGTGAGAGCTGAGTGACAGGTGGGGACCAAAGGTGAAAGAGCTGCCCTAAAAGCTGCCCTAAAATGAGCTGCCGTAAAAGGACACGACATGCCCCTACACCAGACGTGCTACCCCTCCCTGAGCACCCTATACACCCCTGAATATAAATACAGGCAGGTTGGATCTGATGCTGATGCAGCCAGATTTAGGACTGAGCAGTAGGGCAGAGAAGATAAAAAAACAATCATCTTCAGGATGGAACAAGATCTGTACTAATATATATATATATATATATATATATATATATATATATGTATATATATATATATATATATATATATATATATATATATATATATATATATATATATATATATATATATATATATATATATATATATATATATATATATATATATATATCCATATATATATTAGTACAAATAGTTTTTGACTTACATCCATTCATTTAGTGACCTTTCAAAGTTACAGCAGTACTGAAAAAAGTTACTTACAACTCAAACTCACATTTATGACCGTTGCAGCATCCCCACAACCATGTGATCAAAATTGGGGTGGTTGGCAAACAGTATGTATGGATGATGGTTGCAATATCCTGGGATCATGTCATCCTCATTTGTGACCGGCTCAGTTGGTTTCAAACAAGCAAAGTCAACGGGGAAGCTGGATTTGCTTAATGACTACACAATTAACAACTGCAGTAATTCATTTAAGAGCCATGGCTAAAAGGTTATAAAATTGGGTGTGACTCACTTAACCACCTTACTTAGCAATGTAAATACGTAATTGTACTCATAAGTTGAGGATTACTTGTAATTAAAGGCTGCTTTTATCATTCAGGATTTTTCAACAATTGAGAATGTTCAGTTCTTTTTGGATTGCTTTTCAGTGATCCCTGTCCAAACTTTGTTTATTCTCTACTATATTTCATTCAAGTCTTTCATACTTTGAAAATAGCCTGTCAAAGATAAGTTGCTGCGATCTTTGTGATAATAGTAATCAAAACTGTGACCAGAAGGACACCAATAGCAAGAGAAGACAATGTACATAAACATAACCATGCACACATTATACTTGTGAAAAATATGACAGAATGACAGCATATTTAAGGGTCTAGTGAACAGCATCTTGAAGGTGTATATAGAGAGGAATTCCGGGGCTATCCTGAAAAGGCATTGTTAGAAAGATAGATAGAAATCTACAAACTATACCCCTGAACTAGGTTACTTACCTAGTTAAGGTACTTCCTTATACACTTGATGAGATTTGCTTCAGAGCAGTTGGGAATGTATCACCGGATTACACTCCCGATTATCACTTACCATTGGACATGTTGGTCTAGTTCAGTGTTTCCCAACCTTGGCAATTTGAAGATATCTGGACTTCAACTCCCAGAATTCCCCAGCCAGCATTCACTGGCTGGGGAATTCTGGGAGTTGAAGTCCAGATATCTTCAATTTGCCACGGTTGGGAAACACTGGTCTAGTTCTACCAGGGAGGCAGGATGGAGAAAGGTAATTGTTAACAGCTTGCATTCCATATTTTCTTCTACTTTTTAATAAACACAAACTTCCAAAGGTGGTCAATATGTATACTTTGTGGTTTTCATCTACAGTCGTGATTATAGGTTAATTAAAGAAATATACTAGAAGTTGTGATCTCTCACACGCCATGATTATTGTTAAACATGTATTTAGAGCAGAATTTTATCTCTTTGTTAGATCCTGCTATTACAAAGTACACTTAACTTATTGCTGTATGATTGTAGAAGTTGCATTTCCTTGGCTTGTAATAGCCCTAGCTCTTGGGCTGGGCGGATCCCAACTTTAAATTATCTGGTGATGAAATAACCTATTCATTTTATGCTCCTGTGAGTCATCTGGTTAGTAAATGAGGCCTTGAGTAGAGAGATTTTGCTTCTGGAATAGAATAGAATAGAATTCTTTATTGGCCAAGTGTGATTGGACACACAAGGAATTTGTCTTTGGTGCATATGCTCTCAGTGTACATAAAAGAAAAGATACATTTGTCAAGAATGGTTGTCATAGGGTTCAAGTAAGCAATCAGGAAACAATCAATATGAAATAATTGTAAGGATACAAGCAACAAGTTACAGTCATACAGTCATAAGTGGGAGGAGATGGGTGATAGGAACGATGAGAAAAACTAATAGTAATAGTAATGCAGCCTAGTGAATAGTTTTACAGTGGTGAGGGAATTATTTGTTTAGCAGAGTGATGACGTTCGGGAAAAAACTGTTCTTGTGTCTAGTTGTCTTGGTGTGCAGTGCTCTATAGCGACGTTTTGAGGGTAGGAGTTGAAACAATTTATGTCCAGGATGCGAGGGGTCAGTAAATATTTTCACGGCCCTCTTTTTGACTCGTGCAGTATACAGGTCCTCAATGGAAGGCAGGTTGGCAGTAATTGTTTTTTCTGCAGTTCTGATTATCCTCTGAAGTCTGTGTCTGTCTTGTTGGGTTGCAGAACCAAACTTTTTTTTCTGTCAAGTGGGATCAAGATGCAGTCGCATCTTGTCCATTCAGGTTTCCATTTGCAGATAACAATCCATGAACAGCAATACAAAATACATTTGTAAAAAAATGCAGCTCATCTGAACTTTCTTCTGTTAGAAATGATGCAGTCTAGGGGCCCCACCCTCTAACCACATAACTTGAAACTCTAAAGTTAATCTAGTTACTTTTACAATAAAGAATTGGAAATATATGGCCTAGAGCACAGGTGGTTTTTTTAAAATCCAGTATCATAAAAGGATTTATGCCTTGTTTGAGCTCAGCTCCTAGAGCAATGTCTTATAAGTCATTTCCAGAAATATGAATAATGGAGATGGCATATTGTTAATTGTCTCGGTAGCCAACAGGTTTTTATGAATTCCAAAATAGGCTACTGATCAAGGCTAAATAGGCTACTAAAAACAACTGGGACGCATCGGCTTGATTAAGACACTCAAGGTTTGCAAAAATACAACAATGGAAAATGACTATTGTAACAGTAATCATAATCCCACCTCATTCCATGCCAATCAGAAAAAACAGCCAGAAGAAAATTAAGATGAACATTATAAAATGCTGGCTAGAATTGCAGAATGAATGGACAAAAATACAAGTAGTCCTTGTATTTTTGTCAACCATTATTGGTACATGATCCTGATTTTAATTTTTGACTATGGATGTGAAGGGTGCTCAGAGTCATTTAACTGGACCAATCTGTAAAGCTTATAAGTAAGTAAATAAACATACTTTATTAAATATTATTTTTATCAAATATATACAGCCACCCATCTCACGTGAAGTGACTGGTGAACTACAATAATTAAGTGTCATCATTTTTTCCAGGTTCATTTGTTTGTATCACATTAAGTGTGACAGTTTCTGCTTGCTGATCATTGTCTTAAGGGAGCAGTCAATCTTGGATACAGCCAAGGGCTGGTTTGTCATTCTTTTTGCATTCCATAGTGTTTGTAATAATTATCTCCAAAGCCATAATTGAATGACATTATTCTCTGGCTCTTTGTCAGTGTCCACCTTTTACAACCATATGATTAAAAAAAACTATTCTGATATTTGTTGAAAGTATCAGTTTATTATTGCCTTCCTTCCTAGGTTTAATCGCCTTCTACAACATACCTCCCTAAGACCGATTAGAGCCCACAGAGTTGGCCTGCTGGTGGTCCCGTCAGCCAAACAATGTTGGCTGGCGGGCCCACGAATGAGGGCCTTCTCTGTGGCAGCACCGGCTCTCTACCCCCCGAGATCCGCATTATTCCCACCCTGCCAGCCTTCAGAAAAGCAGTTAAAACATGGCTTTGTTGACAGGCCTGGGGCCAATGATTTTAATACAACATCGATCATTCTTGGCCCCATGAATGATCTATTGCAGAGATGGCGAACCTATGGCACGGGTGCCACAGGTGGCACGCGGAGCCATATCTGCTGGCACGCGAGCCGTTGCCCTAGCTCAGCTCCAGCGCGTATGTGCGTGCCCGCCAGGTGATTTTTGGCTCATGCGGAGGCTCTGGGAGGGCGATTTCGACCTCTGGAGGGCCTCTGGGGTGGCAGGGAGAGTGTTTTCGCCCTCTCCAAACTCCAAGAAAGCCTCTGGAGCCTGGGGAGGGCAAAAAACGGGCCTATCGGGCCCACTGGAAGTCAGAAAATGGGGGAATGGGGGGGTCGCACACGCATGCGCTTGGGGGGTGGGGCGAGTGGGGGTGTTGAATTATGGGTGTGGGCACGCACACACGTATGATAGCGCGCGTGTGCACTATTTCGGCACACGAGGGAAAAAAGGTTCGCCATCACTGATCTATTGTATGGATTTTTAATTTGTGGTTTTTAATGTTTTTTTAATGTTTTAATATCTATTGTTTTTAATGTTTTTTATATTTGTTGTTGCATGTGAATTTTTACTGTTGTGAGCCGTCCAGAGTATCTGTGGAGTGGGCGGCATACAAATGCAACTAATAAATAAATAAATCTCTCCAGAAAACTGCCCATCTTGATCTGTTCTGCTGGGGGGAAAAAACTTCCTGCTGATGTCAGAGGCCTCCTATGGTCAATGAAACAAAAATAAAGCTCCTTCATGTATTCTCTCGCCTCTTTGTTATCTCATCTTATGTTAAATACCCAATCCTATGTATCTTTTCTTTTATGTACACTGAGAACATATGCACCAAAGACAAATTCCTTGTGTGTCCAATCACACTTGGCCAATAAAGAATTCTATTCTATTCTATTCTATTCTATTCTATTCTATTCTATTCTATTCTATTCTATTCTATTCTATTCTATTCTATCTGTCTTTTCTAGAATCTTCCCATTAATTGACACTCCTCTGATGGTTTATGCATGACACATTAATTTTGTTGGGTTAGGAATTAGTGTAACAGTTCAATAATGTACATTTTCTTGCATCTATTGCAGTCAACGCAGGCACAATCTTTTGAAATCCCCAGGCCATATTGCTAATATTTCTCAGAATTTTAACTGTCTCCTCTGCTGCAGCTTTAAAACATTTCACTGTGGGCATTTCATCTGTGTCTGGTGCTTTCCTAGTTAATTGCTTGTCTGTTGCTTCTTGCAGCTCATGCTGTAGAAGAATCCATTTCTGAGTAATCCTTTCCCAGTGCAAATCTGCTTTTTACACACAAACAAACCCCATTTGTACAGAGTTTAGCTAGCTTTTCCATTTTCTTCTAATCTCACTTGTCTCTATCTTATCTTTCCTAATTCTTCGTGAGTACGATTATTTTACAGTAATTGTAAATTTTCTTGTGATTTTTCTGATCTTTAAACCATTGGAGTTTTCTTATTCCTCTTTTTTTTTACGTCTGTGAGATACCAATCCTCCTTTGCCATTGACACCAATTGTATTCTGCCACCATGTGCACCTACAGTACAAAGCTTTCATCTTCCATCTTTCCCTTCCTCTTCCTAGTGTTATTCCTGCGCTCTGGCAGGGTCCGCTTATCCTCTTACCATCTTCCATCTTTCCCTGACTATCCTAATAACCAGGGGTGGGCTTCAAAATTTTTAGCAAGGGGTTCTCTGCCCAGTTGCTGGGTGGGCATGGCCTAGTCAGCCTCCTGCACCACGGTGGGGGGTTGTTGCAGTTTTGCCCTCCCCGGGCTCCAGAGGCTTTCCTCAAGCCTCCGGGAGGGTGAAAACTGCCTCCCCAGGCTCTGGAGGCCGGAAACAGGCATGTTTCTGGCCTTCCCAAACTTCCGGTAGGTCCATTTTTGCCCTCCTGAGCCTCCGTGTGCGTCCTGCACTTACCTGCATCCAAAATGGGACGCATGGGGACTCCTGGGAGGGGAGGGGAGGGGTGGGCGGGGGCAGCCAGGAATGGGATTTGGAGGTTCTCCAAACTGCACAGAATCTTAGCTAGAGGTTCTCCTGAACCCCTGCAAACCCCTAGCAGCCCACCCCTGCTAATAACTTGTTCTGAAAGCCACTTGGATCTTTTCCTCTTTGAAATTTTAAGATTTCGTTTTCTGCTTTGATTTTCATAATGTCTCTTACTACTTAATGCAAAAGGGAAACTTCTCAGTTTCCCTTGTGCATTAATCTAAGCACCCTAAATCTGTTCCCTACATTAATTTTATATTCTCGCTGTTCTGGTTGTATTTTGTTTGCAAACCTACACTCTTCAATTTTTTAATGTTTCACAAACTGTACTCTGGATTGCAATTCTCCATTCTCCATTTCTTTTATGTAGATGACTTGATTCCAGGGTTGACTATCCCCTGATGCTTGATTAAATCAGATGTCAGCAATAAACAAATAATTATCATTAGGAATGTAATTTGTTTTTTATATTTGCTCAATTCAAAGAGCAAAAGCAAAATTGATTCCAGAATGTTCTTTTCTCCAAGTTTCGGGCTGCAGTTATTTTTTAGGGGGTGTTATGCCTTTTCTTCTCGTTGCAGATTTCTGTGGGTTTTTTTCCACCAAAGTATCATCCAACCAAGATTTTTCATTGTTAAATGTCAAGGTGATGTAATTTCTATAGTGGTTTGTCATTGCCTTCTTTCCAAGTTTGATTTTGGAGTGCCTTTTCCTATATGGGCTGGCTTCTCTTAACAGTTGCAGAGCCCTACCAGCTCTCACCTTGTTGTAGATTAATCTTAACTTCCTTTTTGAAGGCAAAGGTTGTCCTGCTGGAGTTCACCTTTTCACCAGCATCACTCAAGGTCATTGGGGCTACTTAGTTCTCTCATTACATCAAGATGATGTGAGGAAAGGAGTCAGATTATAATATCATCCTCATAAAGCATAATGAATGGTCGATAGACTGGAGATAACTCCTTTAAGAGAGAGGCATACATATCATCATCATCCTGTTTAAGACACTTGTGACTATTTCTTCTGTTCATTCCAAGATGCTGGCATAGTGCAATATTCTAGTTCATATCAGTGAGCCCACCTAATTTTGCAGAGTCAAGTGCCTATAATTAAGCATGCTGTCATCATTTTGACATTTGTGGCATTCAAAATTGACCAGCAGTTCTCAGTCAGACATTCTCCAAATGGTTTTGGACCGCCTTTGACCATTTTCCCTCACATCGAAGGAAGAGTCCAGGATGGGTTGTTCTAGCCCCATAGCTCTATGGACTGGGTTGAATTTTCTGAGGATCCGCCTGCCTGGTGACGTTCCTCAGACATTACAAGAAGTCTGAAGCGAATGGCGCAAACTCCCAGTAGAATCCACGAACCGTGGCCAGACAAATTCTGAGAAACCTGCAGAAATACGAAATACCACAGCCCCCCGGTGGCCGGCCAAAACCAGACCCAAGGGTGGGACTGGACTCTTCCTTTGATTCTCGGAAAAAGGGCGTATCAGGTAAGAACCAACGCCTCTTTTGTCTAATAATTCTTAGAAGTGAAGTCTCAGCACATCCAGAGAATGTTGGATTGTGGAGGCCTGTACTAGATGAAGGTGGCATAACGTTCAGTCCTAATGGGAAAAATTGATGCAACTATTATCTGATTCAGTTTGGGAGAAGAAACATTGGTATGCATGAATATATACTTTGGAATGCTCATAAAACCACCATCATAACCGTTTCCTACAAGTAAAAAAATATTCAAGTAAGATTTCTTCAAAGCAAGAGTTACAATGAGTGATTTTGAAAGTTTTTATCAGTGGAAAAATCTAAACAGTCTTTTATAACTTGAAGGCAAATACAGCCACATCAAAACAGTCCCTTGGAGGTTGTAGTGAGTGTTAAGAGACTCAAACTTCATTGAAATGTCAGGGTTCCAAGTAACACCTCCAACGAAAGATGGTTTCCAGGCCTGACATGCAAATGATCTGAAAAGTTACACAAAATACCTGCTCCTGGTCATAACTTTGTTTTGATCCTCATACATCATTATGACAGGAGAGCTTTTTTCCTAATAAGAACAATATACTACACTGAACATATACTGGTTTTTTTAGAAGAGGTAAATCCTAGATAATGAATATTGCAATTTTATCTAATAATAGACCTACAAGTTTATTATATCATCATCACCATTATTAGAAACCAGCAGTTCCAAATATTAAAAATCAAAATCCTTTCCTGGTGCCTTTATAAACTGGAAATGTGTCTGAAAGCATATCTTTAACTTTGGATGTATAAACTGTATATAAAACCCAAATCTAGTTTATGTCTTCTTCAGCAAATCCAAACATAGATACTGTAGATTACTAAAGAAATATATTGTCAATACAATTTGTGGAAAGTTTTTTAAGCATCTGGGTGATAAAACACTAGCTCCTTTTATATTTGCTCAAACAAGCAAATATTGTCGGATCCCTGGCTGCTTTTAACAAAACAGAACTTGATCTTTCTTGACCACCAAAAATACCACCTTTGCAATCTATTTACTAAAAGAATTGTTAGGATTTTGATATTTGCATTGATCAGATAGGGCAGGGGTAGGCAAAGTTGGCTCTTCTATGACTCGTGGACTTCAACTCCCAGAATTCCTGAGCTAGCATGATTGGCTCAGAAAGTCTGGGAGTTGAAGTCCACGAGTCATAGAAGAGCCAACTTTGCCTACCCCTGAGATAGGGTTATAATTGGAAGATAAAAGTATGATTTTGATAATGGAGGGCTTCATTAAATGATAATAGTATTTTGAAAGGTGTTTAAGAACAAATGTCTCAAAAAAAATTATACAGTAACTTTCTGTAGGACATCCATCAAGTCTTCATGCTTTATCATTACAGTACTCAGATTTAAGATAATGTTTTTTAAAATTTCATCAAAGTAAAGGGAACATTAGTATTTGCTGTAAAAAAAATCTAATTGTAAGTAATCAGTTTTGGTAACAATAACCCAAAAACAAAAAAAGCCTATATCCTGCTCTTCATGAGATTCATTCACAGATTGACTACTATATATTTTTCTCATCTTTAATAGTAGTTATAATATTTTCATTTTTCCTCTTCTTTAACCAAGACACATTTAAGTCTTCCTCCCGTTTCCCTCTATTTGACACAAATGATGTATAGGAAATTCAGATCTTTGCAATAAGATACTAACATGAGAACATAAGCAGTACCCTGGTAGATTGACTCTGTGGCCCATCTAATCCAACAGTCTTTTCTCATAGTGGCCCACCAACTGCGCAAGGGAAGCCCAGGAATTTCCCAGCAGATGGCCTTCTGAGCAGGTACATTGCCATCAAGGTTAATATTTATTGATCCCCAAGACTTCCATGAATTGGTCCAACTCTTCTTTGAGGCCAACCAAGCTGGTACCCAGCACCACATCTTATGGTAGTGAATTCCAAAGTTATATATTTGCTAGCTAGCTATGCCTTTCCTGCAGTGCATCATTATGTCACTAACTGTAGCCTCCTTTCCCAAGAATCTCTTCATAGATTCTTGGGAAAGCCGAGGTGGCGCAGCGGTTAGAGGCAGTACTGCAGGCCACTTTAGCTGACTGTGATCCGCAGGTCAGCGGTTCAAATCTCACCGGCTCAAGGTTGACTCAGCCTTCCATCCTTCCGAGGTAGGTAAAATGAGGACCCAGATTGTTGGGGGCAATATAAATATACATTGCTTACTGGTGTAAACCGCTTAGAGAGTGCTTGCACTGTGAGGCGGTATATAAATCTCACAAATAAATAAATAGAATGATATGGTGGCATATAAATTTAATAAATAAATAGTACATGCAAGTCTTGGCCACCAATGGTTGCCTTCCCTAATCAATTCCTTATTCAACACAGAAGCTGCAGTTTACGATACCCTACAAATATCTTTCAACCTGCTTAGTAGGTGTGTGCAAAATCATAGAATAAATCAACCGAATAATAGGCTGTTCTGACCCAAGTGTGTTTTGGAAGAATTATAACTTTAAAGTATCAATCAGCCCATTGCATCAGCCCCTTTTGAAGTTGACCTACTTCCAGAATCTAGAATTGGATTGGCATGGCCCATTTGGGACTAAACAAATACATGACAGTATGTTTAGCACATCCTTACTGTCTTGTTGGTAAATATACACCTCCAACGAAAAAGAACTCATCATTTCCTGAAGCCGTTTTTCCTATTGCTCGACAGCACTCTCCAAGGAGATATCATTACTGATGCCTTGAATTTGTTGTTAGTTGTGAAGTCATATCCGACCCATCGCGACCCCATGGACAACGTTCCTCCAGGCCTTCCTGTTCTCTACCATCCTCTGGAGTCCATTTAAGCTCATGCCTACTGCTTCAGTGACTCCATCCAGCCACCTCATTCTCTGCCATCCCCTTCTTTTGCCCTCAATCTTTCCCAGCATTAGGCTCTTCTCCAGTCCTTCCTTCTCATTAGGTGGCCAAAGTATTTGAGTTTCATCTTCAGGATCTGGCCTTCTAAAGAGCAGTCAGGGTTGATCTCCTCTAGGACTGACTGGTTTGATTGCCTTGCAGTCCAAGGGACTCGCAGGAGTCTTCTCCAGCACCATAGTTCAAAGGCCTCAATTCTTTGGCGCTCAGCCTTTCTTATGGTCCAACTTTCACAGCCATACATTGCAACTGGGAAAACCATAGCCTTGACTATATGCACTTTTGTTGGCAGCGTGATATCTTGAATACTGTAAATTAAATTATTGGTAGACATTATGACCATGATCTTTTTTCTTTTTCTTTTTGCTGATCTCCAGTGCTCTTACAGTAATAGTTTATAGTGGCTAAATATATGGCAAATTGAGCCCTCCATATCTTTGTATTTCAGGGTAAAAAAGGCAGTGTATGATGAATACAATCCTGCTATAAATAAACTTTTAAAAAGTCTTTCTCCTAAATCAAAGAGACTTCATTATGGAATATTTGTTTCTTGTTTGAACCTTTTACGTTTCCTCTGGCGCCAACTTCTAGTCTTCTCTTACCACTGAATGTTTTTATTCAAAAGCTTTTGTAAAGTTAGTTTATTCCAAAAAGTTTATTCAGATGTTTTGTTCCTTGGTCAAAGAGCAAATGAAGGAGAATAGATCTGCATTGTTTTCTTCAGTAGGTAAGTTCTCTTGATCCAAAGAGCATTCACTTGACTGCTTGTTATTGAAAGTGGTTCACTGTGTGGGGAAAAATATTCTTTATTAAGGAGAAAGATTTCTTTGAGACCCTGTTGGAGCATTGCTAACTTCATTATCTAGTGAAACACGTTGGGATTGATTTTAACTCCCACTCCAGTGAAAGTCAGTGAGAACCCGAGTGAGATTAATTGAGCTAAATCTGTAGTGGGTAAATTATGGGAAGCTTTCCTTTAGCTAGCAGTAACCCTTCACTGTTACATCTTAAGGTTGTGACACATAAAATTATAGACTGTAGTTTACAGGTGAAAGCAGAAATTTAGTGCTGGCAGATAGCATTTCGGGGTATTACAGAGGGTGTATTTTTATAGGCAAAGCAAGCCATTTCAGTTTCAAAAAACCAAGTCATATGTTGCTCTGCCACTTCTTAATCTGAAGAATTTTCATTGCTAAAACATTTTGCCTATATATAGAATGGGAATACGGATTATAACTATTGGCTAATAAGATTTTGCATATATTGTCTCCAATATCATTGAATATTCCAGGGGTCTCCAACCTTGGCAACTTTAAGATTTGCGGACTTCAACTCCCAGAATTCCTCAGCCAGCAAAGCAAAGCTGGCTGAGGAATTCTGGGAGTTGAAGTCCACAAGTCTTAAAGTTGCCAAGGTTGGAGACCCCTGGAATAAAATGTTTATAATATGCCTTGTACTCATATGCAGCTGTACACAGTGCTGGCCTAGAAACCAGGAGACTGAGTTTAAGCCTCCCTTAGGCATGAAAGCTGGCTGGGTGACTTTGGGCCACTCACTCTCCCTCAGCCCAATCACCTCACAGGATGGTTGTTGGGGAAAAAGGAGTATTAGGTATGTGTGCCACTTTGAGTTGACCAAAAATATATATTTTAAAAGGTGTGTAAAATTATGATAAGTCACACAGCCAGCCATACATTTAGACTGGATTTGACATTTTGTCCATCTATCAAGTTCTTTCTAAGGATAAGCAGATGTTGTTTCATAATATTACAGATATTGTTGCAGACTGTAAATATTTTTATTCATGTTAGTTGGGCACATATTGCATATAATTTTCCGGCAAAACTATTGGTTAGATCAGTGATGGCGAACCATTTTTCCCTCGGGTGCTGAAAGCGCATGTGCGCGTGCTATTGTACACGCTCGAGTGCCCACACCCATAATTCAATGCTGCCCTGCTCACCGTGCATGTGCACACGATCCCCCCTGCTCCCCCGCTCTCCCGTTTCCTGACTTCCGGTGGCCCCGTAGGCCCGTTTTTTGCCGTCCCCAGGCTCCAGAGGCTTCTTTAGATCCTGGGAAAGGCGGAAACTCCCTCTCCCGCCCACCCTGGAGGCCGAAAACGCCTCCCAGAGCCTCCACGTGAGCCGAAAATCAGCTTGCTGGCGCGTACATGCATTCTGCAGCTGAGCTAGGGCAACGGTTCACGTGCCGGCAGATATGGCTCCGCGTGCCACTTGTGGCACGCGTGCCATAGGTTCGCCATCACTGGGCTAGATTCACATACTGTACTAAGCTACTAAGCCATGTTTATTTTAACTATGGTTTATTGAATAAAGCATCTGTCAAGCAATTTTAAAAAAAATGCCATGATACCGATGCTGTTTATTTGTATCCGGCTTTTCTATCCTCCAAAACCTTTGTATTACAGCTTAATGCAATATATAAACAAAAAAGTATGCTGTGTATGCAGTTATATGTATTCCATCCACCTATCTTTCCAACTCACAGAATTTGCAGGTTTCATTGCCTTTCCAAAACCTGCTTGATCAGATGCATCAAGTGACCAGAACTAATATGCTATCATGGAAATCAATTGCGCTATTATGATTCTTCAGATACAACAATCACTAATAACTCAGGTCATTTAATAATGTCAAGGTAGACAGTTCATGAATCAGTAACTGATTAAAGATTAAACAAATAGCCATTTAAAAAAACAATGGAAGATACATTCATTGTTCAAAAGCTTGACTGGCACTGGTGCTTCTTCATGAAGCATATAATGTGAAGAATGAGAAGTAAGCTGACCAAGTTAACTGATGTCACCAATAATAAAGAAGATAAAGAACACAAAAGAGAACTCTGCTGGATCGACCATGCATAGTAGCAAGGGAAATTCCCTTTTGAATGATCGTTTCACGCCTTCCAATTCAAAGGCCACCAGGAAATAATCCTGCATCAAAGCAATCTTAGATTGGAAGTGAGTCAGTTACATGATTAGTGTTAGTTATTCATGTCACCTTTCTTCCATTGATTCCCCCCCCCCCTCATTCCAGTGCATTGAGCTGAAGACTACTGATTGGTCAAAGGTAATCCTTGAGCTTTCTGATAGAGTCAACTATGCAGGGAGTTATTTCACATTGAAAATATGGGTCCTGAGAAGGGACACGGTGGCTCAGAGGCTTAATGATGCTGGGACTGCTGGCTAGAAATAGTCTGCACTCTGGTGGTTCAAACCCGGCTCCATGAGACATAGTGAGCTCCCATTGTTCAATCCCTAGCTCCTATTTAGAGCCGAGCTGAGGTGGCGCAGTGGTTAGATTGCAGCACTGTAGGCTACTTCAGCTGACTGCTAGCTGCAGTTCAGCTGTTCAAATCTCACCGACTCAAGGTTGACTCAGCCTTCCATCCTTTCGAGGTTGGTAAAATGAGGACCCAGATTGTTGGAGGCAATATGCTGAACTCTGTAAACCGCTTAGAGAGGGCTGTAAAGCACTATGAAGCGATATATAAGTCTAAGACTAAGTGCTATTGCTATTGCTATTGCTATTTACCCAGCAGATAAAAAGCATGCAATATTAGAACAGTTTTTCCCCTAACGCCATCACTCTGCTAAACAAATAATTCCCTCAACACTGTCAAACTATTCACTAAGTCTGCATTACTATTACTATTAATCTTTTCATCGTTCCTATCACCCATCTCCTCCCACTTATGACTGTAACTTGTTGCTTGTATCCTTACGATTTATATTGATTGTTTCCTAGTATGATTAATTGCTTATTTGTACCCTATGACTATCATTAAGTTTTGTACCTTATGATTCTTGACGAATGTATCTTTTCTTTTTATGTACACTGAGAGCATATGCACCAAAAACAAATTCCTTGTGTGTCCAATCACACTTGGCCAATAAAGAATTCTAATCTAATCTATTGCAAGTAGATTAATGGGTACACCTTCGGTGGGGAAAACCTAACTGTGTTCATGTGTGCAGAGAGCAGAAGCCGGGTTGGATGCAAGGCATCATGACACGAGGCAAGGTGAGACCGGAAGAGGTGTTCGGAAGAGTCAGCAATCCAAGTGTGGCTAGTTAGCTGGTGTAAAGCTAGTTTGCCTCCCGCGGTGAACCAAGGGTAGGCATATCAGTGCTGAACAGCATGAACCATTCTAGTCTGTCAGGACTGCATTGTGTGTCTAGCATGTGTAATTTCCCTGACATTGTAGGCCAGTGATGGCGAAACTTTTCGTCACCGAGTGCCCAAATTGGAATGCGTGTGTGCCGGAGCACCGTAAACCCGAAAACAGCTGGCCAGCACACACCGGAAACCAGAAGAGCAGCTGGCGACAACACGCGGGCCCACAGAGAGGGGGCTCTGCGTGCCACCTCTAGCACGCGTGCCATAGGTTTGCCATCACGGTTGTAGGCAATACGCTAAATAGTAAATATGAATACTGAAAGTTCTCCTAAACAGAGAAGCTTTTCAATAGAGAACAGAGTCCTGTATATTGGGCTATTATTTCACATCAGTTGCTGCTATCTTAATTAAATTCAATTAAATACAGCCAATACAAGGACATGAGAGAAATATATAAAGATGTTTTTTTGCTTTCACAGAATTCTGGTTCAGAAAAAATTGGTTTCCTTTTCAACTAGCTCCTGTTGGAGACCAGATTTGGGTTAAAAACAAAAATATTCTCCTTCTAAGACAAGAGGAGACATGTTCTTTTGTTCATAGGAACCAATGGATACTTCAGAATTTTTAAAAACAGCTCCATTGTGTAACACACCACAAAGTCAATCTAAAAGGCTAAATCATCCGTTCAGCAGGCAATGAAGCGCTCAGGCATTTCAAACTGTCTATATTCATTTTAAATTGCTTCAAATAAATGCTTGAATTGCCAGGAGAGTGATACTTTTTTCCCCTTTGGTGTGTGCTTAACCATTTTCTTCGGCATATCAAATTGGTGGGATTAACAGTGTAACTAACAGGTCATGATCCATGTGGGGTTTTATCCTTCCAAATGAATCTTAGCCATCAGGCCACAAATCAAAAATCAAACCTAATTATTGGCCAATTCCATTCTTCTGAAGCGTCTATCGCCACTGTATATAACTTCCCCCCCATAGTATAGTTGATGCCTTTTAGTTGCTCTAATAAAAAATTCTAAGCCATTGTTTGATTAAGAGTGGCTTATTGAATAAATCACAAGTGGCTGGAATTGATTGATTGAATTATTTACTATAACTTTTAGGTTGATCTATTTCCAGAAGCTCTGAATGGAGTGTAGTATTAATATCAGAAGATTAAAACTTAAATAATACAGCTAATAACCCTTCAGTCCAATGTGCCATCATTTGGGTTAGCATGGTCCTACTCATCCCCAAATGCCGTTCTGAGGAGGCAAGTTATTATGGGTTTCTGAAAGTTTTAAGGAGGAAGTGGTCTGGATATCTAGGGGTAAGATGTCCCAAAGGAAGTGACCATCACTTCAAAGGCTTAAGTCCAGTATCCCTAAAGAGGACATTTCTTTAGCAGTGAGACCTTCGGCAATCCCTCTCTCCCAGTTCTTATTACATTCAATAAATGTAGTAAAACAGTCATAAAGCTACCCAGTCCCCGAGCCATATAGAGTTTTACAAGTAATAACTACACCCTGAATTGCACCTGGAAGAAGGCAGGTGCAGCTTCTGTAACAGTGGTGTTGCAGAAGCAAACCTTGGTACACTCATGTCTACTAAGGCTGCTGTGTATTGTGGGTAAAGTGGTCTTCAGGGGCAGCCTACATAGAACACACTTCCATAATCCAACCATTAGGAGATAAGGGCATCAATGTGAATAAACCTGGAAAAGCCGCAACTGGTAGCACTCTCAGCCTAGAAGAGACTTCAAATAGTAGTCTACCTAGGAACGTGTTACCTCATTGAGAGTAAAAATAAAACCATCTCTGGATTCAGATGGTTTTCATATCTATAGCTACTATGACATGATAGGAGTCAGTCTAAGTCTGTTTTTCCTCATCCAGATCTTAACACCTGGCAAGTACCAAGTCAAAATTTCATTGCATTTCTGTCCAGCTTGGGTCAAAGTTATATACCTGGGTATTATCAACATATTGATGGTATGCCATCCCATGCCAGTAGATGAAATTTCATGCAGATATTAAACAATAAGGAGATGCCCCATAATGGATTCCACAAAGATTTGGCCTCTCCCTGGTTATCATCACCATTTAGAATTAGCCTCTTAGGAAGGAGGAAAACACTGGAAAAACTAGTATTGTGTCTTTCAATATGCGTAGGGAGTCCAAAAGGATACCATGGTTAATGGTGTTGAAAACAGTGATATCTTGAGAGAACCAGGATAATCATATTCCCTGTACCCTGGTCCTGCCACAGATTATCAACAAGAGTGATCAACGAGTTTGGTTTCACAATAGGCCTGAATCGTTATTGAAAATGATCCAGTTAATTTGCTTCAACTAGGGCTCTTCATAACTATAATCCAAAAGCCTTTCTTTAAAAAAAAGAAAGATTGGTAGATAGTTCTCTAAAATTGTTGAGTTGACTTCACAAAACATATTAGGGTATAATCCAGGTTTGCATCTTAGAGAAACTAGATTTCTCCCAACTTGCAAACAAAGCCAAGCAAACTAGTGTAGCTTAATTTAGATTCATACACTAAGTAGGCAGTTGGCTTATTTCAGCTTTATGACCCCGTAATGCTCTAATTTGCCAGTCATGCTTCTATCTATCTATCTATCTATCTATCTATCTATCTATCTATCTATCTATCTATCTATCTATCTATCTATCTATCTATCTATCTATCTATCTATCTATCTATTATTTGTTTGCTTGTTTGTTTGTTTGTTTGTTTGTCAAACATGTACAGGATAGTAGTTGTTTGTATAAACATAAGTAAAAAGTACCGATTATAGAACAATACTTGATTGTTCCAATGACCATTACCAGTTTAACAGTTTTGAATAAAAGTGTTTTTTTTAATTTCTCATATGATAATATACTCCTATTCTGTCCTTGGCTTTATTTGAGTTATATTATAATTTACCCTCCTGGAGGACAGGTAACTCAACGTGATGCACTGAGTCAGAAAATATGTTGCAGCTTTGCAGGTTCACCTTTTCAGCAGCTGTGGGGGGGGGGAAGCAAGGTCAGCGGCTCCAGGTATAAATGGTGGTGCCCTCTTCTTATTTCAAGCTTTCTTAGCCATGCTAAGAGAGGGGGATTACTCCAATTCCTGCCCCTGGAAGAAAAGAAATGAGCTTTTGGTACTGCTAAATTAAACATATCAGGACCTTTATTCCTGTCCATTCTGAGATAAGCCTTGGAGAGACATTGGGTCTCTCTCTCACTAGAAGAGGCCTTAGCTTTAGCCAAATGGAAAGCATATCAATTGAATGCAGGATCCCAGGTGCAACCTACAGCCTCTTCAAGTAAGGGCTAGAAAATTCCTGCCTGAAATTCAGGATTATTGCTGCCAGTCAGGGCAACATTATGAGCTAGTGGACCAATGGTTGATTTGGAACAAGACAACTGTTATGTTAACAGCAGAACACAAAAGGAAGACAGTTGATTCCCTTAAGTGCTATGGTTCTTTTGTATGATATATTCCATATTTTATTACTTTTTGCTTTAGGCAGTTGCTTGTGCAACAACAGTGACTCACATCCCTTCCACTTCAGCAGTCTTCCTCCTCCTTTAGAACTGTGTTTTAAGAGGACAAAATACACAAGTACTTATTGTTGTGTTTATCCTGTAGTAAGCTTGGATTTTTTCCCCTCTCTCTCTCCCTCCCTCCCTTTTTTATTTTTATACTTCAGGAAAAGAATTTGGCAACAAAAGTCTGGACTGGACTTTTTGATGGGTGCCAGCTGCTATGCAACTATTAAGTTACACTTTATTTTGCACTGCCAATATTTTGCTGGTTGGTCACTGTCCTTTATTTTAGCATCAGAATGCCTGAAGAGGAAAACAAGGAATAACCACATCGAAATCAAAGGATTCAAATTTCAAACACATCCTGACCGCAAGAGCTGGGGCAGACAGGTTTGAAAGGCAGCAGAATGTCCTTTGTTAGAGATTTTGAAGAGATTGGTCAGGGCGGGGTGGATGGGTTAGCAATACCACACCAATGGATCACCTTCATTAGTAAGGGTGGACTGGATGACTCTTGAATTCATTTCAGATCAATGGTTTGGATGATGTTTGCGGTACAATTCTGTGGTAGCCAAAATATAAATGTCACCTTAGCACAGAACTGTTTTTAGACTATTGATATCAGCCAGCAAAAAACATTTCCACAGTCAATGTTTTTATTTCTCGAAAGCAATTTGAAAATGACCTTGAATTGTTTTCACTGTCACCAAAGCCTTGTGTGGATAAGAACAAGGAGCAAAATTTATTTCTTGCCCCAAGTTGCTGCAGAGCTTCACTCCCACTCAAAATATTTCTATGCTTCACATAACAGTGGAAGGAACTTTTTCAAAAACATCATGGTGCTTGTCAACCATGGAATGTGACGAAGAAAAGGGAGAAATAGAGAAAAAAATATAACCAATTTATTCTGCTTTTGCTTAGCTACTGTCTGAAGGGGAGATGTGAAGCTGCCAAGTCAGCATTCCCTTTATAGGACCTGTTAAGGCCAATAAACCCCAGGAAGATGTGTAACACAAGTAGGGATACAGACTGTCCCCAAATACCATTTGGGGGGGGGGGGAATCACACCTAAACAGGACCAAAAACTAAAAGAGAAAGGAAGTTCATTCTTTATACTTACTGTACTTGCCAAACATACAGATTAAGATATTAATATTTTAGAATGATTGTTTTTTTACGAAAGTTTGTCTATAGGTATTTGTGTATGAGAAAGACAAACAGACAGAATTGAAGCAACATACCTTAGGAATACGGGAACACGTATCAGGGACCACGGGGTCAAGGAGCTGTTTAAATTGGCAGCTCAGCATGAGAATGGCAAAAATTGCAGTAACCTTCCACGAACTCTGCCCATTTGGTTGTTGATAGCTTGCCTGTTTTCACCCTTATCATCGCAGTCCATTAATCCTATAATACTGAATTGAAATACTTGAGTGACTTAGCCAGCCACTGTATGAATAGGTGGTGTGTTTAATGATCAAACTTTGTGAAGGGATTTGGCATTGGGTTGCAAAGGGATTTGCTATCACAGAATAGATATGGTTCAAAATTAAAATGATAAATGCTACAATGATAGTGAATATTATTTTTGCTTTGTCTCAATAGTAGAACTTGGATTCATCTAATTAAACTGATTAGCTGTGGATTCAAGAAAAACAAGTAACTTTTCCTTAGGAAATCCAATAGCTTCTGAAATATATGATGAAAGCTCCTAGTTTATTTATTAAATAATTTAATGGGGCTATTATGAGGTAAGACATTTCCACTTCTTCAGGGTCAACAGTCATATGCAAGAGTACTGGTAAATTCAGGAGATTCCAAGGTTTGAATAAGAAGGAAACCACATTTAAGGGAAATAACCATTCAAATACAGTATAATAATGCAAAATCTCAAAACTAAGTGAGTTAAACATGAAAAGGTGGATAGGAGTAGGAGGGGTGTGGAATGACAGAAAAAGAAGGACAGAGAAAGAAATATTTGGTTAGAAGATAGGGAGAATGTTCATTGAGTGAATAATTTCTTGGGTCATATTGAGAAACAATGCTTAAAGTTTCCCACTGAAGTAAGAGAATCTTACCCATTTTATATAAACCAGCTGAATAATACAATTATTTATTAGTTAGAATAGCACACCACAGTATTCACCACCACTGTCTATGTATGGGATATGTATAGAATTTAAAAATGTATAAATGTTGTGATCTCCCTATAAAAGCACCTGAAGTAAGTCTACTGAATCTCCTCCTCCTCCTCCTCCTCCTCCTCCTCCTCCATTGGAAGACTTAAGCTTAGTCAAGTGTACCGTCTGCTTCAGATTATAATAATATAAGAAAATGAATTATCAGGCGGTGGCTGCTAATTTTGATGGTTCATCACACAATCAGTTGGATGTTTAGACTGGATTTGACATTTTTATCCACCTATCAAGTCCTTCCCAAGAACTTGGGATAGGGAGATACTATTGTTTGATGGTGTTAAAAGTATCATTGTTATTAAGCTGTGCTTATGCAAGATTTTTTTTTAAAAAGAACCTCATATTTATTTTGCCTATTCAAAGAACCTTGGTATAAATCTTTCTTCCACCTACTTTCCAAGGTCCCAGGTATGTGCTTTCTAAACTCTCATTATAAAAGCTTCCTACTTTCTATGATGCCAGATTCTATATTTGGCACACTGTGGGCTGAGAGGCAAGAAGAAATACTTACAAAATGAGATCATATAATCCAAAATGACATACTGTTGTATTAACAGTGTCAATATTTAATTTAAAGAAAGCTTCTGCTTCTGTCAGATCATTCTTTATTTTTCAGGCTGCCAAGTTCATAATCTGCTGCAGGTTCTAATAATTGGCAACTTTGGGAATGATGAATTTTATATAATGGAGAATAAGCAAGTCAGGCTCATTTCCATTAATGGTGGGAAGTTACAACGTGGCATTCTTACAGTTGATTTATTTACAAATATATTATAGATTGGTGGAGGTAAGCAAAGAGCCTACGTTCCTCTTTCACACACACACACACACACACACACCTCTCATTATACATTCATGGGACCAGGCAAAGATAAGTTGAAATAGGCAGGAAATTGGGGGGAGGGTGTCCAGTGACATAGTCTTTCATTGTTTCTAATCATCTGCAATAAAAGTATTTCATCCCAAACAGTCCATCAGTTCTATTAAATAGAGGAAAAGAGGAAACTCAGAATGAAGGATCTTGCTTGCTTGCTTGCTTGCTTGCTTGCTTGCTTGCTTGCTTGCTTGCTTGCTTATTTATTTATTTATTTATTTATTTATTTATTTATTTATTTATTTATTTATTTATTTATTTATTTATTTATTTATTTATTATTTATTAAATTTGTACACTGCTCAACTTCCAACTTTCTGGTGATTTACCTGTAAAACATAGATCCCTGCTCCAAATAATACAGTGATAAAAACAGGGAACCAAAGATGGTGAAGAACAAAGACCTGGGCAGCAAGAAAGCCACCCATTTCTATACCCATAGAAGTTACATCCATCCCAGCCAAGGCTTAAGCTAAGAACTAGGTCTTCAGGACCCTCTAAAAGTAGCAGGGAGGCCCCCCTCAGATCTTGAGGGGACTCTCATTCCAAATGGCAGGCATTATGACAGAAAAGACAAACTTTCAGGATCCCGATAGATGGCATTGTTTAATCAGAGGCTGAGCAGATATTTGGAGAGATAGATGGTTTCTCTCTAGACTGTATGCTATGTAGGACTTTACAACTAATGACCAGCACTTTCAATTGCACCTGGAAGGAAGCTGGCCACTAGTCCAGGTCACAAATTAGAAATATTATATGAGCATGCCAAAAATGCCCATCGCTTCTTGTGCTATTGCATTCTGGATTGGTTGAACTTTCTGGGCATTTTTCAAAGGCAGTCCCATGTAGAGCATATTGCAATAGCACAGGCCATAAATGACTATCTGAAGGTTCTCCCAATCTAGGAAAGGGCACAATTGGTGGACCAGATCGACCACAAAAGGATTCCTGGCTACAACTGCCACCTCTTTGAGCAGGAGCTGTGAGTCCAGGAAGACCCTCAGATGATAAGTCACTCTTGAATGGGGAAGTGCTTCCCCATGAAAGATTAAAGGAGGAACGTCCCAGGTATGAGTGGCCCAACACTTACCACTATGCAGTAGGATTGAGTTGGGGAAGGTACCTCTCCACACAACCTCCAGACACTAGGACAGAACCTCAATACCCTCACTTAGCCAACCTATGGTTGAAATATAAAATTGGTATCATCAGTATATTAATGATGCAAAACTCCACACTGTCTTATGACCTCACTCAGCAACTTCCTGGAGATGTTGAATAGGAGGGCGGAGAGAGTAGAATCTAGTTGCCCCCCACAAAGGAGGATCATAGGGAACAATCTCCTTCCAACCAACTCTTAACAGAACCAAGATAAAATGGTGCTCCTATCCCCAGCCTGTGGAGCCATTCAGAAGGATACTGTGGTCAAAGCTACTGAGCTACTGAGAGATCAAGGAGCACAAGGAGCACACCTCAATCCTGGCTCTGCCATGGATCAATTACATGTGCAATATCAACAACTGGTACAAAATCCCAGCATGAAATCTGACTGAAATGGATCTAGATTCCTCCAATAAAAGGAATTGAACTGTCTGATATATGAATACTATTAGAGCTGCTGATTATAAAAAGTGTCAATTATTCCCTTTTAAATTTAAGAACATGTAGTATCAAATACAAATGCAGTAATGCTGAGAAGTAGAGGTGCAATTTGCTTGTGCTTGAATCACTCAAAACTATTTTTCTTTCCTAGAAGACACAATTTTGAAATTGAAATATGAATATTCCATATTTTGTGTCACCTTGAAATAGAAAGATGTCATCTGATAGATCTCCTTCCAGATATGTTGAAATCAACTCTAGAGAACCTAATGGGTGGATTTATGTGATATTAATTAGCTTTATCATACTTCCCATTGTCCCATGCTAGAGAGACACTTAATTTTACAAAATCTGATGCTTAATGAATGAGATGGTCTCCAGTGCTAAATTAACTTCTCCTCCCAAGAGCTGCCATGCTGCAGACCAAGCACTTGGATGCAGATAGCCTGAGATATTCTAATTTACTGAAGCAATTAGATGTTGGGAGTCCCAGGCAGTAATGATGATGGATGTCTCCCTTTGGATGCCTAGTAAGGAAACCCAGTCCAGCTCATCTTTCCTAAATTGCACCATCTTCCATTACTCTGTTGTTTCTAGGTTACAACAGATAGGTTTGCCAGAAGAAAATGTAGTACTTAATGAGAAAGTCAAACTGTTTGGGGCTGGATAAAAATTTCCATGTAAAAATCAAGTACCACTTAGTAATGAGTGGTGCCTGAGAATCTGTTATTATTGTACTCAGAGACAAGCTATTTTTTTCTTTGATTCATTATTAACATCCTACTTTGCATTATAAAATATATAACATTTATCTGGCTTTGAGGTTGCTTTTAATAAAGAAAATTTTGTAAAGAAAAAAATAATGAAATTCATAAAAATGGTCCAGTAACACCTTTATTTAGTAGCTCATTTGGGAGCGGGGAAGGATTAGTTCTTCCACTGCCATTAAATACCAAATTGTTTCAATAACATCATTTTGTTCAGACTATTTTGGATACAATGGGCATGACTATTATTTTAGATTTAAATCCAGATGCAACTCTTGTCTGTTACATCCAAAAGTGACTAAATGGTGGCTCATCAAGTTAAAATTTCTTTGTAATGTTGAGATAATGTAACACTGAGATAGCATAACACTGAAATTGCATAACAGTTAAAAAAAAACCCCGCAACAGCCCAGAATGGTGTAATAGGCTGAACTTGGGTAACTCTGAAATAACAGGACTAGCTCATCTCCAACAGTCTCACAAATGATTTGGCTCCATTTGAGACTTCAACCTCTTCTTTAACTTCAGCCTGACTTAATAATATCCATATTCAGGTTGAGTTATGAAAGAAGGTGGAATAGGAGGACAGACTCAGGAGAGAGAATAGAGGGGGTGAACAAAGGTCTGCAAGGAGACATGCCCCATTTATGTTCCAGTGTCACGAGGAGCAGATGGTATCCCCCCCCCCACTGGCTGGTGATAGATGGAGGGAGTGTTAAAAGGCCAATGGAATCGAACAATCACTTTGCTCATCATTATGTTATTTATTCAAATACTGGAGAAGAAGAGCAAGGATCAACATCAGGAATAATCAATTTCATGCTGATGTAGTGTCTAGCAGTTTAAAGATGGGTATATAGCACTTCATTTCATCAGTGGGGAACTACCTAGAGCAGTGTTGGCGAACCTTGTCGGCACCGAGTGCTGAAATGGGAGCGTGCACACGCGTGGGGGAGTGCCGGAAACTGCAAGAGCAGCTCTCCGACACGCATGCGCGGGAGCACTGGAAACCAGAAGAGCAGTTCCCCGGCACGCATGCGCACATCAGGAAGCTGAGCTTCCAGTTTCTGGTGTGCCCATGCGTGCCCGTCCCCTGGTCTTCCGGTTTCTCACACACATGCCCATGCAAAGGCTAGGTGGCTGGCGCACATGTGCACACCAGAAACCGGAAGCTCAGCTTCCCGGCGCATGCATGCACGCCAAGGAGCTGCTCTTCCGGTTTCCGGCACTCCCAAGCATGCAAAGATCAGCTGGCCGGCGTGCATGTACGCACCGGAATCTGGAAGAGCAACGGGTGATGACTGACGTGCCCAGAGAGATTGTTCTGCATGTCACTTTCAGCACACGTGCCATAGGTTCGCCATCATGGACCTAGAGTGACCTATCCCTGACAATGTAGCAGCATTTCTCAATTCAATCTCAATGCCTAATTCCTCCAAAAATATCCCAAACCTTTTTAAATTTCCCAAGTCTTTGATAAGGCTCTACAGAACTGGTTCTTCCAGTTGACCCCAATGGGCAAACAATACAGTGGAGGTCAAGTAACAACAGATTCCACCTCTCTCCAATCTGCCTCCGCCTTTCCCACGTGTCACTCAGAGTTACCTTATGGTAAGATGGGTGGCCAATACATTTTATAAATAAATAAAAATTTATTCCTGAATTTCTGTATCAGTGGAAACCTCACACACAAACACATACACACACACCAAAGAACTTCCAAAGTACTAGCAGACATAAAACATTGTCCCACACTGTCCATTGGCTCATGATGTTAATTCAAACATTTGGACAGAAATCTGTAAGAAGGAAACTAATTGTTCCTGTAGAGATCTCGTCACCCCAGACATGGAGAGCTTTCTCTTATACACAAAATCTCCCTGCCCTTGAAATGTCAAGCTAACCCACACACTGAGTATATTAGCAAAGTAATTAGACTTTTGTTGTTGTTGAAAGCATAAGCAACTGCAACAGCCCAAAAGAAAAAGAATGGTTTCTCACTACATCTATCCTCAGGGTAATTCAATCTCTAGTTCGGACTGATTCTTTAAATTGCATATACATAGCATGGCATGGATGAGCTGTAGTTGTCTAGCAGTTGTTTTGTGGTGCATCTGCAGTGGTGAGATTTACGTTCCTCCTTAGTGGGCTAATTTGCCCTGGATCTATGCATACTCACATCACAAGGAAATGATGCATATGTCAACCACCAAGAACATCTGCAAACTGCATATTGTTCCAATCCCTTGGGACTGGGTGGAATTAATCTAGATTTAAAATAGAGGAAAATAGTCTATAGCTAGAAGACCAAAACCAGAAGAAATAAACAATATGACCCAGCTTTATAAGCAATGGCATTAAATCCACACTAAAAATTTTACTAAGGGATGTTAGGGAAAAAGGAAAGCAATATAATTGGTAAAATGATACAATATCTTTTAACACTTTAGAACTTTATTCAGCTCCTGGGAAAACAATGTAATAAACGATGGGAAAAACCTTCTTGATGAAACTTTCCAATTTTTTCAACCAAATACAGTAACTACTTTCTTGGCAAATGGAATAGTAAAGTACCGGTATGTATAATTTGGATATTAAACCCAAAGTGAAGGGGAATAATGTTAATTCACAGCATCGGGTAATTACAAAAATGTCAGTGGAGATCCCATGAATTAATGCAAAAAGCATTAGTTTGCAAAATATATTGCCTGTCAACTTTGTTACTAAAAATAGGAAGGAGGATCATAACTCAATGGCAGAGCATATGGTGTGCAAAGGATTCCAGGTTTAATCTGTCATAGCAGGTGATCAGAAAAATTCTTGCTGAGGCCTCCAGAGATCTTTATTGTAAAAGATGTATGGTTATTTCTTTGGCAAGAAAGTTGAATATGTTCTTATGATGTAAAAATAACTTGCATCTTCTAGTAGGAGAAAATAAAAGCAATTTCATCTGGCGGGAGAAAAATCCTAGATGTTCAGTGGTACTAAGACTTTGCAATTTAATGTCATTGTATATTCTATTTATATCTTGTCCTTTCATCCATCTTTTTTTCTTTGTTACATTTCCTTACTTTATTCATACTTCATGTTTAAAGACAATTCCCTCAATGGTCCTCCCCCTCTTTCTGCTCATCAAAGAGATCTGAAGTTTGTAGGGCATATTGAAAGGATTGTTGCTTAGAAGTGGGTGAATTTGCCAGTTTCTTTCAACCTCCTGTTTTTTTCTGAATAAGTTCCCACTGTTTCTCATTTTTAGGACTCAACTCAGATTGTCAAACCTGATTGTTTGAAAGGGCTAGATATAATTTATACAATCTTAGTATACAGTATATATTTCAAAATATGCAAGTTTGTTTGCAGTCTACATGGCACAGATTTAAGAAATAATTTATTATGCATTTTTATAAATGTATACATGTAATATGTGTATATATATTTCCCAAACATACCGTATTTTTGGAGTATAAGACGCACCTGAGTATAAGACGCACCTTAGTTTTTGGGGAGGAAAATAGGGGGGGGGGGAAATCTGCCTACCAGGTATTCATCTGGCTAACGTCCTTAGTCTGGTCAGCTTCAGCACATTATTTTATCCCCTGGTTAGGACTTAAAAAAACCTTCTTCGGAGAGAGTAACAATGAAAGAGCCTGCAAGCCAGTAAGAGCTGGGAAGATCTTTAGCACCTAGTTAGGGCTGGAAAAAGAGCTCCGAAAAAGCTACATTCAGAGTATAAGACGCACCCAAATTTTCAGCCACTTGTAGGGAGGAAAAAGGTGTGTCTTATATTCCAAAAAATACGGGACTTCTAATTGTTGGAAAATTGTTTTGCAGAGTTATAGCACTGCAAATGTTGACCATCCATTTGTTGGTTTGAAAAAGCAAAATTAGACAAATTCAAAAGTTAACTAAATGAATGTCTGCTGAAGAGTTAATCATTTTATGAAAGGGAGGGTCCTTTTTTTCTATATAGTCATTATAGTTTTGGATGTTACTAATTTCAAAAATAAATGTAATAAATATATTTTTAAAATTAGAAACAGATCAGCTGCCCCAGTGTCTCTTCTTCCTGTGTGCGCATGAAAGTTGGTTTCTTCTTTTCTTTGTTCTGCTCTCTCTTTGCATTTTAGGAATGTGGCAAAATTCAAGGTCAAAGAAATCAAAGGCAACCTGGTGTCTGTGTATGTGTGTGTGTGGGGGGGGGTGGCTATTTCTCCATTGTGAAGAATTTCAGCACTTGTTACAAAAATGCTTGCTCTTATAAGGGAGGACAAGCACATGGGTTTTTCAGAATAAATTACATTTGTTGCAAAAGAAAGTTTCAGAGCTTCCTTTTGATGGAGAATAAAATCAAGGTTTTTATCCTGGTATTTTGCAAGAGCTGTGCAAACTATGACCATTTGGTATAGAAGTTTCTGCCTTTGTTTTTTGTGGTTGCATTCAAAACATCATGCTTTCTGGAAGAAATGTGGCCACTGGGTTTCGCTTTTATAATTTTTCTAAAACTGTTCTCTGAGTCTGGGGTGTGTGTGTGTGTGTGCGCGTGCACGCGCACGCTTCCAGACAGTACTTTAATGGTATATGTCAAATTAGGTCAATGAATACTGAAGGTAATGTGGTGTGCTAGTGCCCTCTGTTTCACCTCCCCACCCTCAGTTTATTTCCATCTCATCTTTCTGTGCTCAGAAAATTTCTTAACAAGATGTTTCTGTCTTTTCTTCACATCTGCTGCCAGTCCCCAGTGTCAGTCCTTTGCAATCTCCATCACATAAGAAGGTTGAATATGTTCCCAGTCAATGTCTGGGAGTCATACTATAAAGCTGTCAAGTCTCAGCAATGAATGTTCTATATTTCAGTCTTTCTACACCTTCGTCCTGGGTTCTTGGAGCACTCCTTGCATGAGGCTTGGCTCATGTGTTTTGAGTTTTGGATTGGCTTAAAACAACGGAGTTGAGCTGAGTAGTCTGACTCACAGTTTCTCCTTGTGGTTTACATTTCATCCACTGCTCTTATCCCAGGTCATATTAGTTTGGAGGGTCATACAATATGCTGCAATGCTTTACTGACCCAGTTAAATATGTTGTGTGAAACCAGCCTAAGTTTACAGGCACTTAAATCATATTTGGATTGGTGCTAATCATTGATCATAAGCAGTTTGGGTCTAAAAGAGTTTTCTAATCCTTCAGATATTCTGGATTCAATTTCTATGGTTCACAGTTGATAATTACCACGATTTTTAGAATTATGTGTGGTGTAGATCATTGCTTCTGGAGAATTCCAGATCGGAGACTGACCTAGGGTCTTAATTGATCAGAAATTGGAAATCCTTAAGAAAAGGGCCCAGCCTCTCATGGCTGTATTTTTCCTAAGAATTTTTTTGCTCCCAATTTATTACCCTCCCAATGTATTGCAAAACCTCTTTGTCCATTCACTTGCACATTCCCCTTTATATTGAAAATCTAATAATAATGTTGGGAAAATACAATGCCTGTTACAAATGTACACAATCATAGTTCTGCTCACTTCATAAACAAAAGGAAAAGTGCACAACAGAAATGATAATAATTTCTGAAATGTGATACCCAATTGTCTCTTTCAGTATTAAATAGATCAGTTATGGCGAACCTATGGCACGTATGCCAAAGGTGGCACGCAGAGCCATATCTGAGGGCACGTGAGGCGTTGACCTATGTCAGCTCCAGCGTGCATGCGCGCGCTGGCCACCTGATTTTCAGCCTTCTTTTTGGCCATTTTCGCTCTCCCCAGGCTTCAGGAAAGCCTCCTGAACCCTGGGGACGGCAAAAAACAGCCCAATGGGCCAATTGGAAGTTCGGAAACCACTGGAAGCCCGTAGGCTTCAGGGAGGCCTGTGCGCATGAATGGGGGGCAGCGCGGGGGGTTGTGCGCATGCACTGGGGGTTGTGCAGTGGTTGTGCGCATGCACGGGGGGCATTGCATTATGGGTATGGGCATATGCGCGCACGCTATCGCGTGCGCACGCTCCCTTTTGGCACCCAAGCCAAAAAAGGTTCGGCATCACTGAAATAGATAATAACAAAGGGCTTGATATCAATTTCAAAAATACAACATAACTTTTAAAGTAATAAGCAACATCTGAACCTGACATCGTATAAGATTTCACGAAAGCTAGAATTAAAATTAACAAATGTGTTAAATTTTATAAAAGCAAATATTAAACAACAACAAAAATATTTTTAAAGCTACAGCCTAATTCAAATTGGAAATGCTGCATTTTGCTGCTTTAAATAGAAAACATAAGTAGTTATTAGCCCTGAACAAAGAAGACATGAACAGAAAATTTTGGAACATTGGTACTATAAATTTGAAAATCAGGTACTGCTGTTAGATGCTGCTATTTAAAAAAATATCAACAAGGGGGAGTCAAGGAAGTTTATTACTAGTAATAATTGACAATGAAAAAGAATTGGTACCAGACAGAAAGTATAATTATAAATCTCTTTCATTCAAAATTAAAATATTATTTAAGTCACAGTATCTTTCATTATAGATAGTGCTTGGTTAACAACCGCCCTGCTTAGTGACTGTTTGAACTTACAGTGATACTGAAAAAGTAGCTTTATGATTGGTCATCAAGCTTATGACTATCATAGCATCTCTGCACTCATGGAATCATGATTCGGCTGCTTTGTAACTGGCATGCATTTACAATGGTTGTAACATCTTTCTGTCACATGATCACCTTTTGCAAGCTTCACAGCCAACCTCTCAATGGAGAAGACAGAAGTAAGTTGCAAGTTGTGGTCACATGATATTGCATTTAATGAACACATGGGAGGCTTGCTTAATGATCACAGTGAAACTGATGTTAGAAGTCTGGCACAGTCATGTGCCACTTAGTGACAGAATTGCCAGTCCCAATTGCAGGGTCCTTGGTGCTACCTGAGCTTGGTTGTTTGCTTGCAGACATTTTGTTACTTGACTAGGTAACGTCTGCACTAGAATTTCAGTTCTTAACTGAGGAACACTGTATATTGGTTTTGATAAAGTAGCTGCATTTAACATGACTGTGTAAAACTCAGTTTGTTTCCAATAGTCTTGAACATCTCTGGAGGGACCTGAAAATAGCTGTCCACCGACAGTTGCCATTCAACCTAACTGAGCTTGAGAAGATTTGCAAGGAAGAATGGCAGAACACCCCCTAATTCAGGTGTGCAAAGCTTGTTGCGTCATACCCAAATGATACCACCGTTCTGGGTCTTATTACAGGAGGTGACGAATTAGCATACAGGGAAGAGGTCCAGAAGTTATCCACATGGTGCTAAGAAAACAACTTGCACCTAAACTTCAGCAAAACCAAGGAGATGGTGCTAGACTTCCGGAAGGAGAGAGAGGAACCTGCCCCACTCTACATCAAGGGGGCCTGTGTGGAGAAGGTCTCCTCTTTCAAATTCCTGGGAGTCCATCTTAGTGAAGATCTCACCTGGAAAAATAATACGATCCAGGTGGTCAGGAAGGCTCAACCGAGACTCCATTTCCTCAGGACCTTGTGAAAAAACAAGGTGGAACAACGACTGATGACCTCCTTCTATCTTCTATAGAAACTGTCCTCACATATTGCGTCACGGTATGGTATGCTGGCTTGACAGCCGTGGATAAGAAGACATTACAAAGGGTGATGAGTACAGCACAAAATATCATGGGCTGTCCCTTGACCTCACTAGATGAAATTGCTAGCAGAGTGAGGAAAATTCTCAGGGACGATTCACACCCGGGTCAGCACTTCTTTACTCTCCTACCATCGGGCAGGAGATATAGAAGCATAGCCAGTCGAATGAACAGGCTAAAAAATAGCTTCTATCTGTGGGCTGTCAGACTTCAGAATGCAATGTAGCACCATAACTATTTGGTGTGATAGACTTGCAGGGCCAGCACAGTGTGCAACCTGTCTACACTGGTGCAATATAATATAATGTTATGCACATATATCTATATGTATATAGGATTGTATGTCTATTAGTATTATCTATTCGGTTATGGTTTCCCCCCCCCCTTTCTTTCACTTATAAGTTATTGAGATGTATTTTGTGTTTGGGGGGGGTGCACTGGGGGAGGCTCATCCAATCTCATTGTACACATGTTGTGCATTGACAATAAAGGGTTTGAATTGAATGGAAAAAGTCTCGAGGCTGTAATTGCTGCCAAAGGTGCTTCAACAAAGTACTGTGAAGGGTCTGAATAATTATGCCAATGTGATATTTCAGTTTTTTTCTTTTTTAATAAATTTACAGGCATTTCTAAAATTCTGTTTTTACTTTGTCATCATGGAGTACTGAATGTAGATTAATGAGAAAAAAAATGAATTTCAACAACTGTGGAATCAGCCTGCAGCATAACAAAATTGACAAAAGTGAAGGGGTCTGAATACTTTATGAATGCACTGTATATTTCTCCTTAAGAGAAAGTGCAGAACATCCCATTTTGAACCCCAAACACTTGTTTTTAATTTTGAAACAAATGTTCTACATTCAGAACAGGTCATTTCAATAATTTTAATAATATTTTGCTGTCCAAACAATGTTTTCAATTCAAAACAATGTCTTTCCAAGCTTGAAACACTTTCAAAATAGTCAAATTAGTCCATTTCAAATGTGGAATAGCTGTCCTCAACTCAAAACAACTGTTTCAAACTTAAAACAGGCCATTTCAAATTCAAAAGCATTCCGATTTAAATGCTTTGCACACTAATACTTACCGACGAGGAATTAATCTCTCCTCTCTCAAAATATACTGGGAAAATAGAATGGGAGATGTAATAATTATGTAATAGTTACTGTTGAAGATGCTTTGCAAAATGGATGGATCACAAAATTCCAATTTGGTTGAGTCAAATTCAATTATTCCTTCATTGTATATCTACGTCACTTTAAAACATGGGAATCTTGATGGTAACATATAAAATCCATATTAAATGTATCTTGTTTGGGTTGGATAATTTGAGATTCAACCTTAAAACAATTCTAAATAGAAAACCATTTAAATTTGTTTCAACAGGTAATGTGATGTTTTACCATATAAATTTCAGTCTTGATTGTGTTGGTATGAATGTAAGCAAATTTGTGCATTAATTTGTACTTTCTTGTGGCAGTGACCAATTGTGAGTCATTTTGCTCATAACTTTTTTTTAAGAAATTGGGAGGATCATCCAAAAATATTTACGATGAATCTT
Source organism: Diadophis punctatus similis (assembly GCA_023053685.1). Taxonomy (NCBI): domain Eukaryota; kingdom Metazoa; phylum Chordata; class Lepidosauria; order Squamata; family Dipsadidae; genus Diadophis; species Diadophis punctatus. Next base: position 53,677,437 of record JALIGW010000005.1, read on the forward strand.
ATCCATTACTTCCCAAGGCATTCAAATTGCACAACTAAGAAACTGGTTTAATTTCTATAGTTAACTGCCTAACTATAGAAACTATATAGAAATCTAGTTATTACAAAACACTGCAAAAATGCAAATAAAAAATTCATTAGCCCAAAGTATTTAAATATGTGGAGAAATTGTTCCAACAGAAAAATTAAGGAAAGAAAAACCTACCCTAAAGGATTTATTTGTATTTTTTAACAATTTATTGCTCGTATGAACACTGTTTTTTCAAGCAGTTTACTTTCATCTGTATATATGTCGTTCTGGATAAAACTATAGAATGAATAAACTATTGAATTTATTTAAAAATAGTGTGCCTTTTCTTAAGATCATGCATGTATTATATATCTATATCAATATTTATCCATATAGGAGAACCAGTTTGGTGGTGTGGTTAAGCTAGAAAATGGGAAGACTGTGAGTTCTAGTTCTGCCTTATACAGAAAGCCAGCTAGATGACCTTGGGCCAGTCGCTTTCTCTCAGCCCTAGAAAGAAGGCAGTGGCAAATTGCTTCTGAACAACTTTTCTAAGAAAATTTCAGGGACTTGTGTGGAAGAAAAAAAACTCACAATAGATATATTTCTATTTTTTTCCCGTTTTTTTTTAAACTCGGTAATTTTAAAGGTTTTTTTCAATAAAAAGGACAAAAAAGAAGGAAAAGAGAAGCCTTTGAAAGTAATGTTAAAGGCTACAAATTACTCAGAATGCAAGTTGTCTGATTATCAGAAACAAGGTATTGAAAGTGACATGAAGCAACTTCTTATTGATTGTCTCCCAGCAGTCATTACTGAAGTCTGCAATGTGCTGCTTCAACTATTTTAGGCTATGATAGTACAAGCAAGGATTCTTTGCATGCAATCCTGAAGAGTAGACATTTGCCCTTTCTGCAACTATGATAGAGCTGGACATGGGATTTTAACAGTTAACTCCATATTATCTAAAATGGGTTCATGGTGTATGTCAGAAGAAAAGAAAATGTTCACTGTGGGCAAAATATCCAGTCTCAAAATGGCTTTTCTATATTTTGTCATAACATTTTCTATATTGTGGATCATTATTGCATAATTTTATATATGACATGAATAATGCATGATCTAGTAACTTTCTGTTGCAAGGCAGTAGAACTTCCCTTTACCCATGTGGAGGACACTAAGTGGCAACTGAACTTAAAATTGTGGGAGATTAAAAAGATGAAATCAATAAAAATGCTCAAAGAATGACAATGATAAGGGAGAAAGAGTTAAAACATAGAGGGAAATTGAAATAAGGAATAGATCATACTCAGTAGTGGGTTCTAAATCCCGTTGCTATCGGTTCACTCGCCTTTCTGTTCATTTTCTTGAGGAGTAAGCTATTATCTATCCTGTCAGTATGAAACCACTAAAGCAAAAAAATTATTTTAATCATAAATATCTTTTATTACAACTAAGCAGAATCTCTGAGCATCTGGGTTTTTGGAATTACTTAATTTTAATTACATTCCAATTAAACCTTGTCTTTTGCTAACATCAAACCTTTCATTAAGCATACAGATCCCTGAAAGACCAAAAAAGTGATGCCAGAAGGTGAGTAAAAAGAATAATAATCTTCTTCCTCTTTCTCTTCTTATCCTTTCTCCCTTCTCCCTCTTCCTCTCTAATAGCAATTTCATTTAGTATCTCTTCATGAATGCTTGTGTTTATAATTATAGAATATAAACAAAGACAAAAAACTCAAGTCCAAATATTTCTCTAAGGGCATAATAATCTCTATTGCAGTGGTGGCCAACCTTAAGCATACCATATGCCAATTTTTTCACAGATGAGTTCAGATGCGCCATACAACTCAAGCATGTTTTTTTACCTTCTTACTTTCACGTTTGGGGTTGTAAAATAGGGATAGGGGTAGGATCTGCTTTGCTTAAGGGAGGAAAAGGAATAACTCAATCACGCAATCCAATTAATTAATTTACGCCATTTCAAAAGACACATGTTTATTGGAGCACCAATCTACAATAGTTAGAAATTTCCCACTGTTCATTGAATTCACGCTTACAATCACTTTCTCGGCTTCTTTTGCTCATTTTCTTTTGCACTGTAATAGATAACAGGAATTTAAGCATAGAAAAGTATAAAACTAAAAAAAAGTGAAAAAGAACAAATAGATCACAAGTACGTATGTCATATCACACAGAATATCAATTATGTGGAATTTGAATTCTATGTTCGTGTCAAGAAAAAGTAGTGGCGCTCTTCTTTAAATATATATTTAATCTTGAATCTGTCTTTCAATCACTCTCAATACAAAAACCACGCTAGTACACTCAATAAAACACTGCTTCAAATTCCACGCCACGATGGCTCACTCAGAACTTACTGACCATATCGAACGCTCGCCGCTCATTCGCACATGACTTCAAACACATGATGTGTTGCTAGTGCACGGTGTTTGCGATCGTTTGAGCAGGAACGTGCAATGGCAACACCGATAAAAATATTCGTACATTTGTAAACCCTCCTAAAGTAGCATCTCACAAGTTCCATTCTAAGTTTCAGACACCGAACATTACCGAAGGCTGTACGAATTGAACTGAGATCTCACAAGGATGCAATGCGCCACTTGTAACCATCCAATGCGCCATGTTTGGCGCATGTGCCACGTTTTGGCCACCCCTGCTCTATTGGATACTATTGGCATCTAGTATTTTAATCATTTGGATACCTCAAGCTTAAGACTGTGAATAAAATGCTTGTGATTGTTTGGCCTACTATATACTTTCTTGATCCCTACCCAATTTCTCCTTTTGAGGGCAAGGTGTGTGTGAGAGTATTGTTCACATTTGGTATATTGCTGCAATGGCTCTCACTATCAATTTAATATCAAGTCATGTTCAAGTTTTGCTCATGATGTGTAATGCTCCCCACAATTTCAAGCTGGAATAACTGATAGATGTCAGATGCAGGATAGAACCTATTGTTACCACCAGGGAAGCCTTCTCAGTGCTGATTCCTTCAGTTGGGAATGTTTTCCCTCCCAAAATTCACAACATATAATTGCATATGGTTTAGGCACATCTTAAAGTCCTGTTTTTTCAATCAGGCTTTCCCACTTTGAATATTATATATTTTGTTTTTATTTATGTTAATTTTGTTTTTTCCCTTTTAAAAATATATTGTTTTTTCATATGGTTTTGTATTGCTTCATTTGTATTATTTATATTTTGTACTGTGAGTGAATTTGAATTGCTTTCAGCCTTGTAATAATAGGAAGAACTATAAAATATTAAAGAATGAGTGAATGAATACATAATTTAGCTGACAGAAGTCAGTGGAGTAACATCATCTTCAAAATATATCATGAGCTAAACAAAATCTAAAATCAAAATCTACAAAAAAAAAAAAAAGAGAGAATAGTTTTAAGAAATTTTGCTTTAAAGACTTTTGAAGTACTGACAATAACACTGGTCCCAAATTATATGTTGAATGCGTTTATTCAAAAAGTAAATTGTTTATGGAATGCCAACAACTTTAGATATTTGTTTTAGAAAATTAGATCATTGGTGTATTGCACTTCTTTCTGATGGCTGAATTAGACACTTGACAGCTAACAAGAGTCTAGGAACTTATGTCAACACTAAGAAACTGAAAAGCAGCAGGGAGAAGAGAACATTAGAGGTGAACAGGTTTTAATTTCTTTATGCTTTTCTCTTGCAAAGACTCTCAAAGTCTAATTTGGAAGAATAAGTAACAAGTAAGGAAGTAGCAACAAATATAGGAATACTGCTTCCCTATCTTTTTTCCAACTATTTGAGAAAGAGCTACCTCCTAGTTGCACCAACCAGTGAGGAAAAACCTATAAATCAAAGGATCTTCTCCAAAAAACCCCGCCACATATGCTCTCAGTATGTTATTTTTGTAGCCGTGTTATAAATTCCCAATGGCCTTCAAAGGAAACCTTATATGTTGCTTAGTCCGGAAGACCTTTATTAACTGTCCTGGAGAAGCAGGAGGACAGTTATAGTAGTAGTGTTGCAAAATCTCCCCCAGAAGATAATTCCTTCACATATCACAGTTAAGGCTTGACCAGGATCAATCCATTCATCACAGAACAATCAAAATATATTTTCTACATGAAACGTGCAAAGGAGTTTTTAGCTGCTCAGATGTTATTAATTTCTTAAAGGTGTACAGGTAGTCCTTGTTTATGGGGGACAACTGAGACCAGCAACTTGGCCATTAAACAAAATAGTTGCTGAAAGCACAACTATGTTTATGAGGTTACTTCAAGTTTCCTTCCAAGAGTCTTTACGCCACCCGATATTGCACCAGCGCTCGGGGATCATGACCCCAGACAGCACCCCGGAGGTCGGGGAGCTGGTTGAGATTTTAAAGGAGATTCGGGTTAATGTCAGGGATCCAAGTAACACCCCTAACGAAAGAAGAATCCAAGGCTAGAAGTTCCTCAAAGTTCCATTTTATTAGAGATGTCATATTGGTACATCTGGGAAAACTTGAATCTAAAAGCTTCCGGGTTTTCCCCACCCAAAGGAAAGTCAAAGTCCCTTCCCCTGCACCCACATATCCATCACATGATCCAATAAATCCACCGTCCCAACTGGAGATGTCTCCCAGTCACATCACTCCAGGTGCAGGCTGAATGTCCTTGACTCCCAGAGAAAAGAATCTTGTTATAGCTAGATATCTCTACAACTCCATGCAATCCCCCTCCCAGTTTTCCACAGCACTAAGTGTGGCAGCCATGAAGATCCAAAGTAAAAGACGGCCTCCAGGGCTGACACCTGCCCTTAGTATCATGGGAGAAGAGAAATAAATCAGCATTAGAGCAAATACTTAGCATGAAGAAGACACTAGTTTTCATTCTTGGCATCTCTAGATAGGGCTAAAAAAATCTGCAGAACTGGAGTAGAAGTGTCTAATAATCTGATTCCAGATTCCTAGAAGAGAACATTTGATTATTTGGATTTCATATCTTATCTCTCTGTTTTATAGACAGTTATGATTGGAAGACAACGGATACTTTGACTCTGCTCTCTTGGCTTTGATCTAAACCACATTTGACCTGCCTGTCTCAATATTCATGACAAAATCCCCCACAGTGTTATTCTGGTACTTTGCTGAGCACCTGACACTGTGGTCTAATGACAAATGATCTTAATTTAGAAGACACGTGTGTCCTTAAATGTTATAAAACAATGCTAGCGACCTAGAACAATGGGAAACCTCAGAAAAAAATAACATGCAATGTCAGAATCAGACAGCATGAAAAAATGAGAGGGCAGCATTGCAGATGAGTTGGTTATATATCTATATCTTTTGAGGGCACTGGGTCACTCACTTCCCCAAATCACTAGCAACTGCTCCTAAGCATGAGTCACTTAGTGGTGCCTTTTGAAGCATTTCACTTTTAGGAGACATGATAGGTTGGCAAAGTGTCACATTCCTCTCATCAGCTCAGTATTTCTGCCTGTTGGGATGACTCAGGGCAAATGTCTCCATTGCTCCAATTTCAGGGCTTACATGCAATGTTTCAGCATTACCATCAAGAAGTATCCAGATGTGACCATGCTGATCTTGACCCATTCCATACAGTTGTCCTCACGTGCCTTTCACTGGGAAATCTGATATAAAATGCTATAATTAAAATGTGGTATTTGCTATCATTTAAGGTAGCGATGACCACCAATGTAGGTAAAGTTGAAAAGTAAACTAGATAAAGGTTACTAGTCTTGAGGGCTTTATGTAACCTTCTGAATTACAAACAGTCCACCCCTGAGAAGCTATAATGAAAAGATCTATTACCTTCTGATCCTATCTTCTGAGTCTCTCATTTTCGCTTGGCCATTGTATGATCAAACTTGAGATCGGCCATTCACCAGATCCAACAGAGCTGATATTATGTACTTAATGTTTTGACAGAGTAATATTTATATTGGTGTATGTTCTCCTTGCAAAATTCTAACCTTTGATCATGACTCATTCAAAATCAGTGAATTGGTGAAATGGTTTAGCACCAAGAGAACAGATAAGGGAAATTACAATATACAATAAAGAAATATTAGACATGTTTTAAATAATAGAGGTAAAATATGTTTTGCGAAGAATAGGGCTGTTTTAATCATTGTAGAGCAGGGGTCCCCAAACTTGGCAACTTTAAGACTTCTGGACTTCAACTCTTAGAATTCTGTGAGTTGAAGTCCACAAGTCTTAAAGTTGCCAAGTCTGAAGACCTCTGTTGTAGAGGAATGATGTTAGCAGCCCCAGGATTTCTTAGAAATAATGCATTTTGTTTGTGAAATTATAGAAATTATACTTGGTTTATAACTGTGATGGTGAACCTATGGCACGCGTGCCACAAGTGACACACAGAGTCATATCGGTGGGCACGTGAGTTCAGGTCTGTCGCGCACATGCCAGCTGATTTTTGGGCCTTCTGGGCCAACTGGGAGTCAGGAAACAGCCTGTTTTCAGCCTCCAGAAGGGGTGGGGAAGGCCCATTTTTTGCTCTCCCCAAGCTCCAGGCCTTTTCTAGGAGCTGGGGTGGGCAAAAACGGCCTTCCCCACCCCCCCGGAGGTCCTCCAGAGGCCGAAAATGTTCCGTTTGCCGACTTCCGGTTGAACCGGAAGTTCCGTTTTTTTGCTCTCCCCAGGCTTCAAAGCCTTTCTAGGAGCCTGGGGAGGGCGAAAACAGCCTTCCCCACCCACTCCCGGAGGCCAGAAATGGCCCGTTTCCCAACTTGAAATGGGCCGTTTCTGGCCTCTGGAGGGCGTCCGGGTGGGTGGGTGGGGAAGGCCGTTTTCGCCCTCCCCAGGCTCCTAGAGCGGGTCAGGATCAAACTGCTGGTAGTGATCAGAGTCAGCCTGCCATACTGCATTCTAACCACTGCACCACAACGGCTTGTAATTGTATAATATAGCATAAAACACACATATACATAGGGGTTTTTTTGTCTTGTATATATGTGTTTTGCAAATAATAAACAATAAAAATGTAAATAAGTAAGGTATGTGGGAAAAAATCCCAGTCCTTGTCCTAAGTAGTATTTAAATCGCTCTCATCATTTTCCAAACAAGGATATTTTTGCTCTGACTAGGTAGGAAAGTATTTAGCCTCCAAACTCTTAACCTCTCCCTAGCCCACAAAAGCTGGATATCACTCTTTGTACTCAAAAGTTGTCTCGTCTATGCTTGCTATTGCTAAAGATGGTTGGGGGAAGCTGCTGATATAGATGGCTACATCTGGCCCTGAAAGCAATGCGTAAGACCCGGTTGCCACTATATTATAAAGCAGAAAGTGAAATTATTGCCTACATGGGAAATAATTTCAGTAACCATATCCCGAAGATGCTTTTGAAAGGCAACTGGACTTTCTTGGTTTTTCTCCTTGAAAACATTTTGCTTCTCATCCAAGAAGCTTCTTCAGTTTTAATTGAATGGATGGATGAGAAGCGAAATGTTTTCAAGGAGAAAACAAGAAAGTCCAGTTGTCTTTCAAAAGCATCTCAGTCATCCATGACCTGGATGACTGAGAATCTCCATAAACATATAGTAACCATACTTCATTTTTCTTTTCCCATCTCTTCATTGTATGATCCCTTGCATATCGTCTAAAGATCAAATGCATTCCTAGCTATAAACATATAAAAACTCATCCCTTGTACAACTCAGGATCCAATCTGGTGGAAGGTTCCATATTATCACACCGCATCTACTGAAGTAGCCCATTTTCTGAGTTGGCACAATCCATGCTGTGTCCAAACAATCTCAGTTTGCAGACAACGCTGAGCCAAAAAGACCTAACCAATATTAAACCAAGCAAGCATGTTCTATATTTGCAGCCATGAGACTGACCAAGCCAACAAAGGCAACTCTTTCAGCAGAGAAAGAAGTTAGAGTGTGCACTGAGCTTCTGATTTCTAGTGAGTTTTACTTTCTTCATTTTTTTCTGGCAGTTTATCTTCAGGCTGATCTCAAGGCATTATCCCTTGCCAGCATTTGGTATGAGGATGAACAGCTCTACAGAGGAAGAGAGGGTGAATCATTGTTCACAGTACATCTAAAACAGCTACCTTTTAAACATATGCTGGGTTTATTTATTTTATTTATTTTGTGAGATTTATATACCGTCTCATAGTGCAAGCACTCTCTAAGCGGTTTACACCAGTAAGCAATGTATATTTATATTGCCTCCAACAATCTGGGTCCTCATTTTACCTACCTCGGAAGGATGGAAGACTGAGTCAACCTTGAGCCGGTGAGATTTGAACCGCTGACCTGTGGATCACAGTCAGCTAAAGTGACCTGCAGTACTGCCTGTAACCGCTGCGCAACCTCGGCTCACCTCGGGTTGACAGCCATAAACCTGTACGTAGGCTTAGGTTTTGTTTCTTTCTTCATTCTTCCTTTCCTTAGTCTGCAAGATGTAGTTAATTCATCTCCTGAATATCTATATATGATGAGAAGATCCCTTGAAAATGTATCAAAAGAAAACAAAAGAAATCATGACACTTCCTACTGGATTGGGGCAGCAGGGCTGGGGGAGGGTCTTTAACTCTTACCTCTCATGCTATTTTTCCACCATAAAGTTGTTTATGATTATTTGTTCCACAAAAACAACAATGACCCCAAACCGCAGACTTGTACATTTTTAAGGAAAGATGGGAAACGATGATAGCCTGCACCTTTATTCTCTTCCATTGATCATTAGCATCGATGATGTTACCTAGTTTGGGTAATGAAATGTCTACAAGAAAACAGCCAAGCTCAGAGAGGACCAAGGACCCCTCATTTCAACCCCGAGCTACAAATATTCTCCTCTTTATTGCTACTATAAATTATTCTCCTTTTCCTTAAGCCAAATACAGTGAATTGCCCTGACAATTGTCAGTGTGAGTCAAAGAAAGACAATCCACTTGAATGGAATGTCAAGTAAGATGTAATGATGAAAGGACAAGAAACACAAAAAGCAGTGTGTCCTGTGACTTACAAAATTCCATGTGAGTCTTTGTCTTCTTCCTTTCCGTAGATTTAGCATCTGTTCATATTATTTATGCTCAAGCTCCTGCTGTAGACACTTCTGAAATCAAAAGGTGAACAAGATAAAGCTTCTTCATTACTTTGTTATGGGATACTTTTTTTAGCCTGCCATTTACTCTTTGGAGTGACACTGATCACCTTGACATTAGCTTGTAAATAGCCTCTATCTTTCTTACTAGTAGTAACATGAACCAGCCAATTGGCTTCAGGCTAGCAGGGGGGGTCTATGCTTATTCCCACTACAGTGCAAGGATTTCTCTCTAGCTCTCTTGCAAATGAGTTTTAAAAAATCTGACTTCTAAGAGTGAATAAAAACCCAGAGGACTTCCAGTCTTAAAAATAGCAACAACAAACGGGTTGGCACGGTTCATTTCAGGAATGTTATCCTCACATCTTGGGTGGCATTCCTACCCTGTGCAGTGAAATAATAAGCCTTTAGCTCCTTGAGGGCTCTAATTATTTAACATAAACCTGGAAATATGGAGCATTTCAAGACTTGCTTGTGCAAGCAACTTCCTGTAGAATCTTTTATAAGCACAAATCATTTGACTTTCAGGTATATTTTTGATAAAATTAAATGAGATGGAGTGTCAGGTCGAAGCCATATTTTATTTGAGACTTTGGGCCTGCCACACTAGACACTTTAGAATATGTTTTCGCTGTGGGAATTTGGGAGGGACTGTAGCATGAGCAATGTAGGGATGTAGCCATAACAAATTCCTTCTAGACTTTCAAGGTCATCCTTTGTCCGGCACCTGGGCGGAAGCTGATGGGAGAAGCTGGACTTGTTGGCAGAAGACCATTGGCCAACGTGATGGACTTGTGGGAGTGGGAACAAGAGAATGAACTTTAAACTGGGTGGAGAAACCCCGGTAGCTTAGATTCAGGTTTCTCACAGATGTGCCAACATGGCTTTATTAATAAATTGGAACTTTGAGGAATATTTTGCCTCAGACTCTGATTTGATTTTGGATGCTATTTGGAACCCTGACATGGACGAGATTTGAAAGGAGATTGAGAGTTATTTAAAAACTGGCAATGGAGGAAGTAGAAACGTAAAAATCTAAACCATTTTACTTAATACAGCCAACTTCTCCTGAAGATGAGAGTCTGAAAGGCAACCCATTGGAAGGAACCCATCCATTGGAAGAGAGAGAGAGAGAGAGAGAGAGAGAGAGAGAGAGAGAGAGAGAGAGAGAGAGAGAGAGAGAGAGAGAGTAGCTTTTAAAAATAATTTTAATTCATAATGATTTTATAAGGTTATATTTAAAGGATGTATTTTGTGCTTCTTTTTTGCTTAGTTTAGCGGCTAGTTCAGCACTGAGAATGCATCACATGATTGTTGTTGGAGTGAAGGAGAAGCAGAATTCAAAGGCATGCTTAGAAGGGGTGATTCCAGTGTCTAGGCGCAGAGGTCCCCTGAAGTCCACAAGTCTTAAAGTTGCCAAGTTTGAAGACCTCTGGCCTAGGGACACCTGACCAGCTTTCTTCCTGCAGATACTTCAGCCTGGGTAATTCTGCATGTCGCAAACAATTCTAATGGCTCCTACAGAGACACCTAGTGGAGTTAAGTAGAGTGCCATATTCTACTAGAAGTGTGCACGCTTTACATGGATTAACAATGCCTCTGTGTGGCGCTCAGGATGGATGGATTTGGAGCAGGATTTATCCCATTTTTCCAGCCTTTGGACTTTGAAGCAATATATAGTCAAGACTACAAGTAGGCATCTGTCTGTCTGTCTATCTATCTATCTAACTAGCAAGCTAGCTATCTAGTTATCCAAAATTGTTGAGGTTATGTATTTATGAAATGAATATACGCAACGGAATGTGGCGTTGCTGTTCGATACTATACAGTCAATAAACAGAAGTCTTCAAAGTCTTCAAAATAATTTACTGGAATATATTAACACAGTTCAAAACAAAATAGTCCCTTCTTTAATTAACACAAATGTTTCTTTAGCCTATCTTTGTCTGGAATAGCAAAGATTACAGCTATTTAATATATAGACACGAAGTCAAGCACTTAGCTATTAATCTCTAGTAGAACTATCCCCACCCTGCTGGCCTTCCGAAAAGCCGTTAAGACATGGCTCTTCCTGCAGGCTGGGGGTGGAGCCTAATCCATCTGTGCTCTCCCCCGGGTATGTCTGATTGTTGGATGGTTTTTTTAATATGAATTTTTAATTTTTATATTTGCTTTTAATCTAACATTTATTATTGGTGATTCTTGTATCTTTTTCTGTTGTATGCCGCCCTGAGTCCCTCGGGAGTTGGGCGGCATATAAGAAAACTGTAATAAATAAATAAATAAATAAATAAATAAATAAATAAATAAATAAATAAATAAATAAATAAATAAATAAATAAATAAATAAATAAATAAATAAAGTCTTCAGCAGACAATGCAGTAGAAGAACCTTGAACTTCTATAGCAGTGATGGCAAACCTTTTTTTCCTCGGGTGCCGAAAGTGCGTGCGAGCGTGCTATCGCACATGCGTGAGTGCCCACACCCATAATTCAATGCCTGGGGAGGGCGAAAACAGCCTCCCACGCCCCCCAGAGGCCCTCTAGAGGCCGGAAACTGCTGGAGCTGAGCTAGGGTAACGGCTCGCGTGCCAGCAGATATGGCTCCACGTGCCACCTGTGGCACGCGTGCCATAGGTTCGCCATCACTGTTCTATAGCGTAGTTTCTTCAGCCAAGACAAGTAGAACCAGGAGTAGTCTCTCTCTCCGTTAAATAACCAATCAAGCAATCAGGCAGCACTCTGACTCAAGCTAGCCTGTTCTCTCTTTATAACCATTAACAAGCCTACAATGCTTACAATACATTTAAAGCAATACCACTTTTTAACACAAACATAGATTAGTGGTTTATTCATACATTAGTAAACCCAATCAGTTTGAACATAGTCCTAACAAAAATGATATTTCTATGGAAAATAAGGTGATTGGTTCCAGCTAATCAATAGGCAAATAAAAATTTAAACCTAGAACTTTATATGTTTATTAATGAAATAGGGGATAATGCTAAAAGGGGATAATCCATTTCCAGAGCATACTTCTTGTCTCCTGTATTCTGCTTTAATTCTTCAAAATTAGCCTCTTCTCTTTTGAGCTGCACTTAAATGGAACCTTCCTTTACTCCATTTTGTGCACATGAAACCCCGACAGATACGGCTAACACATGTGCTAGCCTCAGCCACATGTGTGCTAGACTCATAGTAACTCAATTCTGGCTTACGTTAAATGGGATCTGCTATCAATTTATGAATAGTACAAAATCAAATTTCACCCTACTCAAGCTTGTACTAATCATGACCTATCTGATAAAAAAAATGGTCACAATACACCAAAACTTAAACTTGTGTTAAATGATGGTTGTGAGCAGTAAGTTCTGTGAATAAATATTTGGGTTGGAAAGAAACCATGCTTTTATTCCTTCCCTGAAGATGAGAAAGAGTCATGGAGGACCTGCTTTTTTCCTCTAGGTCCCCCACCCCCCAAAATGTTTTTAAAAAACCAATACAACCATGTCAGAAAAATCTCCACAAAGGACATCAGGAAGTATCTTACAAGAAAAGTAATGCAAGTTCTAGTTATTCTTCCAACTTCCTTCAATCTTCCAGTTTTTCTAATGTGCTTCACTACAGTTGTCAGCATGCTGGACTGGATGAGAAAAGTTGTAAACCAACACAAACACCTTCTAACTGGGTGTTTCCACAGTGATAGTTATATGCTCAAGGGGTGGGTTCCAACTTACCTCGCTGCTGGTTCACTCCCTCCCACACCTTGTGGGTGTGCCTCATGGGCGCATGTGCCTTGCGTGTGAGCGCATGTGCAATAACAAAAAATTCGGGGGAAAAAAGCTGAAAAAAAGATGGCGACTGCATGTACAATGCCGGAACTTGGCTTCTGCGCATGCTCAGAAGGAAAAAAAAATTAAAAATCAAAAATCAAAAACAATTTAAAAAAAGAGATGGCGGCGCCCACGGACCGGCACCGAAAGATTTGGTTCGGTGACATCATTGTGATGTCACCAGCTGGTCGCTACCGGTTTGGGCGAACTGGTCCGAACCGGGAGGAACCCACCCCTGATATGCTCAGTAGACACATAGGAGAGTATTCACATCAACTCTGAATGAAGACATACTTTCCATCTTTCTCTCACTTTGGATGTTATATGAAGTACCTCAGCCAAATTACTGGCTTACGATATTTTTTGCATAACTCATTAGTTTTAAAATTGCTTGACCAATTGCCAAAGTACCTGAGTTAAATTAATATCCATTAAGTGTTCATGTAATGCACGGGTATCAACCTCGCGGTGTGACGTTGCAGTCAGGTGACATTTTGCAACTTTTTTTCCCTTCATGGAGCTGGGGTGGGCGTGGCCTGCGGGTGACACATCCAGTCTGCGGGCCGCCAGTTTGACATCCCTGATTAATGAATCCTTTTAAAAAAATCTGTCCTTGTCTGTGGAAGATATATGGATGGACAACAGAGTGCTGGTCCTTTCTATTAGGACAGTAGTTGAATGCTGTTGATATTAATTTAAAATATGACTCACTTTTCATTTTGTTAAAAAGCTCATAATGTTTGAATATAACCAAAATTGCAGTGATGTAATTCAGTAAATCAATCAGTAGTAAACAATTAAAATTAGCCGGGGGAATTCTGGCAGCTGCAATCCCAATATAATTGGAGATCAACCATTTATGCAGAGCTGAAGAAATTATTTAATTGCTGCCTTTTCTAAGTGAGGTGGTCACTTTACACAGCTGTCTCCAATCGAGACCTCCCTCTTCTGAGTTTCAGGCATTAGATTTATTTGTATATACATATACAAATAAAGCATAAATAATTAAAACCAAACATTAAAACCTAAGGATGGGGGGGGGGGGTGAAGTAGGGGAAAGCAATAATTGGCAATTGAGGTGCTTTGTGATCAGTTTGATTATTTCTTGCTTATATTTTGATGGTTTGCTTAATGGCTTGCTGGCTTGTAAAAGCTTGATAAAGCAGTCCCCAGGGAAAGGCAAGAGGGGTGCTGGACTGATGAAAGCACTTTTGCAACATGTGTGCTGCTCTTTTTGCACGTGCATTGTGATATCATACACCCACTTGCAGAAGCAGAACTTGCATGCTGTGATTCTGCAGACTCTGCTGCTTTAACATTTTTCTATTCATACCTTGCAAGGCACAAAGAGCCATGGAAAGATACATGCTCGGCATTACAAGACAAGATAGAAAGACCCACACATGGATAAGAGAACAATCAAAAGTATACGATATCATCAAGAGAGTAAAAGAATTGAAATGGAAAAGGGCTGGTCACGTAGCAAGAACTGATGGCCGGTGGACCAAGGCACTCATAGAATGGATCCCACTTGATAAAAAGCATCCACGAAAGAGACCTAAAACAAGATGGATCGACGACATCAGCAAGTATTGCGGGCACAGTTGGCAAAAGAAAGCTCAGGACCATATTGGTTGGAAACATGCAGAAGAGGCCTTCATCTTGCAGTGGATAGACGATGGCTAAAATGATGATTATGATGACTTTGCTAGGAATTGCAGCATATAACAATCACATTCTTGTAATGGTACGTGGAAAAGGTCTTAGGAGACAGGAGGGAAATATGCCAGGAGCTGCCACAGAGAAGACCCCTTTCTCGTGTCCTACCAGATGTCTCTGTTTAATAGAAGTGATCCAGAGCAGAACCACCCTTCTTATTGAATGTTTAAATTGATTTTTGGTGTAATTGTTACAGTTTAGCAGTTTGATACAATGGCATCCATTGCAGGCCATAATGACTGAGATATGACAACATGCACACAATGAATCATAAGGCAAATGTCAACTCTATGTACTTGCATCCTGATACAAGTAAGGATTGAAGTTGATTTGTGCCATGCTGCATGTTGTCTCATCCCCTCCATCTTACTGGATGCCCATGAATTGATATAAACTACTCTGCTTATACTGTCTGTCTGTCTGTCTGTCTGTCTGTCATCTGTCTGTCTGTCTGTCTGTCTGTCTGTCTGTCTGTCTGTCTCTCTCTCTCTCTCTCTCTCTCTCCACCCACGTAACACCTATATTCCGCCAGCTGCGTTGGCTGCCCATTGGTCTCCGGGTACAATTCAAGGTGCTGATCATCATCTTTAAAGCCCTACATGGCTTAGGATCAGGCTATCTCCGGGACCTCATTCTGCCTCATTCTTCCCTTCGACCGGTCAGGTCCCACAGAGTGGGCCTCCTCCAGGTCCCGTCAGCCAAACAGTGCTGACTGGCGGGGCCTAGGGGGAGGGCCTTCTCTGTAGGGGCCCCTGCTCTCTGGAACCAACTCCCCCCAGAGATCCGAATTATCCCCACCTTGCTGGCCTTCCGAAAAGCCATTAAGACATGGCTCTTCCTGCAGGCGGGGTGAGTATGAGACGACTTTATATCTGATGTCTCCCCCATGTATGTATGTTGTTTATATGTTTTTTAATTGTTTTTAAATTGCCTTTTTAAATGATTTGTTTGGAGTTTCATAAAATGTACACCGCCCTGAGTCCTGAGGGAGTAGGGCAGCATAGAAAAAACTACCAAATAAAATAAAAAATAAAAATAAAAATCTATCTATCTATCTATCTATCTATCTATCTATCTATCTATCTATCTATCTATCTATCTATCTATCTATATCTATCTATCTATCTATCTATCTATCTATCTCTCTATCTATCTATCTATCTATCTATCTAATCTATCTATCTATCTATCTATCTATCTATCTATCTATCTATCTATCTATCTATCTATCTATTATCTATCTATCTATCTATCTATCTATCTATCTATCTATCTATCTATCTATCTATCTATCTATCTATCTATCTATGCACATACATACACATACATAAACACACAAATCAAAGTTATCTGTAAATAAATGACCTTTGCTTTGAAATATTGAAACCAAGAGTACACTGTAGGATCTACTTAAGACAGAGTGTACTAATGACCAATATTAATACTTGTTAAAGAGTAACACATGTTTACTGTCGGAGTCAAGTGGGTCTCTAGTTATCCAAGTTGAATAAAGCAACTGATTGGTCTTTTTCTGTTCTTCTCAGTTATAGGTATCCACAACCATACAGAGATATGGCCGGAACTGGCAAATGAAATGAAGATCAGTGATTTGTTCCCTCAAGCCATTATTTCATATCACAGAATCATCAGGAATGCACCCAGTCAGAAGTCATATATCAGAGTATGTCTGGTGTCAATTGCTTTTCTTTGGAATATGGACCAATGTTTTTCCTTGGGATATCACATGGAACATAATTGTCCGGCTGACAGGCTGGGATTCAGTTCTTTAATAGGCAAGCAGAGCAGGAACCAATAATAGCCAGGGTTGGCGTTGCAATTGTTCCCATGATCCACTGGACATGGGAAAGATGAAAACCGAGTGCCATCTAGTGCTCAGTGAGGGCAAAGCAAATGCAAATTGTTGGTCCAAATTGTCAGGATGAAAATTTTATCTTAAGAAAAAAAGAAATATACATAATATTGGAGGCTTGAACCATTTCTCGTGAATAATATGTGAAATAATTAAAAGCAAAAGCAGCTGTCCTGCCCAGGAGGTTAAAATCAAAATAAAACCCAAATCCCTACTGAGACTGGTATTTATGTCATGCCTGCATCAGTTCACAGAATGAGGTGGAACATGGGCATAATCTACATATATGCAAATTGAATCTTATCAGGGACAGATTCAGAGACAGTGTTAAAGTAAAGCCTTCTTTGAGTGCAGCTTGGCAATTTCATGAACTTGATTGTAGTCTTCTTGACAGCAGTAATGAAGTAGCGGACCATTGTGTGTGTGTGTGTGTGTGTGTATTTTAAACCAGGGATCTCCAACCTTGGCAACTTTAAGACTTGTGGACTTCAACTCCCAGAATTCCTCAGCCAGCAAAGCTGGCTGAGGAATTCTGGGAGTTTGTTGGAATATTCATGACTGGGAGAGCCATGTGATTGAGTCAGCCAATTGGGCTGAAGTGTTAATTGAGCATGTCCAGAAACTTAGCAAGAAGAAGGGTGTGGTTTAGTCTGTCCACCATTATACTCCAGTATGAAAACATCTCAACATGTGATCTGAAACAAAGTGTGGTATTGTTAATGTTTTATTCTACTTATAAAGAAGTTATTTGAATCAGCAAAATGCAGTTATCTTTTGAAGCTTCTGATTTATTGCGTAACTCTGACAGGTTATGGGCCCAGGAATCGCTCAAGAAGTAAAGTTAAAAACTGCATTGTAATTTAAAGCTGATAAGAAGCTGTCTGTGTTGTTAAAGGAACGGGCAGAGAAGAAAAATAAAGCAGGATGGCTGCTGCTATGGAATTTAAAGGCAGTCCAATACCCAAATTGGGGAAGAAAAATTATTTAATTTGGGCTGCAAAAATGGAATGTTTTTTGAAAGCAAAAGAATTATGGGACATAGTAGCAGACCCCCCGCAAGTGCTTGGAGCAGCAGATCAAAAGGCTCATGACAAAGCTATGGCTTATATTCTTTTAAGTCTGGGGGATGATCAATTCTTAAATGTAGCTGAATTAAAGTCTGCAAAAGAAATATGGCAGAAATTGAAAGCAGTACATGTCAATGTTTCTGCGTGTAATGTGGTCCAACTTTCGAGAAAGCTTTTCAGAGCCATTATGCAGACAGGAGATTCTATGGAAGATCATTTAATGAAAATGCAGTCTAATTTTCTAGAATTGGAGCAACGTGGAGTAAAGTTTCCAGAGTCCCAAAAAGTTTTATTAGTGTTAAACAGTTTGGATCAAAGCTGGGAGACTGTATCAGCTATTTTTGAAAGTAAGCCAGAAGCAGATTTGAATTTGGAGGCTTTGAAATCGTGTTTATTGAATGAATATGAGAAAAGGCTTTTCAGCCATGCTGATGGAAAATTCCACAGGCGGGGGCTCAACAAGGAGTACAGTGGAAACTTACAGCAAGTCTCCAGCAAAATTTTCCACAGGCTGCCTATCTCTAGCAACAACCGAGGTGTCTGCAGACAAGAGGAGAGCAGAGGCAGGAGAGATCAAGTTACACAGCAACAATTCTGCAAGCAAGATAAGAAAGCGTGTTTCATTTGTGGAAAGACCAATCATCTGCAGAAAAGCTGTACACAGAAAAGAAATATGCAAGACAAGAGACATTATTTGCAAGGACAGATTGCAGTTGCAAAAGTTTGTTATAATAACAATAGAGACAAATGGTTGATTGACAGTGGGGCTAGTCAAACAATTGTTAATAATTCTGACTTATTTTCCAGATTTTTCCCAGGAAACCATGAAGAAGTGGCCTTAGCCAATGGTCAAAAGGCTAAAATCATTGGAAGAGGCGATGTGCAAATTCCATATTTGGAATCCAGGTTTACTGATGTGTTATATGTACCTGAAATGGAGCATAATTTGTTAAGTGTGTCTAGTTTAGACAAGCAAGGTTATGAAACCACATTTGTTAATGGGAAGTGTCTCATCCAAAGAAATGGGAATGTTTGTGCACAGGGCATAAAAGAGGATAATCTTTATGTATTGCAGGGACAAAAGGTCCCACATTGTTCCCAGATATTTAAAAATGTAGCAGAACATAATTCATGTGTTCATCTTCTGCACAGACGACTTGGTCATGCTAATTTTAAGGTTGTTCAACAAATGAAAGAATTTGCAGAAGGATTAGATTTGAAGGGATGTAAGGCATATTTGGATTGTGCAGTATGCAAAGCATCGAAATCCAAAGCATTCCCAGTGAGCAAGTTTAGCACAAGACAAACCACAAGAGCTCTAGAACTGGTTCATGCTGATTTAATTGGGCCTATGCAAGCCAGTTTGGGAGGAGCAAAGTATGCGCTGGTCATTGTGGATGACTACAGCAGGTTTGGGTTTTGCTACTTACTTAAGAGTAAAACAGAGGTGCTACAGCAATTTAAGCAATGGTTAAGCTTTGTAGAGAGAAGGTACAAACAACAGGTATGTCAGTTGCAAACTGACAGAGGTTCTGAATTAATGTCAACAAATTTTCAACAATGGTTGAGACAATTGGGGATAAGACACAGGCGCACAAATCCTTACACACCGGGAGAGAACGGAGTGGCTGAAAGGAGGAATGGTGTTTTGCAAACAATGAAAGACTCATTACTGGAGGATTCTGGTATGAGCAGGTCATATTGGGGTGAAGCCATACTGACTGCCAATTATTTAGTAAATAGGCTGTGGAGTTCATCCATCAATAATACTCCATATGCAATGCTATATGGGAGAAAGCCTTCTCTAGCACATTTAAAAATATTTGGAAGTACTGCTTGGGTACATATTCCAAAGGCAATCAGAAGAAAGGGACAACAAAAGGCTAGAAAGCTCAGATTTGTGGGCTATGAGCCAGGCTCAAAAGGGTATCGCTTTAGCGATGGAAGTAAAAGGATAGTGATTTCAAGGTCTGCTAGTTTTGCAGAACAAAATTGGAACAGAATTGATGCAAATTCTGAAAATGTCTCACTTAGTGACGGTGATCCACTTAGCGACGGTGATCCACTTAGTGACAATAACTCATTTAATGATGGTGAATCATTTTCTGAAGGTGTCTATGTTCAGGGAGGAGAGTCTGAACAAGATATGAAGCCAGAAAAGCTTGAAACACAAGAACAGGCAATGCCACGTAGGTCAGAGCGTAGGAACAGAGAGGTTCCGCCAGACAGGTATTCTGCCAGTAAAGTTAAAGTGTGTAATGTGTGGTATGAGCCAAGAAACTATAAGGAAGTATTGGCATTACCAAAAGTTGAACAAGAAAAATGGAAGGAAGCCATGGATAAAGAGATGAAATCCATGGGCGATCATGAAGTGTTCACATCTATGACTTTGCCACAGGGTACGAAAGCTGTAGGATGTAAGTGGGTATATAAGAAAAAGGTATTACCCAATAATGAAGTACAGTATAAGGCAAGATTGGTGGCACAAGGTTTTTCTCAATTAAAAAATGTGCACTATGATGAGGTGTTCGCGCCAACTGTAAAAGGTGAGAGCATAAGACTAGCACTGGCATTAGCATCAGCATACAGGCATAGAATTTGGCATTTTGATATAACCACTGCATTTCTCAATGCTGAATTAGAGGAAGAAATTTATATGGTTCAAGCGCCAGGGTATGAAAGTAAAAAACCTAACATGGTGTATAAATTGAACAAGGCCATTTATGGGCTGAAGCAGTCAGCCAGAAATTGGAATATCTGTCTAGATACTGCATTGAAAGGTCTTGGGTTCAAGAGTTGCAAAGCTGATGGTTGCATATACACTGGAAAGTTACAAGGTGGGAATTGTCTACTATTAGCATTTGTGGATGATCTTTGTTTCATTGCAAAGGATGCATCACAAGTTAAAGAATTTGCTAATAAGTTAGAAAAGAAATTTGAATTAAAGAATTTGGGAGAAATAAAGAATTATCTCGGTGTAGAGATACAAAAAACTGAAAAAGGTGGTTATATTCTCAGTCAAAGGAGAAAAATTGAACAATTATTAGAGAAGTATAACATGAAAGATTGTAATATTGCTCCTACACCTATGAGCACAGATTTTTACAATAGTTTGGGTGAGGACAAAAGTGAAGCCTGTGATCAGGAGATATATCACTCTGTAATAGGGAGTTTGTTATATCTGTCACAGTGGTCCAGACCAGACATAGCTTGTGCAGTGAGCATTCTAAGTCGCTTTACTGCTACACCTACAAAGTTGCATTGGATGGGTGTGAAAAGAATTCTCAGGTATTTGAAGGGAACTGTGAATTTGGGTCTTCAAATACAGGTCACTGAAGAACTAAAATTGAAATGTTACGTTGATAGTGATTATGCAAATGATGTAAAAACCAGAAAGTCTAATTCTGGAATTGTAATAATGTTTGGAGGGGCTTTAATTGGTTGGAAGTCCAGAAAACAAACAACGGTTGCTATTTCAACTGCGGAAGCAGAGTTTATTGCATTGTCTGAGTTATGTTCTGAAGTAGTTTGGTATGTACAGTTGTTACAAGATTTAAATGTAAATGTAAATGAAGCTGTAACTGTTTATGAAGATAATGCTGCTTGTATAAAAATGGCAACAGGTGACAGAGTGAAGAACAGAAGTAAACATGTGGACATTAAGTATTGTAATGTCAGGGAAGCTGTAAAAGAAAAATTGATACGTTTACATCATTGTTCTTCAGAGGATAATTTAGCAGACATGATGACCAAACCATTGGGTGGCGTCCATTATAGGAAATGTTTAAATCCAATAGGTTTGATGTCTCTCCCAGTAATGAAAGGAGGAGTGTTGGAATATTCATGACTGGGAGAGCCATGTGATTGAGTCAGCCAATTGGGCTGAAGTGTTAATTGAGCATGTCCAGAAACTTAGCAAGAAGAAGGGTGTGGTTTAGTCTGTCCACCATTATACTCCAGTATGAAAACATCTCAACATGTGATCTGAAACAAAGTGTGGTATTGTTAATGTTTTATTCTACTTATAAAGAAGTTATTTGAATCAGCAAAATGCAGTTATCTTTTGAAGCTTCTGATTTATTGCGTAACTCTGACAGAGTTGAAGTCCACAAGTCTTAAAGTTGCCAAGGTTGGATACCCCTATTTTAAACAACTATAGACCTAGGAGTTCCTGGTGAGCTCTCATCCCAGGTCAGCAAGGCAATATTTATAAAAAGCTGAGTATTGTTTAGGAAATTGTAGTAAATAAAAAGAATCAATATGAATTGGTTATCAGGAGCTATGTGCTCAGAGATTAAAAACTCAACATAGGTGATAGGAATTTTTTCTTGTCCTGTATAGTATCTCTGTTCAATAGCTAAATCTGATATTTCCTGAATTACAGACAAACTATCATATTAACCAAGGGAAAACCAAATGTGGTATTAAAGAAACATCCTTATTATGACAGTAGTATTTTTGAATGCTAGATTCAGATTTCTAAGAAATCTTCAGTCAGGCAAGATAATGAAAAATCCAGCAGGAAAAAGGGAGAAAAGGAAAACATGATATGATCAGTTTATTGCAGTATATCAGCATTAAATTACTGTTTTAGATGAAGCAGTTGACTGATACTCAAACTGGATCCTATCAGATACTAGAAATGGTGTATAGTTGTACCAAAACTTTTTGAAAGTTTGCTGGAAAATTAAAAAGTACAACAAATAATGTAATTCATCTAGAGGGCATCAGTTTGGATATTTGTAATCCTGTACTTAATTTGGCTCTTCTTAAACATTTAAAATAGGTGTATTATATTGCTGAAGGATTTGCTGAAGATATATACTGTATATCAAACTAATTCTATTGTATTAACTGGTAACTAGTAACACTGTTTTTATTTTTTATATAACTTTATTGAGTTTTAAAAAAGTATAAAGTTTAAAGTTTAACAAGCAGGGAAAAATTTGAAAAAGAAAAAAGCTGAGGAAAGAAAAAGTGAAATTGCATGAGAGAGAGAGAGAGAGGGAGGGAGGGAGGGAGGGAGGGAGGGAGAGAGAGAGAGAGAGAGAGAGAGAGAGAGAGAGAGAGAGAGAGAGAGAGAGAGAGAGAGAGAGAGAGAGAGAAAATGATTTCAACTTTCTTTGGTACAAATATAAATTTAAAAAATACATCAATTTATTACTCTATGGTTAACATTTGTCTACATTATTTCCATAATCTCATATAAGGCCAATCATCAAATCCTCGAATGAACTTTGATTGCTTTCAGTTTCTCGCAAAAATCCAAAAGTGGTTTCCAAGTAGAAATTAAAATGTTCATTCATCAAGGCTGTCAATTTACTAGTAACATTGTTTTATGTCCTATTTTAACATATATCATATAGTTATTTTCCAATCCTTGTCATAATGTTAGAATGTTCTCACTGTAGATAAAGAGGTATCAATCAAGAAAACTACTTTAAATAAAATGGAACGTTAGTAAAACCAGAGTTGTCTACAATCTGCAATGCAATAACAGGGTAAGCGTGGGGAAAGGTCAATTACATAGTCCTGCTCACCATCTTCACTTTTTTGATACTTCCTTGCCCCCCTACCCCCACCACTAAATGCAGAGGTTGCTGTATTTGGCATTCTGTGGGCAAGAGTTCCATCTGATGGTGTAATAGAGCTTCATGTGCCCTGACACTTAAGGAGCTACAAGCTGAGGAGTTGGTTTGTAAGGAGCTAAGAAGATTTGAACTGTTGTTGTTCAATCACTAAGTCATGCCCATCTCTTCATTACTCCATGAACCATAGCACACCAGCCCCCCTGTCCTCCACAGTCTCTCTGAGTCTGCCCAAACTCATGCTTACTGCTGTTAATGGAGATTCTCAATCCTCCAGGTCATGGTTGTCCCAAAGGTGCTTTTCCAAAAGGCAACTGGGCTTTCTTGGTTTTTTTCATTGAAAACATTTCGCTTCTAATTCAAGAAGCAAAGGAGAACTGAATACCTAAAGAAATTTCTTGGATAAGAAAATGTTTTCAAGGAAAAAAACCAAGAAAATCCAGTTGCCTTTTGGAAAAGCACCTTTGGGTCATGCCCATTGCATTAATGGGCATGCCCTATATGACTCTGGACCAGGATATCTTCGGGACCGCCTACTACCACATACCTCCCTACGACCAATCAGATTCCACAGAGTTGGTCTCCTTCAGGTCCCGTCAGCCAAACAATGTCGGTTGGCGGGGCCATGGGGGAGGGCCTTCTCTAAGGTGGCCCCTACTCTTTGGAACCAACTACCGCCGGAGATCCATTCCATCCCCACCTTGTTGGCCTTCCGGAAAGCTGTTAAGACCTGGCTCTTCCGACAGGCCCGGGGATAGGGACCCGATAGAATAAACTTTAAATGGTCGCCCTTGTATGCTGTGATTGATTGAAATGTTTTTAATTTTTAAATGTATTTTTTAAAAATGTGTTTTTGACATTTTTTATACTGATTTGTTTATATTGTTGTAAGCTGCCCAGAGTCCTTCGGGAGTTGGGCGGCATATAAATATGAATGAATAAATAAATAAATAAATAAATAAATAAATAAATAAATAAATAAATAAATAAATAAATAAATAAATAAATAAATAAATGACACTATCTAACCATCTCATCCTCTGCCATCCCTTTCTCCTTTTGCCTTCAATCTTTCCCAACATCAGGGTCCTCTCTCTTCATTTGGTGGCCAAAGTACGGTATTTGAGCTTCAGCTATAGTATTTGTCCCTCTAAAGGACAGTCAGGATTACTGTAATTTCCTTTAGGATTGACTAATTTGATCTACTTGCAGCACAAGGGACTCTCAAGAGTCTTCTCTAACACCACAATTCAAAAACATCAATTCTTGCACTCAACCTTCCTTATGGTCCAATTCTCACAACCATAGATTACTACTGGGGAAACCATAGCTTTGACTATATGAACTTGTGTCAGCAAAGTGATTTCTCTGCTTTTTACTATGTTGACTAGGTTTGTCACAGCTTTCCTCCAAAGGTGCAAGCATCTTTTAATTTCATGACTGCAGTTGCTGTCTGCAGTGATCTTGGAGCCCAAGAAAATAAAAACTCTCACTGCCTCCATTTCTTCCACTTGTATTTGCCAGAAAGTGATGGGACCGGATGCCATGATCTTAGTTTTTTTTAATGTTGAGTTCAAGTCAAAGACTTGAACTGAACCTTTTCTTAATCAAATAGATTTTTGGTTCCAGGCTGTAGTTTTATCTACTGATTATATATAAATATAGATATAGATTATCAACTAATGCTCTCCAAATATGTCTTATACTTGGAGATAGAACTTGCATGGTTATACTTTCTGAGTATCGTGGGAATTATAGTCCAGTGGCTCCAAAGAAGGCATCAAGTAAGAATACATAGATGTACTGTATGTGGACAAGGGCAAGCATAGCAACCTGCATGAATATAAATATAACTTGGTGATTATAACATCAAAATAGTCAAGATGCATTAAAAATATCTCAAATCTTTCTGAGGGAGATGGGTGGTTCAGAAATGTGAAAAATAAATAAGAATATGTAAATAAATAAATACACTAATTCAATGAAAATTAAATGTGAAAAGTCTGTGCATAATTTGATTTGTGATACATTTTAACTTCAGAGCCTTTACTATAGTAATATACTATATATTATACCGTAGAATATAGTATACGTACACACACACACACACACATATTATAGTATTATATATTACTATAATATAGTAATAACCTTTAATATAATAATATATGCAAAATTTAATAATTTTGCATATAGTCAAGTGTTGCATACATAGTATTTGTATTGTTATTTTACAAATTTAAGTGCCAAGTGTAGAATTAAGATACAGCAGCAGAACAACTGCTTTAAATTAGAGCTATGTTTGCTTCCTTCAGCAGTTTCTTGGTAACAAAAAGATCATGTGCTTCTCACCTGCATGTAGCATTGAGAGGATTTAATTGCTCTCAGATCTTCACCATGGAGGCAATTCCCATTGGTTTTGGGCAAAAATTCATGCAGATGATGACACTTACTTATGATTGATGAGGCATAGAGATGTTTTCAAAAACATTGTACTATGGTGCTTTTATTGAATTAAAACATTTCTCAAGAAATACCTGTGCAAAGATAAGATTGTGGTATCTAGGCAGGATTTCATAGCAACCACCTCTGAGAAGATCTTGTCCTGTGGGAGGAAGTTTGTGCTACATGAACCGTATCTAATTAAAGATAGTATTCTTGGAATATTTGTCTAAAAAGGAATAAAAAGAATGAACAAATCATATGAATCTGATAAGGTTCAGAAGTCTGGCATCCTTGCCTGCCACTGTAAATCAAGGAATTGAAAAAGCATAACAAAATCTGTTCACTTCTAATGAGCAAGATATTTATGATTCCACCTTGGTAGCAATTTGCAACAAAAGATATTTCTAGAATTAAATATATTATTTATTTAGATTTTTTAAAAGAAAAAAACCCTCCTAACCTGTTACTACCATGTTGTACGAAAATGATATAATTGATATGGTCCGTTTTTTGCAAAAATAGGGGGCGTTTTTGCCTTCCCCCGCCCCCTAGGAGCGCTCTGCAGGCTTCCCAAACCCTGTGCATGCCCTGTTTTTTGGGGGGGGAAACAGGCCGTTTTTCGCAAAAACTGAGGTGTTTTTGCCTTCTAATTACCCATCTAGCATGACTGGAGGAGGAATTCTGGGAGTTGAAGTCCACTAGTCTTAAAGCTGTCAAGTTTGAAGACCCCTGGGTTAGGGGTTAGGGTCTTCAAACTTGGCAAGTTTAAGACTTGTGGACTTCAACTCCCATTCCTGAGCTAGCATGACTGGAGGAGGAATTCTGGGAGTTGAAGTCCACAAGTCTTAAAGCTGTCAGGTTTGAAGTTTGTAAAAAGTGTACATGGTTGTAAAAAGTATACATGGTTGTAAAAAGTATTCTGCTACACTGGTATTTTATTAAATAATATATTACTATACCATTTGGTTCAGAATACTTTTTCCTTGTTTTCCTCCTCTAAAATCTAGGAATCTAAAATAAGGAATTTTATACTCTGAAAAATATGGTAATTAACATAGATTGTAGAATGAACTTGGATAATATCAAAGTAATGCTTTTTTTAAAATGGCACATTACTATAGACCATCTGGCAGGTTTTTTTTTTTAAAAAAAACCCTCCAACATATGTTATATGTCATCAGATATAGCTTTACTTTTTTAGTGCAATAATCCAGACTAAAGAGAAGAATGAGTAGGCTGCTCTGTCTTTTTGGCAATGTCACTATCACTCAGTTATATCAAGCAAAAGTAGATCCACTTCATTTCTGGTCTCTGTCTGAAATGACAAGACACAGAGGCAATTAAAAATACTCAATTGTAGATTTGAGAACACGTAGCCCTCACTTAGTGATCCCAATTGGGATTGGCAACTTGGTCATTAAGCAATGCAATCACTAAGTGAAACTGTGACTGTGCTTATGATCTTACCTCAGCTTTCCTTTCCTTAGATCTGCAAAGGTTATAAATATGAGGACTGGTTGCAAAGCGACTTTTTATCACCGTCATAACAGTGAACAGTCGTTAAGCAAGGCAGCTGCTAAGACTAACTGTAAGCAAGTAAATATAAGAACCTAATATATTTTTTTTAGGACATCAAGTTTTCAAGTGCTTTCGATAGTTGAATGATCCCCTAATGAGTTGGTTCACCAGCTAGCTAAAGTTATTATTAGGTGGAATAAATAGTAGAATCAACTCCCTGCAGTGGCAGCTGCTGAGGCAGAAAACTCTTCAGGGAGGCTCCCCGGTCTTTCAATCTAATGGCTCTTCAGAGCAATACCACTGTGCCAACCCATAATATATTATTCTCAGGGCATCTTCTATGAGTGATGCATAAAGGGCATATGGTCAGCGGTTAGGAAAGAGTAAGTCAGGGAACATGCTGAGGAGAGAGTAGTGGTACTAACAAAAGAGAAAAATTGTAGCTCAGGGTTGACATGAGCAGTTCTTGGTGCTCTTTGAGCTTGGTTGCATCAAGGACCCCTCAGAGAGTAGAGGGGAATTGATACAGGGTGACTCAGGAAGTGGATTTTCTTCAGACACTCATGGAGTTGATGACAATAGGCAACATAAGAGCCTCAGGCAGCCGGGGCTATCTTTAAATTCCCCACACTGTCCCGAGTTAGCATCTTTTTGCAATCCTGTGGGAAATGAAAAAGGCAGCTCCTACTGTTAAGAGGGGGGCAATCCCCCGTGGAGGTCGATGGATCTTTGCTTCCTTTTGAAGTCATTCTCATTAGAAAATAAAACCGAGATTCAAATCTAATTAACAAAATATTTATTTCAGTAGAAAAGTAATAAAAAGAATCCTTAGTAAACTACATCTTATCGGCTAATGAAAAAGTCACGTCTGCCAACGGCAGAAATGGCGGAAGAGAAGGAGGGAGTTGACTTCTGGAATGCAGGCATGCGTAGTAAAACATATCACATATCTGTTTGACCATAAATACAAGAAACAGTAGATCTGCACAACTGGCAATAATTCACATCGTGACACCTACACCTAAGTATTTAGGAAAAATATTAAAGTGAGAAAGAGGTCATCTGGTTTTCTCCAAAATATGAAGGACTGTGCTCCACTTTTATAAGATGTTTCAAGACTTTCCATCTTTTTTAGCTATATAAGTGTGATAGGCTTCATTTTGTTCTACATTCAACCAGCCTCATTCAGTGTAAACAGTGATTTTAAATATTTTTATCAGAATATATACATATACATATGTTTGTATTTGTTAGCTGACTAGTGTGGCCTGTGGATAGAAAAAAAAGTTGTCATTTAGCAGGTACCTAAAGTGGCGGCCCTCCACCACTTTTAAAGTTTTTCATATGGTCCCTTGGGAAAATTAATTGCCCACCCCTGACATACAGGCAGTGAAAACAATTTGTTATCTACCTCTAAAAGTTTGGGTGCATACAGGTATTCCTTGTAATCTCACTTATTTTCTATGCTGACAATTATGACTAATAATTAAAAGTGCAATCCAAACCCCTTTGGAAGTTTGCAGTGCACGGGAAACACAATAATACAATATAAACAACAGGCTGTTGAAGTTCTTACACATAGCAGTGAAAGGCTTCTTGGTTTTTTGATTATTGTTCAGGGATGATCAATCCCCATATGATGCCTGTCTATCACCAGAGCTTCCTTCAGACCCCATCACCAACAATTAGAAGTAACTTCCTGCTATTGTGAGATAGAAAACATGCCATTCATGTGGTGTTATCTCTAAAATAGCAGAGAAAAGGGAGTATCAACTCTAAAAGAGGAAAAAATATCCCACTAGCTTCCTCTCACAAAATTCCAGAAAGCGTTAGACTATCCTGGTGTGTATATACCCTGTTTGGATCCGGTTTGGTGACGTAATTGTGATGTCACCAGCGGGTTGCTACCGGTTCGGGCGAACCAGTCCGAACCGGGAGGAATCCACCCCTGGTTCATGGCAATAAGGCCAAACGCTTATTTCAGGGTTCAAAAAAATATAAGACAGGGTCTTATTTTCGGGGAAACACAGCAGTTCCTCCTGGTTCGGACTGGTTTGCCCGAACTGGTAGCGACCCGCTGGTGACATCACAATGTCATGGAACTGGTTCGGTCGGTGCCGGTCCGTGGGCACCGCCATCTTTTTTATTATTTTTTTAAATATTTATTTTTTTTATTTTTTTATTTGAATTTTTAAAAATTTTCCAGCACTGCGCATGGAAACCATCTTGTTTTTGGCTTTTGGGGGGATTTTTTTTTGGATTTTTTGCCACTGTGCATGTGCGCGTGCGCAAAGCACATGCACGCCCATGAGGTGCGGCCATGCGGCGTGGGAGGAAGCGAACCGGCAGTGAGGTAAGTTAGAATCGACCCCTGAAACACGGTATGTGTATGAGAGAGAGTGGGAGGGAAAGTCACATCCACTTTGTATCAACATTATGCTCTCTACGACCCCTGCCTTCCTTTCAAATGTTAGGTGCAACTAAGATGATCTGCAACATCTAGCCAGATACTTCTGCAGAGTTCAGAAGCAAATCATCTGAATGTGATAGTCCTATGTTTTGTTTTGTACATTTAATACGGTAGCAATGTGGCTACATCGTCACACAATCTGCTTTTCCTAGAAAAACTTCTTGGAAAGCATGCCTGGAAAAAAAAATATTATGCAATATAGGACAGTCAGGAGTTTGCAGATGAAGAAAGAAAAACAAGTTGGGGGATGGAGTGTGGTAAAACTACATCAAAGTGTAGTTTGAGGCACAGAAGAAATGGTGGGAATCAATTAGCACATTCAAATGACATGCTGCATGGAACTGACATGGATTTAGACCTTCTGCCGGCCTCAAAATTTATATTGCATACAGTTCGGACAATTCAAGTAGATTCCAGTTAAAACCAAGCACAGATTTGAGTTTCACTTGTGACACATAGAAGATGAACAGGGTATAGATGGGGTTCATTCCTTCCAGATGAGTCATTGTGGAATAGCTAGCCCTACAGATTCCAAGCTCAAGGAAATTGCAGCAGCAGTTTGAGGCCCAAACAGGATACACTAGATCAAATTGCTAATCGGGCTGAAGAAAACCCACCAGATTTTCTGAACTACTTTAAAAAGTGTACATTACGCTATTCAGTAAGTCATGCTCACACCAGTGAAAAATTCAGTTGGTTAATACTGGAGTAGCACTTTGATAAATCTGATTATTTTGATTTTTCTTTTTAATCTTTTTAGTAGAACCTTTCTACTATTTTTAATTGAAAAGTGGACATACGTACTTTAAAGAAATGAAACAATGGGTTTCATTTCAGAACAAAAAATCTGGTTGTAGAAAATTGTCACACACATATGGCAATCATCAAACTATAATTTGAACTTTCCTGAGCAGTCCATCCCAATTTTCTTTCCTCCCAGTCTTCTTTTCTCTGTCAGCCTTTGTCCTGCATGCTTTTTTTCTCTAATTCCCTCTCCTTGGAAAAAAGCAACACTGGATATTTTATTTGTCTCTTAACTTTTGCAAGTGATTAGACTTGGCTGCAAAGGAAGGGGACAAATTAGGACATCACCTAAAGACAATTTTTCAAAAAGCAAAGAGTGCTGGATTTGGGAGTCCTCCAGACTACTGGACTTAGTCCTGTTTTTAATATTGTGACATCACAGCTGGAAACCATCGCTTGTGGCTTCTAAACTGACAGATTCCACATGGAATCTGAAGAGCTTCCTTGTGAGTTATTATTTCCCCTTGTGTGGGGGATTCTTATAGATGTGTCTTTTCATCCTCTTGCTCATTGTAATGATGAGCATTTATGTAGTACTTATATGAAATTATGATTTAGTTAAAGTTCTTCATTGCTGCTTGGTAAAAGAATATTAGTTCCCTGTTTAAATCTTCTGCGGAAAACAATACAAATTAAATATGCTTTGATCAGCCTTGCATGTACCCAGAAAAGCCTTCTTGATTCAATTAAACTTGGGTTAGTGTAATTAACTCTGATCTGTCTCTTAACTATGCTATGCTACTCTTACAAGCAAGCAATGCTAATTTGCAGGATTTTCTTAACAGACTTTCCTATTTCTCTGTTGTTTGGTTCAGAAAATCCTTCTTTTCAGCTAGCATCTATGAATACACAACAGTGAATTGACTGCCTAATTGTGTTTCATAAACCAATCTGTGCTGCCCTTTAATCTCTAGCAGCTGCAAAGACCAGATGAGAAAATGGTGACAAAGAGAAACAGGAAACTTGCTTCTTTTAAAGCAACTTTGGCTTTTAGAGGAAGGAAATAAACTTGACAATGGTATTGGGATAACTCTATATTTAGGTTCATATAGTTTGGTAATCACTGTAATAGCCAATGGCATGTCGATTCCTATCAAATGGCTCTCTTTATAGCCAACAGATTAGGTTGCTTCGATGAAGGATTTCATATTAGATTTTTGAAAAACTTTCCAAGTGAGACTGGTGTGTAATTTTAACTTTGGATGTAAGTTTCAACTTCCAAGTTTGCAAACCCTTGTTGGAGCAAAGCAGCTGATGGCTCATTAAGCAGTTCGATGGACATTCAGCTTTGTTCTGATCAAGGTTGTTGAAGTGCTGTTGGAACAGCTCTGTGGTCTTAAGGAGAATGGCTGTTTAAAAATGAAAGCAATTTTTAAAAAAACAACAATTAGTTCTGCTTACTTACAGAACTGGTGTACGTTTTACAGAATTGGTATATATTTTTTTAAAACTGTACAAGCAGTCCCTGGGTTAATGTACAATTTAAGGACAACCCATAGATATGAACTGATTGCTTATTACTAAAAACTAAACCTGGCAGATGTTGCCATTCCTTGAGTTGACAATCCACTGAAGCTGTGCAATACTTTCAGGAACCACTGAAGCGGCACATTTTCAAGATTCAGCCTGTTTTCAGAAATTTTCAGGGGTGTCTGAAAGCATTGTGCAGCTTCAGCAGTTTGTCAGATCAAGGAAGGACAACACCGTCTGCCATTTTTACTAATAGGTAGCTCATTTGTAAAGTACAAATTCTAAGTTAAGTTTGAGCTAAAGTCAAAGTTAGGGAATGGAACTAGTTCTTAACCTGAGGACTACCTATATTATTACTTTTCATTGCATTTTCTCATTTTCTCATTGAAGAGCCGAGGTGGCGCAGTGGTTAGAGTGCAGCACTGCAGCCTACTTCAGCTGACTGCTAGCTGCAGTTCAGCTATTCAAATCTCACCGGCTCAAGGTTGACTCAGCCTTCCATCCTTCTGAGGTCGGTAAAATGAGGACCCAGATTGTTGGGGGCAATATGCTGACTCTGTAAACCGCTTAGAGAGGGCTGTAAAGCACTATGAAACGGTATATAAGTCTAAGTGCTATTGCTATTCTTTGCATTTTTTTAAAAAAATTACAGTGTTTTGCAGGTGATCATGAGCAGATTTACCAAAAACCAATTTACTGTATTTTTCGGAGTATAAGACGCACCTTTTTTCCACCTAAAAGTGGGTGAAAATTTAGGTGCGTCTTATAGACCGAATACAGGCATTTTTGGCCTCCCAAGCCCTCTGTGCATCACGTTTTCACCCTCCCCGGCCCCCAGAAGCACCCTGCAGTGCTCCGCACATCTCATTTTCCCCAAAAACGGGCCTGTTTTTGGGCTCCCAAGCCCTCCGCACTGCAGAGTGCTTCTAGGGGCCGGGGAGGGTGAAAATGTGATGCACAGAGGCAAAAACTATTTTTTTCTTGTTTTCCTCCTGTAAATTTAGGTGCGTCTTATAGTTCGGTGTGTCCTGTAGTCTGAAAAATACAGTACTTTTTTCACAAATCTTTATATTTATTTACATGTCTAATGTCTACACAATTGGGCAATAAGGCAAAATATCAAACAACTGGATCAATCAGTAATACTGCTAATGACTTTGGGCCCAAGCATTTGCTAGATAAGTACCACTGGGCCTTTGAGATGTTCAGGAGAACTGAAGTATATCCCACTTCCTAACACTCTCTAAACACATGGACTCATCTTAAAACAGTAAGCAATTATCACCATTGGAGCCACCGTGAGAATTCAGGATAAACTAACCAGAACCAGCCAACCAGGCAGGCCTCCAGCTCATCAATAAGGAAATGAAGAAAATGGTTTTCAGCCAAGATCCCAACCTTCATCTTTGCCTTGCATCTGATTTTTTTAAACAGGTTATAACTGCAAAGCTTGGTGTGAGGATATTAGGGTGCTGTATCAGCTTTGCAGTTGTATAGGGATTGGCGGCAGCAGGGGTGAAATTCATTTTTTTCCCTACCAGTTCTGTGGGCGTGGCTTCGTAGGCGTGGCAGGGGAAGGATACTGCAAAATCCCCATTCCCTCCCCACTCCTGGGCGAAGGATACTGCAAAATCCCCATTCCCTCCCCACTCCTGGGGGAAGGATATTGCAAAATCTCCATTCCCTCCCCACTCCTGGGGGAAGGATACTGCAAAATCTCCATTCCCACCCCACTCCTGGGGGAAGGATACTGCAAAATCCCCATTCCCTCCCCACTCCTGGGGGAAGGATATTGCAAAATCTCCATTCCCACCCCACTCTGGGGCCAGCCAGAGGTGGTATTTGCCGGTTCTCCAAACTACTCAAAATTTCCGCTACTGGTTCTCCAGAACCTGTCAGAATCTGCCGAATTTCACCCCTGGGCAGCAGTTTCTGTCAAGGGGAAATCCTCCTCCTGTGCAATTCTTCAGGATCTAGTTTCCATTTTGCAATTAGAACTAGGCTGCCGCTGAGCTGGCAAGAAACTGACTTGCTGTGGGATCACCGGGCACATAATGGCTCTTGAAGGAAAGTCAAGCTCCTTGTGGAAATGTCAGGAGTAAGCAACCCAAGGTTTGGGTCTCGCTCACTCAGAAGCAGCAACTGTGTCTGGACTGTATCATTTCAGGTAAGGCTTTGCTGTGCCCAACTGCTCCCTTATAGAAAAATGATGTCTGCAAACAGAAGATAGGACACTGTTAAGAAGATTATTTTAATTTTACTGCCTGGTTTTTATATCTATGGAAATGCAGGGACTAGACTGATTTGTATGTTTTTCCAAATAATATTCTATTCTGTGAACTTTTGTTGCAGCTTGACGTAGGCAGTCTAGATTTACTGCTTCTGTTGGAATTCAGAGTAGGTTTCAATCCTGACATCTCCATACCCATGGCTTATTCTTTTCTGTTAAGGGCTTAGTCAAGACCAGATGGTTGTTGTTTTTAAATTCTTAAATATTTTTGTTAACTGAAACTTTTCTTTAGAAAATCTCTAGCATCTCATTTAATATAATTTCCTACTATGAATGTTTTTAATAAGGTCTGATTTGGGGAGGACGCAAAAAATCCACCACTGTAGTTGTATAATACTTGGGTTGCAGATATATGTGAGACCTTTAGAGACTAGATGGCAGCAAAGAGTTTTATGTATCTCTTTGTTACTGTCTAGCAGTTGTCCAGATGTTTGGAGCCCATTTGTGGTATCCTTTGCAGGTATATATACACACAACAAGACCAAATTGGCCTCATGTGTAGAATATGCAGACACCTAAACTGAGGTGGATCAAAAGTAAACCAAAGAATGTGAATTAACTTGATGCTCTCCAATATATTGCTCTCCATATGTGTGGGATTTAGATTCCCAGTTTGAAGGAGCTGGAAAAGGAATTGAGTACTTTCATTCCATGCATTTTAGCTTTAAGATTCCACCTTGCAGGCAAGCAAAGGAATTGGACCTTGTTTGGTTAATTGGGTTGACCCCCTTCCCTTTTCAAAAGCAAGTAAAGGTTTCCTTGTATCTCTAAGTGATTGATAAGAAGCTTGGACAAAAAGCAATGGACTATCTGTTATGTCTGAATGAACCCAGAATCTTATCAGTCCTGAAAACATGGAATGTCAAGTATTCAAGCAAACCACAATTAGGTAAGAATGCCTACTTTGGGATTATTCATAAACTAAATCATGATTCATTATTTTAGCAGCACTAAAAGATGAGGGAGGTATTAACACTCAGGTCTATATTTTTTTACTTTTTGCCATATGAATAAATTGCAGATTAAATTTATTGAAGGTGTACTTTTATCCCTTAACTGACTGTTCTTTGTGTGAAGCTTTTCTACATTAAAATTTATTTCTGCTGCCAAACTCAAGCTTGTTCAGCAAAGGAAAATCTCAGCAAGACTTACTTATTTTTCTACATAGGAGCAAAAGGATTCTGGAAACTTCCTGCATTTAGAAATGAATTAACAGGCAATTTCTGATTGCCTGAAAAATGAGCATGATTTTTTTTCCAAGTATAGTCCCCATTCTTTAGAATAATAACTGCCTTTTATTAAATTTGGCTTTGTTTTATAATTGCCCAAAATTATCCTGCTTGTTGGGAATGAGGCAGTTAAAATATAACTAATGCAAACCATGTATAATCCTTGTAGACAAAATCATAAAAACAGCAATGATTGCTTATCTAAGTGCTCCATTATTTACACTTTTAATGATATATTTTACATGCAGTGAAACTTTGACTTCATAAACTGCATTTGTGAGTCCTTCTAGGACGACCAAGAAATCATTTTCAACGTACCTCCTACCTCATATTTCAGTGAATTAGCAGGGTTTTTGAGCTTTATTCAAATATTACCTGGGTGTTCTGGACTTAACAATGTTTTGCCTCTTGGCAATAGCTAGCAGATCTCGGTCAAAGTCTTCTTCCTTACTTTCTTCATCAGGCTTCCTCCTGCAACAAAACCTTTTTTCTTCTGATTCTCTTTCCTGTAGTTAGGAGTTCCCTTCTGTTAATGTGACAAACTTTTAAAGCTTTATCTAGAGCAATAAATATTTCTAGGTCAGGCTGAGACAATTTTTTAATAGAAAATAGCCATGGTATTGGTATGGCCTTATTGTAGCTTTTTTGTTGTCTCTGAATCTTTTTGTTACACAGAAAAAAAGCCTTTTTCTGAATTAATTTTACTTCTTGAGTTTATTCATTCTTGTTCTGGAATTGCACTCTTATCTGGAATTGTAGTTTGGTTCCTAATGAGCTTGGTCCTGCACTAGGCCAGTTCTAAACTCACCTTTCACACCAGAAAGCAATAATTGAAAATGTCTTTTAGCATCAACACTAATGCACAATGCAGCCATGAGATTTGTGCTAAAATATTACATTGAATCAACATTTGTAGAATCCACAAAGCTAAGATTTTGTAGCTCCTTTGTGGACTTTATTATTTTAATTCACAGACACTAGTCATTATTTAGAATTGCAAATTGAGTTTCCAAGGCCTTGTGTGATAGAACACAAACAATAACTATTGCAGCTGTGACTGTCATACAAAATATAGGTTGCTCAGTCAAGAGGATATGACTCTTGACAATTTGATTGAAATTTTCTAAATTATCAAAATATATACAATTCCATTCTAAAACAATGATTGGGATATATAGAATCCACATCCCCTCTTGTTCAGCCACATGGAAAACATCTGTTTGAGACTTCTTCAGTTTGAGCGGAAATAATTGAACAGTTGTAGATAGTTAATTTATTGGTAGTTGAATGAAAAGAAGCCCAATTCGTTTCCACTGCTTCCAACAGGTCCCAGATGAGATTATATCTTCAGTGCATTTGTCAAGCATTTCAGGAACAGATTAAACTTGTATTATTCACCACCCTGGGAATGGCAAGAAGCTGCAGAACACAAATATCTCAAGACAGGCTTTCCACTGTTCCCACTCTGTTATACTTGAGAAATAGGCAGCTGATGTACATTTTTCAACATTAGTGGCAGAAAAGAAACTCCCAAGACTGATATCATATAAAGCAACTTTCAGCCAGGAAGGAATTTGCAAAGCTGAGTTATACTGTACATTCCAAGAGACTGTGATGGCAAAGATACGCCAGAATTAATAATCAAGACATCTCCACTTCCCCCTAAAATAGAGCTAAAACTATATAATTTTCCTTCAGACTCATACATTACCAGATTCATTTTCTTTAATGTCTAGGATTGCAATCCTAATTCTATTGGGCACAAATCCCATTGAACGTCAGGAGAAACAATAGGATTGCTATATAACAGCATTATTCACAAATGGGATAATTACCGGTACATACTGATCAGCTTTAGTACTTTGTTGTGAGTGGATTGCCCAATTTTTCAATTACTCTTCAATTACTCTTCAATTACACATTTTCCGCCTATTAGTGATACTGTAAAGCCAGTCCTGCAACATACATAGAATTGGAGATGTAGTTTGTGCTTGTTATAAATTAAGCTTGTTGTGTAATATAATCTCTACCACACTAGAGCAAGACAAGAGCCACTTATCTTAACACACATCACAACTGATCACATTGTAACCAAGATATTTACTGAAAATCAGAATTGCTACTTGAACTGGGGCAGGAGGTGTTCATGCCAAGCTAGCTATTTATGGGAGCTGAGCAAATGCTGTTAATCTCCTTTGGTTGAAAGAAAGCTGGCAGAATCCAATGGCCTTCTACTCTGAATCAGCTGACTCATGGGGTCACCAGGGCATCTGGGGCCTCTAAGAATTTTAATCTAGAACAGGGATGTCAAACTCCCGGCATCACGGTGGCGTCATGTGATGTATCAGGACTTTCCCCCCCTTTGCTAAACTGGGCGTGGGCGTGGCCAGCATGTGAGGCATGCGGCCCATGGGTCAGGAGTTTGACAGCCCTGATCTAGAACAAAGGTGACATATACTTTCTTCTGATGGGTCCTTGGTGCTCTCTGAGCTTGGTTCTTGCAGATATTTCATTACCCAAACTAGGTAATATCAGTGCTAGTAAGGAGTGGGCTTTGCTCTCAGTTTATATTCTAGTGGCTTGTCCTGTCAATGTTGGTGGGAGTGGTCATAGAAGTTTTTTGGTTTGGCTATTTATTTTTGGCTTGTTTAGCAGTTCCTTTCGGTTTGGGTTATTGTTTACTTGACTATTGGTTTGATATAATCTTAGAGTTACCGTATTTTTCGCTCCATAAGATGCTCTGTACCATAAAACGCACCTAGCTTTTGGGGAGGAAAACAAGAAAACAAAAAATTGTTTTTTTTTTCCCGACCACAAAAATCTTGCACAGCTTTGTCTAAACCTTTTAAGACTTATCTTCAGTTGCCTCTTGTAACATACTGTTATACGGAATAACAAAGCTGGAAGGGACCTTGGAGGTCTTCTAGTCCAGCCCTCTGCTCAGGCAGGAATCCCTATAGCATTTCAGACAAATGTTTCTCCAATCTCTTTTTAAAAAACAACAGCAGTGGTGGGTTCCTACCAGTGTGGGCCACTCTATAGCACCGGTAGCGGCCCGCTGGTGATGTCACAGTACCGGTGCGGTCAGTTGCCGGTGCCTGGGCGCCGCCATTAAAAAAATTTTTTTTAATTTTTTTTAAAAAATCTTTTGCGCATGCCCAGAAGCCGAGCTTCCAGCACTGCGCATGCTCTGCCTTCCTACCCCAAAGTGAGTCCAAGCAGGGGAGGATGGCTGAGGGAGCGCGTCAGACGCTGAAAGAACGGGCGGCAGGAGCTATCTCCATCCCCTCCCTTCAGCAGTCTGAGAAGCCATGAATGCGCGGTGATGATCCCAGGCATTTTCCCATGTTCGAGGCTTCGCGAGCTGCTGAGGGGAGGGGGAACAGGCGGCAGGAGCCTAGGATCATTGAATGGGGAGAAGCATTCAGGCCGGACAGAGCCTCCTAGAAGAACCGCTGCTGTGGTCTTGCTGCTCCCACTGCGGGGGGCTGCGTTGTGGGTGGGCAATGCCCCCCTGCTTCACTGGCCGCTGCCAAGCTCCTGAGGCCCACGCCCACCCGGTCACATGGCTGTCAAGCCACACCCACAAAATAAGCCACGCCCACAGAGGTAGTCAAAAAAATTAGGAACCCGCCCCTGAACAACAGTGTTGGAGAAGGGAGGGAAGTAAGTAAGTAAGTTGTCCAGTTGCCCAATTTCATGTACTAGATATGTAGTTCAAGACATTGATTTGTTATCATATTTATATAATCCAGTACTTTCTTCCCAAACTTCATAAGTATAGGTTGTAAAAATTGTAAAAAAATGTGCATACTTCCTTTTTCTAATTTTCTAATCATTTTCAGAAATTGCTCATTCATTGCTTTTCAACTATTACGAACCTTTGGACTGACAATTTTGACAGCACCAGGTGACTTTCCTTCAATCCTTAGCAAAAGAAGTTTTAGTTACAAGTTAAGGACACATACACACAACACCCTAAAAAGTGTAAAATCACATTTTAAAAACCCTTTTGCTACCGTATATATATTTCTTTCTTTGTTCCGAATATGCATAGTTTCCCTCCCTATTTTCCACTAGAGGGAGCATTGATAATTCCTTCTCAAAAAGAGGCAGAAGACTCTACAAAGAACGACTTGTCTTGAGCAGTAGGAGCTAATATCCTACTAGATCTGTTCCCTTGTCTCAAAGTTGGAAATATTTTGTCTAAAGAGTAGATTGGCCAAAGTAAAATAACATCATACATAAAATTTTAAGAAAGCTAATATTTGGGCAAAGAGGAAGCTTTGCAAATAATCAAGACTTTTAAGAACTAAAGGATTCTAGAATAATGTTTGAAGATACTGAAGTTTAGGAGTAATTAAAAACAAAACAAAAAACCCACTCTCTAGAAAAAAGGATGAAACATAAGTTGGGGTTCAGATATATATTATAAATATTTCAAACATATTCTTTTCAACCTCTGGCTGCCTCTGTGTTCTGATAGAATGGAAGGCAAATA
Source organism: Diadophis punctatus similis (assembly GCA_023053685.1). NCBI lineage: Eukaryota > Metazoa > Chordata > Lepidosauria > Squamata > Dipsadidae > Diadophis > Diadophis punctatus. The sequence goes on from JALIGW010000005.1 coordinate 53,717,335, forward strand.
TTCAGTCTCCAAACGCATGAAATTTTAAACAAAGCAATGTATAACTTATTGATGCAATTTTTATCAAAGTAGAATACTGGTAAATTCTAGGAAATGTAATGATTGAGGTAATAATAGTGATTCTCTAAAAGTTATTGACTTAACTGATGTCATGAATGGGCAGAAATTCTGGATCTCAGAGTACCACTATTGTGGTTGCATAACTTAATATTGTGGATATGCTTTCTGAGAAATGATGCATTTTTCCAACTATAAAATGTTTCATTTTGGATACTCCCCACAAGCAACATCTCCATTCCTTTTCTTGCTCCTAACAAAAGAAAAGTGCAATCTTGAAAGGAGGTATAAGATTCTATGCAAATAAGGGGGGGAAAATGAAGGGAAAAATATCCATAATGTAGAATTGTCTTCATTGAAAGTTTTACAACATTATGCAGTATTGGAAAAAGGCAAGATAGATTCAACCTAAAACTAATGATCCAAGTTCACAATAGAGGTTGAAGTTAGAATGATTGAAATCAGAAAACTGCCAGCATTTTGGCTCTGAAAATGGAAAACAGGAAAAAAAATCCTGCAATCTTACAGCAGGAAAATGTTTAAAAATATTTGCTATTCATAAGTAAAAATTCAAGACTTGAAGATTTGGCTTCAGGTAGAATGACAGTAATAAACTATGAAATGAATAATTATGGTGGAATTATGGTGTTTTTACTATGATCTGGATCACATTTTAAAATAGCTTTGAATGAGACATGTTAAGATAGTATAATAAAGTCTTAATTTTAAATATGTAATTTGAACATTTAATAATTTTGCACTCTACACATATATGCATTGATATATAATCACTTATGCATATTGGAAAAAGGAATTCATTTGAATTGATGAAAATATTTTATGGAACTAGAAAGTCTAATTTTTAATCATTAAAATATAATCTGTCATTATATAACAATTAATATTCCATCCATGCTACCATTGCAGTCAGTATGTCTGTGTGTGTGTGTGTGTGTGTGTGTGTGTGTGTGTGTGTGTGTACGTATCTAGTGCAGAAGTGGATTCTACTTACCTTCCCCACTGGTTGGTATCGCGATGGAAGTGCACGTTTTGTGCGTGTGCGCGAACAAAGCGAGCACGCGTGCATGCATCACTTCCTGGAAATGACCCTCTGCGCATGCGCAGTACTAAAAAAAAGCTTCTGCACATGTGCAGAAGCAAAAAACAAGATGGAGGAACCTATGGCGCCGCCGAGAGAACCAGCTCGGGGGTGTGGCAGGCCTGGGTCGCTGCCGGTTCCAGAGACCCAGGCCACCAAGTTACTACCGGTTCTATAGAACCGGTCCGAACCGGGAGGAACCCACTTCTGATCTAGTGTTGATTTAATGTTTCTTCAATGTTTCAATATTTTTAATTTCTATAATATTACTGCTTGAAGTTCTACACTTCTATAATACTGCTTAAAGCCACTTTGATGTAGTGTTCAATCACTTCCCTGGCTGTTTTTGTGCCTGCTCATCCAACAATCTTAGTAGCTGCAAAATTGAATGTGTGTCCTTGTTCATTGCAGTGTGAGGATCTCCTCATCTGACTGTTTTTCATTTTATGTTCTTTTATTCAGATATCTATGTCCAGTGCAATATATTTTCATCCCAGAAATCAGGGGTGGGTTCTAACTTACCTCACTGCCGGTTCGCTTCCTGGGCACACCTCGTGGGCATGTGCCAAAAAATCCCGGGGAAAAAAGCCAAAACAAGATGGCGACCATATGCACAGTGCCGGAAACTCAGCTTCTGCACATGCTCAGAAGAAAAAAAAATTCAAAAAAAAGCAAAAACAAGATGGCGACCGATGCACAGTGCCGGAAACTCGGCTTCTGCACATGCTCAGAAGAAAAAATAAAAAAAAAATTAAAAAAAGTTGGCGGCGCCCACAGACCGGCACCGACCGAACCGGTTCTGTGATGTCATCATGACATCACCAGCGGGTCGCTACCGGTTCAGGGGAACTGGTCCGAACTGAGAGGAACCCACCTCTGCCAGAAATAGTAATGTCCTGAAGAAAATACACCTTCATTTAAAAAAATAGCTATGAAAGGAGGCAGTGCAAGGCTTTAGGAATTCTTTTCACCCCCTTAACTGGGAGTCATGTAGGTGCATGGGCATGTGTCTGTACAACCATTCTCATTTTCTCCAGGGAATATGCAATTATGTGAGGGTCTGATCAAGTCCCCCTGGGGAGGCTTGCACCTGTGGCTATGATTTAGCTCTCCCTTCCTATTGTTTTTTTATCTGTACACATATACTCTATGCACTAGGACTCTTGGGATACTGTCACATAACAGAAGGAAGGAGAGAAAGGCTTATAGTGAAGCCCATTTCCCAAGCTGATGCTCAACTGCGCTTCCCATGGGGATCCATTGGGGACATTTTTTCGGATGTTTTTTTCTGTAGTTTTCATTGAATTCCACCCACTTTCAGACTTGATCTTTTTCTCTCAGCTTTTTTTTCTGCATCAGATTTAGTCCTATCTGGTTCTGTTTTTAGAGAGTTTACCCTGCAGGTAGACACACTAGCCAGGCAGGCAGAGACGCATCCAGAATCCTGAGTACCTTCACTTTCATGATTTGAAATGAATAAAAAAAGAAAAAGAAATGCATCTTGCACAATACATTATGTGCATGTGTTGATTCATGTGCACAGAAATAAATTTAGACATAATTACTATAATTTTAGTAGAAAGAGAATACAGCTTACAATTGTGGAGAAACCTGCAGTCAGGTGATTTATGTGTCTGCTCAGTTTGTTCTCCAGATAATAATGGTTGGACAATTGTTGTCCTAATTTTTCTTTCTAAAAACTCACTTCATTAACTGTACTTGGATTGGATAATAAAAAACCAAGATGGGCAATTGTTTTACATTGGAAGCTTCAATCTCCCAGGAATAATTTACTCTGGACTATTGTTTTCTTTGTTTAGTAGGATGCAAAAGGGAATACCATCCCCATCCCCAAATTGGGAAAGGAGAGGACATCAGAAAAGAAGGGTAGGGCAGGTAATCTCCAGTCCAACATTCTGAGGCAAAGGGAAGCTGCTTAGTAATGCATTTTTTAGAGACCAGGACTGAAGCAGCAATTAGAAGGTTTGGGCACAGAAATCAAACTAAAATAGCATTTTACACTAGTTTTTATTACTGGCATCTGGGTTTGGGTTTGGGTTTGGACATAGGAAAAGACTGCTTCCACAGTTGCAGCACGGTCTCAGCCCCAGTTAGTACTCACTCCTTTTTTTGAGGATGAAATTATTGTTAACAGGATTATTCCTATTTTTATAAACTTAATCAATCTTTTAACTGCCAGTGTAATAATAGTAACCCAACACACACACACACACACACACACACACACACACACACACACACACACACACACACACATGCTTGCTATTATTCACTTATTAACATGTTATTCATATTAACGTATGTATGTATGTATGTATGTATGTATGTATGTATGTATGTATGTATGTATGTACTTTCCAGGAAAAAAATAGCAAACTTTTTGTTCTTGGAAAGATTCAGATTGTTTGACAGAACATTAGTAGAATTTAAGGCACCAAGTTTGGGAATTATTGTGATGGGCCATTTTGAAGCAAGGTATAGGTGGAGTCAGAGCCATTACTGTCAGCAGGGATCATTCTCTCTGACAATATTTTTCCATTTGGCATTCCTGATCTGCCAACTCCCACCCCTATTTTTCTTTAATACCACCTTCTCTCTCTCTCTCTCTCTCTCTCTCTCTCTCTCTCTCTCTCTCTCTCCTCACCTTGCAAGAAGGACAATTATATCTTATCAGAAATCTAAATTGATCTTTTGAAGAGAGCTATTGAAATTAGGCTAAGAGGTTGAAGTTTCTTCAGTCCTATAGCAGATATGCTTATCTTCTACAAGATTCTAAGATGCCTGAACCAGTGCACAGGATAATCTGCACCGAGGATGCATGTCCATTTAAGATTGTCAGAGAACTGGACCATGCAAAGAGAAGACCAGAAGCAATAGATAAGGAAGTTTCTTTGCTGCTATTGATTTCTGAGAAATCCATAATACACCAGCAACAAATTGCAATAGATAAAAACATACTTTTATTAAGACAAGTGAAGGTCCATGAAATCACTGCAATTTTTTGAGAGTCAAGAATTCTTCATTAAATTATTTGCTTAGAAAAAAGAGGAAGAAGCAAGGAAGGAATGTAGCTGATCTCAGGGCCATGACCTTATTAGGTTTTGACCTGGTTGAATGATGGAGGGCCTCCAGACATGCCAAAGTGATTCTTATCAGACACAGACTAGCGTAAGTTCTGGTTAAAAATCTCCTAAGCTTGCTGTAAAAAACAACCACAAGGTACCACACATGACATTTTGAAATAGTTCGGAAGAATGCAATCATGACTCAACTTTGTTAATCTGAAACAACCTATACAGATAGTAAAATGGTGAATATGAGAAAATAAGGCATTATTTGGCTTGTGCTTAGATAAACTTTAATGCCCAAGGGAAAAGAACTTCCTCTAAAAATCCAGAATGATTTAGCAAGCCAAATGTTCTGTTGCCTGAAATCCAGTCTAATTATTTGTCCAACTAGTGCAAAGTTATCTGCTCCCTGTGATTTTTCCACAAGGAAAAGATGAAATTACTAATGGCAAAATGGGCAGGGGTTCCCTTTGTGCTCGCAGTACAAATTCTGAAGTACTATTTAGAGATTGAATATAACGGACTGCAGAACTGTAGAAAGCAAATGCATTGCCAAAGGGGAAAAAAGAAAAGGGGAAAAAAGAAGAAGAAATACTGTTGCATTACCGTGTGCATATTTGTAGACACACACACACACACACACACACACACACATATTTCTGGTCAGGAATGGCTAGTATAACAATGATGTCAGTCTGGGCAAATAGTGCAGAGATGTTTGGCCTTCGAAACTCTGTGTGAATGAAAACATATGAGAACCAGGGCTGTTCTTGGTCATCTAGTATTTAAATCAATTCACGGTGGCTTTCAGCATATTTTTCTTGAGTGTCAGTTGTTATCAATACAGAATTCTCTTGGTCTACAACTGAGGCCAAGCAGGAAATTCTTTGCAAGAGTATTGCACAACGAAAATAATTTTCCTAGAATGACAATGTTTTGACAGGAAAGAAGCTGCCTCCTCCCCATCTCCCCCTCCAACACCACCTCCAGAATTTTCCACTAGAGCTGCATTTTGACGGACAAAAATTCCACATTAATAGGCATCTGAGAATATTCAGTGTATTCTGGGCCAGCATAGACATGAAAATGTTGCTTTGGGGTTCAGCAAGCTTGGCTACAGTGAGTCTTTCAAACGGTGGTGATGGGGCATTGCTGGGAGGAGGGAGGCTCTTTTGCAGAGCAGGCCCTTCGGATTTTCTTCCTGATTTAGAACAAAAAATGTAATTCAGGTCAGAAGTGTGAAATTTCCTGTGGGATGGGAAACCTGATTCTTGACCAGTTCTGAAAGGTTGCAATAAAGAGGACAAAGGTCGTTTGTTTGCCTTGACCACTCTGACTGGAAGGAGAAGCAACTGATTTAAATTGCAGGAAGGAAAGCTGGCTTATGGGATGCCTTTAAGTGAATAAACTGAAAAAGAGATTAAGTAGAAATTTGATTTGATTTAATTAACTGGTCCAGAGTCCCCATTATCTTGTATTAAAGTTTTCAGGTGGACAAATTCTTCTAAACCTTTCCCTATGAATTCTAATTTAATTTGATGCAATAAAATAAGCTTTTGAAATTATTTTCAAAGGAAAACAATCTTGGAGAAGGTCTTCTGGATGAGGCCTGGTATTTTTGCAGAGTGGTGGTTGGACTACCAAGCTTGGAATCTTCACTTGTGCTCTGATTCAACTTGGTTAATTATTAATAATAATAGCAATGAATCTTCAAATCAAGCTGAGCTTCTTGTACATGCAACTTTCTTTAGATGCAGTGGTGGGTTCCTACCGGTGTGGTCCACTCTATAGCACCGGTAGCGGCCTGCTGGTGACGTCACAGTACCGGTGCGGTCGGTTGCCGCTGCCTGGGTGCCGCCATTTTTTTAATTTTTTTTTTTTAATTTTTAAAAAAAATTTCTTATGCGCATGCCCAGAAGCCGAGCTTCTGGCACTGCGCATGCACTGCCTTCCTACCCCACAGTGAGTCCAAGCAGGGTAGGATGGCTGAGGGAGCGCATGAGATGCTGAAAGAATGGGCGGCAGGAGCTATCTCCATTCCCCTCCCTTCAGCAGTCCTAGAAGCCACGAACGTGCGGTGATGATCCCAGGCATTTTCGCACGTTCGAGGCTTCTCGAGCTGCTGAGGGGAGGGGGAATGGGCGGCAGGAGCCTAGGATCATTGAATGGGGAGAAGCATTCAGGCCGGATGGAGCCTCCTAGAAGAACCACTGTCGCGGTCTTGCTGCTCCCGCTGCGGGGGGCTGCGTTGCGGGTGGGCAATGCCCCCTCCGCTTCTCCGGCTCCCGAGGCCCACGCCCGTCCGGTCACATGGCTGGCAAGCCACACCCACAAAATAAGCCATGCCCACAGAGTGGTAGTAAAAAAATTAGGAACCCGCTCCTGTTTAGATGATATAGAAGTGGTTTGCCATGACCACCTTTGGGATATTTTTCTTCACTTTTCCACACTAGGCTATGGATTTCATACTCCCATTTGCTGTCCCAATATTAACTAGGCTTGATTCTAAACTATATCAACCACATGCAGACACCAAGTACTACCAAATTCTGAGCTCTGTTGAAATATTACCAAAGTCCAATATATGCCTCAGAGACTTGGTTGTAAGGAAAATCAAAGTGAGTGTGGAAATGTTGTTATAGCCTGAACTTCAGAGAGGACTTTCTGAAATTGGAATCCAGGTCCATAGTTTATATAAAGCAAGGAATTGACTGTGCAAACAGAGGATATGCTTATATGTTATTGCCTGGTTCCTAATATGAAATAAGAGGACTTATAATTTCAGTCTGTATAAATAGAGGAGAATCAATAAAGGAGCACTCTGTTCCAGACTTACTCTCATAGGCGAAATATGCCATTAAGGCATTGTACACTTGGCCGAAAATGTCTCCTGTATTTGCTGAAATTGCCTTGACCATGTTTAAATTCAGAAGTATTCACGTATGAAAAGTTTTAGACAACCTGTCCAGCTGCATGGTATCCATTCAACCTTACAATATCTTTATATATATATATATAACAACACATACAAAACCATCCTTCCCCCCTACAAAGAAACCACTCCATACCAATACATTCTACTGTATGTATCAACATGGGATCACATGATTTTCCACATTTTAATCTATGGTTTCCTTATAAATGTATGTTTCTGGTTCTTGACCACAATGGTGGAATTCCTTTTCCACCCCTTTGTGGTTGGTGCTGAAGTTAGGTTTTTGAATCAAATATAGACCATCTGTTTGCCCAGGTTATTATCTAAATTAATGGTGCTGTGCCCCTTATTGAGTGTCTCTCGTTGTTGTATGGCTTTTTTTTACTTGTATAATTTTGTAGGGTTTTAATTTTGAATGCTCAGTGTATTATCATATGTTTCCATCTATGATACTTTGCTTTGGAATTACTTTTAATTACAAATGGACCAAACCTTGCTGGTTTATCATATATATATATATATATATTGAGCGTCTTTCTGTTCAAGGGAATGATCAGAATTAGTCCTAATACAGTCCAGATATGCTACATTTTGACTAAGACCATCTAAAAGGCTCTACCCCAAGGAGAATTGATCCATATATAAAATCATTGTATGCTGGGGATAGTTTTAGGATTTTATACCAGCAGAGAGGTAAGACTAGATATAATTCTAGGTTACAATAATTGTTGAAAAATTGGATTGCAACAATGAAAAAATAAATACGGTAAGTTATATAATGTTTATAATTTAATTATTTTTTATTTTTAAGGATATGTGTGTATGTATCCGTGAATTTGAGTATATATTCTTTCCCTGGGTCTATTTCTCTCTTTTCTGTGAATGTGTGTGGTGTTTTGCTGTTGAATTTTAACTTTCCTCTTTTGAAAGGTTGTTTAGGATTTTTCATATTTTTCATATTTTTCATATTTTTCATATTTTTTATTTTTTATTTTTTATTTTTTATTATTTTTTATTTTTTATTATTTTTTATTTATTTATTTATTTATTTATTTATTTATTTATTTATTTATTTATTTATTTATTTATTTATTTATTTATTTATTTATTTATTTAGGATTCTTATATGCTGCCCTACTCCCTGGGGACTAAATTTTGTCTCTTCATCTTATAGGTGTTAAATATGTAACACATTAGGTTTATTTTTTAAACTATGCTATTTTTATTCAATGTTAACATTACATTGCTATTTGTCCCAAAGGTGTTTCTTCAAAAGGCAACTGGACTTCGGTTTTTTTTTCTTAAAGAAGTTGTGCTTCTTATCCAAGAAGCTTCTTCAGTTCTAACGAGTACATTCAGTCAGAACTAAGGATGCTTCTTGGATAAGAAATGAAACATCTTGAAGGGGAAAAAAAGACCAGTTGCTTTTGAAAAAGCACCTTTGGGACAACCATGACCTGGATGCCTGAGAATCTCCATAGACATTTAGCTACATTGCTATTTAATACCCGAAAAGAAATGTTGATTGTAATGTTTTAGAAGTTGAAATGAAAAGTAAAAATAATAATAATATGATTTACGATTTAGGCAGCGCCAATCTGAACTTCCATGATCTTGAAAACTTAAGCAGGATTATAGTAGTTTAGTATTTCTACAGAAGACCTCCAGGAGATAAATGGTTTGTAGGCTGCACTGGAAAATTGGGAAAAGATTCTGGAGTAAACCAACAGCCAAGTGCTTCTATATTATTATCATGAAAATGTTGTGAATAGGAAGCCAGCAGGGGTCAATTTTGACTCAAAGACGAGAGAGCAAAAAACAAATTTACAAAGTGATATCAATAATAGTTATATTATTAGTTATATGAACTGGAATTTCTAGATTTGGAAAGTACAAGGACTAGTGTATATGCAACGTAAGGCCAAGATTTCATAGCGTTTAGATGCATTTTTGTTAGATAAATGTATTTTTACATATTGTACATTGGTTAGGAAAGATTTGAGGTTATAAAATCAATTCAGAAATATTTTAATGAGAACTAGAGGTATTGTGCAGAAAGATTAATCTTCATTCAGAATTAGAAATTCCTCTTATAAAAATAATTTTAAATATTGTTTAAAATCAACTAAATTTTAACAGCATCCTTTGATGCTAGGATGTTTCTGAAATAAATGTTAAGGAGAATTTTACTTGTAACAACAATAACAAGAGTTAAATATACTGTATATCTTTCCTACCCACTATATACAACCCAAGCAGTTACATCTGCAAATCAAAATACAATACACAATAATTTAGGTACAAGCAGGCAGATTACTTGTAATGCTTTGTTTATTTCATAATAAGATGAAAGCCAAATATTCCAACAAATTCTGATTTACAATCTATCCAATTGAATCTCTTAGTTCTACATGTCTTAAAATATGGAATGGATTTGGTTAATTAATTCTGCATGAATATTCCATTTAGAATAAGCCACATGTAAAAAATGACTTAATAGAGGTTAGACTTTCAGCCTCATCTTTCAGCACAATCATACAGTTAGGTCTTTGATTTATCATTTTGAAAGTCTTCTGTGTCTCATAGGGGCAGTGACAGAGAAGTATTCATTTATTCTGAGAAATTGTCCACATTAATATTTTCTTGTCAACAGTTCAAGGTACCAACAAAGACCTTTTCTTCCTGAACACTAAGAGCAAAGTTAGTTTTGCTGATAAATTAGTTGGCAATTCTGTTTGGGATACTATTTTTTAAAATAATGAATATTAGGAGCTGTAAAAGCATCTTCTGTTAAAAATGAATGGATTCATTTTGAAAATATGTATTTTGTGCATGTACAATACCCAAGTCACTGGGAGTTTGGCAATATATAAATGTAATAAATTATAATTTTAATGCAAATGTGCACATACTGTTATGTACATGCACACATATGAATCTCTCTCTCTCTCTCTCTCTCTCTCTCTCTCTCTCTCTCTCTCTCTCTCTCTCTCTCTCTCTCTCTCTCTCTCTCTCTCTCTCTCTCTCTCTCTCTCTCTCGTGTGTAGAATCTGCTGAACTTTCCAAATGATTCTGTTAGAGGTACCTTTGGCTTTCAGTGGGAGCTGATGCAATAAAGTTTGGAAAATAAGATATAGGGTAGCATGTAATTTGAAGCACTTGACAAATACTCCCAACTTTTTCCATCTGTTAAGCAATTGGTATGCTATGGATTGCAGTTCTTCTTTTGGCTAAATATAGTGACACATTCAATGTGACTCAGTAGTGTTGCCATGCCAGATTTTGACCCCATTCACAGTAATATCACAGCTGTGTCAGCAGGATCCAAATGAAATTGGTCCATGCATAGAAAACAGCAGACAATGCTTTGGCTATTGTGCGCTATGCATATGAGCTTCTCTTACAGTTAGATATGAAAGGCTGCCAAACAGCTTCTTTTGTTGCAGGAGCCCTTCTTTTAGCAAGGAGCATTCTCCTTAGAGCAGTGTTTCCCAACCTTGGCAACTTGAAGATGTTTGGACTTCAACTCCCAGAATTCCCCAGCCAGCGAATGCTGGCTGGGAAATTCTGGGAGTTGAAGTCCAGATATCTTCAAGTTGCCAAGGTTGGGAAACACTGCCTTAGAGCGTCTTTCGGAAACTTCACACTTTGGTTACTACTGTTAGGAATACTTGGTAGAAAGATTGACCCTATTGGGCATCTCTTCTCTCCATTTGGCTCTACAGAGATCTGCAAAGACTTCCATCAATGTCATTTTAATTGCACATTTTTGAGATGCAGCTTTCACCTCTTTTGAGATCTAAGCAATTAACCAAATATGCTAAGGATGAGTTGAATAAACAACTCTATGTAAACATCAGGAAGCCAGGTATCAAATATCTGCTTTTTGAAAAAAATTATTGGGCAAAAGATAGATTGTTGGTAATATACAATTAATCCATAGTAGTTCCCAGGAGTTGAACAATACCAAGTAAAATTGCATATTTAAAACCGGTCTTATGCCATGCTCTCTCAATTAACTCTCAATTACACTGTATCTTTTTAAAAATAGTTTTTCCTAGGTCTTTGTGCAGATGAATACATCAAAATCGAAACCCTTGATTTGTAGCAACTCAGGCACAGTTATCAAGGTGTGCATGTTTTGAACATCATTGGAAGAAGTGTGTCTGGGGAAAAAAAGATGTTGCTGCTTTAAGAGTTGGATAAATGAGTGTATTCATTAAAGCAGCAGCATCAATCTTGTTTGATGCTTTAGTGAGTAGCAGAGACATATTATGTCAAAGTCCAAAGCAATTTTCCCAATAACTTTTGAAGTCTGCAAAGCCCCAGTAGATATATTGGGAAATATAGCCAATTTTTGTGTCTTTCACATAAGATGCCATAAGCAATTAGGTTCATTCCCTGAACCCCAATTTTGCACTAACTCAGATATTTTCTGCAACTGAATGAAAGTGTTACCTTCCAGTCTTTGAAGTAACAGAAAATGATATCAGCATAACATTTGTGCATCTACTAGTGATTCTGTCTAGAAGCACATGCCAACAAACGATACATTACACAATTTTGTAATACATATTACAAAAAAGATGTTGAGACTGTGGAAAAAGTGCAAAGAAGAGCAACTAAGATGATTAAAGGCCTGGAGACTAAAACATATGAAGAACAGTTGCAGGATTTGGGTTTGGCTAGTCTAAAGAAAAGAAGGAGTAGGGGGGACATGATAGCAGTATTCCAGTATTTGAGAGGCTGCCACAAAGAGGAGTGGGGTCAATTTATTTTCCAAAGCACCAAAGGGCAGGACAAGAAATAATGGTTGGAAACTAATCAAAGAGAGAAGCAACCTGGAATTAAGGAGAAACTTCCTAACAGTGAGGACAATTAACCAGTGTAACAGCTTACATTCAGAAATCGTGGGTGCTCCATCACTGGAGGTTTTTAAGAAGAGTCTGAACAGTCACTTGTCTGAAATGATATAGGATCACCTGCTTGAGGAGGGACTGGACTAGATGACCTCCAAGATCCCTCTCAGTTCAATTCTGATTTTGATACGGTCTTTGTTTATATATACAGGGCACAGCAAAAACAGGGATTCCCTTGGCTTTGCTTTCCTCCTTTTTAATCATGCTGCTTGAAATCATGGACCAATCACTTTTCTTAGCATGGAATGGGGATGAAGCTAAAAAGGAGGTGAGTTTTGAAAGATGCCTAGTCTTATGGGTTTAACACCTGTCAAAATTTGCTCTTATTTTGTTCAAGTGTTTTACCAAGATGCATTCTATGGGAGCCTTGCTAGACAGGGCTTTAAATTCTATTTTGGAATGGTGCTCTTCCAGAATCCAGCTGATTCTCAGATGAAAACATCTATGGAAAACACTTGTACCCATGGACTAGAAGGATACAAGAGGATAACAATGACAGGACTAGCAGAAGCGATTAAAAAACAATAAAACAATAAAACACCTGGCTCAGACGGGCTACTGGCAGAAACATATAAAGAGCTACAAGATACTTTGGGCCAACCATTATTAGAGGAATACAATGCAGTCCTATTTGAAATGAAGATACCACCATCATGGGTGGAAGCTAAAGAGGACTCAGACTTAATGCAAATTAAAAACTACAGACCCATATCCAGACTAAATGCCAACTATAAAATATTCACCTCAATAGTAGCAGAAAGACTGAAGAGTTTCTTGAAGGAGTTCATATACTCAGACCAAAATGGCTTCCTACCCAAAAGGCAGATAAGAAATAATATGAGAACAATATTAGATACATTGCAATACTACGAAACGCATAGTGAAAAGCAATTGGCAATTTTGTTTTAGATGCCCAAAAGGCATTTGATAATGTGAACTGGCAATTCATGTTACAACAATTAAGACATATGGATTTTGGAGATAAATTTATAAATATACACAAAGCAGAAAGCCAAAGTGATTGTGAACGGTGAGGTGACTGAAAACCTTTCAATTCAAAAAGGTACAAGGAAAGGCTGCCCAATATCTCCATTGTTATTTATCTTAACACTGGAAGAACTAACCAGAAACATCAAGCAAGATGAGCATATCAAAGGAATGGAAATCAAAAGAGAAAAGTACAAATTACAAGCATTTGCAGACAATTTAGTTTTCATCTTAGAGGAACCATTAGAATCAGGCCCGAGACTCATAGAGAAATTAGAGGAATATGGAGAGGTTGCTGGACTAAAAAAAAATAAGGAAAAAACCAAAATGATAGTTAAAAATCTTACAAATAAACAGAGGGATGAATTAATAAAGAAAATGAATATCCAGATAGTGAAAAAAGTGAAATACTTAGGAATCTATCTAACAGTAAGATGTATAACAATCAAAGAGGACAACTATACAAAATTAATCCAGATGATGATGATGATGATGATGATGATGATGATGATGATGATGATGATGATGGTGGTGGTGGTGGTGGTGGTGGTGGTGGTGGTGGTGGTGGTGGTGGTGGTGGTGGTGGTTATTATTATTATTATTATTATTATTATTATTATTATTATTATTATTATTATTATTATTATTATTATTATTATTAAGATTTATATACCACTCCATAGTGCAAGCACTCTCTAAGCGGTTTACACCATTAAGCAATGTATATATTTTACATTGCCCCCAACAATCTGGGTCCTCATTTTACCTACCTCGGAAGGATGGAAGGCTGAGTCAACCCTGAGCCGGTGAGATTTGAATAGCTGAACTCAAATGATCACAGCTAAAGTAGCCTGCAGTATTGCTCTCTCACCGCTGCGCCACCTCGGCTCCTCCTCCTCCTACCCTATGGGTAGAATAGCCGCAATAAAGATGAACATACTGCCAAAGATACTTTTTTTATTCCAAACAATACCAATAAAACTAGAGAAAAAATATTTTGAGGAATTGAATAAAATAATGTTGAAATTTATTTGGCAAGGAAAAAACTCGAGAATAAAACTGAAACTACTGCAAGAGTCAAAAGGGAAAGGAGGTTTTGGTCTGCCTGACTGGGAATTGTATTACCAAGCAGCTGCACTCATGTGGGTGAAAGAGTGGCTAACTTTGAGGAATAGAAGACTATTATTATTGGAGGGTCACGACCTTCAACTAGGGTGGCATGCGTTTCTCTGGTACGGGAGAAACACGGCACATCGATATTTCCAAAAGCATTATGTAAGAAATGTATTGTTATCCGTGTGGGACAAAATTAAAAAACAAATCTATAGGGAAATACCAGTCTAGCTCTCCACCTTCAGAGGATTTCACCCCTGTGTAGGTATTAGAATGATAGATAAGTTGACATTCTAGTATATGATGGTCAGAAATAGCTGTACAACACTACTAGCACTGTTTAAAATAGTATATATGTTATTTTGTTTTTACCTTTGTTTCATGGCAAGTGGAATGCTAGGACAATTACACTGTATTCAATATATTTATATGTAAACAAAAGAAATATATTTTAAAAAAGAAAAAAGAAAAGAAAGACTATACCCTGTCTATTGGTGCCAGACTGATCCCACCTTCCTTGTCATTACTGGCCTGGGACAACAATCAATGGCCAAAGAGCAAATGTATAGCATGGCTTGTTGCCTGTTTAAAGGGACAAATACTTTAGTGTGTCATAACAATAGAATGCCTATTGCTAGATATGTTACTTTGTGCCTTGATTAGGTGTAGAGAGGTTAGGGCCTTAGTCCCATCACTGTTTTCACCAGCTGCACTATAGGGCAAAATAAAGTCTTCCATACCAACCCAAAGTCTGCCCATGTTTGATTTATAAGACTTTATATCTTCTGCCTGGAAAAAGAGTGAACTGGAGTGAAGAACAAACACAAGAGAGGAGACAGGGATCAAGATTCTGCTCTGTTCCAAGTCTCTGTTGAAGTAGAAAGAAGTGGAGGGTGAATTCCTGTTCTCCTGGAAGCAAGCAAGTTCTTCTTAGGACTCTGCCTTTATTTACATATAGAGAGTTGGCAAGCCTGAGCCGATAGCACTCTTTTTGATTGAGAATTTCTGCCTCCTGTAGGAGTCACAGTTGCATTTTTAATTTGTGCAAGATCAAAGAATAGCAAGGACTAAGTTGAATCATATGCTGAATTGTCACTGCTGTCTGACTCACTGTACCCTCCTCCTCTCTGTATGTTGTACAGAGAGCAAATTCATAGTCACTTTCTCAGTTTTTTGTTCAAGCAGAGCTGATTCATTCTTTACTAGATTTGATTGGTTTACATTTGATTACTATAAAATTCAGCATTTTCAAAACAATGCACAAACAACCTGGAAGATGGGAGACCCAGGGAATATCTCTGTTGTAATCTAGACTTGGAAGTCAAAAAAACATTCCAGAAGAAGACAATAGCAAACCATTTCTAAATCATGCCAAGAAAAGTACATAGATGGCTCCATAAAGTCACCAGGTTTGAAGCTAAAATTAAAGATAATTGTTATATGATTTCACTCTTTCAGCTACCCTTGAGATAAATTGAAATTAAATGATACTTAATGTATATTATGTTCTAATGATAATAGTCTTGGCATATTCGCTGTCCTCAGTTTTCTAGTTCTTCTTTGTCTAGGTATGGACATCATTCAAAGATCTTAAATACGTTGATCATATGACTTTTAGAAAGAACTCAAAATTATGCAGTAAATTTTCTTACTTTTCTGGATTTTTAGGTAAAAACTAGGGAAACAAAGCTAACAAGAAAAATAACTCTGTCTACAAATCTGGGAAAAAAAATAATTGGGTGACTTCAGAATGGAGAAAAATGAAAGTGTTGAATATATATATCTGTAATTACTCCTGGGTCCTACAATGATACTTTTGAGAAAGGGCATACAAGTGATAAGAACATTTTTCCCGATTTGTAAAGTTGTCCGGATTTGTGAACTTGCCCAGTTTTGGAGAGATGATTCAGCAGTTTCATTCTGGTCTCAGGACTATTCAGGAATAGGAATCTCACTGACTCATAACTTTTGATTGACGTCCATCCCTAAAACTTACAATTAACTCAATTTAGCTGCCCAGCTAAAGGAAGCCAGCACCTATATTGGGCTGCAGTGATTTAGGTAGATATTGGAAGAAAATGAACACCTTACTAACAATGACAAAGGCATTATTTCATGGCAACAGTATACCACTCCTGTAATTTACCAAGAAAACTACATAGATATACCCTTTAAAGCAGTGGTTTCCAACGTGGGGCCCATGCCCCACAGGGGAGCAATTTGATTTTTTAATGGGGGCAATTGGAACCTTGTTTAAACCAAGTTAATGGCCTTTTAGGCTTCCTCCGCATGAGTAGGAGTTCACTTTTTGAATAGTAAGAATTATATGTCACGGGGGAGGGGGGTGTCAGGATTTTAGAGATGCTTAGGTGGGGCATGGCCAAAAAAAGGTTGGGAACCACTGCTTTAAAGTGTTTGATGATGGTCTCCTCTGACTACACATTGACATCCAATGGTGACATTATTTTTAAGCTCTTAGAGGAACAAACGAGTAAAGAAAAATGGGACTAAGGCAATCAAATGGATCCACAATATAACAATCCAGAGTACTCATTTCAGACATAAAAGCAGGACTCAAACTAGCCAAATTTTGGACACGTTATGCAAAGACAAAGCACTTTTGAGAAGACTACAATGTTGGGAAGGTGAACTGAAAGAGAAAAAAGAGAATGACCAGCAGAAAGGCAGCTAGACTGAATTACAGTGCTAATGAGGCACCACTGGAAGATTCAAAGGATGTGATTGCTAAGCGTCAACACCTACATTATGACACATGATGACTCATCAATATGCTATTCCAATCACATTCAACTCTGAGATATACACCTTACATATAGTAATTAAATTAAAACAGAATAGCAATATAGCTTATCTAATAGTTTCAAGAGCAGCCAATACCTTCAGTTACCCTCTCACTCTATGAGGAATCAGAAATTCCAGTCAGGCCCTCCAAATTATTCTAAAAGAGCCAATTTTTAGCAGCTTTCTAAAACTTTAGCTGGACTACAACAGCCAATCAAATGTCTGAGAGAATGTTTTTCCAGTTGTGGTCCTATCTGAAGCAGGAGATCATGCATTTACCGCTACATGCTTGGACTACATATTGCTATCTTGGAAGACCACCCATGAGCTTCAATTGATGTAAAATCCAGTAACTTACTAGCTGGGAAATGAGTCACCTGTGGCTTGGTCTCAAATTGGTAGTCCTGAGATATCTAACAGCAATTCAAATGATGATGATTTTAAGACACACACACACACACACACACACACACACACACACACAAACACACACACACACACACACACACACACACAGAGAGAGAGAGAGAGAGAGAGAGAGAGAGAGAGAGAGAGAGAGAGAGAGAGAGTTCTAATGCTGTCATTAACTAAATGATGTTATTAATAACTGTGACAAGCCACATTTTCAGAAGAACGGTAGTACAGAAATTTAGTCTGGCTATAGCTGTCCAGATTCAATAACTTTCAGAAGTCACATGCTTTTCATAGCTGGGATCGGGTGAAATGCTACCAGTTCGGACCGGTTCGGGAGAACCGCTAGCGGACATGTGACTTGGTTCGCCAAACCAGTAGCGATGGTTGGCCCCCAAACTGGTCCCCCAGGGTCACTGCTCGCTCGCCCTGCAAGCGGATGTCCCGGGGCGTACAGACTTCGATCTATCCCCATTTCTCCTTGGCGCACTGCCTTGGTGAGCAGCCCAGCCTCCAGCTCCCCAGATGCTCTTTCCCAGGCAGAAGCGATGTTGCAGTCCACCCAACAATCCAGAGAAAGGGGCAAAGCAGCGCCTCAGCAACGGAAGAGTTGCCGCAATAGAGTCGGCCAGAACCTGGCTCGTCTTCCCCTGCCTGAAAGGAAACCAGTTGGGTACAGTGAGCCCGCAAGCGCACGCAGAGGCTGAGGCTTTCCAGGTACCCTTGGTTGCAGCTACTTTGCAGGAGGTGAGCCGGAGCAGGGGAGAAGGTGAGAAAGCACGCCAGGCTACTTACCGCTTTGCTCCTTAGGAAGACTGATTTGAATTTTCTAAGCTGGTTCCCGAAAGCCCCTCCCATAGTCATGATGCGCCTGGCTCAGCAGAGGGCTGTCTCCGGAGAAAACCCAGCCAATTATAAGTAATTCAGCAAACAGAAACACTAATTTAGTGCAGTGGTTCCCCATATTATGCATTAGTGAGTACATTTGAAAGTTTGAAAGCAACAGTGGATGTGAATGGTTATAAAACATACATTCAGGGCTGTCTTAATGCATGGGCCTGATGGGCTCTTGCCCATGGGCCCCATGAGCATAGGGGCCCCATACTAATCTGTTGGAATATTCATGACTGGGAGAGCCATGTGATTGAGTCAGCCAATCGGGCTGAAGTGTTAATTGAGCATGTCCAGAAACTTAGCAAGAAGAAGGGCGTGGTTTAGTCTGTCCACCATTATACTCCAGTATGAAAACATCTCAACATGTGATCTGAAACAAAGTGTGGTATTGTTAATGTTTTATTCTACTTATAAAGAAGTTATTTGAATCAGCAAAATGCAGTTATCTTTTGAAGCTTCTGATTTATTGCGTAACTCTGACAGGTTATGGGCCCAGAAATCGCTCAAGAAGTAAAGTTAAAACTGCATTGTAATTTAAAGCTGATAAGAAGCTGTGTGTTGTTAAAGGAACAGGCAGAGAAGAAAAATAAAGCAGGATGGCTGCTGCTATGGAATTTAAAGACAGTCCAATACCTAAATTGGGGAAGAAAAATTATTTAATTTGGGCTGCAAAAATGGAATGTTTTTTGAAAGCAAAAGAATTATGGGACATCGTAGCAGACCCCCCACAAGGTGTGCTTGGAGCAGCAGATCAAAAGGCTCATGACAAAGCTATGGCTTATATTCTTTTAAGTCTGGGGGATGATCAATTCTTAAATGTAGCTGAATTAAAGTCTGCAAAAGAAATATGGCAGAAATTGAAAGCAGTACATGTCAATGTTTCTGCGTGTAATGTGGTCCAACTTTCAAGAAAGCTTTTCAGAATGAGTTTGCAGACAGGAGATTCTATGGAAGATCATTTAATGAAAATGCAGTCTAATTTTCTAGAATTGGAGCAACGTGGAGTAAAGTTTCCAGAGTCTCAGAAAGTTTTATTAGTGTTAAATAGTTTGGATCAGAGCTGGGAGACTGTATCAGCTATTTTTGAAAGAAAGCCAGAAGCAGATTTGAATTTGGAGGCTTTGAAATCGTGTTTATTGAATGAATATGAGAAAAGGATTTTCAGCCATGCTGATGGAAAATTCCACAGGCGGGGGCTCAACAAGGAGTACAGTGGAAACTTACAGCAAGTCTCCAGCAAAATTTTCCACAGGCTGCCTATCTCTAGCAACAGCCGAGGTGTCTGCAGACAAGAGGAAAGCAGAGGCAGGAGAGATCAAGTTACACAGCAACAATTCTTCAAGCAAGTTAAAAAAGCATGTTTCATTTGTGGAGAGACAAATCATCTGCAGAAAAGCTGTGCACAGAGAAGAAATATGCAAGACAAGAGACATTATTTGCAAGGACAGATTGCAGTTGCAAAAGTTTGTTATAACAACAATAGAGACAAATGGTTGATTGACAGTGGGGCTAGTCAAACAATTGTTAATAATTTTGACTTATTTTCCAGATTTTTCCCAGGAAACCATGAAGAAGTGGCCTTAGCCAATGGTCAAAAGGCTAAAATCATTGGAAGAGGCGATGTGCAAATTCCATATTTGGAATCCAGGTTTACTGATGTGTTATGTGTACCTGAAATGGAACATAATTTGTTAAGTGTGTCTAGTTTAGACAAGCAAGGTTATGAAACCACATTTGTTAATGGGAAGTGTCTCATCCAAAGAAATGGGAATGTTTGTGCACAGGGCATAAAAGAGGATAATCTTTATGTATTGCAGGGACAAAAGGTCCCACATTGTTCCCAGATAGTTAAAAATGTAGCAGAACACAATTCATGTGTTCATCTTCTGCACAGACGACTTGGTCATGCTAATTTTAAGGTTGTTCAACAAATGAAAGAATTTGCAGAAGGATTAGATTTGAAGGGATGTAAGGCATATTTGGATTGTGCAGTATGCAAAGCATCGAAATCCAAAGCATTCCCAGTGAGCAAGTTTAGCACAAGACAAACCACAAGAGCTCTAGAACTGGTGCATGCTGATTTAATTGGGCCTATGCAAGCCAGTTTGGGAGGAGCAAAGTATGCGCTGGTCATTGTGGATGACTACAGCAGGTTTGGGTTTTGCTACTTACTTAAGAGTAAAACAGAGGTGCTACAGCAATTTAAGCAATGGTTAAGTTTTGTAGAGAGAAGGTATAAACAACAGGTATGTCAGTTGCAAACTGACAGAGGTTCTGAATTTATGTCAACAAATTTTCAACAATGGTTGAGACAATTGGGAATAAGACACAGGCGCACAAATCCTTACACACCGGGAGAGAACGGAGTGGCTGAAAGGAGGAATGGTGTTTTGCAAACAATGAAAGACTCATTACTGGAGGATTCTGGTATGAGCAGGTCATATTGGGGTGAAGCCATACTGACTGCCAATTATTTAGTAAATAGGTTGTGGAGTTCATCCATCAATAATACTCCATATGCAATGCTATATGGGAGAAAGCCTTCTCTAGCACATTTAAAAATATTTGGAAGTACTGCATGGGTACATATTCCAAAGGCAATCAGAAGAAAGGGACAACAAAAGGCTAGAAAGCTCAGATTTGTGGGCTATGAGCCAGGCTCAAAAGGGTATCGCTTTAGCGATGGAAGTAAAAGGATAGTGATTTCAAGGTCTGCTAGTTTTGCAGAACAAAATTGGAACAGAATTGATGCAAATTCTGAAAATGTCTCACTTAGTGACGGTGATCCACTTAGCGACGGTGATCCACTTAGTGACAATAACTCATTTAATGATGGTGAATCATTTATTGAAGGTGTCAATTTTCAGGGAGGAGAGTCTGAACAAGATATGAAGACAGAAAAGCTTGAAACACAAGAACAGGCAATGCCACGTAGGTCAGAGCGTAGGAACAGAGGGGTTCCGCCAGACAGGTATTCTGCCAGTAAAGTTAAAGTGTGTAATGTGTGGTATGAGCCAAGAAACTATAAGGAAGTATTGGCATTAGCAAAAGTTGAACAAGAAAAGTGGAAGGAAGCCATGGATAAAGAGATGAAATCCATGGGAAATCATAAAGTGTTCACATCTGTGACTTTGCCACAGGGTACCAAGGCTGTAGGATGTAAGTGGGTATACAAGAAAAAGGTATTACCCAATAATGAAGTACAGTATAAGGCAAGATTGGTGGCACAAGGTTTTTCTCAATTAAAAAATGTGCACTATGATGAGGTGTTCGCGCCAACTGTAAAAGGTGAGAGCATAAGACTAGCACTGGCATTAGCATCAGCATACAGGCATAGAATTTGGCATTTTGATATAACCACTGCATTTCTCAATGCTGAATTAGAGGAAGAAATTTATATGGTTCAAGCGCCAGGGTATGAAAGTAAAAAGCCTAACATGGTGTATAAATTGAACAAGGCCATTTATGGGCTGAAGCAGTCAGCCAGAAATTGGAATATCTGTTTAGATACTGCATTGAAAGGTCTTGGGTTCAAGAGTTGCAAAGCTGATGGTTGCATATACACTGGAAAGTTACAAGGTGGGAATTGTCTACTATTAGCATTTGTGGATGATCTTTGTTTCATTGCAAAGGATGCATCACAAGTTAAAGAATTTGCTAATAAGTTAGAAAAGAAATTTGAATTAAAGAATTTGGGAGAAATAAAGAATTATCTCGGTGTAGAGATACAAAAAACTGAAAAGGGTTATATTCTCAGTCAAAGGAGAAAAATTGAACAATTATTAGAGAAGTATAACATGAAAGATTGTAATATTGCTCCTACACCTATGAGCACAGATTTTTACAATAGTTTGGGTGAGGACAAAAGTGAAGCCTGTGATCAGGAGATATATCACTCTGCAATAGGGAGTCTGTTATATCTGTCACAGTGGTCCAGACCAGACATAGCTTGTGCAGTGAGCATCTTAAGTCGCTTTACTGCTACACCTACAAAGTTGCATTGGATGGGTGTGAAAAGAATTCTCAGGTATTTGAAGGGAACTGTGAATTTGGGTCTTCAAATAAAGGTCACTGAAGAATTAAAATTGAAATGTTATGTTGATAGTGATTATGCAAATGATGTAAAAACCAGAAAGTCTAATTCTGAAATTGTAATAATGTTTGGAGGGGCTTTAATTGGTTGGAAGTCCAGAAAACAAACAACGGTTGCTATTTCAACTGCTGAAGCAGAGTTTATTGCATTGTCTGAGTTATGTTCTGAAGTAGTTTGGTATGTACAGTTGTTACAAGATTTAAATGTAAATGTAAATGAAGCTGTAACTGTTTATGAAGATAATGCTGCCTGTATAAAAATGGCAACAGGTGATAGAGTGAAGAACAGAAGTAAACATGTGGACATTAAGTATTGTAATGTCAGGGAAGCTGTAAAAGAAAAATTGATACGTTTACATCATTGTTCTTCAGAGGATAATTTAGCAGACATGATGACCAAACCATTGGGTGGTGTCCATTACAGGAAATGTTTAAATCCAATAGGTCTGATGTCTCTCCCAGTAATGAAGGGAGGAGTGTTGGAATATTCATGACTGGGAGAGCCATGTGATTGAGTCAGCCAATCGGGCTGAAGTGTTAATTGAGCATGTCCAGAAACTTAGCAAGAAGAAGGGCGTGGTTTAGTCTGTCCACCATTATACTCCAGTATGAAAACATCTCAACATGTGATCTGAAACAAAGTGTGGTATTGTTAATGTTTTATTCTACTTATAAAGAAGTTATTTGAATCAGCAAAATGCAGTTATCTTTTGAAGCTTCTGATTTATTGCGTAACTCTGACATAATCTCTGTATGTTAACCCTTCAATGCATCTTGTGTCATATAAATACAGCAACATATGTATTACATTTTACTGCATTTTTAAATTAATACTAACATGCATTAATATAAATTAACACTGATTTTTTCCCTTAGATGATGAGACGAGCCCGCATGTTTTTAATGTTTCAACACCGATTTTTTTGGAAGTGCCAATAAAATACCATATTTTTTGGAGTATAAGATGCACTCCTCCCCTAAAAATGGGTGAAAAATTCGGTGCATCTTATAGACCGAATACGGGCCTGTTCTTGGCTCCCGAACCCTCCGCACGTCACATTTTTACCTTCCCTGGCCCCCAGAAGCACTCTGCAGTTCTCTGCACATCCCATTTCCGCTAAAAATGGACCCATTTTTGCCAAAAACGGGCTTGTTTTTGGGCTCCCGAACCCTCTGTGCATCACGTTTTTGCTCTCCCTGGGCTCCAGGCCAAAAATGGGTGCGTTTTTGGCAAAAATGGGCCTGTTTTTGGCAAAAACGGACATGCGGAGCACTGCAGAGTGCTTCTGGGGGTCGGGGAGGGCAAAAACGCAACTCACAGAGGCCAAAAACTATTTTTTCTTGTTTTCCTCCTGTAAATCTAGATGCATCTTATAGTCCGTTGCATCTTATAGTCCAAAAAATACAATATATGTTTAATTTTATTGACCATTTACATTTTTATTCCTGTGAGTAGTTGTCGTAGGGGCCCCAGTACACTGCTTTGCCCGGGGCCCATAATGCTGTTAAGACGGCTCTGATATGTCTGTGAGCAAACAAAGCATCAGATTCAGCCATCTACCAATTTGTTGTCTAAGAAATCCATCGGAGTTCCCCAGATCCTGCCTCCCCCATTGAAAAGACAGGTTATGCTTAAGGCTGAAAATAGCTATTAGCTGCCCATTCATTACACTAACTAAAATAATCTTTTTTAAAAAGTGTGTGTGTGAACCTAACAAATATATTGCGAATGAAGGCAAATATATGTTCCCAAGATAATTTTGCAGAATCCAATTTGAGTTGGTCACCGGGACCAGAGATTTTTTTGGAACTGGGTATGTCTAGTTTAATGAAAGGTAGGACCAGGGGAGACATGATAGCAGTGTTCCAATATCTCAGGGGTTGCCACAAAGAAGAGGGAGTCAAACTATTATCCAAAGCACCTGAGGGCAGGACAAGAAACAATGGGTGGAAACTAAACAAGGAGAGAAGCAACTTAGAACTAAGGAGAAATTTCCTGACAGTTAGAACAATTAATCAGTGGAACAAGTTGCCTCCAGAAGTTGTGAATGCTCCAACACTGGAAGTTTTTAAGAAGATGTTGGATAACCATTTGTCTGAAGTAGTGTAGGGTTTCCTGCCTAAGCAGGGGGTTGGTTGGACTAGAAGGTCCCTTCCAACTCTGTTGTTGTTGTTTTTGTGGTGGTGGTGGTGGTGGTGGTGGTGATGGTGATGGTGATGGTGATGATGATGATGATGATGATGATGATGATGATGATGATGATGATGATGTCTTCTGAGCTTTCACACTCTTGCTGGAGCCCGTCCTCAGGGACTTCTCTCTCTCTCCAGAATGTGTACACTGGTCTATTCTATGCATATATTTATGTGGTGACTTTTAGGTGTTAATTGGGATGTTGATATATTGACAGGCATATTCTTTCTTGGAAGCAAAAAACTTGAGTTGACCTGTGAACCCAGCCATAGAAAGAATGACCAAGCAATTTATGTTGTACAAATATATGCATGCTTTTATCCCTTCATCCATTTTAAGAACACATACAGTGCAGTTTAATCTAGCATCTTGGAAACTATACTGCTCATTTATTATTTATCTACATTTTCCAATGACACGGGATTATTTTTTTCCTACATTGCACAAAATGGTTAATAGACTCAAATAGTTAGAAAACTGGAAATGTGACATAAGCTTACATCCTTAATTTTTTTCACTAGGTCTGTGGGCAATAATTTGTGATAAGAGGGTCAATCAACATTTTTGGAATACCCTTATCATAGTGTGCAATGGCAATGATTTAAAATGATAGAATCTCAAATACTATTGTTCTTGTGGATTGGGGAATTTTGTATTATTATTTTAGAGTTATTTAAAATAACTCAGTGGACAAACAACTGTGTCCATTAACTCCATTAACTGGAGAATTATACCACTAACTTTGGCAACTATGATCAGAGACACTTCAAGGGACCACAAAAATATCATCCCTTTCCTGGTTTATCTAATGATAGCTTTGTGTAATATTCAAAGCAGACGGTGTGCATCCTTTGCCCTCATCCAAAAGACTGAAGCTCAACTGGACCCGTCATTTTGATTCATAGAAGTTGGCTGGATTTGAATGCCAAAGAGGGGTATACCTCAGCAAACTGATAAGTGGAAAGAGAAGAAATGCTGGTTGGAGGGAAGAAATGTGAGTTGGGAGCATGCTTTCAGCTCTTTAAATATAATTTGGACTAGAGTTAAGTATTGCTAATGTGACATATGAAATAAGCTAAAATACCGTGCTGCAGGCTTACTGAGTTCATGGTGCAACTGATCTTAAAATGGAATATTTCCAAACAATATCTCATGCTGTTAATGTGCATGGATCAGTTTCAGAGAAGGAGAGAATATTTAAACATACGAGTAGATCAGGGGTCGGGAACCTTTTTGACTAAGAGAGCCATGAAAGCAAAAAATTTGGAAATTTATTTCAGTGAGAGCCATATAATATATTTTAAAAGTGAATTCAACTAAATGTCAATAGGGACAATGGGATATTGAGAGAATCCCTGTCTTTGTGCTGTTTAATTTGTTGCTGCTGTAGCAGCTTCCTTGCTCCAAAGTGATATTTGTCTTTGAGTTGGTGATTTCCATCATAGCATTGGTAATGATTTTCTTTCTTTCTTTCTTTCTTTCTTTCTTTCTTTCTTTCTTTCTTTCTTTCTTTCTTTCTTTCTTTCTTTCTTTTTCCTTCCTTCTTCTTCTTCTTCTTCTTCTTCTTCTTCTTCTTCTTCTTCTTCTTCTTCTTCTTCTTCTTCTTCTTCTTCTTCTTCTTCTTCTTCCTTCCTTCCTTCCTTCCTTCCTTCCTTCCTTTCTTTCTTCTTCTCCTTCTTCTTCTCCTTCTTCTTCTTCTTCTTCTTCTTCTTCTTCTTCTTCTTCTTCTTCTTCTTCTTCTTCTTCTTCTTCTTCTTCTTCTTTCTTTCTTTCTTTCTTTCTTTCTTTCTTTCTTTCTTTCTTTCTTTCTTTCTTTCTTTCTCTCTGCAAACCAATCCCCACCGTGGCTCCTTTCTCCCTCACCCAGCCCTCTTCCAAGACGTCAAGTGCGGGGAACCGCACCAAGCGAGGTAGGTGGGTGGGTTGCTGAAGAAGCCCCGGAGCCCCGCCGCCAACCTGCGTCTCCTGCTGGGAAGGAGCCTCTGTCGCTGTCTCTTGCGGGGTTCCAGCCACCCGACTGAGTCCCTGACCGCGGCACCGGCAGGGTTAATGCGTATGGGAGAGGAGAGAGAGCGCTACCCGCCGCCACTGCTGCTTTCACCGCTCCGATATTTCTTTGGTGGGCGCGCACGGGAGGGACCATGGAGCAGAGGCGCCCGGCAGCTTAAGGCAAGAGGCGGGTGGGAGACGCGGGCAGGAGCCTGTCGCCGCCGCCGCCACTTCTGGCATCCCCACGCCTCTCACCCCGCTCGCCGGGTGCCTCTGCTCAGCGGTCCCTCCTGCGCAGGCCCACCAAAGAAATATTGGAGCAGCGAACTCTCTCCTTCCCTCCCATGGGGGAAGGAGAGAGCGCGCTACCGCCGCCGCTGCTACTTTTGCTGCTCTAATATTTCTTTGGTGGGCCTGCGCAGGAGGGACCGCTGAGCAGAGGCACCCGGCGAGCGGGGTGAGAGGCGTGGGGATGCCAGAAGTGGCGGCGGCGGCGACAGGCTCCTGCCCGCGTCTCCCACCCGCCTCTTGCCTTAAGCTGCCGGGCGCCTCTGCTCCATGGTCCCTCCCGCGCGCGCCCACCAAAGAAATATCGGAGCGGTGAAAGCAGCAGTGGCGGTGGTAGCGCTCTCTCTCCTCTCCCATACGCATTAACCCTGCCGGTGCCGCGGTCAGGGACTCAGTCGGGTGGCTGGAACCCCACGAGAGACAGCGACAGAGGCTCCTTCCCAGCAGGAGACGCAGGTTGGCGGCGGGGCTCCGGGGCTTCTTCAGCCGCTTGGCTGGAGAACGGCGGGGATGTGGCCATGGCCGTTTTTTAGCTCCCCCCGTCCCGGCTGAACGCCGCCATTTGGGTTATTTTTCCCTCTGTGCATGCGCGCGCATGCACAGAGGGAAAAATAACCCAAATGATTGTGGTCAGCCGGGACGGGAAAGCGGTGATTGTGTTCAGCCGGGACGGGAAAGCGGACAGGAGAAGCTCCGCGCCGCAACCGCCGCCAGTTCCATCGGCTATACGCCGAAGGACTGGCCCGGGCGAACCGGGAGGATTTCACCCCTGCTGCGAGCCATATGCAGTCATCAAAAGAGCCACATCTGGCTCGCGAGCCATAGGTTCCCGACCCCTGGAGTAGATGAACTAGTTAAAAACAATCACAAAATGTTTGCAAAGCTAAGATCTTAAGATTCAAATGCCCTAGAACTACTGCTGTAAATTTTTTGATTTTGTACTACATTTATTAAATATGGGAATTTTTAGATCTTCTACATTGGAATCATTCTCAGAAATACGCAATATATTTGTGTGTGTGTGTGTGTGTGTGTGTGTGTGTGTGTGTGTGTGTGAGAGAGAGAGAGAGAGAGAGAGAGAGAGAGAGAGAGAATAAGAATATGGTGTAACCAGTCACATGAGACTAGAAAACATTTGTTACATTATTTCTCTACACCAGTGATGGCGAATCTTTTTTGGTTCGCGTGCCAAAAGGGGGGAAGCGCGGGGGGGGGAGAGCATGTGCGTGTCCACACCCATAATTTCCCCCCCCCGCTCCCAGCACGTGATGGCACACCATTTTTTGCTCTCCCCAGGCTTCAGAGCCTTTCTAGGAACCTGCGGAGGGTGACTACGGCTTTCCCCACCCCCCCGGAGGTCCTCCGGAGGCCGGAAGTGTTCCATTTGCCGACTTCCGGTTGAACCAGAAGTTCCATTTTTTTGCTCTCCCTAGGCTTCAGAGCCTTTCTAGGAGCCTGGGGAGGGTGAAAACGGCCTCCCCCCCAGAGGCCCTCCGGAGGCCAGAAATGGCCCATTTCAAGTTGGGAAACGGGCCATTTCTGGCCTCCAGGGGGGTGGGGAAGGCTGTTTTTGCCCTCCCCAGGCTCCTAGAAAGGCTCTGGAGCTTGGGGAGAGCAATAGCAATAGCAATAGCACTTAGACTTATATACCGCTTCATAGTGCTTTACAGCCCTCTCTAAGCGGTTTACAGAGTCAGCATATTGCCCCCAACAATCTGGGTCCTCATTTTACCGACCTCAGAAGGATGGAAGGCTGAGTCAACCTTGAGCCGGTGAGATTTGAACAGCTGAACTGCTGTACTGCTGAACTGCAGTGCTGCACTTTAACCACTGCGCCACCAGAGCAAAAAACTGGCCTTCCCCACCCCTCCGGAGGCTGAAAACAGGCTGTTTCCCAACTCCCAGTGGGCCCAGAAGGCCTGAAAATCAGCTGGCCGGTGCGCGCATGTGCGCCGGACCTGAGCTCGCGTGTCCACCAATATGGCTCCATGTGCCACTTGTGGCACGCGTGCCATAGGTTCGCCATCACGGCTCTACACCCTTGGGCAATTTAGCAGCCAAGAATTGCACATATGAAAACTACAAAATGCTTTACACCTCAAACCCTTTCCTTAGCAGTGACTTACAGGCTGTGCTGAATGATCTCTAACTGGATAAATTATTTCATATGACTCTTTCCAGTGAATTATATAAATCAGACATCAGAGCTAAGGCTTAATTCAGCAGATAACCCAAATTCCTAGGGAAAATTCACAAGCAAAGTGTCATTAGCCCTTCCTGCTGAGATTCCCAGCAACTGTTAGGG
The DNA here is from genome assembly GCA_023053685.1 of Diadophis punctatus similis. Classification (NCBI taxonomy): domain Eukaryota; kingdom Metazoa; phylum Chordata; class Lepidosauria; order Squamata; family Dipsadidae; genus Diadophis; species Diadophis punctatus. The sequence continues at coordinate 53,746,509 of JALIGW010000005.1, forward strand.
CTTCCCTGCAGCTCCCACATCTTCAGCTGCTTCTTCGCTATGCAAGAACCATCTGGAAAGGAAGCTGGCTTAAGAAATCCTTTATTAGATTTCAACCCCTTCATTTGCTTTGGCAACAGCGATGACCTGATGCTCTGTCTGAGTCATGTTTACCCCAACCTCTGATTTATGGTTTCCAATTTATTTACCCCTCCTGTCAGACCAAGAATAACACACAACAATAATTCTTCCAAACTGAGTGATTTATGGTTTCACACCTATAGACAAATTCTTGCCATACTGAGCACTCTATTATTTGCATCTATAATATACTCTGTGAACTATTAGGGAGGGTCTATCTTCACTCTCTATCTCTCACACATAATACACGGGCTGGGTTGCCTCTTACTCCTTCGGAATGCAGCCCCTCCCTCCTGGGGATCCATCTCTTCACTGTATTCCTTCCCACCTCTTGACTCATTAAATATAAAATCTCTAAACACTAGTTTTACCACTTTTTGTTTCTGTCACTGGGACAGAAAGAGGAAACTTACAGAATTCTTGGTCAATTTCATCTGATTTTAAAAAGAATTCCCTTCACAAAGGCCCATTGTTGTGCTGTTCTAGCAATGTACTACTTCCAAAAACAAGGAGAGGTCCATTCCTGCAGCATCAATGAACGTGTTAAAAACCAAAAAACAACAAAAACCAGCTTTTCAAAGGTTGAGGATGGGTGGAAAACAGCATCATGAATCCTTGCCTTCCAGAGATAGTGGGTGGCTCAGATCGGGGAAAGGTGGAAGTGTGGATTTGCCCTAAGATACATTTCACAGATATATTGACCTGATCTTAAAGGTAGGTGCTGTATTGTGATTATAACCAGATACTTTTAATACCTTTTCTCCTACATGATATTATAGGAGACCTGTTCATTTATGGTAGAAAAAATTCAGGAGGAGTCTGTAACATCTTTTCAGAAGACAGCTGACTTTATCAGATGCACCTGAAGTCAGCTCTTTCAAACTTACTCCTTTTAAAAGGCCCTGCCTTTGAGTCTGGAATGTCTCCCTGGTAGAAATCAGACTAGCCTCTTCTCTGACAGGATTATGGAGAATCCTGAAGATCAAATTCTTCCAGACTGTGTTCTAATCTTTTATCTTGTTATTCTTTGTATTTATATATATATATATATATATATATATATATATATATATATATATATATATATATATATATATGTGTGTGTGTGTGTGTGTGTGTGTGTGTGTGTGTGTGTGTGTGTGTGTGTGTGTGTGTGTGTGTGTGTGTGTGTGTAACATTTTTTTGCTGATAAATGAAAATAAAGGGAGACTATTATAGATCTATTTCGAGCTATTTTGCTCTCGTCAGATAGCCATACCCGTAGTGGGAATTGAACCTGGGCAGTCTGCTTGAAAGTCAGAAGATTAACCTCTGAGCCACAAGGTTCTGTTCCCAATCAGCTCTTCACCAGGAAGAGCTGGGTCCTCATTTTACCTACCTCGGAAGGATGGAAGGCTGAGTCAACCTTGAGCCGGTGAGATTTGAACTGCTGACCTGAGGATCACAGTCAGCTAAAGTGGCCTGCAGTACTGCCTCTAACCGCTTGCCACCTTGGCTTTTACTAGGGAATGGCCATGTCTGATCCAATCCTATATATGGCAATGCAGGTGACTAACTTTTATGCTATTATTTCACATTTGAATGTTTGGGTTTGTTTTTAATTGTTTTTCTCCTTTCTGATTACCTTTTATGTTTTAAATTCCTTCAGATTGTTGTAAGGAATATCCTTCTGGGTTCAGTTCCAAGTAGGGAAAAAGACACTGGATTCATGGAAGTTGCTTGGAAAGAAGGTTTTAATGGTGGGCAGGAGCACATGGCATGAGCTCCTGAACAGAAAAGGTGGATCACATGCTTCCAGATGTGGGTGAAGAGAAAAGGCAGGAAAAGATGCTGAGTCTCCTGGTTTTATGACCTCTGTTGGGCCCCTCCTCCTAATTTCCTGTTCCTGTGTATGCAATGCACTCTGATTGGTGGTCAGACTCCCAGGGGGCCATGCAGTGGCAAATCTATAGGCTTTTGTCTGTCCCAGGCTTGGCTGTAATGAAAGGGCTTTGGGCAATTCCTAATATGGCTCTGTCTGAAGGAGATAAATCTTTGTTATGTAGAAGACTGCTCCAGGCTATTAACAAAGGGGGCGGGGGGGATGAGTGAGCTGGGCTATTCCTTGCTGGCACATTGACAAAGGTGGGGGCTATTAAGAGTGAGTCTGTTTCCTTTCTAACAGCATGTTTCTCAATTCCTCTAGGGATATTCTATATAATATTCTGCCTTTTTAATATTTCCTAGGATATTTCGTTTTTTCTAGGAGAATGGGTGGGTGCTAACTTCCTACAAGATCATGTAATTTGCCAAGAGTATGTTGCAGCAGGATATAAATGGAATAAACAACTGATTGAATGAATGTGTCAATCACATGTGGCTTGCCTGCCTTTCCTCTTTCCTTATTATCTATCTCCTGCTTCCCTGAGAAAGAATGGCTGGTTTCTTGTGTGAAGACCATTATCTTTTTGTTCTTATTATGAATATCATGTTTTAGGAGGAGGATTTCCAAAGCATCTCTAGCTGCTGTTATGTTTCAAGCTGATCAGAAGATAGTGGCCAGCCTCTGGGTATCTAATACCAGGCTAGGTGCTTGCTTCTTGTTCTGATTTGAGACCATCTGGAATAAGTGCATGATTTTTTTTTAACCATATGGCGTTCATAGCCAGAGAAGCCTACGATGTTGTTTTTTTTTTAACCACAGAGTAGTTTTGGCAGTCTAAGATTGCTAGCTTGTTTGTTCAAGCAAGCATTCACGCTATCCACGGTACACCATGGGGAGCAAACTAGATTTGTATCAGCTGGATAGCAAATCTTGGTTCATTTGGTCTTCTGCCAGCTGTGAGTCGCATCCAGGCAGGTCTGGCACTGATTTCCGCTCGGAACGCTGCTAGCTTTTCTCACTGGAGTGGTACCTATTTATCTACTTGCATTTTTACATGCTTTCAAACTGCTAGGTGGACAGGAGCTAGGGGCAAATGATGGGAGCTCACTCCACTACATGGTACTATGGGTTCAAATCACCAAAGTGCTGACCATCTCTAGTTGACATCCAACCCCGCTGCACCCCTGTGGCCCCAGTACATGAATATTTGCAATCTGTAGACCAATTATATCCTTCCTTCCACCACATGAATTGTTGGAGGTATACATAGTGTATGCTTTGAGTAACAGAATAGCTGGAATAACTTGCAGCACTCAGCCAAAATGGGCCATGCAAATGTATTCTGAGGTGGATGAGATACTTGGGACTATTGTCAGCAATATGAAGCAGGCCAGATTAAGAAAGCAATGCTGTATAGATCAGGACTATTTTTATCCTCCTGTTCATCAAGATCATATGCTCTGCATCTATGAATGAGGTCCAAAGCAATGCCATGAATTGCTACCTATTCACCTGGCTGATAAGTGGGTGATGTGGCCAGGATGTTCAAACTAGGGAATGGACATGTCTGATCCAATCCTATATATGGCAATGCAATTCACTAACTTTTATGCTATTATTTCAGTCAAGCTCCTTTTAAAATCACATTTAACACAAGAATGAAAAAATGCCTATGACGAATGATTAAAAAGTTACTTTACAGCCCAATTCTTCAGTTCATTAAGCCGGTATGTTTGGTTTTTAACAGATCCAAATTGACATGAGATCAGGGGAGCCAAAGGCGTGTCTATAATCACATCTATCTGAAGACAAGTTCTTTTGAAACCCACCGGATTTAACTTCCAGGCATGTTTGGATGACTGAGGTGGGATAACAGCTGGCTTCCATCCAACTATTGTGGTTTTACTGGAGGTTTTTGGATTAGCCCATGACTTTTATCAGATTACTGATGACTGTGGCTGTTTTTATATGATAGTTTGAAGGCTGTTCTTTGCAAGTGATCTCCTGATGATTATTTGGGCTGATGAAAGAAGATGAGGTCATGTTCTTTGTGGGATCGCTGAGCTTTGCTTTGCACCATTGATGTACAGACTGGCCTGATGCTGCCTGTGACAAAGTAGTTGCCCTTGGAATAGAATTCTCTTCAAAACACATGGGTGACCTTGAGTAGGGCTCTCCAAACTTGGCAACTTTAAGACTTCAACTGCCAGAATTCCCTAGCCAGCTTCCCTTCTTCACTGAATCTATGAGCATACAATTTTCATAATAGCAATAGCTATAGCACTTAGACTTATCTACTACTTCACAGTGCTTTACAGCCCTCTCTAAGTGGTTTACAGAGTCAGCATATTGCCCCAAACAGTCGGGGTCCTCATTTTACTGACCTTGGAAGGATGGAAGGCTGAGTCAACTTTGAGCTGTTCAGAATGAAATTCCTGCGAGTGGTACGTTGTCTTACCTGAACGTCCATTCTCGTAGAGGTGGAGCTATCATCCAGGATGGGTTACGTCACGTCTCTCACCCAATCAGGACTGAGTCTTTTTTAAATATATTTCTGCCTCTGTCTTCAAGACCCGCTTTTTGACGAAGACGAAGCACTGACTCACGTGGTCACCTCTGAATCTTCTTGATCTAGTAAAACAAAATTCTTGTACCCTGCCCCGTTACCCCCTCTAACCCAAGTAACAACAGAACAATCGAACAAACTTTAAACTTATAACTACCTGCCACCTCGGAACCCCAGCTGAACGGGAGGGTCTGGATGATAGCTCCACCTCTACGAGAATGGACGTTCAGGTAAGACAACGTACCATTCTCCATAGTGGGTGGAGCTATCATCCACGATGGGACATGCCAAAGCCTGGTGTCCCGAGGGAGGGAAGATCACTGGGGTTCCTGGGAGATGGGTGGCAGGACCCTTTGCAAGACCCTGCGGCCGAAGGCTGCGTCGGATGAGGCAAAGGAGTCTATTTTATAGTGTCTAACGAAGGACGACGGAGTGGCCCAGGAGGCCGCTCTGCAGATCTCCTCCATGGGTGCCTGGGAGGACCAGGCCGCAGACGTGGCCGCGCTCCTGGTGGAGTGCGCTGTGATCCCCGATGGACAGGGTTTAGCCGACAGCTCATAGGCCTTGGCAATTACCGCCCGTATCCATCGCCCCACCGTGGCAGCCGAGACCTTGGATCCTATGGAAGAAGGAAGGAAGGATACAGACAAGGCTTCCGACCTGCGCCACTCCTTGGAGCGCTTCAGGTAGATACGGATGGCCCGGCGGACATCGAGGGAGTGCCACTGGCGCTCCAGGTCCCCAGTGGGATGAGCGCAGAAGCTGGGCAGAACTAGCTCCTGAGCTCGATGGAACCAGGAATTAACTTTAGGTAGGAAGGTGGGGTCTAGTCTAAGGACCACTTTGTCCGGGAAAAGGACACAGAGGTCGGGTCGAGCTGACAAGGCGGCTATCTCCGATATCCTCCTAGCGGAGGTAATGGCCACTAGGAAGGCCACCTTCTGTGTTAGGTAGCGCAGGGAGGTGGTTCGTAGGGGCTCATAGGGAGCGCCCGTTAAGGAGTTAAGGACTAGTGTGAGATCCCAGGTAGGGAAGCGATGAACTACAGGTGGCCTATGCAGGGAAGCTCCCCTCAGAAATTGTTTGATGAGTGGGTGGTGAGAAAGGGATGGTAGGCTACCGCAGGCCAGGACGGAAGAGAGGGCTGCCACCTGTCGTCGGAGGGTGTTAGTCGACAGGCCCTTGTCAAAACCGTCTTTGAGGAACCCTAGCACATGGCCCACGGAGTTGAGTGTGGGGGAGCAGCCCGCCGATTGGCACCAGGAGCAGAAGGTGCGCCAGGAGGCGGAGTAGATACGTTCCGTAGATGGGCGCCTGGAGTCCAGGATGAGTTGGATAGCCCCTGCCGGTATCCGTCGGTTGACTAGTGTGCTCCGCTCAACCTCCACACGGTCAATTGAAGCCATCGAGGTTCTGGATGATTGATTTCCCCCTGGCTGAGTAGAGACCTGGTCACTGGTAGGTGCCAAGGGGGGCAGACTGATAAGGTCAGAATGTCCGCAAACCAAGTTCGGCGAGGCCAGTGGGGGGCTAGGAGGAGGACTTCTGCCTTCTCTGTCATGATCTTGCGAAGGACCCGTGGTATCAGGGCCAGAGGGGGGAAGGCGTATAGAAGACCCCGAGGCCACTGGGATCGGAGAGCATCCGTTCCCTCCGCTTCCCGGCACCGGAACCTGGTGAAGAATCTGTCCAGTTGGGCATTTTCCTTTGTGGCGAATAGGTCCACTATTGGGGTTCCGAACCGTAGTGATATCTGGTTGAAGACCTCGGAGTTGAGTTTCCATTCCATCTGATCTATCAGGGAACGGCTCAGCCAGTCCGCCTGTGAGTTGGCTTCCCCGGAAATGTGTTCCGCTACTATGGAGAGGAGGTGTTCTTCTGCCCAAGCGCCCAGGGCCGAGGCTTCGTCCATGAGAGCCCGGGAATGGGTCCCCCCCTGCCTGTTGACATGTGCCTTGGCCGTGGTGTTGTCCGTTAGGATCAGGATGTGACGGCCCTCTACCAGGGGTTTGAATTGGATGAGTGCCAGTCGAATGGCTCGCAATTCTAGAAGGTTGATGGGGAGGACCGCCTCCTGTGGGGACCAGCGGCCTTGAGAGACCGCTGTGTCCAAGTGAGCTCCCCATCCCGTTAGGCTGGCATCGGTGGTAAGTATCAATCTGTGAGGTTCGAGGAACAGACAGCCCTGGAGCAATGAGGGTGACTTCCACCAGTGGAGCGACCTGCAGACCGACTGTGGCACCAGAATCTTCGCCAGGGAGGAGCCCCTCCCGGCTTTCTGAAAAGGTAAGAGCAACCATTGCAGGTCCCTGGAGTGGAGGCGGGTCCAGGGTACTATGTTGATGGCTGAAATCATTTTCCCCAGGAGAGTGGAAAGCTGACGCAGGGGAACCCTGCGGTATCGCAGAACCGAATTGACCAGATCGAGGATGCTATCCACCCGGTCCTGGGAGAGGAACACTCTACACTGCAGGGAGTCGATGATGGCGCCCAGGTGGATCAGAGAGGTACTGGGGGATAGTCTGCTTTTCTCCAGGTTGATGGAGAATCCAAGGTGTCGGAATGTGGAAAGAGTTACTTCGACATCCTTGACCGCTTGTTCGGGGGACGAGGCTAGGATAAGGATATCGTCTAGGTAACAGTAGATTCTAACTGGGATGGTTCTGAGGTGGGCCGCCAAGGCCGCCACTACCTTAGTGAATACCCGGGGGGCGGAGGATAGGCCAAAGGGGAGAGCTCTGTATTGATAGTGAATTCCTCCATAGCAGAATCTAAGGAATTGTTGATGCTCAGGTAGGATGGGAATGTGTAAGTAGGCCTCAGTAAGGTCGATGGAGGCCATGAGATCACCCCTCCGGACGCACGCCAGGATGGACTGGAGAGAGTGCATCTTGAACCGTCGGTATCTAATATAACGGTTCAGTCTCTTAAGGTCTAGAATGGCTCTCCACCCTCCCGAAGCTTTGGGGACTACAAATAAGATGGAATAGAATCCCTGCCCAGTTTGGTCCTCCGGCACCTGTTGTATGGCTCGAATTTCCAGCAGGTGCGAGATGGCATTGCGCATGAGTGCACGTTTGGGGGCTCTGGTAGAGACTGGGCTGCGGATGAAAAACCTCGGGGGAGAGGAGAGGAATTCTAAGGAGAGCCCAAATTTTAGGGTCTCCCTGACCCAGGCGTCGGATGTGAACCCCTCCCACCGGTCAGCGAAGAGAAGGAGCCGGCCGCCAATGGGAGGAACATCCGACGACTCACTTGGTGCGCCGATAGGGACGCCCCCCCCTCGAAAGGGCCGTCTGGCCTGTCTACCCCTGAAGGTCCTGTCCTGAGGAAACCGTTGACGAGAGCCGAATTGATTCCCGTACTGACCTTGTGGTCGTTGAGGGTAGAAGGGAGGAGGGTCGGGTTGCCTGAAAGGGCGCCTGGCATAAGGGCCTGGTCTGGGAGCTCCTCTGCGTTGATGGGACGGGAGGACTTTCCTCTTGTCCTTGGTTTCTACCAAGATGGGATCTAGGGATGCCCCGAACAGTTGAGAACCATCGAAGGTCGACGTGGCCAGGCGCCATTTGAGTTTGACGTCCGCTTGCCAGGATCGTAGCCAGTGGAGTCTTCTGGTTACGATCGAGGATCCCATAGCCCTAGATGCGAATCTAGCCGATTGTAACGTGGCATCTGCCGTATAGCGAGCTGCTGCTAGGAGTTTGTTAATGTCCCGATGTGCTCGCGTTTCAGATTGAGGCAGGCGATTCTGTAGATCCCGAAGCCAAACCAGTGATGTGCGGGAGAAAAAGGAGGCTGATGTCGAGGCCCGCACGGCCCAGGCCGCTGCCAGGTAGGTGCGTTGGAGTGATAGCTCCGCCTTCTTATCTTCCGGTCGTAGGAGGTCCGCTGAGTCTGCTGGCAGGGTGGGAACTGCGAAGTGAGCCAGTACTGGGGCGTCCACGGGAGGTACCTGGAGAGCTGGGACAATATCTGAACCAATGTTAAAGTAGCGTCTGTCTAGGGCCGAGGGAGCGGCACCCGTGACGGGCGAGGACCACTGTGACCGTACGGCATGCACAAAGTACGGAGGGCAGGGGACCACTTGGGCCTCTGGAGCATGTTCGGAAAATAGGGGGTCAATTTGGGAGGCATCCGCCGTGTCTGGAGATTCGGCAGGTCCCCATTTGGAGGCGTTACGCGCCTTGAATAGTAACGATTTAAACAGGCTGGGATGAAACAGGCCTGATGAAGGGGGGGGGTCAGGTGCCAGGCCTTCATCCTCGGATAGTTCTAGGTCTGGGCCTGTTCCCTCCCCCCTGCCTCCTCTTGGGGGTTAGCCTGTGACTGGTTCCCCTGGGGTCTCGAATACCAATCGTACTCATCATAGTCAGATTGATGGGGCAGGTTGTAGGAGTGGTAATGGTCCTCCCCTTGATCTGATTGATTAGAATAATGCATTTGGTGAAGGCATTCTGAAACGCTGTGTTTGACTGCTGCCTGAAATAGAGCCTGGGCTGAGGGGTCCTGAAGGTAAGCTGGGGTATCTGGGCGGAGGCCAGCTGCTGTGGGGGTAAACGTAGCAGAAGGCTTGCTAGCTGCCTTGATGGTCACCACCTCCCTCATCTGTGGAACAGATCCCTGTTCCCAGATGTCTGCATCTGCAAGTTGCAGATCCCTAGCATCTATTGATGAGGAATCCCCAAAGTCCTCTGATCTGGCAGGCTGGGTTGGGATAGGAATATCAGGGAGGCCCAGATTATCCCTCGCTGCCTTGCTGCAAATCTTTTTTAGGGCCCTGTCCCTGCGAGATTCATCCCTAGATGGGGCCTTGATCTTTGATTTCAGGTCCCTGCCTTTGCCTTTCTTAGGATCCTGTCGTCTGGGGCTGCTTGGACCTTGTTCTTCCCTGCTCTGAGATGGAGGGGTAAGTATCTGAGGTGCTTCGGCTTCCTCAGTCTCCCCCTGTTTCCTATTTGTAGCTGCCATGTTAACCGGGTGGCCGAAGGGGTCGCCGGTACCTGGGGATTGAGAATGGAGAAATGTAAGCTCCTCCCCTTTTGGCGGGAAATTCAGCCTCCCATACAATAGTGGCCGCGGAGATCTCAGGCCTTTAAGGGCCGTTCCGCTTTGCCCCTCCTTGGCTCGAATTAGTTGCCTCCGGGAGAGATATTGCCAAAGTCCCTTTGCATTAGTTGTAATTTGCCGGCAAATGCGGCTTCTGTGGCTGCTGCCGCTTGCGCCGGCCATTTTGGGAGCTGCGCATGCGCAGAGTTCCCCTCCGGCTCTGTAATGGCGCCAAATTCAAATTTGAGTCCAGCCGGGCTTCTGAGGCTTGATCGGGAACTTAGTTGTTGGCAGCGGGCGGAAAGGCGCCCGATAGCTGCCCTTGGAGTCGGCTCGGAACTAGGAGAACTAAGGACTCCGTGGCTGAAGTGGCTTGGTTAAGCCGATCCCGATCGCCTGGGGCGGAAGCGGGAACCCGACTCAACCGCTTCGCAGCGAGCCCGTACGCTGCATGGGGAGGCGAGGTCGATCGGGTTAAGGCCACGCTGGTCGCTGTTGTTACCGATGGGAATGAGAGGGAGGAAGCGACCGTCAGCCTGCGGCGGAAGTCAGGCCCCCTAGCGCCGCTGCCTCTGAGCCTTGTACTTTCTTTAAGAGGAAAGGCGGGGGGGGGGAGAGAGGGGGGGGAATACTCACGATTATTGAAGGAATCCAAGTCTAGTTATTTCTCCCTGAGTAGTGGTTGAATCTATCTCCAGAATGGGTGACCACACGTCCTCTTAGGGTGCAGACTGAGTCAAAAAAGCGGGTCTTGAAGACAGAGGCAGAAATATATTTAAAAAAGACTCAGTCCTGATTGGGTGAGAGACGTGACGTAACCCATCCTGGATGATAGCTCCACCCACTATGGAGAATTAGCCTGCAGTACTGCATTCTAAAAACTGCACCACCATGGCTCTTCTTGGGAGGAGGCCAGGCTAGTTTAAGGACACTTCTCCCCCCCCCACATTTCATCTACTTGGTGCACCAGGACGGGAAGGCAGGATGTTTTGCAGGTCCCATATATTATGGATGTACTTCTGGTGGGACCATGAAAAAGAGGGTCTCAGTAGTGGCCTTTTACTATGGAATATCATTCCCCCAGAGGTACGTTTGATTTCCACTTTGCTGCTTTTCCAAAAAGCCCTGAAGAAGTTCTTTTGTAAGTGGACCTGGGCACCCCAAATGGAGAGGAAGCTGATCAAGTGGTTGGTTTTATTGCATTGTTGCTGCCATGGGGAATGGTTTTTTTCTGTTGCAGATTTTAATGTTACAAGTTGCCCAGAGTCATCTCTCTGTGAGTTGGGCAGCCATGTATTTTGTATTTGTTTAATAAATAAATAAAATAAAACATTTCCTTGTTCTTCATTGCATGAAATAAACTTTAAACATACTGTAGGTCTCTGATGTAGAGGGATACGACTAAGGTATGGCCATTTCCCCATTCCATGAATTGCATTCCAGAATGAGAGCTCATATAATCATAAACAAAGATGGCGCAGTGGTTAAATGCAGCACTGCAGGCTACTGCTAGTTCAGCAGTTCAGCTGTTCAAATCTCACCGGCTCAAGGTTGACTCAGCCTTCCATCCTTCCGAGGTGGGTAAAATGAGGACCCAGATTGTTGGGGGCAATATGCTAAACTCTGTAAACCGCTTAGAGAGGGCTGTAAAGCACTATGAAGCGGTATATAAGTCTAAGTGCTATTGCTATTGCTATGCTATTATTTTTCTGCAGTCATTTTAAAATGCTTTATAATAATACCCAGTGCTATGAATTGATCCCTTCCTATTACGTCTCACCTGGAAATACCTGAATTGCTTCAGCACATTCTTCTTTCTGTCTTGGTTTCCACCAGGACAGTGCTGCAGTAATTTTTTGAAATTCAGCTTTCCCTAATCAAGCACAATATAGAAGTATTGGTCTGTAGATCTTAGAATTCCAGCCAAAGAACACAATTCTTTGAAACCAAAACACCTGAAGGTATCGGTTTGGGAAAGACCCAGTGAAGACTAACTCGATTAGCTTGAATTCTTGCATAATAGTTTATTAAGTAGATACATTTAATGAAGCCTGGAACTTAGGAAGGAATCTCAAGACATAACATCACTCACATCACTGCCAACTTAGTAATACTTAAGAACCAAGCATGAAGCAGCAATATATATTTGAAACCCTTTCTTGAATCTTTAGATCACATACTCTGGCTGGACTGATTTCCGATTAATTTTATATTTGAAATGCAGAAGAGCAAATACCAGGCCATAAAGTTATCTGGGCTCTGACAAACAGCTACTAGGCACCCTACTTAAATATTCAGCAACAATTTGCTGCTGCACACTGCTACCTTTCACCATCCCATGGAGCTGACTAGTGCTTGCTCTAGCCACAGGAATGTGAAAAATGGCAATGAGTTGATCTGATATCCATTCTTCTTTCCCTACATTTTCACAATGAGAAAAAGGAAAGAAAAAGCACTGTGCAGGGAAAGTTGAAAGCCCCCACCCACCCCTTGCAGTGAGTGAAGACAAAGGAATGATGATGAAGGGCTGATGATTATAGGGGCTTAGCTGCAATGGGAGGGAAGTAATTCTGGGAGGTGGGAAGTTGAGCAAGACAAGAGTTTCTGCTATAACTTTGAGGGCTGAAGATGGTAAGGCTGGAAGAGTCCAGGATCAGATAAGACCTTTTTTAAAAAAAACACTGTATAGGTGCCATCAGCATCCAAAGTTGATAAACAGCGTCTTGCCATATAAGGCCAGGAAAATGAGACACAGGATTTAAATCCCGGAGATGACTAACAATAGGACTGGAATTCTAGATTCTCCATTAGTTGATCTTTCTTGTGTTATTTTCATACAGTTTTAATGAAAGCAACTTATCTGAGGCTTGTTCTTGAATCTTCTTTGACTTTAATATTTATATTCCTAGCGAGAGATGCATTGCTGTGTCCAGGATGGAGCTCTGACATTAACTTTCCCACCGCTGCACTCTGCAAAGTGAATGCTTATTTCTTGTGTAATGCAAAATGAATCAAAAGTTTATTGGCTCCAATGCCCAGAATATAGATAGCACCATGACATCTGAGGATATCAGAAGAATGTCACTCATCTCAGACTGATTCAAAAGGAAAGGCTTCTGTGTGAATCATGTGAATTTTTGCAAAATGCTGCCCTCCAGTTGTGTTAATCCTGTTATTCCTGAGCATTTATATCAGTGGTGGGTTCCTACCAGTGCGGTCCACTCTATAGCACCGGTAGCGGCCCGCTGGTGACATCACAGTACCAGTGCGGTCAGTTGCTGGTGCCTGGGCGCCGCCATTTTTTCAAAAAAAAATTAATTTTTTAAAAAAATTTCTTCTGCGCATGCCCAGAAGCCGAGCTTCCGGCACTGCTCATGTGCCGCCTTCCTACCCCACAGTGAGTGCAAGCAGGGGAGGATGGCTGAGGGAGCATGTGAGACGCTGAAAGAATGGGCGGCAGGAGCTATCTCCATTCCCCTCCCTTCAGCAGTCTGAGAAGCCACGAACGCGCGGTGATGATCCTAGGCATTTTTGCACGTTCGAGCTTCTTGAGCTGCTGAGGGGAGGGGGAATGGGCGGCAGGACCTATCTCAGTTCCCCTCCCTTCAGCAGTCTGATAAGCCACACCCACCTGGTCACATGGCTGGCAAGCCACACCCACAAAATAAGCCACGCCCACAGAGTGGTAGTAAAAAAAATAGGAACCCGCCCCTGATTTATATGTCCCTCTAGAATGTTACACCTCTGCTCTGTGAGCTGCATTGGTTGACAGATTGCTTCCATGATCAATTCAAGGTGCTGGTTTTGACTTTTAAAGCCTTTTATGGCATGGGGTCAGGTTATTGGAGGAACCACCTCCACCCAATTACATCCATCTGTCTCATTAGGTCAGGTACAAGGGGTCTGTAACAGTTCCCATCTGCAAAGGAGTTTTATTTGGTGGGACATGAGAGATGGCTTTTTCTGCCATGGCCCTCACCTTGTGGAACATCATTTCCCTCTGGGGGGAATGGCCCCATCTCTAGCCCCATCCCTGACATCTTTCTGGAAGTCCCTTAAGACATAGTTACATGGCTCAGGACCAGGCTACTTGCGGGACCGCATCCTGCCACATACCTCCCTACGACTGGTTAGGTCCCACAGAGTTGGTCTCCTCCAGGTCCCATCAACCAAGCAATGCCGGTTGGTGGGACCGCGGGGGAGAGCTTTCTCTGTGGGAGCTCCCTCTCTTTGGAATCAACTACCACCAGAGATCCGAACTATCCCCACCCTGCTGGCCTTCCGCAAAGCCGTGAAAACATGGCTTTTCAAGCAGGCGGGCTAAGATATGACCAATGGGAACATCTGTGGTCTGCCCATGTGTGAAAGATGATAATGTTTTTTTTTTAAATTATAATTGTTTTTAATTGTTGTTATTATGCTTTTTTACTGATTGTTCCTCTTACATGTTGTACGCCGCCCTGAGTCCCTTGGGAGTTGGGCGGCTTATAAGAATGAATGAATGAATGAATGAATGAATGAATGAATGAATGAATGAATGAATGAATGAATGAATAAATAGTTTTACCATCAGGCTTGGGATCTTAAGAAAATGGTGAATTTCTCAGGTAACTCATCCAGGAAACATTCTGGCTTGGATATTCTGAGAGTTGTTACCCCAATATTTGTGGGAGATAACAGAATAGGAAACAAAAATACTGTCAGTGATTTCCTGATTGGGCCATCCAGGATATTGGTCTATCCAGGATATTGGTCTATTCCCATCATATCCAACTAATAAGTATTTACAATTTTGAGGACAGTAAGTTTGAAAAGCTGGTATAGACAAGAAAGTGTTTGAATTCTAGACTCTACATGCCTGGAGCTGAGATAGCGCAGTGGTTAAAAGCAGCATTGCAACCTTCAGCTGATTGCTAGTTCAGCAGTCCAGCTGTTCAAATCTCACTAGGCTCAAGGTTGACTCAGCCTTCCATCCTTCCGAGGTGGGTAAAATGAGGACCCAGATTGTTGGGGGCAATATGCTGAACTCTGTAAACCGCTTAGAGAGTGCTGTAAAGCACTATGAAGCGGTATATAAGTAAAGTGCTATTGCTATTGCTATATCCACTTTTCCCTCCACTTCTTGATGGCTGAACAATCTAGTGTCTCCGCTGTAGACTTATTATTATTTTTATTTAACTTCCAGTAGCTTAAAAAAAAATCCCCTCCTCCATTTGCACAGTTCAGATGTTGCCATCCTGCAGACTTTATGTTTGACTGCTTCTCATACAAAGAGAAGCTGAAGAAGGGTGTGCCCATGACTCTTCTTTTAGATGTTGCCATAGTGGGTGCAGCTGAGAAATTGCTTATAGTGTACAGTGCAATTATGTTGTCAAGGATTCCCCTGCAACCACATTTTTTCCCCTTTTAAATGAAACCCGAAACAATCATACCTACTTTTTCAAAACGTCTGGTTTCTTGAATAAATCTGTCACATGATGAATAGATGAATCAGTACCGACAGCTCTGCTTTAGAATATAAAACATCAGTCTACTTTTCTATGAAGCTATCAGTTTTGAAACATTAACCAAGGCTGAAAATGCTTTTCTCTCTCTTTAATGCACAAACGCACACACTCATAAAGATGCATAGCCCCCCTCCCTTTGCTAGAAATGTGCTCTGTGTCGGCTTCTGTACCACTGGATCTCAGCAGGGTTGAGGTTTTTTTTTTCTGTTTTAGATTTAAAGCCTTCCTTTGTGGTGAATGCTAGTAAGAAGATATTTTGAGGCATTCCATGATACAGCATTGGAGAATGCTGTGAACATTCGCTTGAAAAAGAAGTGACAGATTATTTAACCCATCAAAGAAACTCGGTTGGCAGAAAAGATTGTTAATTCAATAAATAGAACTGAAGAATGTCATTTTTTTTCTTTTGCTTTACAGCAGAGACTAGAGAAAATCAGCAGAACCTTCTGCATCATAATCTTCTCCCTCACTCACTTTGATATCCTTTTTTTAAAAAAAAAATTCTTCTCTGCATGCTCCATCCTCTTACTGTGAGACACAAAGATATAGTGACCACATGTCCCATGTAGTCAAAAATACATGCAAAGGAATGTTTAATCAGGGAGAAGGAAAATGGTATAATGGAAGCCTTTATATTATACATTATATACACATCTTTATAAATATA
Source organism: Diadophis punctatus similis (assembly GCA_023053685.1). Taxonomy (NCBI): domain Eukaryota; kingdom Metazoa; phylum Chordata; class Lepidosauria; order Squamata; family Dipsadidae; genus Diadophis; species Diadophis punctatus. The sequence continues at coordinate 53,762,279 of JALIGW010000005.1, forward strand.
TTGTGGGAAAAGTTCCTTTAAATATCCAGTGATATTTTAATTAAATATTTGATCAATTACTATGTGTGAAGTGAGAAGAACAGAGTAAGGGAGTTAGTAACAAAAATCTTAATAGCTAATAATAGCTAATAATTCAGAACCGTGCAGTCTCTGGTCTTATGCATTTGTTTCTTTGTTCATCTCATTTCGAGTTTGCTTCCCTCTATCTGAACTTGAATTTCTCTTATTGCATTAATTTTTAGATCCTTCTGTATTAACTCTCCAGCTTTTTTTTTTTGCTTATTGTGCTGCTTGAATTTTTTTCTTACTTGGGGTTTTTCAAATATTAGAGAATTCAGCTAGTAGCAGCCAGAAAACCTGGGAGTTATGGAAATTATAGTCCAACATATCCAGGCATCGTTGTACTGGAAATGAGATACACTGAAAAAGTGGGTAACATAGATAATATAGGGAAGCCTCTTTCAAGTTGGGCACCTTCTGGATGTGAAGAGTTCAATTCCTGGAATTCTCATATTTCATACCAGTCGATTGCTAAGAATTCTGGGATTGAAACCCCATACATCTCTAACATGGGCTAAGACAGAATGATATTGGGGAACCCATTGGGAGCTTCCAGTAGTAGGGCTGGCATCCACATGAGACATTCTTGGAACCTTGTAAGGAGTGTCATAACAGTGTCTACTCCAGTAATGGGTTCTAAAACCCTTTACTACCAGTTCACATGCGCAGAAGCGTCCCGGGTGGGTGGGTGGAGCCTCCCGCCGTCGGTGCTACCGGTTCTAAGAACCGATCCGAACCGGGAGCAACCCACCGCTGGTCTACTCTGGCTGGCTTTAAAATTTTTTGGCCTAGTATAAAAAGCTTAGTCTAGCCATTGTATCAATTTCTTGAAATATGCTTTTGATGTAGCATAATTCTTAGGATGTTATGGGAAAATAAAATAATGTCACCTAGGGACACCTCAAGCATAAACGGATTCTGCCCTACCATGTAATTCACAATCCCACAGATTTTGTTAGTGTATAAGAATATAACCAAAGATTATCCAGTCCTCAATGTCCATTCAATCTAGTATGTTGCCTCAGAGAAGAGTTGCCAACTGTCTCTACAGATCAATATTTCTCAGTCTTCGCAACGTTAAGATATGTGGATTTCAACTCCCAGAATTAAAGATGGCTGGGAAATTCCTGTAATTGAAATCCATATATCTTAAAGGTGAAGAACCACTGCTATAGACTTTTAAATAAAACAGGCAAAGGAGCTCCAAGAAAAAATCCTTCCCTGATGTGGAAAGCATGATAAAAGAAGACAATACTCAGATTTAGTTCAAATCTCACTGGCTCAGGGTTGACTCAGCCTTCCATCCTTCCGAGGTAGGTAAAATGAGGACCCAGATTGTTGGGGGCAATGTAAATATACTTTGCTTAATGGTGTAAACCGCTTAGAGAGTGCTCGCACTATGAGGCAGTATATAAGTCTCACTAATAAATAAATAAATAAATAAATTTAATATCCTTTGTTATATTGAAATAACCAGGTGACTACAATTCCAATCACTCTCAGCATAGGCTTTGACTCAGCGGTGGGTTGCTACCGGTCCGGTCTGGTTCTACGAACCGGTGGCGGGAGGCTGCACCCAACTGCCCCGGACGCTTCTGCGCATGCGCAGAAGCTTCGCGCGCGTGCATGAGTGCATACACAAACCGGTAATGATGGGATTTAGAACCCATCACTGCTTTGACTGTACTGACAGGAGTTGCAGACCAATGTTTCTGATGGGCAGCAGATTAATGAAAGTTGGCTCAGAAGTCTATGTTCCTCTGTAGATTAGCACATTTCCTTAAACTAAATGGTATCTATATCTGTTTGGCTAGCCCCTACTTTATCACATGTTGCTCTTTATACCCTTTCTCCTTTATTCTCTCCTTCCTATGGGTGGGGGAATGGGGTGGGGGAGTGAGGGAGGAAGACTTTCCAAAGTAAACAAATCTTTCAATGAGGAGTTCCTTGTTCTCTGCCCACTCTCTCATATTTACACTGTCATACTTTGTCTGTCTGAAAGAGACAGAGGAGGCAAACAGATTTACTGCCTTTATTAGATTAGCCAGCTGAGCTATCTGAAAGAAGCCCAAAGGAAAAATCCAGAATTCTGCAAACTAAACAACTCTGTTCTGCTTTATCATTGCCACATTATAATAAATGTACAGACTTTGCCTCTACCAAGTTGCATTGTCGTCTTTTTTGAAGGAGAAAGAAAGAAAGAATGAGAATTGTCTCGAGTCCTAATCATGTATATTCCAGGGGATCCCAAAACACTAGCTCTTTGCAAGCAAAGTTTCACCCACAATTGCACTGACTCCAAACTTTAATCAGAGCTGGATGCGCTTTGCATCCCAATCTCATGAAGAGAAAAAGCAAATAGCTATTCAGAATACATTATTCAAATGTGGAATTAGCATAAACTTAGGGTCTGCATAATTCAGCTTCAATATGATGGGAGAATGCAGGCAGAGGGGGCTATGGGTATATGTGTGTTGGCGTCTGCATTGTGACAAATTCAGGATCTTACGGCAAAAGGAGCTGTGAGAAATGGGAAGGGAGAAATGTAAGATAGTCTCATAAAATTCATAGATGCTAGCAGACTCCATGGTGTGGTCTTTGATTGAAAGGAATGGAATGGCATGCCATTAAACATGAAGTATAGATGGAAAATGCTGGCTTTGACAGATCAGATAGTCAAATGAATTCCTTCCTTCCTTCCTTCCTTCCTTCCTTCCTTCCTTCCTTCCTTCCTTCCTTCCTTCCTTCCTTCCTTCCTTCCTTCCTTCCTTCCTTCCTTCCTTCCTACCTTCCTACCTTTCCTTCCTTCCTACCTTCCCTCCCTCCCCCTCCCTTCTACCAAAGGCAATCAAGGCAACTGTCAAGCAAAACATAAAATATTAATACTTAAAATAATTATTAATCCTACCACCAAGCAGTGGTGGGTTCCTACTGGTGCGGTTCACTCTGTTGTTCCTGTAGCGGCCAGCAGATGGCACTGTTTGCACGCGACCGTTCCGGTGCTGATTTTTTGGGCTTTTTTTGCAAAATCTTGCCAAAATCGCGCGCACGCACATCCCCTCACAAGATTTTGGTGGGATTTTGCTTCCGTGCATGCGCGGAAGTAAAATCTCGAAAGAAGGCACATGCACATAGCGAGCATATACACACGCCAAACGTGGCGATGTGCACGCAGCGCTCCAGTAGCGAGGTAAGAGAGCAACCCACCCCTTCCACAAAGCCTAGGTGACAATTCTTCTCAAATCATTCCATTAAACTGACTAAAAATGGGAGCATCTGCAGAACCTGGAGATCATCTGTTGCCAGTCATTGTAGACAATACAGTGTAACTATAAGATGCAAACATTTCAATAACAGGTTTGGATATTTAAATTGAAATGCAAAACAATACAGAATATTCAACTATGATTAAGAACAGATTTTAGCCATTTTTTAAAAAGAATGCCAACAGCAATAACAATTAAACAATTAAAAAGAATCAGTAGTGTGACAAGTCATATATATCAATAAAAAGTCAATAAAGCACCACCCAGTAAAAGCCCTTCGAAAAGGTTAGATCTCAAAGCTGTTGCAAATACTACAGCAAAGCATGGAATTGCTCATGCCTTGGGAGGACAATTAATCAGACACTTTCAGACTGAGCAATCCTCTCTCAAACTGGATCTGTAGCAAGGAGAATTACTCTCCAGAGAAAACAGAGGGAGAAAATCATAAACCTAGTGTTTTTTGCAGTCTAAAATCTCGTTTCTAACTGCTTTTCACAAACCATTCCCTAGAACTGTGGTGGCGAACCTATGGCATGTGTGCCACAGGTGGCATGCGGAGCCATATCTGCTGGCACGCGAGCCGTTGTCTTAGCTCAGCTCCAGCGCTGGCCAGCTGATTTTCAGCTCGCGCGGAGGCTCTGGGAGGATGTTTTCGGCCTCCAGAGGGCTTCTGGGGGGATGGGGAGGCCATTTTTGCCCTCCCCAGGCTCCAGGGAGGAGGCTGGGGAGGGCAAAAAATGGGCCTACGGAGTCCACCGGAAGTTGGGAAACAGGGGAGTTGGGGGGTGTCGTGCGCACATGCGCAGGGGCGGGGAAGCACAGGGGGTTGCATGCACGTGTGCATGCGCAGGGGGCGGGGCACGCGAGGCATTGAATTATGGGTGTGAGCATGCGTGCATGCACAATAGCGCACACGCACACACTTTTGGCACCCGAGGGAAAAAAGGTTCACCATCACTGCCCTAGAAACTAATTCCACCTGAAACAATCTTCAACCCCCAACTCAGGTAGTTATACTCGTATCCAGAATGCATTTGATGAACTTCTCTCTCTCCAGAAAATGTGCACTAGGCTTTTCTACATGTTGTATTTATATGATGCCTGGTTGTGTGTAGGATTTTGTTGTTAATTAGGGTGTTGATGGCTGGCTATTAAATTGATTGTTGTTTCCTTGTTCCACTGCATCCTTGACTTCTAAGTACCTGATCAGCTGGTGGTAAATCAGCACTCCTGTTGACTGACAAGGGGCATGCTTCCGAGGCTTCAATATTTTATCTGGCTATTTTTGTCCCTGGTCAGCCAACAATCGTAGTAGCTCTGAAATTGAATGTCCTTGTTCATTGCAGTGTGAGGCTACCAATGAGTTTAGGTTTCATTACACTTAATGAGTGATTTTTCCCCTATTGCTCTGATTTCTGTAGACATATATGGCCATGAAACAGCAGAAGTAAATCCAACTCAGTAAGCAGACAATAGAAAGCTGCTTGAAAGGAAGCACTGATCAGCCAAATCTGTTGGATTAGCTTTTGGAAGTTGATATCCATAGGAGTCTTATATAAGCCATCATGACATTATATGTCAGAACTGAATCTCTGCCCTAATTTCTACTTAGCACCTTTATGTGCTAATGCAGAAATAAAGGAAATAGCTAAGGGTGCTGCATAATTATGAGTTCTGCTTAAACCAAGCAGCCACCTACTTGGTTTCTCAACGGATAGTTCTCTATTTATTGTTTTGATTTTTTTTTCTGTTTGAAAGTTCTTCCACCTAAGTCTCATTTAAAGATAAAGTATCCTTAAAAAGGACAGCCCGAACAGCGATGGACCCCATCAGCATTTAACATCCAGAAGTAAAACTGATCAGTCTTACATCATTTAGTCCATGCCTGCCTTAGGATAGTGAGATTCATGGTCATTATATTTCAGTTATCATGACTATTTCAGAATGTGCATATGTGCCATTAAAGACAGTCTGTATTTCAGGTTGTCTGATTTTTAAAATGATATTTAATTAACTACCATGTGCAGTAACTGCACAAATAATGACTTTGTCTACACTTAAATGGCATATAATTCATAATTGATGGAGATAAAAGTTGACATTTCCCATTGCTTTAGGATGACATATGTTCAGAAAATATAAAAATATATAGAGGATTAGAATTTGATGTATAAAAAGAAACTATTACATTCAGATGGAGATTAAATGAAATGTTACAGAAAGAGGCAATAGTGAAGGACTTTAAAAAGAAACTAATTGAATTTTTCTAAAATAACCTAAACATAGGCATGGATTTAAGAATGGTTTGGGATGTAAGCAAAGCTTTTATGAAAGGATATTTTATACAATATAATACTTTTCCTAAAAGAAGAGCCAGGGAAAACACAGGCTATTTTGGATGAGATAAAGAAAACAAGAAGAATTAAAGAAATTTCCAGGGAATACTAGCATTTTTCAGCAAAATAAACTTTTACAGTAATAGTTGTCAATAATAACAATAAAAAATGGAAATAAAAAAACAAAAACAAAAAAAATTGAATTTGCAAATAAACTAGAGAAATAGTTGGCATATAATGTAAATTAAGAAAACAGAAGAAAAAGAAAATAAAATAATTGAAATTTATATTATGTTATAGTCTTAAAGACATTTTTAAATAGAATGATATACAGTGTATTGTAAGTACATGACACAGGAAAAGCTGTTTACATAAAGATTCTTTAGATTTAACCAAAATCTAATGTAACCAACAAGAAGGGACATTTTATTATGCTTGGTGAAAAGTTTGGGTTCAATAACATATAATAAAGAAATTTTAAAGATTCATATGCAATTGAAATCAGACACTTTTCTTTTGGGATTTATGTACAAGCAGTTGGAAAAAAATAGAACTTTGTTTTTATATATGACAATTGCAGTAAAACTCTTAAATGCTGGGAAGCTGGAAAAATTGACTTTACCCACAATGGAGGGAGGGATGATAAAGATGATGCAACTTGATAAAATATCCAAATTAAATTGCTTTAGTTTGATAAGTTTTTTTTCTCAGTTTAATAATGATTGGAAAGCCCTTATTGACTTTTTGTGAGAAACAGAAGCAGAAAAATGATATGGTTTTGAGGATTAGAATAAAAATAATAGTTTATAGAAAAATGTAACCAAGTTATAACTGAAGAGAAAGAGTTATATATGTGTGCACTTATATGTATATTTATAACTGCTGTAAAAGAAAATCAGAAGTCACTTCTTTATTTTTTTACTCTATTTCTGAACTTTCATCTTAACTTTTTTCCTCTATTTCTCCTTTTCTCTTTTTTCATTTAAAACATTAGTTCTTTGTTAATTTTTACTGTTTATTCAAAATTCTGACACAGGTTTTTTTTAAAGGATTAGAGTAAATCAAGTTATCATGAAGCGGCATTCTGGAATCAGTTAACTAAATCTATTCCATTTAATGTAATGAGAAATGTGTTCAAGGTTTGCCCTGTCTGTCTGCACAGCTCCTAAAAGCTTTACATTTTTGGACCGTATTTGTGCCCAAGTACCGTAGTAGCAGAGCCAGCTTAGTGTAATGGTTAAGACCCTAGAAACTGGGAGACCATATGAGTTGCAATCCCTCCTTAGGCACAAAGACAGCTAGGTGACTTTGAATTACGGTAGTCATTCTTTGTCAGCCCTAGGAAGGAGGTAATGGCAAATCACTTATGAAATCTTGCCACGAAAAATGCAGGGATTTTTCCAAGCAGTCACTATGAGTCAAAACTGACTACAAGGTGCACCCCAAAGAAAAGCCACACACATGTGCACACCGCATGCACACACAATAGCGTAGCACAGTCAGTAGGAAGTCGCCTAAGAAAGCTAAAATACTCACAAAGGTTGCTGTTGAGGAACCACATATTACTTTTGCTTTTCAGGAGTTCTTCACATTGTTTAATGAAAATGCACAATCTACTGTAAATAGAAACAAAAGTACTCTTGAAAATCTGTACATTACTGCTCCGAAGTTTAGCTGGATTTAAGTTTTTGCTTCTAAAATATTGAGATTATTTTTAGAACTTTAGTCTAAAAGGTATAGAAGTGATAAACCAAAAGATTAGAAAGCAATCTTTTTAGAAAGCTGGATGCTATCTCAGTTGCTCTGTATGGAGAACTAGGCGGGCAGGAACTGAGGCTAGGCAGGTTGGGAAACAAACAACCTTTATTGCTAACAGTAATAACCAAGAACAGGCACTCCCGTGAGGCAACAACAAGATTAGCCAACTGACAGCCATTTATATAGGAGCTGTCCAATGGGCGGACCAATGGCAGGGCTGCATTCTCCCGCCGGCTAGTTGCTCGTGTCTTAACCAATCAGGAACGTCTTGCACTGGCAAGCCTCCAGCCATTGTCGTAGCCCAGAGGACTTAACATCAGCTGAACAGCTCAAGGTGAAATGTAATTCTACAAGCAGGATTGTATGCAGTGCATGGTCAAAAAAAGTCAACATGGCAGCCATGACTGTATGTCACAGATAAAACGGAGCTTTGATTACACCATCACAGCAGCCATCTTGACTTTTTTCTACTACACGCCGTGGATACCCGGTCTAAAAGTAAGGATGCTTGAAAGGTGCCTGGACAGGGAAGAGTTAATAAAGAAGAATGGAATAATTTAAAATAACATTTTTTCTCTGCAATACTCTGCACTATTCTAAACACTGCAGAAGATCCTTTTCATAACTATTTGTTAAGATATATAGGAAAGAGGTGATGGTAAGGAGAATTAAAATTAAAATGTAACAATTATAAGCAAGTAAGAGACAGAGACAACAAAACGAAAACAAAATTTCTGTGAGAGCTACCATAACTATAATGTCTCTAGTTACAGGAGGTTTTCAATTAGCTTACTTAACCATAGTTTAGTGACATACTGTAGCTATAATTGGCTGCATTCCACACCACTTACTAAGTTACACATGGTGGTTATATTGTACAGCACCTTAAACCCCAACTTTATTTTGAATTAATATACTACTCATAATGTGCAAGTTGTTGGCTTGAGCAATATCATACTTTTTGTGACATGTCACAGGCATGCTCCAGCAGTCCAACCCAAGTATTTGTGTCGTGTGTGGACCCCTTGCTCCCCCATGGGCACCCATTCATCAAACTCCATATTCTCATCTTTTCCCAACAGAATGTTCTCCCTTTATTTCTAGCCAGAAACTTCTAAAGATAATGGGATTGAAAGCAGTTTTTGGGAGTTTACCACATTGAGGAAGATTAATCTGGTGGGGCCCAAAAGCTATTAGCAAATCTTTGTGACAGAACTGACAATATTCGTCCTTTCATGCCAGGGTTTCTATGTTTTTCACACACTTTGAGCAAAAAGTAGCAGATGGCTTATTAAGGCACACACTGTTTCGCACATGTGGATTTTTCACAGATACCAATTTTTTCTTTCATAGGTATGCTTCTCTGTGTGTCACTTATAAGCATCTCAATCACATATAGGCATTTGCTGTACTATAGTATGTGTATGCCTGCTTAGAAACTATAGCTAATTGTAGTTTCCCAGAAACAGGAATTTATGGATTCATCATTCACACCTGATGGTCACATGCTTTTTCTCACCAGGGAAAAATTCTCACATGCAACGAGGATCTTAAAGTGTTGATTGTTTACATTTAATTACTTCTATGCATCTTGTAAATGCTCTCTATATTCCAAAGTTGACATTAATTTTAGATTATTGGATTTCTCTCCCATTCACTGTACAGTATATTGGAAAATGGCCTTAAGCAGAAATGAAAAAAAAAATCTTCCAAAAGTTAGGAATGTGAGGCTGCAGGGTAGAAGAATTTGCTAATTGAAGGGCTGTTGGACTGTGTGTGTAAACAGTAATTTTTAAAAATCATTCCATATGATTTTTAATCATTCCATCATTCCAATATCCAGATCCAACTGATTTGCCATTGCCTTATCTGGGATATTTTTGATATCTTAGTTTAGCTTATTTATCCTAGTTTAACCCCGAGAGCCAGTTTGATGTAGTAGTGAAGGCACCAGGCTAGAAATCCAGAGTCTATGTGATCCTACCAGTTAATCCTAGGAAGAAGGCAAAGACAAACCACTTAAGAAATATCTTGCCAAAAAACCTACAAGAACTAGTCCAAATAATTGGCAGGAGTCAAATACTGTCTGGAAGATGTGTGTGCACACACACAAGCAAACATCTGGTATTTCCTAGCAGCTCCCAGTCCAAGTATTAACAGGCTCTGACTGAACCATTTACCTTTTCTGAGATGAGACAAGGTTGCCTAAACGGTGCAGATAATCTGAAATTCAAGAGTAGACCACAGCTATGCTTTGAGTATATTGCCTCTCTGCACAGTACCACTTAAATGCAAATGAAAGGGATTGTATATTACACCAGCCAATACATAAATGTTGAGACAGCAGAGAACATGAGATCACACAAATTTTAAAGATATAAATAGTGGGACATACAGCTTGTTTGCACTATGGTGAAAAGATTGCAACATTCTTAGTGTCGTGGCAAAAATTGGGTTATTATTAAAACAGTAATAAATCCATAGTGCTGCTTCTAATTAAGGGTAAAAACAGGCTAGAAATACATTTCAAGGCAAATATGGGCAATCTGTCATAATCTTAGAGAAAGCACTCAGGTTTTTTTGCACAGTAAGTCATGCTTTGCTCAACTTCTGCTCCATTGCCTTGATTTTTTTTTCTTAATGGGAGGAAACTATCATGAATTTGTTGATGCTGGTAAACATGTTTAAGCAGACAGATATGGGACTTTAATAAAGGAACATTATTGAACCTGAATAACAGAGCAATGTTTTTTTGTTCTGATGGGCTAGGATCCAGCTTTCAGATAGTGAGATTTCTGATAGTTAGAGGCAGGAACGCAGGAGATAATTTGCAGCTGAACTGCAGTGGAGATGGAAAAAAACCGAATGTGTTAATTGAGAATAAAGTCTGAATAGCAATGCTGAAAGAACTGTGCTAACTTTCCTGATATAAAACTTTCCAATGGCTCCATGTGCTAAAATATCTACTTGTAGATAAAGAGGCTCAGTAAGCAATGAAAATTTGTCTGGCAACAGACTGAATACAGTGTTGTCTATAAGGAAAAGCACAAAATTTAGCAAAATAAGGATTACTGGATTTAGTACATGGCACTGATTAGATGAAGCTTAAACACTGACACTGATCTGTTACTGGAATAAATTTATTGAGTGACTAATAGGTCCATATCAAATATTTTAATATTTTATTAGTTTAGAATCACTTTTATTAAGTAGGCCAAAGCTACTTCCTTTACTTCATAGTTCAGTAATTTAGTAGCTTAACATTTTAGTAGCTTATTTTATACACAAGTAGTTTTTGCAACTTAGTGACTTAACTTTAAACATGTAAGAGTTTTTTAATATTCTAAAATTAGATTATGGCTAGTATATATACTTATAGCATATTTTGAATTTGCTCCGTTTTAGTTTTTCCTTTCTCAATGTACCCTTACATTTTGAATGTATTTTTATCTGGACTCTGTAAATCTTTTTATAACATTGTACACAGTTCTGGTCAGTGGCCATAATAAATATGTTCATTCACTTGTTGAAAGTTGTGCCCTTTGAGATGCTGAGGTGCCTGTCTGGGAATCTGATGGAAGTGTATAACTTTGCTCTCTGTTACAGAGGAGTGGTTTGTTTCTGCTATGCTTCACTTTTCTTAGAAAGGGAGGATAATGTATACTTTTCACCCCTTCCATCTAGGCCAGTGATGGCGAACCTTTTTTTCCTCGGGTGCTGAAATAGTGCGCGCATGTGCTATCGCACGCGCGTGCGTGCCCACACCCATAATTCAAAGCTCCCCACTTGCCCCACCCTCCTGCGAATGCCCCTTACACTAACTGAAGATCTAGAGAACTACAAGCCCGTTGTTTCAAAGGAGAAGTCATCTACTCTACCTGGGTTGCCTGGAATCATGATCTAACTACAATACAGGTAGTCTGTCAGAGTTACGCAATAAATCAGAAGCTTCAAAAGATAACTGCATTTTGCTGATTCAAATAACTTCTTTATAAGTAGAATAAAACATTTACAATACCACACTTTGTTTCAGATCACATGTTGAGATGTTTCCATACTGGAGTATAATGGTGGACAGAGTAAACCACGCCCTTCTTCTTGCTAAGTTTCTGGACATGCTCAAATAACACTTCAGCCAGATTGGCTGACTCAATCACATGGCTCTCCCAGTCATGAATATTCCAACACTCCTCCCTTCATTACTGGGAGAGACACCAGACCTATTGGATTTAAACATTTCCTGTAATGGATACCACCCAATGGTTTGGTCATCATGTCTGCTAAATTATCCTCTGAAGAACAATGATGTAAACGTATCAATTTTTCTTTTACAGCTTCCCTGACATTACAATACTTAATGTCCACATGTTTACTTCTGTTCTTCACTCTGTCACCTGTTGCCATTTTTATACAAGCAGCATTATCTTCATAAACAGTTACAGCTTCATTTACATTTACATTTAAATCTTGTAACAACTGTACATACCAAACTACTTCAGAACATAACTCAGACAATGCAATAAACTCTGCTTCTGCAGTTGAAATAGCAACCGTTGTTTGTTTTCTGGACTTCCAACCAATTAAAGCCCCTCCAAACATTATTACAATTCCAGAATTAGACTTTCTGGTTTTTACATCATTTGCATAATCACTATCAACATAACATTTCAATTTTAATTCTTCAGTGACCTTTATTTGAAGACCCAAATTCACAGTTCCCTTCAAATACCTGAGAATTCTTTTCACACCCATCCAATGCAACTTTGTAGGTGTAGCAGTAAAGCGACTTAAGATGCTCACTGCACAAGCTATGTCTGGTCTGGACCACTGTGACAGATATAACAAACTCCCTATTGCAGAGTGATATATCTCCTGATCACAGGCTTCACTTTTATCCTCACCCAAACTATTGTAAAAATCTGTGCTCATAGGTGTAGGAGCAATATTACAATATTTCATGTTATATTTCTCTAATAATTGTTCAATTTTTCTCCTTTGACTGAGAATATAACCACCTTTTTCAGTTTTTTGTATCTCTACACCGAGATAATTCTTTATTTCTCCCAAATTCTTTAATTCAAATTTCTTTTCTAACTTATTAGCAAATTCTTTAACTTGTGATGCATCCTTTGCAATGAAACAAAGATCATCCACAAATGCTAATAGTAGACAATTCCCACCTTGTAACTTTCCAGTGTATATGCAACCATCAGCTTTGCAACTCTTGAACCCAAGACCTTTCAATGCAGTATCTAGACAGATATTCCAATTTCTGGCTGACTGCTTCAGCCCATAAATGGCCTTGTTCAATTTATACACCATGTTAGGCATTTTATTTTCATACCCTGGCGCTTGAACCATATAAATTTCTTCCTCTAATTCAGCATTGAGAAATGCAGTGGTTATATCAAAATGCCAAATTCTATGCCTGTATGCTGATGCTAATGCCAGTGCTAGTCTTATGCTCTCACCTTTTACAGTTGGCGCGAACACTTCATCATAGTGCACATTCTTTAATTGAGAAAAACCTTGTGCCACCAACCTTGCCTTATACTGTACTTCATTATTGGGTAATACCTTTTTCTTATATACCCACTTACATCCTACAGCTTTCGTACCCTGTGGCAAAGTCATAGATGTGAACACTTCATGATCTCCCATGGATTTCATCTCTTTATCCATGGCTTCCTTCCACTTTTCTTGTTCAACTTTTGCTAATGCCAATACTTCCTTATAGTTTCTTGGCTCATACCACACATTACACACTTTAACTTTACTGGCAGAATACCTGTCTGGCGGTACCCCTCTGTTACTACGCTCTGACCTACGTGGCATTGCCTGTACTTGTGTTTCAAGCTTTTCTGTCTTCATATCTTGTTCAGACTCTCCTCCCTGAACATAGACACCTTCAGTAAATGATTCACCATCATTACATGAGTTATTGTCACTAAGTGGATCACCATCGCTAAGTGGATCACCGTCACTAAGTGAGACATTTTCAGAATTTGCATCAATTCTGTTCCAATTTTGTTCTGCAAAACTAGCAGACCTTGAAATCACTATCCTTTTACTTCCATCGCTAAAGCGATACCCTTTTGAGCCTGGCTCATAGCCCACAAATCTGAGCTTTCTAGCCTTTTGTTGTCCCTTTCTTCTGATTGCCTTTGGAATATGTACCCAAGCAGTACTTCCAAATATTTTTAAATGTGCTAGAGAAGGCTTTCTCCCATATAGCATTGCATATGGAGTATTATTGATGGATGAACTCCACAACCTATTTACTAAATAATTGGCAGTCAGTATGGCTTCACCCCAATATGACCTGCTCATACCAGAATCCTCCAGTAATGAGTCTTTCATTGTTTGCAAAACACCATTCCTCTTTTCAGCCACTCCGTTCTCTCCCAGTGTGTAAGGATTTGTGCGCCTGTGTCTTATTCCCAATTGTCTCAACCATTGTTGAAAATTTGTTGACATAAATTCAGAACCTCTGTCAGTTTGCAACTGACATACCTGTTGTTTGTACCTTCTCTCTACAAAGCTTAACCATTGCTTAAATTGCTGTAGCACCTCTGTTTTACTCTTAAGTAAGTAGCAAAACCCAAACCTGCTGTAGTCATCCACAATGACCAGCGCATACTTTGCTCCTCCCAAACTGGCTTGCATGGGCCCAATTAAATCAGCATGCACCAGTTCTAGAGCTCTTGTGGTTTGTCTTGTGCTAAACTTGCTCACTGGGAATGCTTTAGATTTCGATGCTTTGCATACTGCACAATCCAAATATGCCTTACATCCCTTCAAATCTAATCCTTCTGCAAATTCTTTCATTTGTTGAACAACCTTAAAATTAGCATGACCAAGTCGTCTGTGCAGAAAATGAACACACGAATTGTGTTCTGCTACATTTTTAAATATCTGGGAACAATGTGGCACCTTTTCTCCCTGCAATACATAAAGATTATCCTCTTTTATGCCCTGTGCACAAACATTCCCATTTCTTTGGATGATACACTTCCCATTAACAAATGTGGTTTCATAACCTTGCTTGTCTAAACTAGACACACTTAACAAATTATGTTCCATTTCAGGTACACATAACACATCAGTAAACCTGGATTCCAAATATGGAATTTGCACATCACCTCTTCCAAAGATTTTAGCCTTTTGACCATTGGCTAAGGCTACTTCTTCATGGTTTCCTGGGAAAAATCTGGAAAATAAGTCAGAATTATTAACAATTGTTTGACTAGCCCCACTGTCAATCAACCATTTGTCTCTATTGTTATTATAACAAACTTTTGCAACTGCAATCTGTCCTTGCAAATAATGTCTCTTGTCTTGCATATTTCTTCTCTGTGTACAGCTTTTCTGCAGATGATTGGTTTCTCCACAAATGAAACATGCTTTCTTATCTTGCTTGCAGAATTGTGGCTGTGTAACTTGATCTCTCCTGCCTCTGCTTTCCTCTTGTCTGCAGACACCTCGCCTGTTGCTAGAGATAGGCAGCCTGTGGAAAATTTTGCTGGAGACTTGCTGTAAGTTTCCACTGTACCCCTTGTTGGGCCCCTGCCTGTGGAATTTTCCATCAGCATGGCTGAAAAGCCTTTTCTCATATTCATTCAATAAACACGATTTCAAAGCCTCCAAATTCAAATCTGCTTCTGGCTTACTTTCAAAAATAGCTGATACAGTCTCCCAGCTTTGATCCAAACTATTTAACACTAATAAAACTTTTTGGGGCTCTGGAAACTTTACTCCACGTTGCTCCAATTCTAGAAAATTAGACTGCATTTTCATTAAATGATCTTCCATAGAATCTCCTGTCTGCAAACTCATTCTGAAAAGCTTTCTTGAAAGTTGGACCACATTACACGCAGAAACATTGACATGTACTGCTTTCAATTTCTGCCATATTTCTTTTGCAGACTTTAATTCAGCTACATTTAAGAATTGATCATCCCCCAGACTTAAAAGAAGATAAGCCATAGCTTTGTCATGAGCCTTTTGATCTGCTGCTCCAAGCACTTGTGGGGGGTCTGCTACGATGTCCCATAATTCTTTTGCTTTCAAAAAACATTCCATTTTTGCAGCCCAAATTAAATAATTTTTCTTCCCCAATTTAGGTATTGGACTGTCTTTAAATTCCATAGCAGCAGCCATCCTGCTTTATTTTCCTTCTCTGCCTGTTCCTTTAACAACACAGACAGCTTCTTATCAGCTTTAAATTACAATGCAGTTTTTAACTTTACTTCTTGAGCGATTCCTGGGCCCATAACCTGTCAGAGTTACGCAATAAATCAGAAGCTTCAAAAGATAACTGCATTTTGCTGATTCAAATAACTTCTTTATAAGTAGAATAAAACATTTACAATACCACACTTTGTTTCAGATCACATGTTGAGATGTTTCCATACTGGAGTATAATGGTGGACAGAGTAAACCACGCCCTTCTTCTTGCTAAGTTTCTGGACATGCTCAAATAACACTTCAGCCAGATTGGCTGACTCAATCACATGGCTCTCCCAGTCATGAATATTCCAACATAGTCCTTAATTTAAAACCATTTGTTTAGTGACCATTCGAAGTTACAATGGCACTGAAAAAAGTGACTTATGACCATTTTTCACATGACTATGGCTGCATCCTCATGATCACATGATCAAAATTCGGATGCTTGGCAACTGGTTCATATTTGTGACGGTTGCAGTGTCTTGGGTAAGGTGACCAGACATCCCGCTTTTGGCGGGACAGACCCGCTTTTTAGCAATTTGTCCCGCGTCCCACGGCATTTAAAAAAAGTCCCGCTTTTTAATTTGAATTTGCTAGTTCGTTTCTTTTGTATTTCTTCTCTTCAATGAGATACATCCCATCATTTCTAGGGCTTCTGCAAATCTCTATTCAGGGATTCCCACCTTTTAACCATGAAATAAACAAAGGAGATCTGTTCTTTTGGGTAATGCAAAGTGCCACGAGTTCCTGTCAGTTCGGCCTGGCCAGTTGTTTGCGCATGCGCAGAGGACAAAATAACCCGAATGGCAGCGTCCAGTCGGGCGGGAAGCGGGCGGGAGAAGCCCCACGCCACGACCGCCGCCAGTTCCATCGGCTCTACGCCGACGAACAGGTAAGCCTGCGCCAGTAGGAACCCACCCCTGGCTGCGATGAAGGGGGGGTTTTGGGGGGTGGTGCACAAAGCTGAAGGATAAGAGAGACGGACCCCTCCCATCTTGCTCCCCTAGAACCCCCCCCGTCAATGGTGTCGCGCTTTAAATAAATTAAATCTGGTCACCTTAGTCTTGGGGTCATGTGATCACCTTTTGCGACTTTCTGACAAGCAAAGTCAATGGGGAAGTCAGATTCACTTAACAACTGTGTTACTAAATTAACAACTATCGCATAAAAGGTCATAAAATGCAAAATTCACTTAACTGTCATGCTTACCAACGGAAATGTTAGGCTCAACTGTGGTCGTAAGTCAAGGACTTCCTGTACAGAAGTCTAAGCTAGATGGACAAATATGCCCAACTGGTTAATTTGACTTTACATTTTATAAAAGTTTTTCCAAGTGCAAACTTTTCATATGGGCAAACTGTGTTTCAAAAATTCAAAAAAGTGAAGATTTTCTTTAAGAATTAATTTCAATTCATGTACTA
Organism: Diadophis punctatus similis; assembly: GCA_023053685.1. Lineage (NCBI taxonomy): Eukaryota > Metazoa > Chordata > Lepidosauria > Squamata > Dipsadidae > Diadophis > Diadophis punctatus. The sequence continues at coordinate 53,779,349 of JALIGW010000005.1, forward strand.
ATCCAAAAATGTGAAAATATGTAGGGTCACATTTAAATGCATACAAAGTGAATTTTTTTTTAAAAAAAATCTATCCTGACTGTTATTCTTTCTCTTCATTTTAGTTTGGATACAAACGAAGGAAAACAGAATGAGAAATTCTGCAAATACCCTTTGATCTGCTAGAAAACAATAGCCATTCCTAAGAGCCCTTTTGCTGCTGTGTATATTCCAGCCAGTGGAAATTTTGTGGGTAATGTTGAAAAAAGCCCCCACTCTATCACTTCCAGACATGAAACATTCCATTTGTGGTTTTGCATGCACCTTATGGCAATGTGGTTTGACTGGCTTTGAAAAAATAGGTGAAAGACTGTAAGCAGGAGGGTCATCTTTATTTAATCAGTATAAACATGAACTAAGTGCCTAGGTAGAATTACTCTAGAATTACATAGCATTCCAAACAAGCTCAGGCAGGGAAGCATTTCTTTCTCTTTTTGTTACCCATTGACCTAACTCATAATTTTGTAAATGCAGGAATTTATAAACACCAGCAGTAAATTATATCAGATGTGTTGTGGACTAAATAAAAGCTCATTGAAATGGTTTTAACACATATACTTGCATGCACATATATACTCATTGCATGTTTATAATTAATATTCAACCTCTAATACAAAGTTTCTATCTGATCCATAAGTATAACTCTTCATGGAGAAAATCTGTGTTGTTGTTAAGAGTTAACACCGACTTAAATGGAAAACAATCAATCAAATTTACTTGAATTTAAATCCTATTTATAAGAGCCAAATGAATTAATACTTCCAATGTGGCCATTTTAGAAGCTAACAACCCCTACATCATAAGTCATAGCCACCCCCAACAAAACATAATAATGCCAAAATGATGACATCATTCTGCAAATGATTTAGTTATGCACTTTTACTTAGAAATTATGATGACCATAGCATAATTTTGTCATTGTTTTGTCTTGTTAACGGGCACCTATGGTTTCTGATGTATGAGTGTTTAAGGTGTGAATCAACAGTGAAGATTTCAGTCTTTTTTAATCAGTCAGTATCTGGTTCTACAAAAGGATCAAGCGAGTTCACTCCTAAAATACATTACTGAGCTATGGAAGAATAAAATAAAAAGAATGTACTCAGAGTAACACAACTATGAAAAAGTAATATGAAAAGTGTACATGAGAACAATGAGAAACAATCATGCACTTAATGCCTGATTGATTGAAGAAGCTGCAGATATTTGTGCCACAGAACTAGTAAGGTATTGTTACAGCAATGCCTAAAAGCTAGCAATGTTATTTAGTGTTTATTATGTAGAGCGATTGCTCATCTATTAGTACTTTTGTTGTTAGTTGCGAAGTTATGTCCGACCCATCGCGACCCCATGGACAACATTCCTCCAGGCCTTCCTGTTCTCTACCATCCTCTGGAGTCCATTTAAGCTCATGCCTACTGCTTCAGTGACTCCATCCAGCCACCTCATCCTCTGTCGTCCCCTTCTTTTGCCCACAGTCTTTCCCAGCATTAGGCTCTTCTCCAGTGAGTCCTTCCTTCTCATTTGGTGGCCAAAGTATTTGAGTTTCACCTTTAGTACTAATATAAGTCAAAATAATGGTCACAGCTACATGATCATAGCCCCTATTCAGTTATTCCTTCTTGTACCTACCTTATTCTTCCTTAGGTAACATTCACTTCTGTTTCTCTGACTGGATTTAACTCTAAAGTAAATTCTGCAACAATGCCTGCATATAATTATAAACTATTGTATAGATCAGGGGTGTCAAACTCACGTCATCATGACGGCATCACGTGACGTATTGGAACTTTCCCCCCCTTCGCTAAACTGGGTGTGGCATGGGCAGCGTGTGACGCATACGGCCTGTGGGCCTGGAGTTTTACAGCCCTGGTATAGATGATCAGGTTTGACCATGGGCTCACTGGCTGTTTGGGGGCCAGTCACTACTTTACAGAGCTGTTATTAGGAATAAAATTAGGGTAGGCCTCATGTAGCACTTAGACTTACATACCGCTTCACAGTGCTTTACAGTCCTTAAAGTGGTTTACCATCTGGGTCCCATTTTACTGACCACAGGAGGAGGAAGGCTGAGTCAACCTTGAGCCGGTGAGAATTGAACTGCCAAACTGCTGGCAATCGGCAGTCAGCAGAATTAGCCTGCACTTCTAACCACTGTGTCACCAAGGCTCATGTATACCACCTTAAATTCTCAATCGAAAGATGGAATGATCAATAAATCTTTAATCGCAGAAAATTTAAAAAAGAGTGTAAGCAGCTACCATATCTAGGATACTATCATGATCAGAAAAATGTAACAATTGTAAAATTGCATGTGCTAACCGATTTAGCAGAAACAGGTTCCTGCTTTTGTGCAAGATGTCTTTGATCATCTGTCTCCTCCAGGAGACTTCCATCTTACCACAGTTCCTGCTAGCTATTGATGTCCTTTATCAGCAGCAACAGTTGCATGACCACCATCTACTTATCTCTAGGCCAGAACCAAAGAGCTAGTAGGATCTCATACGTTCTTGCTCCTCTTTCACATAAACATCATTATTTTGGCCAGGGCACAAGGTAGCCATCTCATTTTATGTCAGCTTCTTATTCAATGGCCTTTGAATTTTTCAAGCATCAAAAATCTTCTCTAATAACTCTTGCTTCATATTATATATTCAAAATATTTAAGCTTTAGCTTTGTTATTAATGCTTCCAGTAAGCAATCTGTATATTTGCTGGACATACTGAATTTTCTGGACAGAAAACTACCAGTTTATGCCCTGACTTGTTTCATGCACTGATGCTAAAATTTCTTGTTCTTCCCAATGTTAGTTTACTTTCAATTTAGCAATCCAGTCACCTACAATGAATATGCTTTGTACTGATAAGGTGTTGTAAATAATCATACAATGGTTTAGCTTCTACTTCTGCTGCTTTTGTGATTACTTCATCATAATATTTATTGCCATGCTTTGGGACTTGAAGGAATTATTTTGACAGTTATGTTTAAGCAGTGACTTTTATATGCTTTTAATAATATATATTAATATAATAATTTTAAAAAATTCCATTTTTTTCCAATTCTCATATTTTCTGATCTGCCATAGAAGAGTAGATGCTTTTCTATAGCATAATGACCCATTCCAGTCTATTTCTAATTAATGTTTTGCAGAATCTCAATAGCCAGGCTTTATATTTCTGCTCTCATAATGGGTTTACATTGGTTTAAGGTTCTAATGTGAGATATACCAATTTTAGATACCTTTACAATATCGGATTTTCATTTTGCCTCTGAATCCATCATTAGTTAAATGTCTTTTTGGCTGTAATCCTGCCATATCATAAATGCCAATGTTACTTGTACTTCCCCATTAATCTCATTAACTCCCTCCAAAGAGGGAAGGTTGGAAGTAATCCAGCATCCTTGGAAGACATAATCTTGACTGTGAAAATCTATTTGGTTTCCTTGACAGAGTATTGAATTGAATTACCATTTCCTCCTTCACTGAATCGCATGTAGTCTGATCTATTGTTCCTGACTGGCCCATCACAAGGTCACCGTTCTGTGAATATACACTCCCGATGGTAGAGTTCATAGTAGTGGTAGTTACTTCACCACTGCATGGCACAAGTGCATGAAGGAGGATAAACATGAATAACTGTCTGGATTTTTACAGCTCAGAATTGGTAGTTCCAACAAATATAGCAAGTTAAAGTTAAAGTCATTTGACAGTTAAATTGTCCTTGAAAATGTATAGAAGAAGAGCAGGCAGAGCTGGGGGCAGAGCACGTCATCAGTTTAGAATCGTTGCCGGGGCGGGTTCCTAATTTTTTTACTACCACTCTGTGGGTGTGGCTTATTTTGTGGGTGTGGCTTGCTGGCCATGTGACCGGGTGGGTGTGGCTTGCTGGCCATGTGACCGGGTGGCCATGGCTTCTCGGACTGCTGAAGGGAGGGGAACTTAGATAGGTCCTGCCGTCCATTCCCCCTCCCCTCAGCAGCTTGAGAAGCCTCAAACGTGCTAAAATGCCTAGGATCATCACCGCGTGTTCGTGGCTTCTTGGACTGCTGAAGGGAGGGGAATGGAGATAGCTCCTGCCGCCCATTCTTCAGCATCTCACGCGCTCCCTCAGCCATCCTCCCCTGCTTGGACTCACTGTGGGGTAGGAAGGCAGCGCATGCGCAGTGCCAGAAGCTCGGCTTCTGGACATGCGCAGAAGAAAAATTTTAAAAAAATTAAATTTTTTTAAAATGGCGGCGCCCAGGCATTGGCAACTGACCGCACCGGTACTGTGATGTCACCAGTGGGCCACTACCGGTGCTATAGAGTGGACCGCACCGGTAGGAACCCATCACTGATCGTTGCATTCCCACAATCTCTCCAAGTCCAATCCCTCCTGAATTCTGTTGACTCTTATCTGGCGCTTATTTAGCATAGAAGTTTAGTTGACCAAATTCTTGTGCATAGCTTGAATAAATATTCTATGCTGCAACTATACAAGTGGTCCTGATTCTTTTTCCCAGCATAATGCTTGTGAACGTGATTATCACAGCAGTTCACAATTTAGAGATAACCACTTTTTAGCCTTTAATACAAATATAGGAATTTTACTCTCCAATCCTCCCGGCTTTTAAAGGCTTTTTAAGCTATGAAAGAGCCTTTGGGATATATAAATAGCTCCTCTGCTCTTTCAGTTTGAGCAAATAGATCAGGCAACTCATAATTCCTACAGCTATACTTGATATCTTATTATTAGCTATGGTACAGGCCACCAAATGCAAATAACTTCAAATTCTGCTTTAAGATACTTGCTTGGTCCAAATCTGGTAACAATTTGCTCTTCACCGATATGAAAGGGAGTTTATGTCTAATGGGAGATTTCCTGATCTTGTATTTTAAAAGAAAAAAAAGTACACCTGGAAAAAAAATGAAAACTTATTCATCAACTGAAATATAAATAACACAACCAGAATCAGTTTTATTGCCCTGAGTTAACTATTTCCTTTAGATTTTCTTGACACCTTTCCTTTATGTCTTGCCTAAGGAAATATCTTTCTTTGCTTTATAGCTTAGAACTTTATAGCTCCCCACCCTAGTAGGAATTATCTTTTCTTAGTTGCAGGTATCTATATTTATTGAACTCCAGCCTCCCTCCACCGTATTAAACAATCACCTTTTGTGCCTCACCCACAGAAACACGCATTCTTTTGCAGGATCAAGGTTTTTGAGTTTAATGGTTACAAACTTTTTAAAAAGTAGCCTGAAACATTATGCTCAGTGTATCTAATCCACCAACAAGCCTTGAAGGTACAATTACCTGTCATTTGTTAACCAGTCCAACTAATTTTCATTCTAAATGATTTTGTAAGTTAACCCATGCATGAAAGGTTTAGTGATTGTAAAACTAGAGGGCAATCAGGAGGGGAAACATTAATGCAGAGAGGAAAATAAATTAAATATTCTTCTCATTTACTTTAGTTTCAAGGACAAATACATGTCCCTTTCTGGCACCTTGAACTATAGCAAAAGGAAATCAAAAGAGAAATACATATGAAATTATTACATGCCATTTAAGATCCTTAATAAGAATATTAAATAAAATTTACCAGTGAAAACTTGTTTCCTAATGTACATATGAAGGCTTTGTTTACATCTAAATAGTATTCAAATTAAATATAATTATGTAGGAGTCTGCTGCTTTATTTAAGAGTCCGTGTGCACACCCTTAAAAAAAATTAACTTCCATACATAACCTATGGTAATTTTGAATTATTTACAGTTGCTCCAGAATTATTCAGAACCCTTTGATATGTTTATTACGTGAGGTATTTTTCTCTTCAATTAAAAACTAAGAGCTCACAACTTTAATACTGGGTATTAGGTTACAGTCTTCAAGTGAATCACACCTATATCTAATGGAAAATGAATCTGCTATATAAGCACTATTTTGGTTCAATTTAGGAAGGAAGGGGTTCAGGCTTACATATATTGTTAAACAGCCCACGATGAAATGTGAGGTTTAAAGTTTCTGAACAGCTTACAGATTAATACCAAGAGCAATAGCACTTAGACTTATATACTACTTCAAGTGCTTTACAGTCCTCTCTAACCAGTTTACAGAGTCAGCATATTGCCCCCAACAATCTGGGTCCTCGTTTTACCGACCTCGGAAGGATGGAAGGCTGAGTCAACCTTGAGGCTGGTGAGACTCGAACTGCTGGCAGACGGAAGTCAGCAGAAGTAGCCTGCAGTACTGCATTCTAACCACTGTGCCACTACAGGTCATAATATTATATTTAGCATATGAATATGGATGCATTTTATTCTTTTCTACTTGAGAGAAAAATAAAAATAGTAAAGACTAATTCTAAAGTAAAAACTCTAGACATAGCCATAGGAATGTTATCACCCTGTGTTTGACCATGATGGGCTCTGAAACATCTGTTTCAGTTAGGATATCTTATACTTTAAAAATATTAAATATGGACCAAAAGATCTTTATTTATTTTCTACATTTATACTCATGTAACATAGACTTCCTTTTCATATGGCAAATATCACTCAAATATTCATGAAATATTCAGCTGAGCAACTTAGCTAAAATCCTGTTTGAACAGGTATAACAATTTGCCAGCACACTTACTCAATTAACCCAATTTTCTGACTTCACAATTCAGATGCTTGGCAACTGACTCATATTTATGATGGTTGCAGGGTCCTGGGCCCATGTGATCTCCTTTTGTGGCCTTCTGACAAGCAAAGTCAACGAGGAAGCCAGATTCACTTAACCATGTTACTAACTTAACAACTGCAGTGATTCACTTAACAACTGTGGTAAGAAAGGTCATAAAATGGGGCAAAAGCCACTTAACAACTTTCTCACTTAGCAACAGAAAATTTGGGCTCAATTGTGGTCATAAGTCGAGGACTACCTGTAACGTAGTGCATCAAATTTCACCAGCTCTGTAAACAGTTTTAACACTCTTTCCATTGGAACAACTTTTTATCAATATAATCTTTCAAGCTATAAGGCTTGAAAAGAAAATACGAGGGTGAGTAAAAAGGTTTTCTTTATTTCAGGTGAAGTTTTTGATAAAAATACCTGCAATTTTTCCCAGTTATAAATGATTATATCATTTACATTCTGAAATATTTTGTTTCTTACTTTTTAGGTTTTTAGACTCGCAAGGAAAATTCAAAATGGCTGCCCCTTAGAGTTGCGTCCAAAACAAAGAGCAGTGATTGAATTCCTTGTTGCTGAGGGGGAAACCCCTGTGAACATTCACAGACGATTACAAAATGTGTTTGAGGACAATACTTTAGATTATAGCAATGTATACAGGTATGCAATGTATGCATGAAAGAGGGTTTGAGAGGCAAACATTATTCCAGTAACGAGGAAGTGAAAACTGCAGTGAAGAAGTGGCTCAAAGAACAGTCAACAAAATTTTACGAGGCAGGGATACATGCTCTCATTCGAAGGTGGAACATTGCTATTGAGAGAAACGGTGACTATGTTGAGAAGTAGGGATGTGACCCACAGAGGACCAGCTTCATTTTGATGTATGCTACATGTTCCTGTGTTGGTAATTATACCTGTCCTAAAGAAAATGGCATTAAGTTTTGACTCACCCTTGTACTTTGCACCACTATCATATCTCAATTGAAATTCAAGATGGGTTTATTGGAAGCTTAGGAGAGATAAATTTGTCTGCTGGTAAAGGGTAAAGTCCAACCTCAAGATTTTAAGGCTGAATAGTTAGTATTAGAGATCCTTTAGCATTTTAGAGGGTGCACATTAAAAAAATTGAATCACACTCACCACCAGGGCTGTTATTTATGACCAGGGTAAAATCACTAGGGGGTTAATTTACTTGAAATTAGAACCACTGATTCACACCTCTGGAAATAAATACATAGCTAATAAAGAAAACAGGCTACCATATTGTCTATTTAATCTGATGCTATTAAGGTTCCTATCAAAACATTTGGTTGAACACATCAGCTGTTGCAACAAGTGAGGGAAAAGTTTGAATAGAATACCTTTAACAAATGAAAGAGAAATATCCTTGTGCTTCATAAGACCAAAGGACAAGAACTTGTTTTTGATAGCTGGAGCAACACCTGGAGAACTTTATTATACAATTAGTACGGTATGTCCTAGATACATGGCCAGATTATGCATTTTAATTTAGTAATCAAATTCCTCTATCATATTGATTTCATATTCATATTTGAAAGTTAGCCAAATACTCTGATCCTTTGGCAGTCTGGTAACAACGATTATGGTAGCTGTTAAATCTCTGAATCAATAGTCAGCTTTTAAAAAGGAAATGCTGCTGTATAAAATGGGAAATGAAAATGCATACACACATTTAAAAAAATAATTTGATTTGGGTCACAAGCTTTTAGTCAGCTATTCTGCATGCTGGTTCTAAACAGATTTATTTGTAAATGACTTCTGTGAAAACTTATTTTCAAGTAACAAGGCCAGGTATCAACAATTAGGGATTGAAAACTTTTGGTATAAATGGTATAGGAATGGAGTCTAAGAACTTTTAGAGACTGGGTTTATGTATATGTTTAGGGCTGTTTTTCACCAATATAATTATTCACTTTTGCAGCTATGTTTCATCCTATAGCCTGATAGCAATAGCACTTAGACTTATATACCACTTCACAGTGCTTTACAGCCCTCTCTAAACAGTTTACAGAATCAGCATATTGCCCCCAAAAGTCTGGCTCCTCATTTTACTAACTTTGGAAGGATGGAAGGCTGAGTCAACCTTGAGCCTGGTGAGATTTGAACTGCCAAACTGCAGGCAGACGGCAGGCAGAAGAAGTAGCCTGCAGTACTGCACTCTAACCACTGTGCCACCATGGCTCACCATATATAAATGAGGAGTGATATTTAAGCTGCTCCAGAACAATTGAATTCAGACCTGCATTGGCAACAATATCTCTTTTGAAGAAAGATTTGAGCCTCTTCCTGTCTGCACACAGCCTTCAAAAAAGACATATTGATCTATAGTTAGAATACATATCTTGGGCTGTTCCTTGCTCTTGGGATTTTTTGGTTGTTGTTGTTACTTTTTTAATTGTATAAATCAAAGCATGTGTTTCAATATTTTTCACTGCTTCTATTTTTAAAAATGAAAATCTCTTTAATAAGAGTTCAATAAATGTTACAAAGACATGTGATCAATTTGAGACATTATTAGACCCAGAAAATCAGTGCTCTGCAGTGTTTTCTTTTTGAGTAAACAGGTGGAACTGGTTTCTCTTGAGTTTGATTCTGGATAGATAATTTTGTAACTTCACCTGTTGTGCTAAGCAAAAACAAAGGAAGCATGTGAAAGCTTATCACAGGACATGAATCCAGGGCTTCTGGAGTGACTTGGCAATGAAGTATGATTTACCATCATGAGCAAAAGGTGGGTGACACTCCAATTGGTACCAAGACTCTTTATTCTTTAGATTAAATCTCAAATAATGTGCTTGGAAGTTTTCATATTCCTGCAATATTGTACACTATTTCATTTAAACCCTTATTCAAGATTTAATTTTAACCATGATTAAAAGGAAGTAACATGATAGGATCAAAGCTACCAGTTAGCATAGTGCTGTAAATCTAAGTGAAGACTAATCAGTTTCACTAGATTCAGTCCTGATGTTAAACTGCTTGTACTTTGAGCAAAAGAGGGAGCCCAAATCTAAGGCTTATTCAGACTTATTCACATACCCTCACCACTGTCAAACTATTCACTAGGCTGCATTACTATTACTATTAGTTTTTCTCATCGTTCCTATCACCCATCTCCTCCCACTTATGACTGTATGACTGTAACTTGTTGCTTGTATCCTTACGATTTATATTAATACTGATTGTTTCCTGATTGCTTACTTGAACCCTATGACAACCATTCTTGACAAATGTATCTTTTCTTTTATGTACACTGAGAGCATATGCACCAAAGACAAATTCCTTGTGTGTCCACTCACACGTGGCCAATAAAGAATTCTATTCTATTCTATTCTATTCTATTCTATTCTATTCTATTCTATTCTATTCTATTCTATTCTATACAAAACATGCAAAAACCTAGTTTAATTTTGTATTTGAATAAGGCTAGACGTCCCCATCCTTCAATACCATACATCTCTATGTGATTTTAAACTCAAGGAAGCAGACCAGGTTGATCTGTCCATCAAGCAATTATAAACCATTTTCAAGAGTTGCCCATGACAGGAGTTTGCACTGTGTTAGCAAAACTATGAAGGCATGCTTGTCTATGCAAAGTTCATAAGACCCTGGTGTCATAAAGCATTAATTATGTGTTATAGATGGATGCTGCAACATGCCATATAAAACTGCTACTTTTTTGAAGCCTGCCGCCTGTTCAACAGCTGATCCTGAGAAGAAGCTGATGGAAGGCTGACTCAGCAACAATGCATTTTTGGGACAAGAACAGCATGTGTGAAAACAATGGGTTTCAGAAAGAGATCCTGCTTGGAAAGTTACTACACTGCTTTTGACAAATTAAATTGTAAAACAGAAAAGGGACACTGTATATATTTGCACATTTGAAGTCAAAATGGGAAAATATGCCTAAGTGGAAATTTTTTTAAAAAATCACAACCCTCTTGACATACGCCATCTGCTAATAGCATATGTTGGCAAACGAGGCTGCCAAAATTAGGAACAAAGAGAATACCATTATGGGGAGATTAAAGGGATGGCTGTCTGGGAAATTTCCTATTTCCTTTCATTAAGCATTGAAATAAAGCAATCGCTCCCACCCATCCTTAAAAAGGGGGGAAAGAAGTTGAAATAATGCACTGAAGTATTTCACACTTGACCATCATTAATCAGAATGAACAAGACAACAGTTGTCCTGTTTCCTTCTTAGTTCTCTGCACTGTGACAGCATTTTTGCTATGCCAATACAACATGAAACCAACACACACTGTATGTGTATAGCATGTGTGTACCATCTACACATGTGTTTAGCTTGTGTGTTCCTAAAAGACAATTAATGTATACATGTCAAAGATTGCAATTTTTTAAACATCCACTCTTATATAACAACATTGAAAAACATTTGAGAACTTTAGAAAAGACCCAACTATTAGGGCAAACATCAGATTGATATTAAAGACTGGCCATGTAGGAGCCAAAGAATTACCGTATTTTTCGGAGTATAAGACGCACCGGAGTATAAGACGCACCTTAATTTTGGGGGAGGAAAATAGGGGGGGGGGGAAATCTACCTACCAGGTATTCATCTGGCTAGCTTCCTTAGTCTGTTCAGCTTCAGCACATTATTTTATCCCATGGTTAGGGCTGAAAAAAATATTCTTCGAAGGGAGTAGGAATGAAAACAAGCCTGCAAAGACTTAGGGCTGGAAAAACTACTTCGGAGGGAGTAGGAAGCCAGGAAGATCATTAGCACCTCATTGGGGCTAGAAAAAAAAAGCTTCGAAAAAGCTACATTCAGAGTATAAGACACATCCAAATTTTCAGCCTCTTTTAGGGAGGAAAAAGGTGCGTCTTATACTCCGAAAAATACGGTAAGTCACCACCATCTGATACCATTATTTGGAAGCTAATGCAATAGCTAGCTGAGAATCTTGCCCCCCATACCCTTCAAATTAAACTATCACAGAGTGGTATGGAAAACTTCAAATTCCTCAGAATTTATCCCAGTATAATGAATAAGATTGGCATGCTTTTCTTTGGGTCTCAATATATTAAGGAACTCAAGTGATCAAGTTTATTTGGGAACTCTAATGGCAGAAAGTGAAGAGAAACCAAAGAGGTTCTTGATGAGGGTAAAAGAGGAGAGTGCGAAAGTTGGCTTGAAACTCAACATTAAAAAAATTAAGATCTTGGCATCTGGTCCCATCACTTCCTGGCAAATAGAAGGATAAGAAATGGAAGCAGTGACAGATTTTATTATCTTGGACTCCAAGATCACTGCAGAAGGAGGCTGCAGCCATGAAATTAAAAAACGCTTGCTCCTTGGGTGGAAAGCTATGGCAAACCCTAACAACATATTAAAAGCAGAGACATCACCTTGCTGACAAAGGTCTGTACAGTCAAAGCTATGATTTTCCCAGTAGTAATGTATGTCTGTGAGAGTTGGACCATAAAGAAGGTTGAGCGCTGAATTGTGGTGCTGGAGAAAACTCTTGAGAATCCCTTGGACTGCAAGGAGATCAAATCAGTCACTCTGAAAGGAAATCAACTCTGTTCTTTGGAAGGGCAGATACTGAAATTGAAGCTCAGATACTTTGTCCACCTAATGAGAAGAAAGGACTTGTTGGAAAAGACCCTGATGTTGAGAAAGATTGAAAGCAAAAGGACAAGAGGATAGCAGAGGGTGAGATGGTTAGTGTCATTGATGCAATGAACATGAATTTGGGCAAACTCTAGGACAGGGGAGCCTGGAGTGCTATGGTCAGCGGTGGGTTGCTCCCGGTTTGGCTCAGTTTTGGGAACTGGTGGTGGTGGTGGGAGGCTCCGCCCACCTGCCCACGACGCTTCTGTGCATGCGCAGAAGCATCACGCATGCGCGCACCAGTAGCAACAGGTTTTAGAACCAACTACTGGCTATGGTCCATGGAGTTGCAAAGAGTTGGCCACAGCTTAGCAACTGAACAACAACAACAACAACAAAGTAGGGACAGAGTCTGAATTTTTGTGACTGACTTATGCAATAATTCAGATTCATTCACCACAAGGTGTTTAGGAGTGCACAGAAACATAAAGATAATATATGTGTACAATACTTTAAAACATCTTCATGGACAGGGTGCAGATTCTTTAAGACGTTGCAGAGAGATGCTAAATTCATGATCCTACGAGCTCCTAAATTCCTTATGGAGACTGAATCCAACGCGTTGCAAAGCCCAAGGATTATAGAACAAAAAAAAAATCATCTATGAGTCACAATGAATGGAACTGAGAATTCTGCCAGAATAATAAGTAGTCAAAGAATTACTCTTGTATGACATAGTTTGAAAAGGAACACTGAGCTCATGTTTTAGCAAAAATTATATACACAGAGAAAAATGAAACATGTAATATTAATGTTAACTATACCGAAAATAGACACAGTGTCTCCTTGAAGTCACACCAAAACTATCTGTGTTTCATCTTCCAGCAATGCACTACAGTCTGTGTTTTGATCTGTTTCATTCAAGTGTTCTATCAAAATACACAATGCTTGTATTAGGGGTGTAGAAGGGTTGCTGTCATCTACATCTCCTAAATAAGCAATTACAAGGGGGGAAATGAATGAATAATCAAGCTTGGAAGCCACAGAACCACATAGATCTAAGATAAGGAGGAAATTTTTTAAACTCAGAACTTTAGAAAAAAATGGAAATAATTATCTCTTAATTAACCTGCATGCATCCACAGTCAACATGTTGCAAAAAGCTCTTAACAAAAATCTTGTCTACACACATGCTGTGATGTTCTTTCTACTTTGGTGGTGGTAGTAATAGAGTTATATGTCTAGCAAATAAATAGTATATTTTCTGTTTTTTTCATATAGACATTCCTCCCAATGTCTGTATGATTCAATTTTGGGGAAAGGGCAATCCTGACTGGTATATAAGTTATACTAGTCTTTGTTTCCTTTTGTGTTCTTTAAATTGTATACTGTTCTCTCCTTAGCGTGGTGATCCTGATTTTGCAATGATAATGTGAGAAGAGCCTTTCCATTTAAGGCAGGGAACGTGTATTCAAGTGGCATCAGGAGTTCAGACATTTGCAGCTTTAAAACAAATATTTGGAGAATAAATGGTGAATAGTACCATTTATTTAAAAGTTGCTTATGTTGGAGGAGTTTAGCATTCATATGCTACAAATGCCAGAACACATTTTCCCTGTGGTTGATATGAATTGATGATTTAGTTTGGTTTTTCTTTGTTTATATTTATACTATTTTAATTTATATAATTTTATCACTGTACTTTAAATTTCATGAGATTTTGTAGAAAGCAGTAGAGAAACACAATCAGTTTTTCCTTTGGCTGGTGATCTCTGCAGGCCAACACACACACACACACACACACACACACACACACACACACGAGAGAGAGAGAGAGAGAGAGAGAGAGAGAGAGAGAGAGAGAGAGAGAGAGAGAGAGAGAGAGAGAGAGAGAGAGAGAGGGAGGGAGGGAGGGAGGGAGGGAGGGAGGGAGCATACACTGAATGCCTTCTGGTAAGTTTTATTTTGGGGGTCTGTGTGATTTTTTGTTCATTTTTTTAAAGAATTCTGCATTCTTTCATGTCTTGTTTCATCAAAAAAGGAATTAAAATAATTAAACACGATTTATGAGGATGAGCTTAATCCTACCCTCCTGTAAGTTTCCATCTCTTCCTCCAGCATAGAGAAAGGAAGGCAAATGGAAGCTTCAGTTTCTGATTTCAATTACTCATAATTTAAGTTTTTGTTCAAAACCTAAATGGCTAATTTTAACTGTGATTTAAAGTACCAGAAAAACCTTGCTGGATCAGATGTAGAATTTTGGTGAAGAAAACCTTGCTCTTCTTACTTCCTAACATCGAACGGCAGCAAATACAACTTTCCTTAGGAAAAGGATAGTCTGAAATAAAGAATCTTTGTACTCTTGATTCACATCCTTTCAAGAGGTGAACTGAGCAGCTTTACATACTTATGGGACTCTTGGATCAAAGAAAGCCACATTCTTAACAAAGACTGGTATTTGTTCTTTCCAATATCTTCTGCTATCCAACAATGTTTTGTGTAGTAATCTCTACTTCTGATGTCTGTGGTCTGGCCAAATAAACTAGAGTATCAGTTTGCTGCTGAAATCCACCTTCCAAACAACCAGAAACCAAACGTTTAAAAGAGCAGTGCTCTTTCAATAAAGTAGGCCCTTTTAAAATACAGCTGAAATCTATATATATAAAAGCGAAAACCACTCACACATTAATCACGAAATCTCCAGAACCGTAAAGCCTACAAACTTGAAATTTGCCACGTATGTTCCTCTTGCCTTCTAGGTGCTCACTAAGAAAGGATTTTTTTTCAAAATGACCATTGGAGCATTAGTATTTCCTACATTATTATTATTAACATGCTCTGATGCTAAGGAGTTCTAATCCCCGCCCCACCTGAAAATAAATCTGATCCAAATGCAAAACACAAGCAGAGGAGTTTCAGTTTTGCTTTTGCTTTCACAGCAGCAAGCACCTTTACTACAGAACAGTTGAGCTAAGCCACGCCCAGGCACCTTCCTGTCTCCTTGCTCACACAGCAAATACT
This sequence comes from Diadophis punctatus similis, assembly GCA_023053685.1. NCBI lineage: Eukaryota > Metazoa > Chordata > Lepidosauria > Squamata > Dipsadidae > Diadophis > Diadophis punctatus. The sequence continues at coordinate 53,794,668 of JALIGW010000005.1, forward strand.
GTTTGAGTTTCCAAACACCCTTCAACTCTCTCACACACTGACAGAACGTTAACCACATGAATACTGATGGATGCTGGTAGGCAGAGACAGAATTTTTTTCCTTATTTTCCTCCTCAGTTCAGATGAATCTGTTCCTTCTGTAACATCAGTTAAAGGGAAAAAAGGCAAAAACACAGGAAAAGATTTACTGATGCGATTAGGAAACCACAAGTAAGGGAAGCTGCACACAAATATCTTCAAACTCATCCCCAAGTCAGTAGACAGGCTGTAAAAAAGTATTCATCTAATAACCCCTACGTTAATCAGTCACAAATGAGATCAATGCCTTGGACTAATAAGTATTTGTCTGGTTTTAAATATGAACCTCAGATTGATTACTCCAGGGACAAGGTTGTTGATCTTGGACCCCGGTTAACCTGTGCCTGGTGCCATGCTCTAAAGTGGCAGGATGAGAGTCCCGGGATGTGCTGCAGTGGCAGTAAAGTCCACCTCCCTCCCCTTCAGCCCTCCTCTGAACCCCTACACAGCCTTCTCACCCACCAATGGCAAAGCACTTTCTTTCTGCTGTCTGGAAGTACAATGGATGCTTCCAAATGACGTCTTTTGGAGCCAGAGAGGTGAAGGAGGGAAATTTTATGCCAACATTCAAAGTGCAGTATCATGACAGGGCCTCAGCAGCAGCCTTCATTTCTCCAGATATACTTTGTTGGTGATTATGACAATGAGAGGGACATCTGTTGTGGAATCTACCCGGGCATTAATCCACAACTGGTTAGCCAACTGAAGAAGTTGCTGCGTGAACACAAGTATATTCTGGAACTTAAGGCTGCTGTTGATTCTGTTCCTAAGGGCCACAAGGACTTTCAAGTGGTGATTAATGCCAATGGGAAGCCTTCTGGAGAGCACCAAGGTCATTTCAATGCCCCCATGACTACAGAAGTGATTGTTCTCATTGTCGGCCAGGATTTTGAGAAGAGAGACATCGTTCTTCACAGCAGAGACAACAGGCTGTTACGAATTAGTGAGACGCACCTTGCCTATGACACTCTCCAGTACCCTCTGATGTTTTGCCATGGAGAAGATGGCTATCTATATATATAAAAGCTAAAACCACTCACACCATAATCAGGAAATCTCCAGAACCGTAAAGCCTTTCTGACAGTGAGAACAATCAACCAATGGAACAGCTTGCCTTCGGAAGTTGTGGGAGCTTCATCACTTGGGACTTTCAGGAAGAGATTGGACTGCCATTTGTCAGAAATAGTGTAGGGTCTCCTGCTTGAGCAGGGGGTTGGACTAGATGACCAAAAGGCCCCTTCCAATGTTAATCTGTTAAAGGACTACAAACTTGAAATTTGCCACATATGTTCCTCTTGGCTTCTAGGTGCTCAGCCCTCTGATGCTAAGGAGTTCTACTCCTGCTACCCATCTGAAAAGAAATCTGTTCCAATGCAAAACACAAGCAGAGGAGAGGAGTTTCAGGTTCAGTTTTACTTTCACAGCAGCAAGCAGGGAATAGGATAGGGGGGGCTTCTGTGGGGCAAGGCTGAGGGAGAGAAGGGGATAGGAGAGGCTTCTGTGGGGCAAGGCTGAGGGAGAGCAGGGGATAGGATAGGGGAGGCTTCTGTATGGCAAGGCTGAGGGAGAGAAGGAGATAGGGGAGGCTTCTGTGGGGCAAGCCTGAGGGAGAGAAGGGGAGAGGAGAGGATTCTGTGGGGCAAGCCTGAGGAGAGAAGGGGACAGGAGAGGCCGATCATAACTACTCATTAATTTTCAAGCTGTGTCGATTTATCAAGCCCGATCCAGGGGTGAAATGCTGCCAGTTCAGAATGGCCGGTCAGTTGTTGCCGAGCCGATGGAGCTGGCGGCGGTCGTGGCACGGGGCTTCTCCCACCCGCTTCCCCCACCCGCCTGGATGCCGACATTTGAGTTCTTCTGCGCTCTGTGCATGCGCAGAACGCTTTGCGCATGCACAGAGCGTAGAAGAACTCAAATGGCAGCATCCAGGCGGGCGGGGGAAGTGGGTGGGAGAAGCCCCGCGCCGTGACTGCCGCCAGCTCCATCAGCTCTGCAACGACTGACCGGCCCTTCCGAACCAGCAGCATTTCACCCCTGGCCTGATCACATAGTTCCACAGCGGAGCACAGGTATTTAGCTAGTTACAAATATACATTCTGCCACAAAGCCTGGGATTTGGCCTGTTCAGATTTCCTGGCATGATTCCAGGAAATTGTCAGGCACTCCAGGGGGCACTGTTGAGCTGCTTTAGCAGTTTGCAACATGTCCTACATTAAACAAAAGACCAAACTACTGAAGTGAACATAGTTGTGGCTATATATAATTTCATACAAAGTCCTTCTATCTTCCTGGTCTGATTCATTGTTTTCATATGGTGATGCATGCAGGTGTGCATGCATTAAAGGGAAGTTTAGGAGAACCATGAAAAAGAAAGATATCCATGCTCCGGGAGGCTTGATCACTTCTATCTGGAAATTTCTGATTGTGAATCATACCGTAATAAACTTGTGTCTAGGTTTCAGACTGCAGGTGGGAGTTCACATGATGAAATGCTATTGGAAATTAGGGTGGCTATGATGATGTCATTTTATCTGAACTATAATTAGGTTCTTCCTGAAATGACATCTGAGTTTGGGGATAACCAGTTCATATTGCATGTGGAGGTTCATAGGCCAAAATTTTCTTCCACTGAGAAAACTGGTCAACTTGAAGAATGTTACAGTAATTATTTTCTATCAGACAGAGAGTAATCTCCCTCATGACCCTCCTCCTGATTGGCATAGTCTCTCTCTCTCTCCAACATTTTAGTCCTGACTCCTCATTTTCTATTTCCCTGGGATGTCTAGATACAGCATAGCTACATAAAAGTCATATCAATGAGCAAAAAAGGAGACTGTAGCTTTAAATAGTAAGTATCTATTAGTGCAGGTGAGTGCAGAACACCTGTACTGGAATTCCTGTATGCTTATTATATTGTTATTGGTAAAATTAGCAGAAAGAATGTCAGTTTTCTCCCCAGTAGCTGTTTATTTATTTAAAATATTTATATAGCCCCTCACTTTAAAACTAATTCTGGGCGGCTCCCAATCTGGTTTAGTAACACCATCCCATGATGGGCATTCTTCACTTAGAAGGCTCATATGCTCTTATCTGAGTCCTTCGGGAGTTGGGCGGCATATAAGAATAACAAAATAAATAAATAATAAATAAATAAATATTTCTGCCTGTGCAACTAAATCTCATGTCTTCAATTTCCTCCCTAATAGTGTGATGCTGGATTGACCTTGTTTACAATCTTTAGAAATAACAGAAAGACTGCTTAATAAATAAGATTGCATCTGGCTTATTTGAAAATCAGTTAATCTTAGCAGATGAGTGATAATCCCAATAGTTATATCAGACAGGAATTATAGAGTTGAGGTCCAACATATTTAAAGGTCATCATGTTGGGGAAAGCTAGGCTGGAGCTCTGAATAAAATCTTTGGAGGTTCATTTTCATGTTGACCTTCACATTCACTTCCTCCAAGTTATTTTGGAAGCCTATAGTCATCATTTTTAACATCTGAATGTTGTTAATCAACTATAGGTCTGCTAATGGGATATATTACCTAACTATGGAAGACTGTGCTGTTTTGTATCATCAAATACTGAGATAAATGGAAAGAACTTAATTGGCCCAAAAGGTTTCTGCCAAGTTATCTTTTACTGCATCAAGAATGTCCATATCTGTGTTTGAAAACTCAAGTAGGATTTAGATTCTTGATGCACAGTCTAATCTTTTAGTCACTCTAAATTGGGGAAATACCATATTTTTCGGAGTATAAAATGCACCTTTTTACCCCCCAAAAGAGGGTGAAAACTTGGCTGCGTCTTATACACCGAATGCACCCCCCACCCACCCACCCCCACCCTTTGGCCTCTTTTCTTCCAGCAATTTACCTGCTTGCAGGAAAGAGAGAAGAGCCTGCAAAGCCAAGCAAGTCAGTAGCAGTTTCCCGATCTACAGCTGATTAGGTTTGCCACGTGGAAAAATGAAAGTGAAACTAACTACAAAGAGGCAAATAGCAGAGACACCCAGATTTTTATTTTTTGCTGAACTGGATGGAAGGGGGTAAGTGAATAACTAAATGTCTGTAGAATGTTCAAATTATTAGACTTATTTTTTAAAGACTGCTTTATTATTGTTCTAGAGCCAGGGATCTCCAACCTTGGCAACTTTAAGACTTGTGGACTTCAACTCCCAGAATTCAACAGCCAGCTTTGTTAGCTTTGCTAGACAACTTAACAAAATAAAGAAGCTTTTTAAAATAAATGCTTGCTCTGAAGAGGCCCAGTGCTATTGTATCTTCTTTTAAATAATAGAGAATAATGTATACTTCCAGAAATTTTAATTAATTTAACAGCTCTGCACAAGTATAGTGTGAAATGTAACAGTATCCTGTTTAGTATTAGAGTTTAGTTACCTTGGAGTAGATCTATTTAAATAATTGGGAAGAGTTAGTGTGACTACATTTAAGAAAACTTTCTGGCATAATGTACATTTCTCCAATTCTTTGCTATTTCTATGAGTCAAACACACATGCACAGAAATACACAGCAAACAGTGTATATCATCTGTGCTGTTTGCTGCTTGCTGTTTGGCAAATTGCTTGGAGGCAGAGGCCTTTTTCCCTTGTTTTCCTCCCCCAAAACTAAGGTGCGTCTTATACTTCGGTGCATCTTATACTCCGAAAAATACGGTAGGCTTCAGAATAGTGTTGAGAATTCCGAAGTATGATTATTACGGTATTGTAAGATTTAGTTAGCCAAGTGTAACTTGTCAGGTGTGGCTCCCCTTCATGGGACTTTTTCCCAATTTTTTTTGACTGAATACATACTACAGGGCATATTTTCAATCCATACTGGAATAAGATAAAATCATTGGTAAAATAATATAAAAGTATAGATGATAGACAGACAGATGATTGTGTGTGTCTAATCACACTTGGCCAAATAAAGTATTCAATTCAATAGAAGTTGAGAATCTAGGATTCTGAAATCGGGATATAACCATAACAAATAATAATTCTCTATATTCCAAATTTTTAATATGCTCTCTGCCTGAAGCTGGGAAATAGTAATTATTAACTGTCAAACTGTAATATATTAGGTAATCTGTTTTCTTAAATATGGAGATATAGAGGTCCCTGCTTATAACTTTATAGCAATAGCACTATAGCAATAGCACTTAGACTTATATACCGCTTTACAGTGCTTTACCGCCCCCTCTAAGCAGTTTACAGAGTTCAGCAATCTGGGTCCTCATTTTACCAACAATCTGGGTCCTCATTTTACCAACAATCTGGGTCCTCATTTTACCAACCTCAGAAGGATGGAAAGCTGAGTCAACCTTGAGCCTGGTGAGATTTGAACAGCTGAACTGCTAAACTAGCAGTCAGCTGAAGTAGCCTGCAGTGCTGCACTTTAACTACTGCGCCACCTCAGCTCTATTATAAATAATGCATAAGGATATGGTATCCTACAAAAGAATTTTCGTGAAATCAAAACATGCCTTATAAAAATGGGAGAGGGAGAGAAAGAAGTTAAATGTATATTTTGTAATGTGTGAACATGTATCAAATCTACTTAAAGTTTTTTTAGTCAACAGTCACAGCAATAAAATTTATCTGTTCCTGTGGTATTTTTTTTTCAAATCTATGACCGTTTGATTAGTGATTGATAAAATGTTCATTTATTATAATGAGGAGGAAGGGGTCAATTATATATTGCAGGTGATGTATTTCCAGTTCAAATTTTCCAGATTGCAAAAAAAGAGATATTATTTTGTAAAAGGGTGATATTCTGCAGAGTTTGTGGGCAAATCAGAATACTTGCCCCACCCTCTCTCAGCTGGGAGCTTCAGTTTAGAAGGTCCTTCAAGTGGAAAGCTGTCTTGATTTAGGAAAAGATTAATTTGACAAGGGTGTCAGTTTCCTGCAGGAATGAGTAAAGTTGCACCATTTTAGCCTGTTTGATGTTTAGTTTTCCTATTGTGCTGTGTGAAGGAATTTTGTTAACTGCAGCTGGATGGAAGCAGTGGTCTTATGGAAATGCTCATACAATGAATTCCAGTTCTTGCAACTTAAAGGCGTATATTTTAAAGCTTGTCAACCCATCCCCCCTCACTTTGCAGCCTATAAACATAGCTAGAGACATAGTTGCAGAGGTGGGTTTCTGCCGGAGCTGCCCGGTGCGCAGCTCCGGTAGGGGGCGGCCGATTGCACAACCGCTCCGGAGCCCTCTCTGCCGGTCCACCACGCGCATCGCCATTTTTTCCAGTGATTTTGGGTCGATTTTGCTTCTGCGCATGCGCGGAAGCAAAATCGTGCCAAAATATTGCGAGGGGACGTGCGCGCGCATGAGATTTCAGCAAGATTTTGTCTCTGGGCATGCGCAGAAGCAAAATCACGCTGAAATCACGTGCGCGCACATCCCCTTGCAAGATTCCGGTGAGATTTTGCTTCCGTGCATATGCAGAAGCAAATTTGCGCAAGGGGGCACACGCAGTGCACCGGCACCGGTAAGGTGGCAACCCACCACTGCGTAGTTGGTATCAACATTGATGGCATATCATGCCACATTTATCAGGATTTTTAACTGGGGTACCAGGCTATTTCCTCTGATTGAAATGGTTAGATGTCTGGCATTTGAGAAGCCACACGCATGAAGTCATGCTAGCAATTTTCTTGATTTCTTATCCAAGTGGCATGCAGGTGAGTTGTTTGTTTTGGTTGCTTCCATGCAGGGCAGGGTATTGATGGAACAATGTTTTCTCTATACTCCTATTAAACATTTGGAAAAAAGAGCATTGCTAAGGTCACTATGTTCTCAGCAGGCTGAATTTTGTGACTAGATCACAATTTGGGTTGTCAACATCTGAATGACTATTAGATGGCGGCAATGTGTTAAGAGAATTGTGTGTTATTTTGTAGCCATCTATTGGCAATTTGGCAACTCAGATATGGTAGCTCGTCTACATAAGAGTAAATGGCCTAGAGCCATGATAGCGAACCTATGGCACGCGTGCCAGAGGTAGCACACAGAGCTCTCTCTGCTGGCACGCGCGCCGTTGCCCCCAGTCAGATCTCCGTGGCGTTTCTTTCGTGAACTTCTGTTTCCCTGCAAACGACGAAACACAAGCTCACGAAAAAAAAAGATCTTACCTCTTGCTGCGCTGCCAGTGTTGGGATGCCCTGTCTCCTGCCGGCCAGCTCTAAAGCTGACTGAACACCAAACAAAACTAACTGGTGTTCTCCACACAGGCTTTGGATTCCCATTCAGGAAACACACAGTGACTGACACATCTAAATTCTTCTGTCTGAAGGTTTTGTTAATTCAACATATCTATAAATCTGCCATTAATAATTCACACCAGAGGTGGGTTCCTGCCAGAGCTGCCCAGTGTACAGCTCTGGTAGGGAGCGGCCGATTGTGCAATTTGCGTGCGACCGCTCCAGAGCCCACTCTGCCAGTTCACTGTGCGTGTCGCCAGTTTTCCCATTGATTTTTGGTCAATTTTGCTTCTGTGCATGCGCGGAAGCAAAATTGCACCAAAATCTCGCACACACACGCGTCCCCTCATGAGATTTCAGCGCAATTTTGCTTCCGCGCATGTGCAGAAGCAAAATCGCGCGAGGGGGCACATGCGTGTAGTGAGCGCGCGCACGCCCGCAGCATGGACGTGTGCACCAGTAAGAGAGCAACCTGCCGCTGATTCACACATATATGCATACATAAATACAAAATATGAATTAGCTACTATCTTTAAGTAATCGTAACAATAAAACCTTAGATTGCAATAAAATGTACATTATCTGCCAGTGGACGTTGAACATAACAAGGCTTCTTTGTATATAATAATAATAATTTTATTTACAGTCACAGACCAAAATACAAGTGCAACAAAAAGAAAAAGAAAAAATACAATCACAAACAATTAACACCAGAAGCCTTGGCTAAAGGGAATTACAACGACTTCTTGTATATAAAGATGGATATGATTGATATCCACAAGTGAAATCCCTAAGGGAGAAAGAATAGAGATTTGGAATGAAGTTTCTCTGTTGGATTTACTTCTAAATAAGTACTGTAAGCATAGGACCACAGCGTTTGAGCCTGACACAAAAAGAGAACTATGTGAAAAATTAAAATGGAAATATATGCTTAATAGTAGTACCAAATTTACAATCTATAGACTGCTATCAAATATTTGGAGCAACAGAGAACTCCATTCCATATTTTAGATATTTGAAGGTAACTATCATCGCCTCCTAAATTTTCTTGTCTCTAGCTTAAGCAAAGCCAGCTGTTTCATCCTAGAACTAGGAGGTGAGTTCACATAATATACATCCATGATTAACTCCAATCACAACTAGGGTGGGAGTGAAGCTAATTTTTCCCATCTACTTTCTGTCATCCTCATCCTTTCAGTCATGACCATATGTGACTTTCAAAAATAAATAAAAAGAGAAACTATACAATTATACATGCCCTCCTTTGAGGCTGCTATAGTCTGTTATTGACCTCATGCTATGGAGCATAATTGAGGAATATACACAAAGAAATGAAGCTATAGTTTTAATTCTGAATGAAAAAATGGATGTCATGAAGTTATTTGTTTAATAAATGTGCATGATATTTTAATCCCCAAAGTAATTCTAGGCTCCTTACATAAAATTGAACTGATGTCATCTAAGTTGTAGATATGTATGAAAACAAGAATCCATAGGTTGATGATAGCTATGTGATAAAGTGTGGTGATAAAGGAAGAACCAGGCATGAGTTCTGGGAAAAATTGTTTGATAATCCATGAGAATAAAACATTTGTTAGGTGAATTGAATGTGAATAGTAAAAAGATTTTTTTTTAAAAAAAAAAAAGCTTCGGTCATTCAGAGATCCATGAATGAGAATAAGAATGATGATAGTTTGGTGAATATGCTTAGAAAAATGTATTTTTGTTTTGAATACATATCTTCAGATATGTGATACATTATATACAGAAATGAAATATTTCCTTAAAATACATATTCCCAGATATTTAAAAGAATTCAAGCAACAGGTGAAAACCCAATTTATACCAATTTTCATAGAAACTTTAGTGTTTATAGGAAGTATATGTCTTCAAGTAATTAAATTACCTGAAAATTTATAAAATTGTTCCACAAGATCAGTGTGGAATAATATATAAGTGGCAAATACTAGCATTTTGTGTTTAACTCTACTTTTGTATCTTTTCTTTTATGTACACTGAGAGCATATGCACCAAAGACAAATTCCTTGTGTGTCCAATCTCACTTGGCCAATAAAGAATTCTATTCTATTCTTTTCCTTTCTTATGTTAAACATTATTTTGTCTATTTAATAAAGTTGGCAAGGGTTCCAGTATTAAATTAAAAACACGAAGAGATAAAATACATGTTTGACAAGTTTCTTATGAAATCTTTCCGAATGAAGAGTTATTAATCAATCAATATGCATAAAGGTCGCTTGAAATTATCACAAAATGACTGCCATAATGACACCATTCCCATCAATGATGACGCTATTCCCACCATGGTCGTCATGATTATTCATATTGCTCCTCATTCACCAAATCTTCTAGTATTCCTGGGTGTGTTTTTTTTACCATTCCAACTAACTTTCATATTTTTCCTTTTCAAAATCTCAATCAAGCACCATCTTTCCTTACTAAGAATGTCAATTGGTTTATCTGGGGCAAAGAAACATTTGTCAACTCTGAGGGATGAAGCAATGTCTTTTACCTGCCAATTTTCATTTTAAAAAAATCAAAAGAATCTAATTTAATGCCTGGGTGGCAGAGAAACTTGTTGAGTACCTAGGGAAGGGTTTACAGCATAGGCAACAGAAACTTGTAGAATCACTTGAAACATCTGGTACTTCCTGAGCTAGTTGTTAATCAAAGACTGGAAATGAATGAATGGATCTCACAATGGAATGATAACAATAGTGTTTATTAGAACAAGCATTTCATATTTTGTTCATCCAGGAGTTAAGAATGAACAGTGAGGAAGCTAAATTTGCAGAGGAAATAAAATGGGAAATTAAAATAATTTTTAAAATGACAGCAAAGAGCTTCCCAAGAATGCTACCAAATGGGGAGAATGGGTATTCAAATGGGAAATCTGATTCAATGTAAATGCATTTTAAAGTAAGATATATAGTGGCATAAATCTTAATAATCACCATTATTTTAATCATCTTAATTGTTAGCTACCTGCTTATAATTCTAATTCTGAGAACTTTATTAACTCCAAATATTAACACCTAAACCATGATTGTCCCAACCTTTTGGTTTGCCTGGGTCATACTGATTGAAGAGGAATTGTCTTTGGCCACATATAAAATATATAATATAGTTAATGTATACAAATAAAAACTTCATTTTTATATTTATTTTCTTGTGGGGCTGCGTTACTAGCTCTCCAGGGCCATGGGTTGGACATGCCCGAGTCCAACCTGATCTAAACAAAATGTAAATGTAAATGTACAGTTGTAGAGTGGGGAGAGCAGATGTTGCAATTTTACACTGATAATAGAATAGGAACCCTTCAATATATGTCTTTATGATTAAAATATACATTTCAATAAAAACATCTAACCTAGTCATTATATGTTGCAAAAGTTCTTTGGCAATAAGGAGTCCTTAAGTTCTCAGTAGTAAAAGGCTCCCAAACAGCTCTGCTATTAGAGATTTAATAAAAAGGAGAGAATTCTTAGAAATGTTCATCTAAATTCCAAATATTTTAGTCATGTCTGAATTTAAACCATAAAGAACAAAAAACAAGAACACGGCCCCATTACAAAAATAAAAGAATATATGCCGCTGTAAAAACTAGATGGGCCTTTAGTGTGATTCAGCTTGGTTCTCGTCATAGTCTCATGTCTTTAAGTTTTCTTTTACCTCTATGACAAGTTTTGATGACACAGTAACCATAGTTTGACAATGAATGGTCATACTAATTAGTTCCTACTTCTTTATGCAGCTGTGCCAAAATCTTCTTGGAAGGTCTCAAAACAAACAAATGAAACAAAACATCCCCAATGCAAATGTAGCTTCTGTTTTTCAACTTCATTCTTAAGGTGCTTCCGAATTCTGTTGGTGGTGCTACTGAGCTTACTTTATTATTGGCAGTGATAGAGTAATTTTCTTATGGTTTTCTGCTCTGGTTCCTCCAACTCCTCCAGAACTTCCCTGGCTGCTCTCACTTCCTAATCTGAGAAAACTCAATGGGAGGAATCTCCTCATTATATGGTCCCTTGGTGTTCAGTAGAAATATAAGAAGCTAGGAAGGTTGCAAACTGCTGGAGAAAAGATTGAATGAAAGGGAGGACGTTCACATGCATCTCTTGCCAGTTAGTGTAGGAGCATCTCTTTCTCTTGAGTGAAAATGCTCCTTTCCCCTTGAAATAAGTCTTTGAAAAACCCTTTTCCGAAACTGAATGAGAATTGGGGGGGAGGAGATTTTTTTTAATGAGGTACTAGTTACATGGTCTTCCAGTGACTTTTCTTCTTGCTAATCAAAGAACATACAATTTGCTTTAGTGTGTAATTATTTCATTACACACTACTTACATTTCAGTAAGGGTGGGAAACCTGAGAAGAACACATGATAATAAATCAAGCTCTTGATGGCCACAGGCAAACCAGACAACAAGAAGATAAGAGATAACAGAATAACAGAGTTGGAGATCTTCTAGTAAGTTCAACCTCCTGCTCAGATAGCAAACCCTATACCATTTTATTTTATTGTATTTATTTTATTTATTTATTTTTGTCAAGTATGTGTTGGTAATATACATAGATATAACATTGTTTATATACATAAGATGGGTACTGATAAGAGGGAACATTAGGACAGGGACGGTAGGCACGCTGGTGCACTTATGCATGCCCCTTACTGACCTCTTAGGAATCGGGTGAGGTCAACAGTGGACAGTCTAAGGGTAAAGTTTTGGGGGTTTGGTGACGAAACCACAATGTCAGGTAGTGAGTTCCAGGCATTTACCACTCTGTTGCTAAAGTCGTATTTTCTACAGTCAAGTTTGGAGCGGTTCACTTTGAGTTTGTATCTGTTGTGTGCTTGTGTATTGTTGTGGTTGAAGCTGAAGTAGTCGTTGACAGGAAGGATATTGTAGCAGATAATTTTATGAGCTATGCTTAGGTCGTGCCGAAGGCGACATAGTTCTAAGCTTTCTAAGCCCAGGATTTCAAGTCTGGTTGCGTAAGGTATTCTGTTGCGAGTAGAGGAGTGGAGGACTCTTCTTGTAAAGTATCTCTGGACACTTTCTAATGTATTTATGTCCAATATGCGGTGTGGGTTCCAGACAGATGAGCTGTATTCAAGGATTGGTCTGGCGAATGTTTTGTATGCTCTGGTTAGTAGTGTGATATTACCGGAGAAGAAGCTACGTAAGATTAGGTTAACAGTTCTTGAAGCCTTTTTGGCGATGTTCCATTTCAGACCAATGGTTGTCCAATCTCTTCTTAAAAACTCCCAGTGTTGGAGCATTCACAATTTCTGGAGACAAGTTGTTCCACTGATTAATTGTTCTAGCTATCAGGAAATTTCTCCTTAGTTCTAGGTTGCTTCTGTCCTTGATTAGTTTCCATTCATTGCTTCCTGTCCTGCCTTCAGGTGCTTTGGAGAATAGCTCTTCTTTGGGACAATCCCTGAGATATTGGAACAGTGCTATCATGTCACCCTTAGTCCTTCTTTTCATTAAACTAGACATACCCATTATTCCAGCAACTGTTCTTTATATGTTTTAGCTTCCACTCCCCTAATCATCTTTGTTGCTAGATAGGGAATGCTATGTTTTCATCCAAAGATTGCATTCTGTCTTCTTGATCTCATGGAGAAAGAAGTATTCTGAGCTCTTCTTTATGAACCTACTGTGCTCAGCTGAAATTTGTACCAACTTTGCATTTCCCGTGATGCTATGAAACTTCTAGCAATCTTTGCAAGCTGAGCCACTAATTTAGAATATTTCCTCTATTTCCTCTATAGCTGCAAGGTGAAAGTTTCTTACTGGTGCAAACTCTTCCCTTTCCCTCTTGAAGTGAGAACTGTGACGTGTCATTGTGGTTCTCTTATTGGAACTTTGCAGAAGTCCTATGTAGCGGCCAGTTGGCTTTATTTTTATTTTTACTTTTTTCCATGCCACGAGAAGCCAATTGAGTACAAGAGGAATATCAAAGCCAGAGGGAGTGATGGCTGTCAGAAAAGTAGGGGAGAAGTGAGGACATTTGCAGAATGGTGCACAAATCTGCTAATGAGTTAGAGAGACTAAAATGGCAACAATGTGGGGAAAAACCAGAGGATTCAGTACCGTTACCGAAAACTGCATTAAAGACAGTTGTACTTAAGTTCTCCCATTGGTTTCACTATTCTTGCATAGAATAATAGGGATTTTTATGGTATCATTCTCAGTAGCACAATCCCAACAATACTTTAATTTCCAGCATTCGTTGACTAGTGAATAGCTTTACTGGGTCAACATTGATAAAAGCTCACAGTTATAAATGTAGTTTTTCTGTTAAGTTGGGGTCGAAATGAAGAGGTAGGACTCGCATAGTGAAGTCAGCTCTTTATTAGTTCTCAGTACATCTCTGGCTGAGCGGCCCGGCAGCTCCCTCTTTTAAAGGGAGCTGTCAGGCAGTCCAGCCAATGTGGTTGCTTTATTCTCCTGCTCCTCGCTTGAGCCAATCATTTTATTCTTATGTTGTTTCCTGCTTCAAGCGGACCTTGGTGAAGCCTTCATCCCAGGCTTCACTCCTCATTACCATATTCAACATTTTCCACACACTGGATATTTAGAGGGAAGAAGTGGATCTTTTAAATGCAATCTTATTTTGGCATTTCATTAGTCACATCAGCATTTCAGGAAAGTGTAGCCAGCTTTGTAGGTTACCCAATTCAAAGATCAATCTCTGGACTTTAAGACTACAAGTTGTACTTATCACCTCACTCTGCTCTCAGGAAATATGGCAATATGACAATGTTACATTAATCATCCCTTTGCAATGGGGAACATGCTAATGCTAAAACTTGACTCTTGCCTATAATAATGTCAGCTATTTATAATCGTGCCCTACCTGTTTGGCAGCTAATCCAGGATGACAAACATTTGCATGTCTTATTTTTTTCTAAAAAAATACCTGCCTAAGAAGTAGTTGTCATGATAAAAACCAATATTTCCCAACCTTATGTTCTCTAAAAGTGGTTGGGACAAACTCCTGCACTTCCCAAGAATTCTGGAAATTGTGTTGTATTTTGAAATCCTGAGAATTCCTGTGACAATTTATGCAAAACCCCCACCATATTTAGAAAGCCTGATCAAGACCATTGCCCAATATTAGATAAGGCTGGCAGTCCCCTTTTGCTAGTTTCTTCACATTCTCTGGAAATGAATGCTGTTTCAATGTGCCTATGCTTTAAACCAGTGTTTCCCAACCTTGGCAACTTGAAGATGTCTGGACTTCAACTCCCAGAATTCCCCAGCCAGTGAATGCTGGCTGGGGAATTCTGGGAGTTGAAGTCCAGACATCTTTAAGTTGCCAAGGTTGGGAAACACTGGTTTAAACACTGTATTCCAGTGAAATACAGAAGTTGACTGAATCTCAAAGCAATCTTGGCATCCACTGAATGGAAGCTACTCTACTATGGCAACTATGATAAGACTGGGGCAGCAATTTTTTAAAAAATCATAATTTCATATTTTACTTCATCCTAATGAGCATAAGGGGGAGGAACATGTGGTTATAATTCAGGACTGAGAAGCCAAAAATGTCAGTTGTTGCCCTTCTCCACACCAAAGCTGTATGGACATGTCCAGACAGTTTCCAGGAATCAAGACTGACTTGAAGGCCCGCACGCATACACACATACACAAAGCTAATTTACAGAGCATAAATAAAGTACAGACAGAACAACAAAATAATTGTCAGTCACCTTGGAAGGATTACTACATTATTTCAGGGATTTTTATGGACTGAAATAGCATGAGTCTAATGTTGGATCTCATGCAAATGAGGAGAGGGAAACATATTGTTGATGAAAGAAGAACACCCTACTGGGAGTGGTGGCACTTGAAGCATAATCTCTGTTGAGGATTTGAATTTATGGTGGTTGATGTATTGGTAGAAGGCCCTTCTTTAATTAGGCAGGTTATATGTGATTTTTAGACTACGGCTATAAAATTATTTCACGGGAGCAAGCAACATTGAACTTGGTGACCTGTCTGTCTGTACATTATGCAATGACATAGTTATTTCATATTTCCCAGGTTTACACAAATGGCTAAACTTGGGTTCCTGCTGATTGCATAGGTGTCCATAAATACCTCCATTGCATCCTTTGCCTTTTAAAATTTTTAGCAGATGATCTTAATTGTAAATAAAATGTTCAAAAAAATGTCCATGCTTCAAAGCAAAGCACCAGTCTCCAGAATCTTCTAAAGACTTAGGGCATCTTTCAGATATAAAAATATTAACTGGATGCCTCACTGATCTTTGCTTATAAATATTTATTCAGTAATGGAGTCTACAATAAATTGAGATTTGAGTGTGAATATCCTTAGCGCATCCTCACAATTCTTTTAAATTGGTATTTTGTAACTGACCACTGATTGTGACAGCCAGTTGTGAATATCACCCATAACAACCATTTACTTTAAATACCTCCAAACATATTCTCGTGTATTATAGTGTGCTGTTTCTCTTTCTTCCCAATTGATGAGTGTCTTGTAGCTTAGGTCTTGTAACTGGCCCCCAAATGTTAAGACCTTATGCTAAGCCATGAAGAATGATTTATTAAAGCTAAACAATCCACATTATGATTTTGCATATATGTGAACCAAATCAGTGAATGTTCCTTTTCAGTAAAAACCCAAACCCCGTGCCTTGAATTTAACTGGAAAATACATTTTATGTGGCTTGTACTTTACCTTTCTTGTACTTTATGTACAGTATATCCATGAAGCAATTGGCAATAAATAACAAACCTAGGCTTCTGTATCTGAATGCTGTATTAAACTTGAGTAACTACCAGTTGATTGGTTGCCCTTGCTCATGAGAGAAACCAATAGGAAAATGTATACAAACTGAGGTATATACCGGTAGTCATCTTTATATCAATGTAATGAATAAAGCAATCTATTCAGCTGAGTTGTGTGGTCCTCTTCATACTATACAGTATATGAAAAGGATGTGTACTATACAGTATACACATGAAAAGGACTCTTGTAAAATCTCAATTAGTGAAACTCTATTTGGAAGCAGAAAACGTTAGGAAAATCATGGTTTCTGCATGCTATAGTTATTGCCACACACCTTCTTCGACAGGTCATCCGTCCTGTCCACGGATGAAACATGCCTTCTCTTGATTATGTATGCAGGTTCTCTTTTTTGGGTGCATGAACACAGAAAGCTCTCCCCGAGGGTAGAGCAAAGGTGAATTCTACAGTCCTTGTGTGGAGGAGGAAAAGTGCCAGTAAGCCAAAAACAGTCTTCATAATAGATCAGTAATTTATAAAAAGAAAGTTATTTTATTAATCAGGTTTGGGATTAGGCAGAATGGCTCTTCTCCAATTCTATGAAGTATTTATTTATTTATTTAGTGAGATTTATATACCGCCTCACAGTGCAAGCACTCTCTAAGCGGTTTACACCAGTAAGCAATGTATATTTATATTGCCCCCAACAATCTGGGTCCTCATTTTACCTACCTCGGAAGGATGGAAGGCTGAGTCAACCTTGAGCCGGTGAGATTTGAACCGCTGACCTGTGGATCACAGTCAGCTAAAGTGACCTGCAGTACTGCCTCTAACCGCTGCGCCACCTCGGCTCTTTTCAAGCAAAGGTGCCTGTAAATACAGTTTTGATGAATGAAAGGAATGTCTCTTAAGATGTGACCAAGGGACAGATGATCTCCATGATTGTGTTTCGTCTTCCTAATGGCTCCCATTTTTCCCCAACACAAGTGATTTGGCCAGATAATTCCCAGGCGTATTCTGAAAATTATATGATTAGCAAATGACTCATTCTTTTTGATACTTGGCCAAGGAAGTGGAAATCGCAAACCTGCATATTTTTGACAATTTATGCTGGAAGTGGAAAGAGAGAGCAGAGAGAGTTACGGTACTTTTCTTCCCCTAGGAAATGCTAGAAGATTATGAGTGTTCTTAATCATCTGACGAGGAGCAGTGTCTGCTGGAATGTACACTCTCATTTTATGCTCTGTAATATAAACCTAACATCTTGGAAACATTGGAAACACCCCTAATCTCCAGTGACCTCTTTCTGAGGACGCTATTGGCTATTCTCAGCATCCCTGAAACTTCTTGTCACTGTGAAATGAGATGCTATAAAATACTGCTGAATGTACAACAGAGGAAAATATTTATTCATTCAGCTGTAAATTAATTCTCCCACAGGATTTATGACAATTTACAACACCCAAGAATTACACTGTCTGATGCCATATCAATAAAAAAATATTTATCAATTTAACATGATTTCATACAAGTTAAATCCTCAGTAGATGACAGTCCTGATTTATATCAGCCTTATCCAATCTGGTACTTTTCCTGTGTGCCGGGACTAAAATCCCCAAGACTCCCAGCCAGCAGTCTTAATAGATAGGAAGTGGGAAATGCTGTGTTGAAGAAGGGCTAAAGCAGATCGTAGATTCTCCACCATTTTTTGATTGGTTTCTTGGCTTGGTATTATTTATGCATATCTTTTCACTGTTATTTTTGTATCCCGAGACTGAATATTCTGGTTTTAAAACAAAGTTGTTCCGCTGTAAAACGGAACTTCCACCAGTTTTCTTTCACATTCAAATCTCTGTGTATTGGTTATGTTAATAAAATACTGTAAACTGGGAGCAACTGCCTCACTTTTATATCTACAGATACATCATCGCAATTTCAGATTACAGACTGCAATTCAACACAACTCTAAGATTGTAAAGAGGCTAGTATTACCAGTGCAAATTATGGCACTCAACTAATTTGTGCTTGCTTTTACTTACTGTGGTTGTCCTTTATGCAAATAAAATGTGTGATTAGAGTGAAAAGGTATCAGCGTAATTTCTGGATTTGTCAACCTTGCAGCCCAAATGACTGGAAAAACTATCAAAAGACCTTTTTTTCCCCCACCAGGTCTCAAAAAAGACACCCACAAAAGGGAAGCCATCTGGTGCTTACTTTCCTAGCATGGTGGGAAGGGAAAAGAAACGGGAATCCACCGAATGGAGGCTACATTAATTGCAGTTTGGATAGAACTCCTGGCTATCACTACAGGCAAAGTGGAGGAAAGAGTTGAAATACAGAAAAGTTTTTTAAGTCAGCTTCACTTCCAGCTGCTTTATGCATGACAGGCAATCTGCTGAAGGCTGCAATGAAGAAAAGCTATATAAAGCGTAATCTCTCAGGCTTGGATAGTTGCTCTGAATACATTGAGCAATTTTAAATGATTGCAAATTTCACACTGAGTCAGAGGATCTGAAATGCAAAATTCTATATAGCTTATTTTGGAAAGAGCTAAAGCAAAGATCCTCAGTCTTTTCTAACCCCAAACCAGATTTAATCCTTGACATACTACTTTGAAAAGTAGTATTTTTATTTATCCTAGATTCCCCCCCCCCATTTTACTTTTCTACACTTCTGCCATTTATTTCCTCTTTCTGTCATTTCATTTCCTCTATCATTTCATTTTTATTTTTTAAAATGAAGATAGTGGTTTTTGCATAACTATGAAGACCACTTCATTGGCTTCCCTACCCATATCAGACCCGGAGCTTTCAGATTCAGGTTAATGTCAGGGTTGCAAGTAACACCCACAACAGAATCAAAATTCCGAGGCAGGCATCTTCCTCAAAGTATAAATTTATTGGAGATGTCATATTGGCACATCTGGGGAAAACCCAAATCTGAAAACCCTGCGTTTTCCCCACCCAAAGTAAAGTCAAAGTTCCTTCTCCTCAGTCCACATGTGCATCACGTGGTCCAATCACGTGGTCCACTGTCCCAACTCCGGTTGACTTCCGTTCAGGGGCGGGTTGCTCTCTTACCTCGCTACCGGAGCTCTGCGCGCGCATCGCCACGTTTGGTGCACGTGAGTGCTTGCTATGCGCACGTGCCCCTCGCACAATTTTGCTTCCACGCTTGCATGGAAGCAAAATCTCGCCAAAATCTCGTGAGCATCCCCCTCACGAGATTTCACTGAGATTTTGCTTCTGCACATGCGCAAAAGCAAAAAAGCCCAAAAATACAGCACCAGAGCAGCCGCGCTCAAATAGCGCCATCTGCTGGCCACTGCCGGTACTGTAGAGTGGGCTGCACCGATAGGAACCCACCACTGCTTCCATTCACGCCTCACCAGGTGCTGGCGAGACGTCCTTGATTCCCAGGGGAAAGAATGTTGTTATGATTGCAACCCCACACTATCTCCATCTCCTCCCTCCCGTTTCCACAGCTTGCCCAGCCACAGCTGTGGCAGCCCTGAAGACTCCCATTAAAGATGGCTCCAGGGCTGACACGGTGATTTTCTGGTTGCAATTAATATATTGGAGTATATGAAAATGTGGGGGATTCCAAAAAAGCTATTTATTGAACATGAGTTTGCCTTACTCATAAAAATTTATAAATGGTTCAGTTGATATTGTCCTCCATTTGCAACCATCCCATAATTCCCATTACATCCTCTATTACTTTTCTTTCAAGAAAAAAATAAGTTATTGGGGAATTAAAAACAGAATAACTATATTTGTAAGGTCAAGGGCCATCTTAGTGGAATCTTAGTGGAATCTTTTCACTAAGGGTTGCAATTACTCATTTGTACAACAGCATAGCCTGCTCCATATATCACCTGGTTGCCACAATTTCCTAAGAAAGAACAGGTTAAGGAATCTGATGTGATAATTTGCTTATCGAGATTGTTCTCAATCCGTTTCTATTTATGGGTATTACTGATAGCAAAAAATATGCATTGTTTGCTATCAGTGCACCTGAAGGCCAGACAAGGAATAATGGATGGAAGCTGAACAAGGAGAGATTCAAACTGGAAATAAGGAGAAATTTTCTGACAGTGAGAATAATCAATCAATGGAACAGCTTGTCTTCAGAAGTTGTGGGAGCTTCATCACTGGAAGCTTTCAAGAAGAGACTAGATTGCCATTTGTCAGAAATGGTGTAGGGTCTCCTGCTTGGGCGGGGGATTGGACTAGATGACCTGCAAGGTCCCTTCCAACTCTGTTAATCTGTTAGTGTAGATCTTTTATTCTGAATTATCATGTCAGCTGAATAAATAATTCAGATCTTTTAAATCTAAAAAAAATAATCCTACTTGAGCTAAACTCACATAATCATGCACGTTAATTGATATAAATTGAGTTTTGACTAATGCTGCCCAAATTCAAATTGGAGAAAAACGTTCTAATGTCACATTGATGTTTCCTTACATAGGCCATATTTTCAGTACCTGTATGAGTTTATGCTAACTCTAACTCACACTTGCATTTGGGAAACCCCATCTTTTTACAATTTTAGACTGAACAATTCATTTTGTTCTTATTGCTGCTTTCACTTTGAGGTGTTGTTGTTGTTGCCAGCATTAGATAATTTTATACAGAGACTAAAGGGATTCAGGAACTAATTATTGCTAATCAAACCAAGTTCCTTTAGAACATATATCCAATATATCCTTATTTTGTGATTCTTTAGGACACTTCTATCCATGAATTTGTTTTTATTGCACTCCTGATGTATATTCTCCTATTTAAAAAGAGCTATATATCTGCAATTTCCCACCCCCCCAATTACTTGTACAAGGATTATTCTGTATACTATTCATGTTGTCTTGTATTTTCTGTTATGGATTACACCAGTAGAGGCTAAACCAATTTCGTTGTATACATGATGTTCAATAACAATATTGACTGCTATTATTATTATTATTATTATTATTATTATTATTATTATTATTATTATTATTATTATTATTATTATTAGTAGTAGTAGTAGTAGTAGTAGTAGTAGTAGTAGTAGTATTTGTATTTATGATTATACATGTACTAAAGTTTTGGAAAATATTATCAATATATCATATGATACCAGTTTACATTGTTTTGGAGAGTGGTAAAGGAATACCTTATTTGATCAGAAATTGGTATGGTTAATTGCTCACGCTGCTGATTTATTGGTGTGGAACTTTTTGATTGGTTGTCGCTGATTTTTTTTCTTGTTACATCATTTTAGTTTTTTAATGAAATTTTAATTGGTTTAAATGTTTTGTTTGAAATTACTTTAAGTTTTATTGAGGGATTTGTTTCCATAAAACCATGGGAGAAGAAAAGAATAAAAGAAAAGAAAAGATAAACAGTAACCTGAACAGGTCTTCATCTACCCAAAGTAATGATAAAAGCATACAAACTGAACACACATTTTTGCTTAATTTGATCTTGTGGTCCTCAGAATGAACTCTCAGTTACTCAAACTCATAGCTTTCAGCCTGCTTACTGGTGGATGACTCACTCTTGAATCATTTTTGATGGACATGAAATTTCTTTCTCTGACTTATTGCTTTAGTAAGACATTTGCATGACTGTTTTCTGTAAATTCTCATAACTACTTAGTGAACATGGGAAGTACTAGAAAGGTAGTCCCATTTGCCTGAAAATGTTTAGCTAATTACATGCAGGTCTATTTTGTGTAATACTAAAATAGGTTGTTTGGAAGAAGTCCAATATATGTTAATTACTCTATGAAATGTATGGCTAGGAAGTTCAGAAGCAATTAAACTCTGGGACAATGTATTAGATACATGATTTCACAAAATAACTAAAAAGAAATGACCTGATCATTAATTTTGAATATTTAAATGTTGGGAAACATATTCATTCATTCATTCATTCATTCATTCATTCATTCATTCATTCATTCACTCATTCACTCATTCATTCATTCATTCATTCATTCATTCATTCATTCATTCATTCATTCATTCATTCTTAGGGGCTTTTACATTCAAGTCAAACTTTGAACATATTCAAGAAGACCTTAGGATTATTATGTGAAATTCACTAGGTTTCTTACTTATTATAATCCTATTTTTTAAGTTTAAGTTATCCTGTTTTTTCCCTTCTGTCTCTCTCTGTACATCACCATTATTTCTGATACTGCAATGGACCTGGTAAATAGCTTCAATTATGAAGATAATTTGAATGGGTAAGGTGGTGCTGTCAATTTACTCAGTCTGTGTATTCATGCGTAAAAACTAGTTTCAACATCCTTCTCCTCAGCCCTATGTGGAGTAATGCTGGATATCATGGCTGACCTATTTAGAGAATGAGTTCCAGATGTCTCTGCACTTTCAAAGAAATCATTTATTTCCTTGAGTTGCTTTTGGTTTTTATTCCACAAAGAACATCCAAGCATCCGTTTTGTTGATGAAATCTGGATGACAAAGGATGGCATGCTAAATTGACAACACCTCAGGCATTTGGTGAGCTTGTCTTGACCTGCAGACAGTATGACTTAGGCCAGGGTGAACTTCTGTCTATGAAACATAATATCTGGATGGCATTTCAGCTTGGGGGTTTCAATAGCCTGTACTTAGGGTCCAAACTGCATCCACTGTTTATTTCTTAGTTTACAGCATTCTACAAAGAAAGAGAGCCTATGTGATGGACTGAGGGAGAAATAGTGATCAATTTCATTCCCTTTGAAATATGCCAGGCTTGGAAAATGTTACTTCCTTCCCAAGGCCTCAGCCTTAGATACCTTCAGGGCAAGAACAGAGAAACTACTTTTCAGGATCAAGTTAGCCTTTGAGAAGAGAAAAGATGTCTACAAAGTAGAGTTGTTTTCTGTATCCCTCTGCTTTCTTCTCATTAAAAAAAGAAAACAAAAGAAAAATGGCAATTTCAAGGATCCTTCCCTTTCTCAAAAAAATATTTCAACAAACTTTGGTTGAAGGTTCTTGGCTGCCAGCTGCTATGGCCTAGAGGTGGAGCTCTTGCCTCCCAATCAGGAGGTTGTGAGTTCGATCCTAGGTAGAGGCAGATGTAGGGTCTCCTGCTTGGGCAGGGGGTTGGACTAGATGACCTGCAAGGTCCCTTCCAACTCTGTTAATCTGTTAAATGCCTACATCAGATAGAAATAACAAGGGTTTTCAGGCTCAGGGTTTCTTTGCAGTGCTGCTACTCTCCCATGTATTTCTGGGATTTCACCTATTCCTCTATTTTGGCTTGGGGATGGCTTGATGTTCTTTCCACAATGCATTCACCATGGCCCCTGATTGGCAGAATTACTCTTATCAGTCCTGCGTCCATATTCCCATTTTCCTTATCATTCAGGCTTAGAAGAAGAAAGTGGCAGAAGGGTTGCCAATGTCAACACATTTTTTTAAAAAAAAGAATAAAGGCAGGTCCGTGATATCTGGTTCCACTATTCGTTAATGAATTTGTAAAACCAAACGTCAAGTCTATCTTTTCATTGTTTTATCAATAAATCTGCAAACAAATAAGGCTCAGGTTTACAGTGTTCTACTAACAAAATTGTAGGGAAACAGAGAAGGGGGCATCCTTGCCTGAGCAGATAGCAATTGATTGGCATGTTTGCATACAATGAATGAAGCATGACAATGAATGAAGGCAGCATTACTTGAAGCACTTCAAGTCAGAAAATATTACTTTTGACACTTAGCAGAAAGAAATAGATGGAGGTAGCTTTCTTAGAGGAGTGGGAGCAAACAGAGCATGGCATGGTGCATACCTTCCCGTTCTAAGAAAGTATGTTATATTGTTGTTGTTTCTAATCATTTGTGGATCTTCTTGGATGAGCAGAATATATGATCTATTGTTTCTTCTGCTTCTTTGCACAATCTGCACTCTATTATTATTAATAATATTATTTGTAGTACTATTAATTAAAGTAGAATTCATTAAATTACTTTCATCTAATAAATGTTTAGGGTTAATGAGCAATTTGAAACTTCATGAAGGGGTCAATGAGCTGAAGAATTTGGGACCTCTGATCTATACTATCCATCCATCCATCCATCCATCCATGGATACGTATGACTATGATGACATTTGCTTGATAAGGCAATGACATTACATTGCATTACAACTCCTGGCTTCTCTCACTCTTGGCTTTAGTGAGATCTGAATATCTGGGAATTAAAATTCAATTACATATGTCATTAAATACTACTGCATTATGCTGTATTGTTGTGATAATTCCTAGAGAGGGTATTCCAAAAATATTGGTAGAACGTTTGGTGCTTGAAATCTTGGTCTATTTCTGAAACTCACCAAGTCATTTTATCAAGGAAAGCGATGATGATGGCAGCAGAAAGGCCATTTCTTTACCTGTTTTATGTGGAAGTTTGAAATGGCTATCTCTGAGCATCCAATGATTTTTTTTCCACTTGGAAATCAGATGTGGTTTTTGCGCTTGAGGTGGGGAAAAAAAGATTTGTATTGACTATTTGCTTCAGATGTTGTTGTGATTCTGCTTCAGTTCTCTTGTTTTATAACTCACTTTTTGGATCATACTTTAATGTTGGTGTGTGGGTGAATGTGCTAGTACACATATACACACAGACAAACAGCTGGTTTGAATATATTATCTTGTAACAACTTTTTATTAAGCTTACTATAACAGACCCTTTACGGTTCTGTTTTTTATACATTCACTGTAGACCTAATCTGAATGACTCAAGATTACAGAGCTACTGCCATTCAAAGACTTTCATATCCATTTTTAAATCTAAGATATCTAAGAAAACAAGGTGTTGGGTTGATTGCTTGACAAATTGCTGAAAGGATTTGCCTCTCAACCATAAATCCAACATGAATTCCACAGGGCACTTTTACAACCCAAAGAACATGTAAAAACCTCTAAAGGAATCCCACTAACCTGGACTGTATAAGCAAAAGTGAATGCAAAAAGCAAGCTAAGGGAAATCTGAAGCACCACTCACAAACTCAAGATAAGACAACTGCAACAAGACAACATAGCCTTAGAGCCACATCAAACATGCTGCATTTACATCATCTTGACTTTTTGTTCTTTTAGTTTTATGTTTATAAAGAGCAAAAAAAAGAAAAAAAGAAATGTGATGAGTGACCAATGATCTTCTAACTACTTACCTCTGGGAATTTCCATAAAGCATAGCATAATGTTTCAGAGCAGGATTTTGAGGGTGAAATCTAAAGCTTTGCTTGGGAGGAAGCCTTTAAATGCAAGTTTAATTTATTGAGAAGGGAAATAATTTGCACTACTTTATAAATAGAGGGTGTTTGTGTTAGAAGGCTATCCCCTGAAGCAAAGCATGGACAGACAATTTAGGAATTCTTGAAGCAGCTCTATGGAGCCTTCAACAGGATACAAGACTTCAGGGCTTCAAGTAGAGAGATTGGATAGGGGCTTCGTGGCTTACAAAGCATCCCTGAAATACACCATGCAGCAATACTCACAATTCACAAATTAGCAACTCATCACATTTATTTTGTATTTGTTTTGTTTTATTCTACTTGGATATCACCCAGGGGTGGGTTCCTCCCAGTTCGGACCATTTCGCCCACACTGGTAACGACCCGCTGGTGACATCACGATGACATCACCAAACCAGATCGGTCGATGCTGGTCCATCTTTTTTTTAAATTTTTTAAATTTTTTTTTAAATTTTTCTTCTTCTGAGCATGTGCAGAAGCTGAGTTTCCGGCACTGTGCATGCGGTCGCCTTCTTGTTTTCGGCTTTCTTTCTTTTCTTTTTTTTGAATTTTTTTGAATTTTTTTGAATTTTATTTTGATTTTTTTTTCTTCTGAGCATGTGCAGAACCCAAGTTTCTGGCACTGTGCATGTGGTCGCCATCTTGTTTTCAACTTTCTTTAAAAAAAAATTAATAAAAAAATTTTAATTAAATTTTTTATTTTATTTTTCTTCTGAGCATGTGCAGAAGCCGAATATCTGGCACTGTGCATCTGGTTGCCATCTTGAGGAAG
This sequence comes from Diadophis punctatus similis, assembly GCA_023053685.1. NCBI lineage: Eukaryota > Metazoa > Chordata > Lepidosauria > Squamata > Dipsadidae > Diadophis > Diadophis punctatus. The sequence goes on from JALIGW010000005.1 coordinate 53,820,761, forward strand.
CGAACCGGCAGCGAGGCAAGTTAGAACCCACCCCTGCTTGGGTCCCCTCAACTTTTCAGTCCCAGAAAGTGGCTGAAAAATGCCCTTCTCCTGTTTTGCAGTCATGCACCATTTTCTGTCCTTGCCTCCTTCCCGTTTTTATTTGGTTTTCCCTCCCACCCTGAAAGGAGCTTCAAGCAAAAGGAAGGGAGAGGAGACAGAAACAGAGACGGAGACAGAGAAAGGGAGAGAGAAGGAGAGAGAGGGAGAGAGGGAGAGAGTGGGAGAGAGGGAGGGAGAGAGAGAGAGAGAGGGAGAGAGGGAGAGAAGAAGAAGAAGGAAGTACCACAAACCCTGGCACTAGACATGGCTTCAGAAGACACTTTGAAACAGCACAGCAATTTAGGGCTGGAAGACATCTAGTCCAACCCTCTGCTGCAGCAGGAAACCTTACATTGTCTGGATTATTTTGGTGCCTCTAACAGAGAGGAAAATTGCCAGAAAGGAGAAGGAGTTTACTAGGACAAGGCTGCCATGCAGAGGAAGGCAGAGATAGTCCTTGACTTATGACCACAACTGAGCCCAAAATTTTGGTTGCTAAGCAAGAGCGTTGTTAAGTGAGTTTCACCACATTTTACTCAATCCATGACATCTCCTGGCTCTAACAGTCATGTGCAAACTAGGGAAGTACATCTGAAGGCATGTGTAATGTTCTAATGTACAGAAGTTATGGTTAAATGTGTGGCAGAAAGTGGACTCTGGGTGTGTTTTTCCAAATGCAGTAAGTGAGGTTGAATGTGTATAGTTTTAGAAGAGGTGTGTGTATGTGTGTGTGTGTGTACATATACATACATTATATATAGTAGATAATGTATATTTTTATGTGCCTGTGTAATATGTATGTACACATATGGCATATATACATAGGATTAAATAGTATATTTTAGATGTTCAGTAGTAGTAAATAAATAGACAGGGAAATTGTATCTTGTTGAGGCCTTTGAGGTGAGGAGAGGCCAGGCACCCTAACCCTAACCCTTGATGTGAGTGATGTCAAGTTGGCCACACCCACCCAGTCACATGACCACCCAGTCATATGATCACTAAGCCACTCCCACCCAATCACATGACCGTGAAGCCACTCCCACCCAGTCACATGACTGCCAAGTCACTCCCACCCAGTCACATGACCAAGCCACTCCCACCTGGTCACATGACCATCAAGCCACTCCCACAAAAGTAAGCCATGCCCACAAAAGTAAGCCACGCCCACAGAGTGGCAGTAAAAAAAATTGGAACCCACCCCTGATATAACCTGACTTCAACCAACAATGTCTTGATGGATAAACAAAAAGCATAAATAGTCAAGTGTAGAATGCTACAAGTTAAGTTTGGATATCCAAAGTATGGAAAATCAAAAGTGTGAAATACTGAAAATTATATCAGACATAGAATTTTTCTCTGTGTGACTTGCTGATTTTTGTGCTACTCATATTTAATTATCCAAGATGGAAAATATAAGTGTTTTCTCTGGATATAAATATTTTATTTTTATTAGGGCTGTGTGTGCTTCAAGAACGATTCCTAAGAGATGCTTTGGCATATGTGAGAGTGCAATTTATTTCCCTAGCACTTCTTTAAAACAGTCATATCTTTTTTCAAGCTTTCCTGCTACCATAAAAAAAATAGTCCTCCTTTAATGAGTTGACCCACTAAATCAGCCTCATCTTTCTTCAGACTTGCAAAGAAGTCTGGGGAAAAACACAATTGTTTCTATAGCTATATATATATATATTTATAGCTGTTAAAAGATTCATGTTTCTGGATTGTATTTGGTAACCATGGAATTTTCAGGGAAGAAACATTGAGATGAACCAGTGGAATAGTATCAGGTTAGAGATTATAAATGTTAATTTACTATAATTTTGTACTACCCTTCCACAAAAGTGGACAAGATAGTATTATATATAGACTATTAACTTTTCCTAGTTCCCTCATTTATTTTTTGCAATATATACTGTATTTTGAAATCACAGAACTTTTTTCATTATGTATGTATGTGTGTCTTTTGTAATATATGTGTTTGTTTTGGACACCCGTGACATTCATATACACTGTGGTAATCTATGCATATTTGTAATGTTACATAGCTTTCTTCCTGTATATATTTAATACATTCTTAGGTCTAGTTTTTAAAAGCCTATTGGCTCATTTAGTTTAGGATGCTATTGAATGGTAAGATTTTAATTTAGTATAGCACAATATATTGTATGATGTATGACATACGTATATATAGAAAACTATAAATAAGATACCATTACATGATAAGACTTTAATTTAGTGCATATCTTATGATATGTGACATATCTTAAATAGTGTGTGTGTGTGTGTGTGTGTGTGTGTGTGTGTGTGTGTGTGTGTGTGTGTGTCTGCAAATTTGGTTTTCTTTTTCTTTCTTGAGATTTTGGTTTGTTCCCTAATGAGGGCTGCATAGATTTGCATTCTGTTTTCTTTTGTTACAGACCATATAGTATGAGAGACCTCAGAGGTTGGATTATCCTCACGTGCTGCTTTAATTAATTAATTAAATGACTAAATAATAGAACCTGTTAGGAAGTCTCTGGGCCTGAAGCAAAGGGAGGTGTTGGTGGACCGCAAACAATTCAGGCAAGCCCATTCCTGTAATTACCAAGTTCAAGGGCCTTGTTGAATGTATGAAACAATTCCTAACCATGGATCAAAAACGGGATTGGCTTGCTTTTTGTGAGGGTGGTTTAACTGGAATGCAAAGAGATGGTCAGAACTGAGAGGGGTGGGGCTGTATACAACCAGAGAATGAAGAAAACGCATGATACAATTATTACAAGAATCAGCTTTTGAGCTTATGTGAAAATTGCAGCAAACAGAGAGGTGGAATATTAGAGGACTATTATTTATTTATTTATTATTAGGTTCTTCTATGCCACCCTACTCCCTAAGGACTCAGGGCGGCGTACATTTTAAAAGAACACTAAACAATAAACATTCATTTAAAAACAATTTAAAAACATTAAAAAAGTTAAAAGACGTTCAACAACATACATACTGGGGGAGATCTCGGATAAAAACTAGTCTCAAACCCCTGTCTGCAGGAAGAGCCATGTCTTGATGGCTTTCTGGAAGGCCAGCAGGGTGGGGATAATTCGGATCTCTGGGGGAAGTTGGTTCCAGAGCACGGGCCCCCCCACAGAGAAGGCCCTCCCCCTAGGGCCCGCCAGCTGGCATTGTTTGGCTGATGGGACCTGGAGGAGACCCACTCTGTGGACCCTAACCGGTCGGAGGGAAGTATGAGGCAGAATGCAGTCCCGGAGGTAACCTGGTTCTAAGCTATGTAGGGCTTTAAAGATGATGATCAACACCTTGAATTGTACCCGGAGACCAATGGGCAGCCAATGCAGCTGGCGGAGTATGGGTGTTACATGGGTGTATCTTGACACACCTACCACAGCGCGCGCAGCCACATTTTGCACCAGCTGGAGTCTCCGAATACTCTTCAAGGGTAGCCCCATGTAGAGCGCATTGCAGTAGTCCAATCAAGAGGTGACAAGGGCATGAGTGACCGTGAGCAGAGCCTCCTTCTCCAAGTATGGTCGCAATTGGTGCACCAGGCGAACCTGTGCAAAAGCCTATCTACAATGAGCAGGTTAAACCAAATTTTCCAAAGACCATTAACCCTTCCCCCATCACCCTATCCCCAGCATTCCTCGCCATTAGTCATGGTGGCTGAAATAGAAGGCTGAAAATATCTGGAAAGCTGTGTGATCTCCTGATGACCTATTGACCCTTTATTTCCTGACATTATTTTTCTCCAAACTGATAGGTAAAATCTTATGAATTGTCTACTTCTGCTTGCTGATACTTTCTTTTTGTTGCACATCTCTGGTTGCCAAAGAACTGAAATGCACTGTCAATTTTCAAATATTCTGGCTGATAGGAATGTGCATTTTTTTTCTGGTATCTTTGGGCTTTGGTTTTACAACAGGATTGACTCCTGCTATGCCCTTGCTTGTAGCCTATGTTTTCTTCAACCAAGCCCAGAGATGATGAATAATGTAATGCTAAGTCAGCCAGCATACAACACTTCCAAGCAACACTTCCATGCATGCATGGCTGGCTCAGGAATTCTGGGAATTGAAGTCCACAGGTCCTCAAAGAACTGTAGTTTGCCTACCCCTGGTTTATACCAAACAATGCAGTGGGGGGAAACGTGTCACTTGTAGCAATAATACACCACTAGGAGGCAAGGAAGTCATAATTCCAAATAGAGTTTATCCAATGAACTTGCCAGAGAAACGTACACACAAAGATTTTTCCTTGTCGGAAAAATCCAAAGATCAGTAGAATGGGGCCCTCAAAACTTTTGAAAATTTCTATTTAAACTTTTGTTTTTCTCCTTTTGCTCTTTCTGAAATCACAGACAGAAGGGAGCCAAGGGAAGCATTAAACTATCATGCCTAAGGAGGGGCGAATAAATGCTGATTGGATGATGTTATCAAATAAACGTGGCTGATGCACTCAGCTATTGGCTAATTTGGCAGACAGGTATATGGGCAATGGCAGGGTAAGAACATCTGCAGTGTGCAGTAGGCAAGGACAATGGGGATAAAAGGAGCAAAAGGTTTACACTGTTTTAGGGTTCCTTGGGAACAAGCAGATGGGCTTATTAATAATGTTTTAATAATGTTTTAATAATGTTTTTAATTTTTAAATTGTTATCACTGTTTTACTGTACGTTTCTTATCCATGTTGTACACTGCCCTGAGTCCTATGAGATTGGGCGGCCTATAAGAGCGTTTATAAATAAATAAAATAAATTAATTAATAAGTGCCCTTGTTACCACTTTAAAGAAAGTGGTTGGTTGACTTTCCTGGTTTCATTTTCATTCCTACCTGACACCTTTCACTGTCCTGGTCATTGAATAAATGTAGCCAATTCTCTGGGATAAAGATTTTAATCACCTTTCGAGTTGTCCATGTGAAGAATCCATTGCTTTCTTCACCCCTTTTATATATGTGTATGATGTCACAAAGTATGTGCAAAAAGAGAGGAGATTGCATCATACTGGTATGATGCTACTTCTGTCATCGCCTTCCTTCTCAGATACTGCTGGTGAGGGGTGCCACACTTGTAAATATGTCTGTTCAGTTATTCTGAACATGACTGGGAGCTTTTTTTTTGAACGACTATTAAGCCTATATCCAAAAATAATCCAGCTGACCAATTGCAGAGAAAAAACATAGAGTATAATAGAAACGATTGACATAAAACCAGACGTGAACTAAGGAAAAGGAAGAAGACCAAGGTGGTGAACCTGACAAACTCCAACAACAACTAACAACCAGCAAAGGTGTCAGCCTTGCCTCAGCTTGCACTTCTAGGTAAAATTGATCCTTGACTACATTTGTTGCAAAAGGAACAGTTTTATGAGAAGTCAAGTGAACTGCAGCAAAGCAAAGCCAGAACTGAAATTCGCTTTTCCCTAGTGAAAACCTTTCTACCTTAGGCACTTCCCAATTGCTGCCCCTCCCCATCATCCCATCAATCTCCAATATGTTTTTGAAACGGCCACTCTGATTGTAGGCTGGCTCACAGCTGCATTATTCTCATCACGAGGTGACCTTGAAACACTGAGCTCGGAGACCCACCTTCACTTTTGTAACTTTCACTTCCCTTCCCCCAGCACTCCCCCCCCCAGGGTTCAGACTGGTACCAAATAGCAGGTGTGAGGAAGCAGTTCTGACAAAAAAGGGCATCAACTACCCTAGCTCAAGGCTAGGTAGAAAAACCAGGTTTTTAATCTGTATATATCCTATGCCCCTGATGGCGAACCTATGGCACATGTGCCGGAAGTGGCACACAGAGCCATCTCTCTGGGCACGCCAGATATTGCCCATTGCTCTTCTGGGTTCCGGTGCGCACATGCGTGCCAGCCAGCTGGTCTTCGCACACGTGGGAGCACCGGAAACCGGAAGAGTAGCTCCCTGATGTGCATACGCATGCCGGGAAGCTGAGCTTCTGGTTTCCGGTGTGCGCATGCCAGCTGATCTTCGCGCACATATGCACGCTGGAAACCGGAAGCTCAGCTTCTCGGTGCGTGCATGCGCGCTGGGGAACTGCTCTTCTGGTTTCTGGTGCTCCTGCCACGCATGCGCGCGCTCCCATTTTGGCACTCGGTGCTGAAAAGGTTCGCCAACACTGTCCTATGCTAAAGATCCTCTCATGTTGAGGTACAGAGTGGAGCTACTCAAGAGAGTAGCTTTTTCAGTGGTAGAGAATAAGAAAAATAACCTTGGCAGAGATAGGCCAGAAACATTACCAAACTGAAGGAAAAAAGACATGTCTATAATCTCAAACAAGAAAAAAAATACATGCATAATCAGCTTAGGCAGACACCTCCTGAGTTCCCATGGCTATAAGAAGGGGAGGAAATGTAACATAATCAGACTTGCAAGACACTGTTATTATAGCCACTCTCAATAAAAATAATCTTAGTCTTCCTGTGGAGTTGATTTCATGGTCTGATCTACCTGCCAAGGCAGAAACATCCTGATATGAGGAGCTCCTCATCAGTGGTGCTACATTCATTGATTTTCTTCTGCCAGGCAAATACATTTTTATTTCCCAGACTTTTGAATAGTCTGTTATTATTGTTGCAGTGGGGAATAATATTTTAGTGGTGCTTATATTTCCTATTTTATTGTTTGATTTATTCTACTTTAATACACTTCCATTATTTTAACATTGTTTGAATAATTTGAATTTTATTGTAATAATATCAAGACTTTTTAAATGTACACAAATTCCAGTTTCAAACTATTTGCCAGATGAGGTTCCTCTCCATTATACCTTTAGTTATTCTCTATATTTCCTTGTGGCCTACTTTTATATGTTATCACTTAGAGTAGGTAAAAAACCAATAATTTTCAGCCTTTTATTTCTTATAAGTAGCATATTTTATTCTTTTGTGGAACATTTTTGTATATAAAAATGATCCTACAGGCTGAAACATTATCTTTTCCACTAAAAATAAATAAATAAATAAAGATTGACAAGGAGCCTGGCACAACCACAATTTTGGGCTGTGGCCTAGCGGTGGAGCTCTTGCCTCACAATCAGGAGGTTGTGAGTTCGATCCTAGGTAGAGGCAGATGTAAGGGTCTCCTGCTGGGCAGGGGGTTGGTCTAGATGACCTGCAAGGTCCCTTCCAACTCTGTTAATCTGTTAAACCAAAGGAATGTGTTGGAACCCACAAGCAACAGGTTGCTTCCCATGAATGAAGACTACAGCTTGATACAACTGATTGGCTCTAAAGCACGGCTGTCAAACTCGCAGCTTGTGGGCCAGATGTGTCCTGTGCTGGCCACGCCCACACCGTTTAGTGAAGGGGGGGAAGTCCCAATACATCATGTGACGCTGCCATGACGATGCGAGTTTGACACCCTTGCTCTAAAGAGTTAAGAATGCCCAGAGGAGAAAGAAGATACAACTGAATCTATATGTAGATCTCAGACTGATTTAAAATGAATTGGCCATTCAACTCTCAGTTGAATGGCATTAATAACAAAATACTGTTGCTGAATTGTTGAAGTGTCATTCTAACGGTGCATTTTCCCAGCAGCCTTTAGTTGGTAGATCTCAAAGATTCAATGCACTCCAAAGTAAAATTTCAGTTCTGCCTATTCTTGTAAAGGGTATGAGATATAAAATGCAGGATTGCTGTTGTTTCTTGATGCTAAGATACGCCATGTTGGTTTTACTGTGACAATTATGAAAAAATAAATCCCTCACTTAAAAAGGTGAAAAAGAGCTTGTATGCTCACTTTTGTAGTAAAAAAAAAAAAGGTAGGTTCCAGCAGGTATGTGGTTTAATGCATTTTTAATACTTGTTATGAATCTCATTCTATATAATGAATGTTACTGGTAACCTTATAGCTTGTGAATGCCTGTCTTTTGAATTTCTGCTGAAGAAGCAATTGACTCTTTTCATATCCAGCTGTGATTTTTTTTTTTACTGTACACAACAATGATATTTTCCTTTAATAGATTCCAAAAATGCCTATTGCTAAGCAATAAATTTTCAGGACTAGATAGTACTCTTAGTGAAAAAAATGCACAGCTTGTATTTATTTCAGATATTTAGCATTTTCTGTCCATGCACATTATCTTTTAGTCACTGTGCCAGGGTAGCATGCAAGCATCTTTACTGTATTTTTTTATTTTATTTTTGGTCATTGGCACAAAGCACAGTTAGTCAGCCATTCTCTAGCTGAAGTTAGGGAGATACATTTAAATCTACTCAGAGTTGGGAGCATACTAGGTTTTCTCAAACATTTTCACACATTGCAGTTGCTGACATTTTCTGGGGGGAAAATGAAATTCATTTAGTAGCTAAAAATTAAAAATAAGTTATGTACGTTGCATACATATTTAATGCCTGCATGCTGTGCAACAATTCAACTCTAATAACGTTTTATTGTAATTGTCTCAGTATGTTTTGAAGCAAATATAAAAACACCTGGAACACAATGGCTTCAGCTTTAAATGAGCTAATATCCCCAAAAGAACAATAGTTTACCATGGAGACCTTTTCTTTAAAAAAAAAACAACCCATTATATGCTGCTTCCTCAAAGCATTTTTATTAGTAATCTCTCTCTTGCTCACTCTCGCTTTCTCCCCCTCCTTGTCTTTCCAAAATCTTGATTTGTTCACCATTAGAATATGTAGAAATGGAACTCAAAGACAGTTTTCCCCCTCAAACCTGCCTTGGGGGGAAAAAGACATGTTGGTTTGTTACTATAATAGAAATAAATAGCCCCTCCCTTCCAGACAAAGCAGCTGTATCCTGCATGTTTTATAAAATGATTCTGCATTCTTCCAGGCTGGAACAAACTATCAATATGATTCCCATTTAGAAGTGAAATTTAATTACTTTGGGGGATTACAGCCCATATGAAATTTAAATTTTAAAAAAATAATTAACCAAAAATATACTGGTAGTTTTTTCTGGGCTGAAGAAATGTGCAATACATCCAGCATGTGATGTGATAAATGTATAATAAGCAGCGGTGGGTTGCTACCGGTACGGTACGGTTCTATGAACCGGTAGTGGCGGCGGCGGCAGCAGGAGGCTCCGCCTACCCACCACTGTTCTTTCTAAGGTGCGCGGTCGCACGGCCACGCATGTAACGAGAGAATGCCGCACGGAAGTTTTTAACTTCCGCACGGCATTTTCTAATGGCAGAGGCTGCGCGCCTGTGTGGCCGCGCACATGAAAAGAAAATGCCGTGCGGCAGTTTTTAACTGCTGCGCGCCGTTTTTAACTGCCGCGCACCATTTTCTAATTTTAAAGGGAACATTGCTACCCACCCCAGATGCTTCTGCGCATGCGCAGAAGCATCGCACGCGCACGAACCGGTAGTGATGGGATTTAGAACCCATCACTGATAATAAGACATATTTCTCTGTCACATTACACACTTCTGCAAGAATAGGGGATAGTCTGACTTTAAAACAAAAATTAACTTGTTGTCTTTCTCATCTCTAGCTTCACAGAAGAGTCCATTTTGCCCATGCAAATATCATTCCAATGATTGTTCTAAGGATCAAATGAAAATATAGCCATTTAGAAGGATGTTTTTAAGCTTCTTCTCTTGCAGAAAATCATTGGGTAATATTGTGATTACTGGTAATAAACAATCTTGAGTTTAGGACTGAGATAGGGTTATTTTTACTAGAATGATTCTAATTGTTTGAAAAGCTGATAGGAATTAGAGCGGTTCTTTCTGATAAAGTAACCTTTCTAGTTTTTTCACTGTGGCGCAAACGAGGACAATTCTCCACCAGCTAAGAGTATAACTGGATGTCTATTAAACAAAACAAAATAACAGAATGAAGTTTGGGGAAAGGGCAAAGAGATAATTCAGCAATGCTAACTTTGGGGATCTGAAGGGATGCTGGATCTTGTTTGAAAATTTAAGCTGCACTTTCTGCTTAACTTTATATTTGTAAATAATCACTTGTTACAAAATGACATAAGCTTCTAGTAACCATCTTGTAGCTAAACAGAAACCTCTAAGCATGACATTTCTGGAAATTCCTGCCACTCATAAAACTGCATTCCAATAAAAGAATTAAAACAAAGAAGAGGTGAGTGGAGTATTATTACTAATCTTAAAAGAGTAAAAGAAATCTGAGTCAGACTTCATCACAAAACAGGTGAACTTTAATTCATCAGCAGGTTTCATTCTATCTCCTAGAGTTTGAACAAGGAAAAGGGCCTTTTTAATCACAGTATACTTAAAAAAAAAAACCCAAGCATGTGGGTTTGGCACACTTTATTTCTGTTTTCACATTTGATCAGAAAATTCTTCTTCACCTCCACTGATTCTACACCAGGAGCAGTGAACTGATGCCTTTCAAATATTGTAGATTCAGTTGCTACAGCTTCCTGTTTCTGACTGCACTGCTGGATTTTATGGAAGTTCAAAATACTGTGCCTTGAGGATATCAGATTGCTTATTTTGGTTCTTCACACAGATAAAAGATGGACTTTTCTCTTAATGAATTCTGTTATTCTTCTGTAATAGCAGAGAAATTACGAACTACTCTTATTATACATTCAGGTAGCTTTTCAAATGCTTCCTTATTAATATGCAGTTATGTTTAGATAGGCTACTTAGAAAGCAAGAGGTTCTTTTAATGCCCAAATCTGATTTTTCTTTGCCCTTTATTCTTAATAAGAATTCTTAATTTTCTTTCTTAAATGTTTTTAAGGATCTACCCAGGGCAATTCCATCTTACCCCAATAAGATGCACCCTTTCCTCATATTGTCAAACTATCAAAAAAAGAATGAATGTGACCAAGATATGACAGCTTCTTGATTACTTGTTCTTCTGAATGGCATGTGTTGTTTCAAGGTTGGTTTGCTTCTGCTTTTACGTTCCTTTAGTATTTTATAGTGCAACTATGTTTATTATTTTATTTTATGCCACCATGGAGATTGTTTCTGAACAGTAGCAGATAAGTCAACAAAGAAACAAAGCCAGCAATTCTTAAAGTGATTCAGGAGAACCAATCATTGGCATGCCTGTGAAGGAAGTAATAGTAAAATGCTCAAGGAGAAGCATAGAATAAATCAAGCCAGTGCCAGTTGTTGGTGCTAGCCACCTAAGCCTTAAGAAGAACCCAACACTTATCCATAACATTAAATGCACTCATGTGGGATCAAAAATTGAAATAGGATGTGACTGTCATCCACCAATTCCATTAATAGTATTTAAACAGTACTGTAGCACCATATAAATTGGTGAGAAAAGCTACATCATGCCAATTCTTTATGGTCTTCATTGGCTCCTAGTTCAGTTCTGGTGTCATGTCAAGGGGCAGATATCAATTTTTCTACATGGGGCTACCCTCAAAGAGCATCCGGAGACTGCAATTGGTACAGAATGCAGCTGCGCGAGCTGTGGTGGGTGTTTCGAGATACACCCATGTAACACCTATTCTCCACCAGCTGCATTGGTTGCCCATTAGTCTCCAGACCCAATTTAAGGTGTTGGTTTTGACCTTTAAAGCCCTACATGGCTCAGGGCCAGGTTACCTCCTGGACCGCATCCTACCACATACCTCCCTACGACCAGTTAGGTCCCACAGAGTTGGCCTCCTCCAGGTCCCATCAGCCAAACAATGTCAGTTGGCGGGTCCACGGGGGAGAGCCTTCTCTGTGGGAGCCCCTTCTCTCTGGAACCAACTCCCACTAGAGATCCGGATTATCCCCACTCTACTGGCCTTCCGCAAAGCCGTAAAAACATGGCTCTTCCGGCAGGCGGGGTGAAGAAGATCGGATTCCCCCATGGATGAATGGTTTTTAAAAGTATGTAATGTTTTAAACGTATTTTGTATTATTTGTATTGTTCTTATTCCTGCTGTACGCCACCCTGAGTCCTACGGGATTGGGCGACCTATAAGAACTTTTAATTAAATTAAATTTAATTTAAATTAAATTAAAGGCCCTTCATGGCTGGGGAACTTCTTTTCCTTCTGCTTCTCCTACACTCCTAGTCTAAGTTCATCTTTATGGGGTCTACTCTTGCCCCTGTGAGATGCAATGTGTGCCTACTCAGAAACAAACTTTCTAGACATTTTGGAATCCTTTTTATTGCCTTTGCACACCAGATAAGATTGCTTCTGTCTTTCCGGCACTCTTGATATTGTAATGGGATAATGCCGTAGAATATTTAAACTTTTGACTGTTGCTTTTGTGCTCGGTGTTATTTGTTTTTCTTTTTACTTAGCATGTCTTAGATAATGTTTGCTTTTATCAATTGTTTTAACTTACTGTTTTGAGTTTTATTGTAAACTTCTTTAAAATAATGTTTAACAGGAAATTATATGCACATGTTTTCAGTAAATAAATATGCACAACATTCTGTTCTGGTTGCTGTTTAAGCCATTGGTTAGAGATTAAGTATGATTTTCTCTCAAGGGAGTTGGTCATTTGGGCATAATCTTTCAGTGGCTGCATGCCAGTAACTGAATGGGATAAGAGGCAAAAATCCAGGGCACCCTTTTCTCTCTTCCTTTCTGCTCATTACTATTCACTCCTATATAATTTTTTCTTGCCTCTCACATGAAATTAAGCCAAAGCTAAAGTAAAATCAGAGGAAGCCATAGGGCAGTGATGGCGAACCTATGGCACGGGTGCCACAGGTGGCACGCGGAGCCATATCTGCCGGCACGTGAGCCGTTGCCCTAGCTCAGCTCCAATGCGCATGTGCGTGCCCACCAGCTGATTTTTGGCTCACGCAGAGGCTGTGGGAGGGCGATTTCGGCCTCCGGAGGGCCTCCAGGATGGCAGGGGGAGCATTTTTGCCCTCCCCAAGCTCCAAGAAAGCCTCTGGAGCCTGGGGAGGGCGAAAAATGGACCCACCTGGCCCACTGGAATTCGGGAAATGGGAGAGTGGGGGGGGGTCATGCACACATGTGCAGGAGGGTGGGTCAAGTGAGGGGCTTTGAATTATGGGTGTGGGCACACACACGCGTGCAATAGCGCGCACGCGCACTATTTCGGCACCCAAGGAAAAAAAGGTTCGTCATCACTGCCATAGGGTGTCATGCCAAGTTCATGGGAATCATTGGGGGAGGGGAGAAGTAATATCTGCTGATTGATGGAAATAAAATCACCCATATTAAATAAAGAGGAATTCCTCAAAACACTTAAACTGTATTGATATAGAGAAAAATTATGTGCTGTCATAATTCCACATCTATTTATCATTTGTATGTTTGTTTTGAATTCCCAGAGTCTGCATTTATAGAAGAGTGGCTAATTATTACATTTTGTGACTGAGATTTTTTTAAAAAAATATGAGAGAAAAATAGGAAGTCAGAGTTCCCCTCTTTAATTTAATTTGATTTGTTCAATTTAGGCATTACCTGATTCCAGACTGACTCTGCTTTTACTGTGAGCCACCCAGATAAACAAGGTAAAAAGTACAATATAATTATTTTTAAAATGACAGAGTCAAGATGATGAGTCTGGCCAATAATATTCTCACATTTTAATGGTTAAAAAGTAGTATTAATGTTCAAAAATGTTAAAAACAAATAAAATTGCTGTAAATAACTATCAGTTTTTTTAAAAAAAAGTGGAACAGAAAAGAAAAAAAACCCACTTAAAGCAAATAATTGATACAAATCATGTACATGATTTGTATTCATTCATTTCATTTTTGTAATTAACAGGAAAAGTACCTTAATCCCACTTAAGTTAGACAGACATACCAAATGACTAGTATTTTTCTTTTCTTTTTAAAGAATTAGGTTTGATTTCACTGTTTTGCTTTCAGCTATAAATGCCAGTTTGGTCACTTTTCAAGATGGATTGGAACATAAGAAATGTATGAGCTGCCTCTTTACTAGTGAAAAGGGTAGGAAGTAGCTGAAAATGTGCTCTGACTACATTCCCTTGAGCTTGACCCATCAATAGACAAATATCTGAGTACTTCAGACAATAGACAGCATTGAACAGACTTCTCCGGCCTGTACTCTTCTGCTTTCATGAATCTACAATTCCCTAATTTTCTGCATGACCTGTCGGCTAGGAATTCCTATCTTTCCGCTCTTATTGCGTCCGCAGATTCTCGTCCAGCCGCCTTGTTTAGGGTGACTCGCTCCCTCCTTGGAAAAGGGGGGAGCGAGGAACACTTACAAGGCAGAGCTGAGGAATTTGCTGAGTTTCTGTCGGATAAAGTCGCTCAGATTCGGTCAAACTTGGACTCTGGCAGGGCAGAGTCCATAGAGTTGACGGGGGCTAGTCTTAGTCCATCATTATGGGAAGAGTTTGGGCCTGTTTCTCCCGAGGATGTGGACAGGGCTATGGGAGCGATGGGTACCTCCACCTGTTTATTGGACCCATGCCCCTCCTGGCTGGTCTCGGCCAGCAGGTCGGTGACACGCGGCTGGATCCAGGCGGTGATCACCGCTTCTTTGAGGGAGGGATCCGTACCGCAGTCGTTAAAAGCTGCGGTGGTGCGACCCCTCCTGAAGAAGCCTTCCCTGGATCCAGCTGATTTGAAGAACTATCGTCCAGTCTCCAACTTACCTTTTTTAGGGAAAGTTGTGGAGAAGGTGGTGGTGACTCAGCTTCTGCAGCTCCTGGATGAAACAGACCATCTAGATCCTTACCAGTCGGGCTTCAGGCGCGGCTACAGTACAGAAACTGCCTTGGTCGCCCTGATGGATGATCTCTGGCGGGCCCGGGATGGAGGAAACTCCTCCATCCTGGTGCTACTTGACCTCTCAGCGGCTTTCAATACCATCGACCATGGTATCCTTCTGCATCGGCTCGGCGAGTTGGGAGTGGGAGGCACCGTTTTATGGTGGTTCTCCTCTTATCTTGCCGATCGGATGCAGTCGGTGTTGGCAGGAGGGCAGAGATCGTCCCCTAGGCCCCTATCATGTGGGGTGCCTCAGGGGTCGGTTCTCTCGCCCATCCTGTTTAATATCTACATGAAACCGTTGGGTGAGATCATTCGCAGACATGGGGTGTGTTTCCATCAGTACGCTGATGACACCCAGCTGTACATCACCACCCCGTCTGACTTCAGGCAGGCAGTTGATGTAATGTGCTGTTGCCTGGACGACGTGAAGATCTGGATGGGGAGGAACAGACTCAGACTCAATCCCGACAAGACTGAGTGGCTGTGGATATTGCCTCCTAAGGATCATGACAACTACCCCTCCTTGGTCTTTGAGGGTGCGAAACTGACTCCCTCAGACCTGGTCCGCAACTTGGGGGTCCTCCTAGATCCACAGCTAAAATTGGACCACCATCTTTCTGCTGTGGCTAGGGGGGCCTTTGCACAGGTCCGCCTGGTGCACCAGTTGCGGCCATATTTGGAGAAGGAGGCTCTACTCACGGTCACTCATGCCCTTGTCACCTCGCGCTTGGACTACTGCAATGCGCTCTACATGGGGCTACCCTTGAAGAGTATCCGGAGACTTCAACTGGTGCAAAATGCGGCTGCGCGTGCTGTGGTGGGTGTGCCAAGGTACACCCACGTGACACCAATACTCCGCCAGCTGCATTGGTTGCCCATCGGTCTCCGGGTCCAATTCAAGGTGTTGATCACCATCTTTAAAGCCCTTCATGGCTTAGGACCAGGATATCTTCGGGACCGCATTCTGCCTCATACTTCCCTCCGACCGGTTAGGGCCCACAGAGTTGGCCTCCTCCAGGTCCCGTTGGCCAAGCAATGCCGGCTGGCGGGCCCTAGGGGGAGAGCCTTCTCTGTGGCCGGCCCCGTGCTCTGGAACCAACTACCCCCAGAGACCCGGACCATCCCCACTCTGCTGGCCTTCCGAAAAGCCGTCAAAACATGGCTTTTCCTGCAGGTGGGGGGGACAGCTTAATCCACCTGAGATTACCCCCCCAAGTATGTATGATGTTGAATGGATGTTGTTGTTTTAATATTGCTTTTTTAAAAATTTGTATTTGTTTCTTTTTAATTACATGTATTTTGATTATTCTTGTATTTTTCCCTGTTGTACGCCGCCCTGAGTCCCTTGGGAGTTGGGCGGCATATAAGAATAACAAAATAAATAAATAAATAAATAAATAAATTCTAGGAGTTGCAAATCCAATATGTAGACAGAGCAAGGCTGGGGAAGACTGGCATAGAGCCTCATGTTATGTACACTTGCCAGTGAGCCTAATGATCTGATTTATCTGAATAAAGAGTCCGTGCTTTTGTGGGCTAAAATTAAAAGCTTGAATTTGTAAAGTAAAGTAAAGTAAAGTAAAGGCAGAAGATCAATTTAACAAACAAAATATTCCCTTTCTTGCATGCTCACACTATGGGCAGATTCATCCAAAGTTAAGCTAGGAAGGAATGGAGCAAGGATCTGCTACCACATTCCACATTTTGAAACCACATCCTTTGGCTGAGGAAGAATGTAGGAAGAGATTTTTTTTTTCCTGGGCCAACTCTAGATTGATGTAGTTGTGATTCAAGAGTAAGGCTTTTCAGGGAGTTCATAGGACTTTGGATTTAACCGAATCCAAAATTGCCCAGATTTTTCTTTTGAAATAACATATTGTGGGCTCTCCCACTAGGTCCTTGATGGCGAACCTATGGCACACCTGCTACAGGTGGCCCGCAGAGCCCTTTCTGGGGCACGCAAGCAGTTGCCCCAGCTCAGCTCCACTACGCATGCATGTGCGCCTCCCGCCGGCCATCTGATTTTTGGATCTCTGTCGTGCATGCGTGGGACGCATGCGGGAGATACACATGCATGCGTGGGGAGTTGCACGCACATGTGTGGGTTGGGAGGAGCACGAGGGGGTGCCACACACACACCCTGCAGCCCATTTTTGGTCCCAGGAGGCTTCAGGGAGGCCTGCTAGGCTCAGGGGTGTCACGCGTGCATTGCATTATCCCAAAATTCCAGTGTAGACAGACAAGTTGGAATCACTTTCCAAACCACTTTGATATATTTGGCATATATATGAAATTACCAGGAGTTGACTTTGACTCCAAAGAACATTTATCTTCAACACTGCTATACCTTTCCAAACACAAGGGCCATACAGATAAATTTTATGTTTATTATTTTTAAGGGACATTAAGCTTATACTCACATTCAAGGTGACCAAATATTTTTACCAAGTTATACAACTGCGCAAAAAAATTTAATTAGTTGTTTTGTCGCTCTGTTAGTTTTTTCCCTCCCCTAACAACTAATTGTTGTAGTAAACCATTTCTTGTTATACTGTACTCTTTTATTATAAAGGCTGGTCAAAGACTGTAATATATTGGAATTTTGAAGACTGACATACCAGTACTAAAGTAATTTATTTTGCTTAAACCCACTGATTTTGATGGTTTTAAAGTATGCTTAGAGTGGGTTGTAAAAGCACTATGAAGCGGTATACAAGTCTAAGTGCTATTGCTATTATTGAATGGTGCAGACACTGTTCAATTAAAATCCACAGGCTCCTCATCAGCATAATGCTGTGATTCCCTAAGGACACATACATCCTTTTCAATTAGTGATCTACAGTGTTTCCCAGTTTCTTCAATGGAGGAGCTAGCTGCAGTATGATAGAAAGTAACTACAAGGAGCTCACCCTCTGATAAGATTCCTCAAATTCCAAGCCCTTCTGGAGAGCATGAGGTTGGAAAGTTGTTCCAAAACTAGATTGAACTTGTAATGACCTAGGCAGAAATATCAATTCAAACTGGATTCCAAAATGTTGTTTGCAACATCTTGCAATTTTTTTTAAAAAATGTATCTTTCTGATCAGCTTTTTTAAAACTACTTTTCCTAAATACCTTAAGTTATGCAATTACAAACAATTAAAATAACATTTCTAAGCTCAAAATGTCCTGTATTTATTTAGATGCTTTTCATACCAGGAAACCAGTGGTGGGATTCAAGTTTTTTAACTACCGGTTTGGTAGACGTGGCTTGGTGGGCGTGGCTTGGCTTGGTGGGCATGGCTTGGCTTGGCAGGTGTGGCAGGGGAAGGATACTGTAAAATCTCCATTCCCACCCCACTCCAGGGGAAGGTTACTGCAAAATCCCCATTTCCTCCTGATCAGCTGGGACTCGGGAGGCAGACAATAGATGGGGGCGGGGCCAGTCAGAGGTGGTATTTACCGGTTCTCCTAACTACTCAAAATTTCTGCTACCGGTTCTCCAGAACTGGTCAGAACCTGCTGAATACCACCTCTGCAGGAAACAAAGTATTTCATTATCTAATTCATCCTTATCCATATTGGACAGTCACAATGATTTCAATGCCAAATTATTAGGCAAGGGGAATGATGATTGATCATATGAAAAATCATAAGCCTCCTCCAAACAATTCCTGTCCAATTTTAGTCAAGGTATTTTGTCTCTCCCACTCTAAATTATTGCAGCCATGTCCATTTTACAAAGGAAAAACTGAGGCTAAGTTTAATTAATGGTTACCTTGGCTAATTCATCATTTCATTCACTCTTTTCCCACAGAAAACTATAAGAATAAAGAATCCCACTAACTTCAGTGAAATTTCTTTTTAGGATAGGATAGGATAGGATAGGATAGGATAGGATAGGATAGGATAGGATAGGATAGGATAGGATAGGATAGGATAGGATAGGATAGGATAGGATAGGATAGGATAGGATAGAATAGAATAGAATAGAAGGGACGTTGTTACTTACCTGATACGTCCTTTCTCATAGGGGGGTGCCATCCTCCAAGAATGGGTTAAATCTGCCCTCTAGCCAATCAGGACCGAGATTATCAAAGTATAAATACCACCCTCTTGCCTTGGCACCCCCTCTTTTATTCGAGGGAAGAAGGTGAGACTCGCTGTGCTTAACCATCAACCAACCGTTTATTAAGTACAATCAACTTAGATAAGACAACCCTTGGAACCAAGAATCATGAACATATGTACATCAGTGTGGCAGTCCAGACCAAACCCAGATCAGGGAGGGACTTGGAGATGGCACCCCCCTATGAGAAAGGACGTATCAGGTAAGTAACAACGTCCCTTCTCCATAGTGGGCGGTGCCATCCTCCAAGAATGGGACATACCAAAGATCCTTGTCCCTAGGGCGGGTGACCTACACTGGACTGGAGCTGCCACCGTCCCCCACACCTTGGTGTAATACCCTCCGACCAAAATCCGCCTCCTCCGAGGCGTATAAGTCCAATTTGTAATGCCGGACAAAGGGGGTCGGAGAAGTCCATGTAGCAGCCCGGCAGACCTCCGTGATGGATGCACGTGCATTCCAGGCCGTCGTGGTGGCCGCGCTGCGTGTAGAGTGCACGGTAAGACCGGGGGGTCGGGGCAAGGACAGCTGTACGTAAGTCAATGAAATGGCTGCCCGTAGCCAACGGCCCACCGTGGAAGACGATGCCTTGGATCCCATGGAGGAGGGACGAAAGGATACGAACAGGGCTTCAGTGCGCCTGAAGCTGGAGGTACGCTGCACATATATGTCCAGGGCACGCCTGACATCCAGTAAGTGCCATGTCCGTTCAGAGTCAGTAATCGCATTTTGGTAAAAACTAGGGAGAACGATCTCCTGCGCCCTGTGGAAATATGTATTTACCTTCGGAACGAAGGTGGGGTCCAAACGCAGCACCACCCTGTCGGAATGGAAGACACACAAGTCCCCCCTCACGGACAGAGCCGCCAGTTCAGAGATCCGGCGAGCAGATGTTATTGCTACAAGGAAAACCACTTTGTACGTTAAGTGAATGAGAGATGCCGTGGAGAGTGGCTCGAAGGGCCCGGTCGTCAGAGCAGTGAGCACCTTCGAGAGGTCCCAGGTAGGGAACCTATGGACCACTGGCGGGCATAGGTTGGAAGCCCCCTTCAGGAACTGCTTCAGCAGTGGGTGAGCAGAAAGGGAATCGAGACTTTGGCAGGAAAGCACCGTGGACAGTGCCGCCACTTGTCGGCGAAGCGTGTTGGGCAAGAGCCCCTTAGCAAGCCCCTGGCGTAAAAATTGAATGATATTGATTATTGATAGTTCTACAGGGGAGTAACCCACCTGTGCACACCAGCGGCAAAACGCTTTCCATGTGGCGGAATAAATACGTTCAGTGGAGGGCCTCCTAGAGGCCAGCATGATTGAGGCAATATTGTCCGGGACCATGCGGTGTTTCAGAGTGATCCGCTCAAGCGCCAGGCGGTCAGTTGTAGCCAGTGCGGCTCGGGATGATGAACTGACCCCTGGGCAAGCGACCACTCTGTCGGCGGGATCCGCCAGGGAGGTGACACGGACAGGGACATAAGGTCCGTGAACCATGCCCGCCTGGGCCAGTGTGGCGCCAGAAGGATTATCTCCGCCCTCAGCTGCAGCACCCTCCGAATGACCCTGGGGATCAGGGGGAGGGGAGGGAAGGCATAGAGCAGTCCTGGCGGCCAAGCGCATCGAAGAGCGTCGGTGTCTGCTGCTCCCTGCGTCCGGAACCTGGTGACGAACCTGGGCAGTCTGGCATTCTCCGGGGTGGCGAACAGGTCGATGACCGGCTGTCCGAACCGGCCGATGATTTGCTGGAACAGGTCCGGATGCAGCGACCACTCCGCCGGATCGACGGGATTCCGGCTGAGCCAATCCGCTGTAGTGTTGCTCACCCCGGAGATGTGTTCTGCAGTGATGGAATGGAGATGCCTCTCTGCCCAGAGTCCCAGAGTCCTGGCCTCGGCCATCAGGGCCTTGGAGAAGGTCCCGCCCTGGCGGTTGATATGCGCCTTTGTTGTTATATTGTCCGTTAGGACCAGTACATGTTTGCCTGACAAGGAGCCCTGAAAGTGGGCTAGGGCTAGCCTCACCGCCCGCAGTTCCAGGAGGTTGATGGGAAGGTCCTGCTCGGAGGCAGTCCAGGTGCCCTGTGCAATCTGGAACCCGAGATGTGCTCCCCAACCTGCGGTGCTTGCATCCGTGGTGAGGGTCAGGCGTTGTGGTTCCAGGAACTCCGTCCCTCTGTGGAGAGCAGTCGAGGACCACTATCTGAGGGATGCGCGGACTGCGGCTGGAACCAGGACCTTGGCCGGGGAAGCGCTGCGGTTGGCCCGCTGAAAGGGGAGAAGAAACCATTGGAGGTCTCTGGAATGCAGGTGTGCCCATGGGGTGATGTGTATGGCTGAAATCATCTTCCCCAGGAGTGAAGACAGCTGATTCAAGGGGATCCTTGGTTTGGCCAGAACTTGCTGGACTAAGGCCGATATGCTGTCCCTCCGCTCCAGGGATAGATACACCCTGCATTCCAGAGAGTCAATGATAGCCCCTAGGTGAGTTACCTTTGTCGAGGGAGACAGTTGACTCTTCCCCACATTAACCAGGAACCCGTGGTGCTCGAGGGTGTTAAGGACTACCTGGACGTCCTGCTCTGCCTGGGGCAGAGAAGATGACTGGATGAGAATGTCATCCAGGTAGCACTGCACACGCACGGGTATAGCCCGCAGATGGGCGGTCAAAGCGGCCAAGATCTTCGTGAATACTCTAGGTGCAGAAGAGAGGCCGAAGGGCAACGCCAGGTATTCGTAATGCACCCCTGCATAACAAAACCGGAGGTATTGGCGGTGGGCCGAATTGATAGGTATATGGAGGTAGGCCTCCGAGAGGTCAATGGAGGCGAGAAAGTCGCCTGGCCTAATGCCCGCCAGGATTGATTGCAGGGTGTGCATCTTGAATTTCTTATAACAGATGTACTTATTGAGGCGTTTTAAATCCAGAATGGCTCTCCACCCGCCCGAGGATTTGGGGACTACAAATAAAATGGAATAGAATCCCTGCCCCTCTTGGTCCCTGGGCACCCGTTGGATGGCTCGAATGTCCAACAGGTGCTGTATAGCCTGATTCATCAGGGTCCGTTTGGTGATATTGGAAGATGAGGGGCAGCGTAGAAAAAACCTCGGGGGGGTGGAGAGAAATTCAAGGGATAGCCCTGACGAGAGGGTTTGCAAGACCCATGCGTCATTGGTGATTTCCTCCCATCGACCGGCATATAATGCCAGGCGACCCCCAATGGGAGGAATCGGTACGTCTTTAGGTTTACCGGCGGTAAGGGCGACCACCGGCTCCTCTAAAGGGCCGTTTGGACCTGGACCCTTTGAAGGTCCTATCTGTGTTAGCCCGTGATCGTCCCCCATACTGGCCCTGGTACCCGGTCTGGCTCTGGTAGCCCGACTGACCTTGATACCCCGACTGGCTCTGAGGCCGTGTGTACCCATGGTCGGGTGTCTTAGAGGCCTTCCTAAAGAAGGGTTTCTTAGGGGTCTTGCTGCAATTTGACAAAATTTTACGTTTGTCTTTAGTTTCAGTTGTGACCGGGTCCAGTGCTGGGCCGAAGAGGGCCTGGCCAGAAATGGGGGCTGCGGCCAGTTTCCATTTGTGACGCGCATCCGCCTGCCACGAGCGTAGCCAGTGCATGCGTCTCGCGATCACCGTAGACCCTATGGAACGGGCGGAGAATCTGGCGGATTGCAGAGTAGCATCAGAAGTGAATTGGGCTGCGGCCAACAGCTTCTTGATGTCCTGCTGAGCACGAATGTCCGAGGCAGGAATGTGCTGTTGTAAGGCGTGGAGCCACTTGAGAGAGACTCGAGAGAAGAAGGAGGCCGTCGTAGATGCTTTGATGGCCCAGACGGATGCCAGATGCGCCTTCTGTAAGGCCGTCTCCGTACGTCGCTCCTCAGGCCGGAGCAGCTCATCTGGTTCGCCGGGAAGCTGTGTGGCTGAGTAGAGAGCCTTCACCGGAGCATCTATGGAAGCTAGTTGGAGGTGTTGAGCCAGGTGAGGTGCTACGTTAAAGTAGCGCTTGTCCTGTGCGCTGGCCAGGGGACCCAGGCTGGGCGATTGCCAAAGCATTCACGAAAAAATTGGGGATAGGTATCACCTCAGCCGTTGAGGTCGTGGCCTCTTCAAAGATGGGATCATCCTGGGACACTGCCTTCGGTGTTTCAGGCTGGGCAGTGGACAGGTTGGCCGTGGCCCTCGCCTTATGCAGCAGTGATCTGAACAGGCTGGGATGAAAGAGGCCCGTGATGACGGGGGGCTCTGGGGCCATGTCCTCGTCATCAGACATTTTGATGTCGAGGGGCGCATCCTCCAGTTGGTCCCCCTCAACCTGGTCAGTTGTAGGCTGGTCCAGGGACACCTCAGAGCTCTGAGAAGAGTCATCGCGGTCCTCAACCCCGTCCTGTGTGGTGTTGAGAGGCTGGGGGAGAACTGCGCGTGGGGGAGGTGGTGGGACCGCCTGTCCCTGCGTGACCTCTGCCATGGCCCTGATGGCTGCCTCAAGCCCCTTGCGAATGGCAGCATCCATCCTCATCTGCATGGCATCTGGTGTGGCAGGGGGCGGAGCCTGGATTACCTGCACCTCAGCCAGTGTCCCTTCATCTTGCTCCCCCCAAACATCCCCTTCCCTGAGATGGCAGTCCAGTTGTTCCAGGGAGAGACTGTCAGCAGAGCAGTCTGATGTGCGAGACAAGGGGGCTGGGGGGGCAGCCTTCTGGGTCTTGTGGGAGCTAGACCCTGTGTGGCCACGCTCATGGGAGTGAGTCTTGTGGCTGGACTTGCCTTGGATCTTTGATTTTTCAGCACCCTGTGCAGAGCTGGAGGATCTGGAGCGTGCAGAGGGAGATGGGGGGCGAAGTGGAGACCTGTCCCTGCCAATGGCAGGGCTCATAGTATCTAACACCCCCCCTTGGCCATTGTCCACCTCAGAAGTTGCCCTGGAGGTCTTCTGTTTAGCCTTTCCCTGCTTGCTGGGCTTGTCAGCCATTGTGGCTGAGCTGGGAAGCTACAGGGAGCAAGGCAAGCTAGCGATCAGCAAGAGATTGACAGGTTCGCTTTAAAACAGGTTTGCAGGGGCAAGGCAACTAGCAGCGAAGAGCAGAGCCGATCAGCAGGAAAAACGGCAGGTTCGCTGAAAAACAGGCTGCAGGGGGCAAGGCAAACTCGCACACGCAGAAAGGAGCCGATCAGCAGCAAAGTGACAGCTTCGGCTTGAAGGAACGCAGCTCCGGCAGTCACGAGGCCTTCGGCTGTCAGTCAAACTAATATATTCAAAATGGCCACCGCGACGATTCCTTCGGCTCCGTAACGGCTTTTCCCGCCGAAGGAGCCTCCCCAGCTGATTTCAATTGTGCCTGTCAGACTGCCGATCGTAGGCCTCTCTCTCTGGACGCAGGCAGTAAGGAAAAGTGCTAGCACCCTTTTCTGACGCCGCTCGAGTGCTCGCGGACGAGGTCAGCTCAAAAGTCAATTTAAGGGTGCTAGCCGGCTTATGGGAGACAAACTCAAGCCGATTGGAGGGGAACAAGGCCACCCGGACGCAGGGTCCGTGGCTGAAGGTTGCAGTTGGTTCCACCCTCCCTGACAGGCACAAGGGGATCTGCAGCTGTCCAGATGGCAATTAAGGTGGGAAACCTCAGCACACGCTAGGTGTGATTACAGGGTCAATTTTCCCCCCCGGGGAGCCTCAGGCCCCAACTGGGGTAGGCCCTATGGGCAGTACCCAGTGAGCTGCGGGCAACAGAGTCTTGATTGACAGCTGTCAAACACGATCTAATGAGGTAAAAACTCACAAAAACAGTAGAATCCAACAGTTGGAGAGTTCAAGATGGTTAAGCACTGTCCTTCTTGGCTGAAGACCGAGAAGAAAAGAGGGGGTGCCAAGGCAAGAGGGTGGTATTTATACTTTGATAATCTCGGTCCTGATTGGCTAGAGGGCAGATTTAACCCATTCTTGGAGGATGGCACCGCCCACTATGGAGAATAGAATAGAATAGAATAGAATAGAATAGTTGGAAGGGACTTTTCTTCTTTTAGCTTCCACGCATGTCAGGAACGGGAAACAAAGTAAAGAAATTTAAAGTGAGAGTGAGTACTATAAAAATAAACATACCCTGAGATCTAATTTCACATGGCACCTGTCTGATTTTTGCAAGGACACAGTGATCAACCAGGACTTCATTGAAAGTAAGCCATCCTTTCCCTGTTGATTTATGTGGAAAAGAGACAAGAACCATTTCAAACCGAGAACAAGTAGACTCATTCATGTTTGGTTCAGGTATTGCTGACAAGGTTATTTCAACCTCCCTTGTTGACCTGCGGCCTCCAGACCAAAATACTCCTGAGTAATTGCAAAATAAAAAAAGCTGTCCACCCTGTCTTATGAGTCCATCCACCTCACCTTTCAGCTTGGGATCAAAAGAGCCATTGGAGGAAGCGCACATAACACACACACACACACACACACACACACACACACACACACACACACACACACACACACACACACACACACACACACACTTTCAAATTATACCCTAGCAAGAGGAGACATAGAAACAGCTATTGATCCTTTTTTATCACCAAGAATTTTTTGCCCGCTAGTTTTGCCCTCCAATCAATTATGTCTGTTTGTTTTGGTTGCCCCATCCATGCTTCCCCCCATATCGGCAAATGTGTTAGAGTTAATGTTATTGATCTATGGTTGACACTTATTTCTGAGAATTTATGGATGGATATTGCACAGATTTTTTTCTTTAAAAAAGTTTTGTATTATTATATAAACCACCAAGAACCATGGTGGCACAGTGGTTAGAATGCAGTATTGTAGGCTAATTCTGCCAACTGCCAGCAGTTCGATTCTCACCTGCTCAAGGTTGACTCAGCCTTCCATCCTTCCGAGATCAGTAAAATGAGGACCCAGATTGTTGGGGGCAATATCAGGGGTGAAATTCAGCAGGTTTGAACTGCGATTATGCACAGTTCAGAGAACCGGTAAATCGCACGACTGACTGGCCCCTCCCTGCCCCTCTCAGTCACTCCTTCTCTCCTCCTCCTTGGGCTCATACACACAAAGCAAACATGAGAAGGAGGCGAAAGCAGCCAGGTTGAACGCTAGAAGACTTGGCCGAATTTTTCTGTCGGTTCTGTGGGCGTGGCTTGGTGGGGTGGGGCCGCCCCACCTTGCCGTGAGTTATATCAAGTTGGCCATGCCCACTCAGTCACATGACCCTCCACCAAGCCCGCCCACAGAACTGGTAGGGGGAAAATTTGAATGTCACCCTTGGGCAATATGCTGGCTCTGTAAACCGCTTAGAGAGAGCTGTAAAGCACGGTGAAGCGGTATATTGCTAATACATTATATTATTTTGATACAATGTTATTCATTCAGTACTAGACAACCTGCGACCCAAGGGCCCATTGTTATAGAACAATTTCCTTGCCAGATCCTGCAATACGTTCAACAATGGCAGAGCTTCTAATTTATTTGAAAAATTCTTTAAAATTCAGAGATGTATCTGCCTTGAAAGTGGCCCATGTTGAACTGTATAGCACAGTCAAACATCATCAGTTGACCACAAGAAATGTTTTATAACATTTTATATTATGTCATAAACCATTTTATGACGATTTTATGTCATAAGATGTTTTCTAAAATTTATCAAATTTTAATTCTGCAGGAGTCATGGGTCTTGGATTTTGGAGAGATTCTGTAAATTAATCCATTTGAGGTAACTTGGTTGAAAACGTTTTGCCCTTTGATGCACTGTTTCTCCCATTAACAGACATAAGAAATCCAGTAGTTCTATAGCTTGATTAATGATTATTAACATTCTAATCTTCAGATC
The DNA here is from genome assembly GCA_023053685.1 of Diadophis punctatus similis. NCBI lineage: Eukaryota > Metazoa > Chordata > Lepidosauria > Squamata > Dipsadidae > Diadophis > Diadophis punctatus. Next base: position 53,847,436 of record JALIGW010000005.1, read on the forward strand.
ACTTAAAACATTGAATATATCAAAAGAAGAAAAGGTTATTATATCAGTATTAACTAGGATTTGAAATATTGATGTTAATAAACATAAAATTGTTGCACCAATATAGCCAGAGCAGGCAATATCATTTTGTGTAAAAATATTCTTGGAATCAAAGAATCCCTTAGAAATTTTCTAAACAAAGAATGTATTTTCTGAAAATATTTTTCTGATAAGCTGGAATTCCTCTCAGAATATAAATTAATTTGGGAATAATATTCATGTTGAAAGTGTTCACGACACGTAAAACCATTTTGGACATGAGATTTTAGCACTAGAATCCACTCCATTGTAACTATATCAAACTATGATTATAAAATTCCTAGCTTTTTGTTAATCTCCTTTTTCCATTTATTTTTATACACCAATACAGTACATTAGATTGTAAGTTTTAGATTTTCTTTGATTAACAACTTACATTATCATTTAAAACTTTATATTTATTAAAGCTGCTGCTTATATTGATGTGTGTTTCTTTGTATGTTTATTGCAAGTTTAATAAAGGAACTGGGTTGCAGGCAGAGGTGGGTTCCTCCCGTTTTGGACCGGTTTGCCCGAACCGGTAGCGACCTGCTGCTGACATCACAATGACGTCACGGAACCAGTTCGGTCAGTGTCGGTCCGTGGGCGCCGCCATCTTAAAAAAAAATTTTTTGAGTTTTTTCTTCTTCTGAGCATGCGCAGAAGCTGAGTTTCCGGCACTATGCATGCGGTTGCCATCTTGTTTTTGGCTTTTTTTGGGTACTGTGCATGCACGCGTGCGCAAAGCACGCGTGCGCAAAGTGCGCAAAGCACGCGTGCGCAAAGTGCGCATGCCCACGCGGCACAGGAAGAAGCGAACCAGCAGCAAGGTAAGTTAGAACCCACCCCTGATTGCTGGGGGGGGGGAAAGAACCACAAAGAAAGAAGTATAATAAACTAGTAGAAAAAAAGCTGAAAAAAGTTTTGTCCTTCCTGCCAAAAAGAATACCAGCAAGAAATTTAGGATTAAGAATTAGTGCTTAACTTGTTGTTGTTTCTTTTCCTGTTTACTTTTGTGCTTTACCTTTTATAATCCTATAACTCTGAAGACAAGCACTGTGCCATGAATAACCTTTGCAAACTGTCTTGGGGGCTTTTTTCAGCAGAACTGCAAAGCAAACAGATCTTTTAATTCAAGGTTTGAGAATTTTCTGGTTTAAGAACCGAACTCCTAGGACTTGTACTAAAGTAGGATTGTGTCAGTGGTAGGCATGCATTCCTCAAGCTCCTCCCCCCAGCCCCACCCATCAATCATCACTGTGCTTGGAAAGCACGAACAAAGGGACTCTACATTTTCAATGTATAGAGGAGCAAAGAATAATTAAGACTGATTCCTCCAGGCTTCTCTGTGCCAAAGTTTCTGAGGGGCAGAAATTCTGTGAAGTGAGTGCATTTTGGTGAAATTCATCTGCCCTTAGACAAAAAACTAATTCATTAGGAACTCTTTTTTTTCAATATGAATCAGTATATATATAATTGAACCCATTCATTAAATTAATTTACAGAACATTGAATCACAGAATTTACAAGCTTCTTAGTTCCATGCTCGATCAATGAAGGGAACAGAATTATATCAGCACCTTCAACTGATGTCTGTCAATCTCCTGTTTGGAAAACTTTGGGAAGACCATCGTCTTCTGTGTTTAGTGTAAGATGTCTGATTCCTCCCAGATAATAGCTTGGATTTCAACTTCTGTCAGCCCCAGGAACAAGGAATTGTGGGAGATGAAGTCTAAAACACCTGGAGAAATCTAACTTCTTACCTGCATTCTGGCTAATTATGCTGTATTCACATTGTTCTTTTTTTTTCATAGTAGCCTCTCAATGCCCTGCCAGAATTTCCTTTCCAGTAAATAGTTCTGCCCTTTTGGGAATCAAAAAATAAGCCTTCTTTGGCTCTCTTGCGTGTCATAATTGTTGGGAAGAATATTTGAAATCCTGACAATAAAGCCATGCCTGATAGTATTTGAGCTGTTTCAACTTCTTATCTTACAAAAAAGGAAATGAAGGAATGTTTTTTCAATCCAGCTATGACTGTTCCTTAAGACACGTGCCAGCAAGCAGATCCCTTACAGATGCTGTGAGTTTCACAGATAAAAAGTCTGCCATTTTTTTAGTCATATTTCCTGTCACATGGAATAGGTGACACATCAGAAGCAGAATTTGAAGCCACAAGCCAAAGAGTGAAAACGGGAAAAGTTTATTTATACACTTGCTTGACATCTCCTCAGCTGCTATAATTTGGAAGTTATTGCTTATAATAGTTTGTCTCTGGACTCCAAATTGTTGTTTGAGTGTACATAAATTTAAAATTTTGTAATGAATTCCACTGTAAATGATTTGTCACAAAGGAAATAAGAATGTTATAAAAATTAATTTACAAAAATGAAAAGAATGAGTGATCATCAACATGTAACATCAATTTTCTGCCATTTGTTTATTTGCTTATTATCTTTTCCTGACTCCAAAGCAGTTTGATAATTTTATCAGTTTTCCATATGTTTTACCAAACAATCAGATCATACTAAAATCTTATTTCAAAAAGTAACAGTGATAATATAATTTTGACTATACTGCCAAAAGCCTAGCAAAATGATCTGCAGCCTCTCTCTCTCTCTCTCTCTCTCTCTCTCTCTCTCTCTCTCTCTCTCTCTCTCTCTCTCTCTCTCTCTCTCTCTCTCTCTCTCTCTCTCTCTCTGTGTGTGTGTGTGTGTGTGTGTGTGTGTTCTGTAAGCATCGTAAAATGGTTGGATAGGACCAGTTAGAATTATTACTTGAAGACAGAATCAGCCAACCAAAACTTTATGGTGTGGAAGTTTTGTCTTAGAGGTGAGTTTCTTAAATTGGAACTGGACAATTACACATCTAGGGAGATGATCAGACCCACAATTTATTTCCCACAATGCTTGAATATCTTTAAATTAGGCTTTGAATTGATTGGGTATTATTAAATTGTCCAAAACTGGGGCAAACTTTATACTGGATATGCACAGGATGTATAAGGTGGTATTTTGTGTTGAAAAATGCTGTATCCAATTATTAGCCCATTTTCTGCTTCAAATGATTAATAGGCACAAACCATTATCATTTATTCTCCATGCTCTAGATTTCTGAGTGTGTCTTCCCATCCTTGCCAATGATTATCATACTGCTCTGTGTAAAAAGTCCAACATGGCTAGGAACTAGGAGTAGAATTCATTCTTTGCTTTGTTTGCTCTCACTTTTGTTGGTGTACAGACCAAGATCATGTGCATGTGAACAGACACTGCAAGCAGGGGTGGGTTCTACTTACCTTCCCCACCGGTTCGCATCGCGAAGGAAGTGCACGTTTTGCGCATGCGTCACTTCCTAGAAATGACCCTCTGCGCATGCGCAGTACTTTAAAAAAGCTTCTTCACATGCGCAGAAGCAAAAAACAAGATGGTGGCGCCTATGGCGCAGCCGAGAGAACTGGCTCAGGGGCATGGCAGGCCTGGGTCACTGCAAGTTCCAGCGACCCAGGCCGCCATGTTACTACCGGTTCTATAGCAAGTCAATACAAAATAGGTTGAAAGACCACAACACTGTTAGATGCCTTTTGGATCACTGTGAAATCAGTGTCTTTTGTGTACTTATTACCCCCAAGTGGTATAACATAATCCATTTCTCCTTGTCTAGAACGTTGATTCACATGTTGCCTAAACCAGGCAGTAGCAATTCAGATAATGCAGTTATTGATATTCCATAATGCGATAATACACAGTGATCTCTTTTTGGCCAATATAGGCCAATATCTCTCATAGGCTGGTAAATTAACTGTATCCAATGGTGTTTCAGAAAGTGAGATTTTTGCTGGACATATGCATCACTGCAGTTGTGGGTATGTTGACATTCTCTCGGCACCAAGCTGATCAAGTTACAATCAACCACAAGAAACTCAATTCCTGTATTCTCCTTACAAGAAACACCTCTCCAAAATTCAAGTGGCCAATCCCCCAATTTCTCCTTTCTCTGGAGAGATTTTCATCAGCTATCCCTGTCTCCTGGCTGGTGAATTCACTGTGATGATGTTCCTGCTTGTGGAACCACTCGCAGGGGTGTTTATCTTGCCATAGGTCCTCATTCGGAAGCTTACTTTGAGTTTCTTTCCCATGCTTTCCACTTTCTCAAGACTGAGTTGCCATTTCACCTCCTTTAGCAGTTTATCCAAACCTTGTTAAAGTTGTTTTAACAAATTATGTTAGGACATGATTGATTTTAAAAAATGCAGTGCATCCCAGGTTCATACATCTCAGTACCAATGTGCTTCTTGGCCTAATCCAGAACTGGAACAAAGACAGTTCTAGAATAACACTGCTTCAAAATTGCAAAAAGCTGAACACAAAAAGGAATACTAGACATTCTACAGAATGCTGCACTGTCTGCGGGTCATACCTGCAGCATCAATTATAACAGTCCCACCAAAGCTGGGTACTCTGAGTGGCTGTTCATTGTTGCTGCTGCTGCATCTATTTCTTCTGGTCAATAGGTTGTTTCTGTTTTCCAGGGTCCCTCATCTCTATCAGCCATGGCTTCTTATTGGCACTCCAAGAAAATTGAGGTCTTTCTGTGGCTGATCCTAGTGTCTAGTAAGGCTGATGGTAATTTCCATCAGCAACCTTCCCTTCTCTTCCATCGACCATTGGCTTGTGTGGAGTCTGGAGAGGAGTAGGCAATGAATGGATGGCTCCGCAAGTCTGAACAGTTGAACTGCCTGTAGGCTGACGTCTTCCCGTTGCTTTGTGAACACAAAGGAATGCCACTGGACACACATCCATCTATCTACGGTAATTCCATGCCATGCAGTAGGTATGAGTGGCTTTGGGATGACTGCATTGGGAGGAGTACCTTGCTGAAGTCAGCTTTCCCATGACCCTGATTCACGGTGACCTACAGAGGTCAAATTGTGAAATGTGGGTTCTCTGCCTGCTCATCGACTCCTACATTGGGGTTCTGGGCTCACGTGGTAGCCTCACAGTCCCAGGAAAAGATTTACATTTGAACTAAGGAGGTGCCAATAACATGTGACAAGCTGCTTTGGAGCAGGTGTGGTCATTCTGTCAGCACCTCCTTAACCCAAATATGTGTTTTCCTGGGATTGCATGGCAACTGATGAACACAGTCAAAGATACAGCTTCTTAAAATTGCTGACAGGTGCAGGGTGTATGCCCTTGCTTGCTCCAAAAACCTTTTTGGCTTCGAATTTGAAGTGCAGCTAACCACGCTTGGTCATGGGGAAAGACCCTGACAAGGACAATGTGCGATGAAGCTTTGAAACAGAGAACCCTAAGGTTTTTCTTATCACATCCCATAACTGTACAATGTCTTCATACCTCCAAACCTGAAGACTTCTAGAAGCATTGGTCTACAGCTCCCATCAATCTCATGTTAGGTAGGGAGTATGGAATATGTACACTTCCACACCCGGAAGGTACAAGACAGGGGCAGGTTGCTCTCTTACCTCGCTACCGGAGCGCTGCGCGTGCATCACCATGTTTCGTGCATGCGCTTGCTTGCTACGCGTGTGCATCCCCTCACGAGATTTTGCTTCTGCGCATGCGCAGGAAGCAAAAAAAGCCCCAAAATCCTGAAAAAAATATGGCGACGCGTGACAGACCAGTGAAGACGGCACCGGAGGTGTTGCATGCAAATTGCATAATCGGCCGGCTGCTACCGGTGCGGTAGAGTGGACCGCACCGGTAGGAACCCACCACTGGTACAAGATTGATAAAAGCTGGTTGAAGTCAATATATGGCATTATTTTTACTGTCTGTAGCCCATTTTATATGGAAGGTATTCAGAAAATAACAGCATCTGGATGATCTTGACTGAGTTTGTGTTTAGTTTGGAGACTATTTAGCTATAGGCAAGATTGGGGAATTGGAAAATAAAATCTCAGAAGAGATAGTGGCAAATGACTGCATTGTTAGTGTAATTGCCAAGAAAACCACATGGATGTGTCCAGTGAGGATCAAGCTTGACTCCAAGGAGATTTTAATATGAAACGAAGAATAAGACATTCTTGGTGGAATAAGCTATTACACAGCTCTAAAACTCACTTTCCTTTGTGGTTTCCATGGCTTTCTTATTTTATAGGTGCACTATAAAAACTATCATGAGGCCGGAATTACAACATTTTAATGTATTTATGCATTTGATTATTTTATGCTTCTTAGGCGCATTGCTTATACAACCCTAATGACAGGTTTGGATTTTTGCTGACTTGCCCAATTACTATGTTTACCTGAAAGGAAAATTATTTTCCCCAGGTAATTTAACTGTAAAATTAGAATGCAGCCTTAAGTTCATTGCAAATATAGAAATGGTGGCAGATTTGGTTTTTTTGCTTAATCTTCCTGGAGTGCCTTCTTAAATTCAGAATTGCCTACCAATTGGACAAATGTCAATCCCAATGACTATGATGTTTTATGCAGCATACTAAGCCAGAAGTAAGTATTCTGCTTTCCAGAGGCACAAGACTAATTTCAGAAGACCTCTGAGGAAAGCCAAGCTGACCTCATTCCATCTCTTTTTTTTAATAGCTTGCTTTTTGGGAAAAGAGACTACCAGGAGAAAAAAAAACTTGTCATACAGAGAATGAGCATGTCCACCCACTCTCAGCTTGTTCCACCCACTGCTTGCTTAGTACTAATAGAAGAAAGAATATAGTACTGTTCTACCATGCATTTATATAAATTCTATCATTTCCCATTAGTTTTATATATAAATAAACAGGCACAGAATTGTAACCTTGAATCTTATAAACAATCTTACACATCCTTAAACTCTAGGCCTTACTTGTTTACAAAGCTTGTTCCTTCCAGAATAAATGTATTTGGATGTGTGGATGTGAAGTCATGTCCTTTCAAGATTACTCAAAGCTAAATTGTCTGAGCTTGCAGAAAAGCATCTCTGTCAGCTGTGTAAATTTCTTTATGTACAGTACATTTCCCCTTTGTTGGAAACAAGAGTGGTGGATTGGACTAGCTATTAAAAGACTTTGTGGCATGATTTTTCTCCTTTAAAAGTTGAGTGGCCTTGGGCCAGTTGCTCTCTCAGCCCAACTGACCTTCAGGGTTGTTGATGTAGAGAAAATAGAAGGAATGAGTATTAGGTATGTTCACAACCTTGAGGTATTTGTAAAACTAATAAAGATGAGATATAAATAAATAACAAATGAAGTGAAAGTTGTTCCAATGAACTAATCAAAATTCTAAGTTCCAAGCATCTGGGAGATGGACAGCAAATAAATTTAATAAATAAATAAAATAAAAGAAGTAAAAGATCTGATAGCATCTTTGATTTCACCCTACAATATTTGAATATTTGAGCCTTTTGAGTTTGGGACAATTCTGTCCTATTTTTGTTTGGTTTTTCTTTTTAACAACTTCAGTCTTTCTGTCTGAAGCTAAATGTTGCTAAAATGATGATGATGATGATGATGATGATGATGATGATGATGATGATGATGATAAAATGTTTTGCGAGCCTTCTTAATAGCCCAAATACAGATATATACCATATGCTGAGATAATATCACAAGTATGACATGATCTCATTACACATTCTCACATTCTGAAAAAGATAGCATTATTATCTTCTGCTGGCTAAGAGGCAGAGGTGGGTTCCTCCCGGTTCGTACCGGTTCGCACGAACCGGTAGCAACTCGCTGGTGACATCATGATGATGTCACAGAACCAGTTCAGTCGATGCCTGTCCGTGGGCGCCGCCATCTTTTTTTTGAATTTTTCTTTGAATTTTTCTTTGAATTTTTTTTCTTCTGAGCATGCACAGAAGCTGAGTTTCCGGCACTGTGCATGTGATCGCCATCTTATTTTCGGCTTTTTAAAAATTATTTTTTTCATATTTTTTGGCACTGTGCATGCGCGTACGCGCCCATGAGGCACAGCCACATGGCGTGGCCATGTGGCGTGGGAGGAAGCGAACCGACAGCGAACCCACCCCTGCTAAGAGGCTTAGCATGTGACACAGCAGATCTTTGTTAGATAAGCCAACAAAAATGTTCATGGTTTAAAGAAGTCTCAGCCATTGAATCACTGCCAGGGCTCATAAGCAAATTCAAGGCAGATACAGGTATTTCTACATCCCCAGTCCTATTTCCAGTTCTTCCAAAGCAGTTTGGAATTGACCTGCAATATATTTTTTACTTCTGAAACACAGAACACCACGAGCCTGTTAGTGATGTTCCACTTCCCCTTCAGCTGAATAAGAAGAATCAATGTCAACAAATCATTGCCCTTCTCCCTGAGTGAACACTGATTGTGTAGTTTTAAAAAATCCCCTCATCTCCAATCCAAAGAATAGAATAGAATAGAATAGAATAGAATAGAATAGAATAGAATAGAATAGAATAGAATAGAATAGAATAGAATAGAAGAGTTGGAAGGGACCTTGGAGGTCTTCTAGTCCAACCCCCTGCTTAGGCAGGAAACCCTACACCACTTCAGACAAATGGTTATCCAACATCTTCTTAAAAACTTCCAATTTTGGAGCATTCACAACTTCTGGAGGCAAGTTGTTCCACTGATTAATTGTTCTAACTGTCAGGAAATTCCTCCTTAGTTCAAAGTTGCTTCTCTCCTTGTTTAGTTTCCACCCATTGCTTCTTGTTCTACCCTCAGGTGCTTTGGAGAATAGTTTGACTCTCTCTTCTTTGTGGCAACATCTGAGATATCGGAACACTGCTAAAATAAACGTGCTCTGCATGGATCTGCCCTTGGACACTGCCTGGAAGTTTCAACTGGTTCAGAATCCAGTGGCACTGGCAGCGATCGGCATGGTTCAGTATAACAAGTAACAACTGTTTCATGAACTGCACTGGTTGCCATTTGACTTCCAGTGCAATTCAAGCTGCTGGTCAAAGCCTATAAAGGACTCCTGCAATTAAAATTGCCATCTATCAGAATCTAAGAAGCACATATTCTCTGTGGTATTGCCTGCCTTCTGGAATGACATTTCCCCCAAAATTCAAATGACCCTATGCTGTTGGTGTTTTAAAGGCCCCTGAAGACATGACTTTTCTCTCAGGCCTTTGGCAAGCATAATTGAAGCTCCCTTTACACTTTGGTGGTTCTTTTTCCCCCATACAATAGCAATAGCAATAGCACTTAGACTTATATACCACTTCATAGTGCTTTACAGCCCTCTCTAAGCGGTTTACAGAGTTCAGCATATTGCCCCCAACAATCTGGGTCCTCATTTTACCGACCTCAGAAGGATGGAAGGCTGAGTCAACCTTGAGCCGGTGAGATTTGAACTGCTGAACTGCTGAACTAGCAGTAGCCTGCAGTGCTGCATTTAACCACTGCACCACCTCGGCTCATGCAGGTTTGTCATTATCCTGGTCATCTTTACTTTTCATTTTTGTGTTTTAGGGTAGTTTTGTTTTTAACATTTTTAACAATTTGTAAACCACCCAGAGTTGCTGAGAGTCAGGTGGTATAGCAAATAGCAAAAGATGATGGGAATTGTACTTGAATAATTTGTGGTGAGATATATCCATATTAAAATGTGATGTCTTACAGATAGATACCAGTTGGTAAGCGATATGATGCCCAAAGATACCAATATATCTATAGACATCTGGCTTAGAAAATCTAACTCTCTGCTGACTGGATTTTTGTACCCCCGATGTGGTCGACCACGGGTGTCAAACTCGTGATGTTACATTGCCATCATGTGAGCTGGGGTGGGCGTGACCTGTGCATGACGTATCCGGCCTGTGGGCCGCCAGTTTGACACTTCTGTGGTAGACCGAATATTCCTTGATTTTATTCTACTTAATATATTTTAAAAGGATTTTTTTGCAGGATTTCTAATTGTCTATGCATCTATAAATCCACAGCTATGCATTAAAATTTGAAATTTCTTAAACATTATAGCCTGTTTTAATGAGTCAATATTTAATGAATCAATATCACAGTTTCAGTCACAAATTGACTTTCGTGGACCTTACTTCATACTTAAGTGGTCAGAGGGGGCGTGCATAAGTGCACTAATGTGCCTATCATCCCTGTCATTGTATTTTTATTCTCTTATTCTTGTTCTAATTTTTGTTTGAGAAATTCCAATAAATAAAATAAAAAATAAATATTGACGTCTCTCCTCTTATAAAATTTATGTATTTGTTTTTACTGTTCATAATCTTTTATAAGCAACCAAACTGATTACTTAATTAGGAGCATATGTAGATGAATTAATATTAGAATTAATATTCTATGGTCAAATTTGCCTGCTATATTAATTGTATATATTTCTTGTAACATAAACACACATGACCTAATTGATTTAACATAATTAATAATTATTTTTCTCTTGATAGGATCTCCCAGACGTTTAACATTCAGTGAAATAATTCGACATTGCTTTCTCATTACTTGTATTTTTAGGGTGTCTCTATCTAGTTTCTCTGTGTAATCAATGTTTTCTCGCATCCAAGACATTTTTTGAAGCTTATTTCTCACAGAATTCATTGTTATCTTGTCTCATAATATAAACAATAAGGACAGCTTTAATGCTCTTTTTTTCTGCATTATTTCTCCCATCCCTCCCTTTAAAAATTACCTCCTCCCTCATCTCTCTCCCACCTCATCCCCCACATTTTGCAATACCTCCATATCTAACTTCTTATCCTCCAATCCCTCAGACCACGAGCAATAATGTACTTTAAAAGAATATTTGATTTTAAAAAGCAAGAATTATACTGGTCTAAGACTGTAGTAAAAGCATAAATCAAAGCAAGAATGCCTCTGGGCCCTAGAGGCTCAAAAGGCATTCAGAGAAAGCAGAAATATTGGGAAGCTTTATTTTAAAGCTTCTGCATACACTTGTTTAGGGGGAAAAAAATCAAAGGCAAACTGAAATTATAAAGAGCATTCTTCCAGGAGTTGCAATGTGTAAAAATCTCCTCTGTTTTTGCTTCTGGTAATGGAATGTCTTTTCTCTAGCTGTGCCAGCACGGCATTCATATTCTAAAATATTAGAATGGGGAGGAAGAATAATCCTGAGGAACAGGAGGAAGAGCTACAACCAAGATAACAGTCAGTTAAAAGAAATCTGAATCTGTAATCCAAACAAGGTCTCAGACAAGACCCGTCCTACATCTCATAAAGTTAAAGGAAGGGGAGGGAGGAGCACATACAGACTTGCAAGATTCTACTACTGTAACCATAACCATATGATAAAGGCAGGGGTGGGCTTCAAATTCTTTAGCAAGGGGTTCTCTGCCTGGTTGCTGGGTGGGCATGGCCATGATGGGCATGGCCTAGTCGGCCTCCTGCACCACGGCGGGGGGGGGGGATTTCTGCCCTCTCTGGGCTCTGGAGGCTTTCCTCGAGCCTCTGGGAGGGCGAAAATGGCCTCCCCAGGCTCTGGAGGCCTCTGGAGGCTGGAAACGGGCCCGTTTCCGGCCTTCCCAAACTTCCGGTAGGCCCATTTTTCGCCCTCCCAGAGCCTCCGCACGTGCCCTGCACTTACCTGCATCCAAAACGGGCCGTGTGGGGACTACTGGGAGGGGAGGGGTGGGTGGGGCCAGCCAGGAGTGGGATTTGGGGGTTCTCCAAACTGCACAGAATCTTAGCTAGAGGTTCTCCCGAACCCGTGTGAACCCCCAGCAGCCCACCCCTGGAAAAAGGTAGTATTAACATTCATTACAGCCGGTACAGTTTCCTAGTCAAGTCTACCTTGAAGAACTGACAGATGTACTTTCCAAATTCTGGACTTTCTGATGCCCCTGTCCAGGAAAGTCACTTTTCCTTTAGCTAAGTGGGAACCATGCAGAGCTCAATAGTAACATATAACTATGAATGCATAACTTTAATTCTTGGCAACCCCCAGTGGTTACAAATCAGAATTCTTAATACTGGGATCATTAGGAAAAAATGTTTGATATGACACTAGGAACTTTCCAATTAAAATTTTACTGACTGCTCATTTTCTAAAATGATGCTTGGTTTATGGCTTTGATTTCATTTCATACAGAGGAATCTCAGGAAGGAAGGGTTTAGACAAGATGTGATGAGATGTTTCCTATTACATACAATAAATACCTACTCATAAAAGTTATTTAGTGCTTCATAAAATATTTTAATCTGAAATATTGCAATTATACCTCTTCTCAGACATAAATTTATGGGCTTTCGGAGGGATAAACTTGTAGATGAAATGCATCAGAAACAATGAAGAATTTTGCAGTAAATTAAAATTGAATTTGTTTCTTATTGTAGAAGATTTTACAAAATACAACCTGGTGCTTTTGATATATATTTTTTTCTACAGCAGTTAGGTTTATAATGACATCATAAATGTAGGGGCATAATACGGTTGGTTGGTTGGTTGGTTGGTTGATTGGGTGTGTGTGAGAGAGAGGGGGGGGAGAGAGAGAAGTACTAGATCTAATCTGAAAAGGTCTGGGTGATCAGTTTTATTCATACAGTATTTTTACAGTTTTCATTCATATTTTTGTAGCCCAGATCTAGTAGCCAGAGGGAAGTGAGATGCAGGAAGTACCAGTAGTGATGATTACCTAATGATGATTTTAACAAGGCTATACTGTTGCACATTTAGATAACTAACCCAAATGGCATGGTAATAGAGTCTCCTTGTGCTATGGTAAGGACAACCCACTAACCATTTCCCGAGCACATATCTGCACATTCTACCTATCTCAGTGTCTTCTTGTAGGTGAGACAGCCTGAAGACAATTTAAGATGCAATAATCTGACAGCAATTTTTCTCTAACATTCAGGCTGAAGCTGCTAAATGATGTCAATATATAGTGCATTGATGTATATATGAAATGATGTACTTCATGCCACCAATTTTGGGCTCCAACTGATTCTGCTGGTTTCCTGTGGAGGTACCCCGTTTAGCCTGGTCTCTACCTATTTTTCAGCACTGTTTTAGCTGCTAGGCAAACTGGAATTCCTACTTCTGCAGCCACTCCTATTTGTCTTTTTTCAATGATTGATTGAGTGTGAAGTCTTGAAGTTGACAGCCCATGCAATTGAAAATGTAATTGAAAGGACTATTTCTATTTCAGTAGCCTATTTCTTGGTAAGGAATTCCCTTCCAAGTGGCCACTAGCTTCTCAGTGAAGCCCTAGCTTTTCACTTCCTTTCCTCACATTATGTGTCAACCCTGACACTGATCCTCACAACTAAACCCGGTTCTCAAACTCCAGTTCTTCAGCAGCATTTGTTTAGTGACTGAT